>CM056810.1:87057520-87805020 GCA_029852735.1 Persea americana
ATTCTTGGAAAAGCCAGCCAGAACAACCCACTTGTGCAGAATCAGGTTGTTCCACACTTACCTGCATGAAACATGTGACCATACTTTCCATCACTGTCCTAGAAAATCTGGCTTGTTCATTTACATATATAACCTACTTACATGCTTACTTAAATGTCGCTTTTTATCAAGTGACCGCATGCTGCATCTAGTGATAAATGTTCTAATTTTAAGGCATGGATATCTCTCAGGTTCTGGAACTTGGGGTTGGGGTGCTGTCAAAATTATTGAATATGGTAAAATCTAATTTCACTGAAGAGGCCATAAAGGCGTTGTATGCTGTCTCAGCTGTGATCAGGAATAATGCTCATGGCCAGGAATTGTTTTTTGCAGAAGCAGGAGATTTGATGCTACAGGTAGATGGTAGAAGCAATGAGAATTCAAAGAGTATTTCAAGTTTTAACTTACCTGTACTCCAATGTTTTGTGACAACTGATTGCCATTCTGCAGGATATAATGAGTAACTCAAGTGTTGATGTCAGGCTCCGCAGGAAATCTGTTTTCCTTGTGGCTGATTTAGCAGAATGTCAACCTGAAAGTTCAACTAATAGAGCAGAGCTTCCCTTTTTCAGCAATCGTCTTTTTTTGAAATCTGTGGTTGATCTAATGGCTTCCAATGACCTTGATCTCCAGGAGAAGGTCCTCTATCTAGCCATCTAGTAGTTGTGTGTTACAATTTAGTATAATATCATTCAATCAGGATGAGATATGATAGCCTTGTGCTACCAAAGTTTGGGCCTTTCTATCCAGGGGTATTGTACATCCGAAGTGAGGCCCCACTAGCTGATCCGAAATTTCACTTTTTTCGCACTGGTTTGCTCTCTAAACATATTTAAATATAGAAGAATGCAAAGACAGTTTCTTAGTTCGTTTATGATATATGGCACTGTAAGTTTGCAATGCCTAATGCACTTGTGGCTACTTTGTATTCTAATCATTGCTTGTTACGGTGTTTTTCAGTCACTAATGGCTATTAGGAGTCTGCTTCAACTTGCCTCCACTGAAGCTCTAGTTTTCAAGGACTTCTGTGGTCTGGATAAAGCTCTGGAGAGGATGCGGGAGCAGCTGGAGGGGTTAATGGAGGAGGACTTCCAGAGAGACTATGCAAGGGATATGGAAGTCCTTCGTAGAGAAGTGGAATCCATTTTCCACAGGAAGCTAGAAAAGGTGGGGGTCGCTTGTGCATCTCTCTGTTTGTCCTTTTCATTTGTATAGAAATACCTTCCATCTCATTTGACATTTCTGGCTGTGCAGGTTCCAACGTGATGTGGTGCTGTTGTCTCAGAGCTAAAGGTTAATCTGTTACACACTGTATCATTATGTTGCTAGGTTCTGACAGTAGGCTGTTTTGTCGGTGGGCAACACTGTTAATTTGTATTAAGCTGCATCTTACTTTGCTGCTTTGATGCGAATTTGAAGGAATGGGTCAGTGCTTGTAATGACCAAATCCCATGTTAATTTCCAACTCAGGCACCACATTGCAGAAACTGTAGACACAATGAAGAGCTCCAATCAAAGGTCATGCATCTGGTGATGGCTTGACTTGGAAATTTGAATCTAAAATAGAAAGTGAAACATGGATTTTTAGAGGGAAACTTGAATCGAAATATTAAGCGTGCAATCTCAGTGCTAGATTGTTTCAAGCATAATGTTTTCATCCGTTTGAAGGTTAATAGTGATCATATGGAACGCATGTCAAAGGAAACTCAACGACATTATCAAGGAACCAACCAGAATGGCTCGGGTGGATATGTAAGTTTTGTTCTCCCTATGGCGGCCATCTCAATCAAGATTTGAGTGTCGGGCACAGAGATATGGAGAGATGAGAAGTGTTTGTTATGGATTAGAGGCAGACTTAAGTATTCCTCGGTGCAGATGATCCTAATCGTTTTCTGGGCCTCTCAAGGTGGGTGGTTCTTAAAGTGCACCACTCGTGGATGTACTTATGCGAGTAGCCGAGCTGGCTTTTGAGCTTTTCTAGCTCAGCTTGGCTTGCCTTTAGCTTGAGCTCATTTTGGATATGTATTGGGCAAAGTTCATATCAATGAGATCATTAAAATTATTGATCTAAGGAGCCTTAAAGTATAACAGTTTCCAAATTATAGTTTTTTATGACATTTTTTTGGTCCAATGGTGAATATAATTCAGATTAATTAGGTCAGTATCCATGAGTGGGGTCTTTGGATTTGTCAGTGGATGCCATGGTGGCAATAAATGAGAGGTAGAATCTAAGCCTCTTGTTGTGTTTCCTTAGATGCATGCCAATCCTGAGGAATAATGTAATGGAAAGGTCTCATTGTGGATTAGGTTTTGGATATAAAATCATCTCAATCGGATTATTACAACCATTGATTTAGGGGGCTTAAGCTTATTTAACCAAAAATTTTGAGACTTGCACAGGTTTTCAAGTAGGTCTCTACCTATCATATATTGACGTCAAAGTTCGAACTTAAACATTACATATGGCCATTGGCCAATTTTCAAGTGGATGATTCTGATGCATGCGTGAGAGCAAAGAGGTTAAAGGGCAGTATGGGTCCAACTTGGGTTAGGCCCAAAAAAATAAAATAAAAATTCGGACTGGCCTAACCAAAACTAAACCCCTTTAACAAGGGCTGCATAAAAAATCCGATATCACCGCAAAACCGGACCAAACCGGATGGTTCAGATCGGTTTATAGTTGATCGGTTCGGTTAATGGTTTGAGAATTATAAAAACTGCTTATATTGGTTTGGTTAACGGTTTGGATATCATAAAAACCGCTTAAACCGAACCATTCATATACATTAACTTAAGTGTTGCTTTTTTACTATTTTAGCCTTAGGGCTTCGTTCACTACTTTCATAGTTACATTCGACAACTCATTCTTACATAAACTTAATACTGCCTCAATACTTTCATAGTTTTTTCCCCGCTCTAATTTCAGCTTTTGAGATTTTCTTTTCTTTATTGGATTGTAGAATTTCTATTCTATAATATGACTGTGCGCTTGTGTTTAGTCCAAATTCTCTTTTTGGAGGAGAATTATTTTTTATATGAATCATTGGAATGTTGGATTTTTATGTTTGTACTAAACACTGGAATAAATGCAAAGGATGGGGTCTCATCATTTTGAAAATTTCAATGTCTGTTTTTATTTATTTATTTATTTTAAAACAACGGTTAAACTGACTGAACTGAACCGAACCGTTTTTTTTGGTTTGGTCCGGTCCGGTTTAAGTCCTCTCTATTGGTCGGATCGGATCGGTTAATTAAAAAACCGACATGTTTGGTTTAATTATTGGTTTTAGTGTTAAACCGATCCTAACCGCCCATGTGCAGCCCTACTGTTAACAACTTGAAGGTTCATGTTTGGTTCGGGTGTAAACTAAAACCAAATTAAAACTCTTGAGTGAGGTTCGGGCTTGTTATATTATGGCAATATAATATGATGGGGTGCAACTTGGGTAATCTCATGTGGTAGTTGGAATTTAGGCTGAGCTTAGGGTTCATCTTGATAGGACTTGGGTCCTAACATCGGTTGACACACTAAACTTCGCTTATAGATGCAGGCTTCGCAAAATCCTTAACATGCTTTGAGAGCAAGAGATTGCTCAGTAAATGATTTAAATCAATAGCACACTTGGATCCAACTGACAGTCATGTCCAAGTACAGGTTAAACAGTTGTGGATCCACGCATATGGGTCTTCAAAACTTGATTTACTTAAATTGAGTTGGTATCCGAGTCGACCATGAAGCACTCAAACCCGACCATTTAGATCCTATAGACATTTGTCATTTCCCATAAGGCCATAAGGCAGGACAAGTCATGTTCCAAAGGGTGACCTGAATTCTATGCAGTACATTTGGTGTGACACCTTTTCGTTGTGAAAAAGAACAAAAAAGAATAGAAAGAACAAAAAAAACAAAAAAAGAAAACTGATTTTCTTTGATATAGAGGATTTCAATTTCCTCCCGAGGGTATGAATGCAAGATTATTCTCTGAGTAGAGAACTGGAAATTTGCAAAGCATGAAATCTTCTCATTACACAAGAAGTCAGAGTTAAATATATTCCATTGCATTTTTGGCTACAGTTCTTTACACATGGGATGTTTCACATTTTCGTATCATTTACCTGTATAAGTGGAGAAGGTGAAAGAAGGAAAAAGAAAGAATCTAATAACAAAAAGTGACTAGAAAAATTGGGCTGTCTCATTTCACCTTCCACCTAATTCCAACCTGTTGTGAATCCAAACCAACCAATCAAATTCAAAACCAGTAAAATGTAGTGAAAATAGGATGTTTATGTCATGGGTGTTTCAGTACCATAAGTTAACACATCTTGGTGAGAGTCAAGGCAAGTCTGGTTCACCAGACATGCCAATCCGTTAGTCCCTCTTCCCACAGCTTAATAGTTGGTCTAGCTTTTGCTGTCCACCACCTTCCCAAGGTTGCAACAGTGAGCACCTTCCACCGTTCGAGGGGCACTTGTCTAATGTGTACGTGAGACAATCGTAATGGGGCTGTCCTACAAGTAAGACTCAGATCATATTTAATGGTTTAGCCAATGGCCTTCTGCATGGCTTTTTCAGGGATTGCTCATGCCAACTTGTGAGATATAATGGTTCTAATACCGCTTAAACAGGAGTGGAAAAAAAAAAAAAAAACAGATTGTCAACCTCAATTAACAACCACTGAATGACACAATAGGGAGAACAGGCCCAGTTTGAGCTTAACCTAGACAGACCCTAAGTGCTTAGTGTTTAGGAACGTTAGTCTTGCACTTGAGAGAGAAGGATCTTGATACTACTTAAAATAGGAAAAAAAAAACGAAAAAAAAATTAGAAAAGCAAGTCAACTGTTGCTTGATAGGCCCCATTGCCACAAAAAGATCAGATAAAGGAGAACTCCATATTGCCCCTCTTTTCCTTCTTATATTTAACTCTGAAATTTTCATTCTTATGAAAGAGAAAATCAACTCTAGATGATATTAACATGTTATTTTGATTGTATCAGTTTGACCTCAACTCTCAGATTAGGAGTTCGGTCCTAAAGTCCTAACACTTGCACAGTCAATGATTGTATAATGTGTTATTTTGAGGATGACACTAAGCCGAACCAGGTAAGGATGCCAGAAGCACCACTGTGGACCCCCTACTGACAGCTCTTCGTGAAATTACAGGCTAAAAGCATCAGAACTCCACATGGAAAATTTAATAAAAATGTAGATTTCATTGAAAGGTCACCAGAAATGGTCACACCATCTATTCAATAAAAAGATGTGAGATGAGTTGCTGAAGATGATGCAGCTGGTGGCGTACTGCCTACATGGGAGCTGTTGTGATGCGATGATTCACCTTTCAGAACAGTATCAACAAATTGAAAGAGATTGGAAGAACCTGAGCCCCTGTCCAGTCGACCAGGAAAGCTGTCTAGTTTTGAAGGTGGCGGCTCCACAAGTCGTTGCCCTGCGAAAGGTGGAAAACCTAACATGTCCTGCCGACTGTTTGCTAATGGCGCAACACCAATTCCAATTGGCATCCGATTACCATATCCAGTCGATGGATCAAAACTGCTTCCCATGGATGGGCCAGCATGACTTGGTGTCACCGGTCCAGGCCCTACCGCCAGCCCAGGGCTGGTTCTTGCCACAGCACCAAGAGTGTTCCCAGTCCAATGAAGTCCCGTACCACTTCCTGTGGATGGTCCAGAACCCCTAGGCATCAACGGTACAGCACCTGCTGCTGGCCCAGCGCTAGATCCTGCCACAGCACCAAGATTGTTCCCAGTCCAATGAAGTCCTGTACCACTTCCTGTGGATGGTCCGGAACCCCAGGGCATCAATGGTACAGCACCTGCTGCTGGCCCAGCGCTAGCTCCTGCCACAGCACCAAGATTGTTCCCAGGCCAATGAAGTCCCGTACCACTTCCTGTGGATGGTGTGGAACCCCTGGGCATCCATGGTACAGCACCTGCTGCTGGCCCAGCGCTAGTTCCTGCCACAGCACCAAGATTGTTCCCAGTCCAATGAAGTCCCGTACCACTTCCTGTGGATGGTGGGGAACCCCTGGGCATCCATGGTACAGCACCTGCTGCTGGCCCAGCGATAGTTCCTGCCACAGCACCAAGATTGTTCCCAGTCCAATGAAGTCCCGTACCACTTCCTGTGGATGGTGCAGAACCCCTAGGCATCAATGACACAGGACCTGCTGCTGGCCCAGAACTGTTTCCTGCCACAGCACCAAGAGCATTCCCAGCCAAAAGCAGTTCACCATGTTGTCCATTGGATTGTACAGCACCAGGTAACCCATTTAGTGAAGCCTGAGGTCCACCACTATTATAAATGATCTTGGCTGGCAACCCATTCAAGTGTTGTTCCTGAGGCCGCGGTACCGAAGGAGGGAGTTGGCTAACAACCCTTTCAGTGGTAGGCTGGTGCCCTTTTGCTTTAGTTTCATACTCAAAGGACCCATGTTGGATTTCTTCTCTCTTGGGAACAGCCTCTTCATTGCTTTTCTGTGGTACCGTAGGAGGGGGTTGGCTAACAATCCTTTCAGTGGTAGGTTGGTGCCCTTTTGCTTTAGTTTCATCCTCAAAGGACCCATGTTGGATTTCTTTTCTCTTAAGAACAGCCTCCTCATTGCTTTTCTGTGGTACTGAAGAAGAGGGTTGGCTAACAACCCTTTCAGTGGTAGGCTGGTGCCTTTTTGCATGTTGGATTTCTTCTCTCTTGGGAATAGCCTCCTCAATGCTTTTCTGAACAATGTCTGTTAGTTGCTTCTCTAACTCGATGATTCTCTCCTTGATGTCATAAAAAGCAATGTCTGCATAACTGAGCTTGTTGTCCTCCAAGCACTTGAGTACAGACTTCAGGGCAGCCAGTTTCAGTTCAAGTATTTCTTTCTGTGACAGAACAATCAGAGAACAATAGCATTAGTTTTCTCATTTTCATTTATGTTCTACTTGTGCCAAAAAATCATTTGATGGACCAAACAGGAATCACACAACAGAGTAAAAAGGAGGGGGATGTGGTGGGGGTGGGGGGAGGTGTGGGGTGTGTTATCACAGTCATCTCATCTGACAATGACAACCCCACCACATGAAATAACAAAAGCATTTGGAGACCAAGGGTTTGCACCAGCTTGGACCATGTTCTGAACGAAATTATCACCACCTTCACAGATTGTAAAAATAGATTTTTTATAGAATAAAGAATAAGAGAAATGATAGAGAGAGAGTTGTTTTTACCAAAGAGTGAGTTCGTCGAAATTTGAAGTGGTTTTAACAAACAGAGGGTTTTATCAAAATGAGTTGGTCAATCAGCACTTATTGCACTACTAACCACCACTTGATGCTCTTAATCAAAATAAAAATAAAATCCACCACTTAATACATGAAACAGCCATACCACCCACATCCCTTACTACACAGCATAGATATTCTATGATGCTTAGCTTGGCTCAAAACAATACATGAAAAGATCATATTGCCCTTGTCCATATACGTCCATATACATCTATGTATGTATCTTAACTGGTGTATACTATAAGTAAATTGTATGAAAAACTAAGAAAACACATATAAGTTATTTTCTACAGTCCCCCACAAGTAGAGCACATCTTATGCTCAGCTTGCCTAAAGACTCCTGTTCCTACAGCTTTCTTTTTCGAACAACCTCAGTGAAGAATTAGCCAGTCGACAATCCAATCCAACAAACATACGATAAATGATACATGCAGCTACCCCCTAGTGAATTGGTAGTCAGCTTCAATTGATTAGTCCTTTCATGCAAAATAGGATTTCCGAAAATGAGTAGCTTAATCATCACTGTGAAGCTTGTCATACCTAAGTCCTAGATATCACAGGCCCCATGTGCTATATAGCTCGTTACTAAGGGCCTGTTTCTTTACTAGAATTTGGTGTGTTGGGGAATTCATGACATGATGTGATGGCTTGTCCCCTTGCAAATGCATGTTTTTTCACCATAATTCCACAATTCCAGCCACCTAAAATGTCTCAAACGACCTTTGGAATTCCTGAAATTTCAACCCCTTTGCTTTTTGGTGGAATTTCTGGATGCTCAAGTACAAAGGAGGATTCAGGAATTCCACACTGTCTGAGAGTTCAGAAATTCTCTAGACATGAAATCTCTGAATTCCAGTAAAGAAACAAGCCCTAAGCTTCCGCACTTGATCAGGCTGCTACTATTTATTTTTTTACCATGCTACTATATGCTTGTTTTCTTCCTTCCCGAGAAATAAGTTTACCTCCCACAAATATACAATCACTCGAAGTAGACCTCTCATCATGCTCCAATCTGCATCTGTAGACACCTCAACATTGATGCAGGCCAGAGCCATGATCCATGGGCCGACCAAAGCCAATTGACTGTGGGAATTTAAGTTGATTAGGAGTCTTAATAGGAATTTTGATTTATTTAGAAGTCTTTAAATTTTTACTTTAGTTTGATTTGGTTTATATCAAGATGTTTAGGCTAAGAGTCCAACTAGGAAAGGGAGATGTCCAATCCCTCCTATAATACATCATCCCTCCATTAGGAGAGAAGGCTTCATTATTCAATAAAGAAATATTTGGTTTTCCGTGGTTGGTTGTGAGTGTTCATCTATGTCCAATTTTCGTCCGCAGAACAGGGGCTGCACCAAACCATATGAAAATGCTTAGAATACAGAAGAATTCTCTCTGGTGAGTGGTGACGATTTCACACACTTGAGAATCTGATACATTGCCTCTATATGAGATGCACATGTATAAATGACCTATCAAGTGAAGTTTGTGAGATATATGAATTAACCAACCAACCAAAGATATCTACAACATCTTGTAATGGCTCTCCCTTAATGATGTAAGAGTTACTTCCATAGGTGATTCTGCTGGTTGTGTCCCTTGGGGTATCACCTATCAAGGGATCTTCCCTTCAGCCTTAATTTTTGAACCATGTTAGCCTTTCTAGCATTTTGTAATACTATGAGAGAATTTTGAATTTTTATCACCTTGCCGCAGTCATAATGCTCTTAACTTTTGTTGCCAATTATCTTCAAATGTCTCAGAGAGATGGATGCCCTTTCAAGCAAAATATGAGTGAGGCAGATGATAAAGGAAAAATGAATCCCACCATTCATTCATGCACACATGGCATTTCTTTAATCTCAACAGGTCACTGAAAACAAAGGTGAAGAGACACAATCATTGGATGAGGCCTTCACAAAACCGAGGACTATCCTTTCACTGGTCCCAAACCTTTTGCATGGGAGCATACTGTTATAGAGAGAGAGAGAGAGAGAGAGAGAGAGAGAGAGAGAGAGAGAGAGAGAGAGGTTGGAACAGTCAATTGCATTAGAATAATCAGGGAAGGGTTTGTCAAATGGAGATAAAGGTCAAAGACCAAAGACTTCGTCACAAGAAACGTTATGCACAAACAGGCTCTGCGTGTCCAAAAAAGGCCATTCTCCTAGCATTTCAATAATGGACTCATACTGCAATTGCACAAAAAACTCTGCATGACAAAACATAGTTTCTACAGCCCATTAATGAGAAGAGACCATACTCCTCCGTATGTATGATTAAAACAAACAATAGTCGTGGACATCATTATCAAAATCCTCTATGATTCATTCCCAAATTGTACAATTTGTTCGAATCCTAATGCAATGACTCCCATTTACAGGTGAATCTTTGGATTTAGGTGTGAATTGTAATACGATACTTGTTTCATTGAATCTTACAATTCAAGTGATTCGGTTGAACAGGAATAGCCATAGTAATAATATTGACATTAATAATCTTATACTCTCTTTCTTTCTTTCTTCCTTTCTTATCCTTTTAGAATCTCTATTTTTAAATGGTTATTAGTCGTTAACAAAACCTCTTAAGAACTTTTGCGATTTTGTTGACATTTTAGAGAGAAAAATGGAACAAGAATATGACTAAAGTGTTCAACTGGATGTAAGGGGGTTTTGTCCTGTATTCTATTTAATTTTTTCTTGGATTCTTTTTTATCATAAACATTTTTTTAACTTCATAGACACGTTAACCATGTAAGGTTGATGATTTGGATTTTATTTTTATTTTTTAATTTAAAGAAAACGAAAAAAACTATTGCAATTTGTTTATTTTTCCAAATAATATTGATATATTAAACATATTTAACTATTCACACATATCATTCAATATGAGCTATATTAAGATACACCAATGATGTTCTTCTTCATATAATTGTATCATAGTTGTATTTGTCATTGTATTTATGCGACAACGGATGGAAAAGAATTGATCATGAATAACTACTTTTTTCTTTTTTCTTTTTTCATTTCATAAGAAAAAAAAATTCAGATTCATGATACAATTCGATTCTTGTCCTTGAATGATTTGATATATGACTTCAATACTCAGAACAATGATGGTGAAATGTTCCACTCAGGCTTCTTAGAAAAAAATGGTCCCCACTATGAAGTGACTACAAGAGTGGCTATGACACCATGATAAAAAAAACTGGAGAGAAACTCCTTTTTTTTTTTTTCTTGCTACAATGGGGATTCGAACTTGCACCCTACACACACTTTTATGTCCCTTAACAGCTGAGCTACAACAGAGGGACTTGGAGAGAAACTTTTGGGTAGAGGTTCTTATGTATCCTTTAGTGAAGAGATACATCACCTATATATACAAGTTCAACCAATAAATCAATCACCAAATTTTGAGGACTACAAAAAATCTGCAGAATGCTCCTTGATCAGGTAAAATACTCCACACAAGGCTATTTTGCTTCATTTATATCCTTCCCCTTGTCCCGTAAACATGTGTAGCTAAACTGTCTCAAATTACATTCCTTGACTTTTTTGTACTATCAAAGCCACCCCCCAGGTTTCCTCTCGTGTACTCTCTCATAATTCTATCCTTTCTTGTAAACCCAGGTAATCAAGTTAGCATGAGCATCTCAACCAATCTACATTAGCCATTTCTCATTTCTTTGTTGCCAAACAATCAGCTTCATACAACAAAGCAAACCCAACTATCATCTAATAAAAATGCCCTTTTAAACAAGTAGCACTTGGTAATTGAATAACACTCCACTAGCTTGCCTCCAATTTGCATGCCTTGGGCTAATTCTAATTACTATATGGTATATCCAGCTTGAAACTATTGTTTTCTTCAACAATTTCTCTTAGATATCCAAATTTATCACACCGTAATGCTAAAGCGTTTCTTTTTGACCAACTACTATTCTCTACTCTCAAACCTACAAGCTCGCATTGCATATATTTTGCCTAAAATATACTAATTCTCAACCCATTTACTATCACACGTGTGTGCGGGCTCTCTCTTAGGTCCCAGCCCTCTTGGCTGGGGTACCCAAAAAAAACCCAGCCATATTAGAACTTCCTATGCCTACTATAGTTTTCTACAAAGAGAACATGACAACAACAATATGATAACAAAAACAACAGCGTATACTCATATTTGGCAAAAATTAGAACATAATATAACCATAATACTTTTCTATCGAAATAACAAAATGACAACATGGTAACAAAACCAATACATCATACCAACTTTCCATTCGTTTCCCGATCTCGCTTCTTCATGTTTTTTGCAGTTTTATTGGCCTTAATTAAAAAGGATGACAGGAGAGACTTGGGAGGAAACTTGTCCTCTAGGCCCAAAGCACAGGAGAGATCAGCAGCGGAAACATGCAATCCCATATACACCATCCCTTGAATGAAATCTGCAAGACATCTAAAGATATAAGATGCTTTAACATAAGGCCTATTTCAATCAATGAGAAAAAAAGGCCCATTTGGATTATTTGTAGAGTTCTCATTTCTCAAACGAGGAAATCCTACATTCTAAATAGGCCTATAATGTCACGGCCCCGCCCAACTCGGCATGATATTGTCCGCTTTGGCCCACGTGCACACGTGAGGGCTTCCCAGGCGTAAACCCATCCTGCTACTGCTCCAGCCCGAGCATGCTTAACTTATGCGATGCTAACCAAAGCACTCCACACTTACCCTTGCGGATTCACCTTTACTGGCTCACAAGATCACTTAGACCTAATCTTGCCTTAACCTGCCTTAAGGGATTACCCACGCGGATTGGGATTGGGGTCTCACACTTTCTCGTACCGGAAAAGAGCTGTCCTTGACTCTGATATCAATTGTCACAATCCTACTAAACTAACATGATATTGTCCACTTTGGCTCACCGGCACACGAGGGGACTTCCCAGGCGGTCACTCATTTTAGTACTACTCCCGCCCAAGCACGCTTAACTTTAGAGTTCTTATTGGATCTAGGGGCACACGGCTTTAAAACGCATCATGTTGAGTTAAGGCGGGGTTTGACTTATAAGCCCAAGGTCAGGACTTGGATATTTCTGATGTAGGATATGGACAAAGCCTCACGGTACTAACCGAAGCACTCCACCCTTACCCCTGTGGATTCCCCTTCATTGGCTCATAGGATCAATTGACCTTATCTTGCCTCAAAGGATTACTCAGGTGGATTGGGGTCTCACATATAAACCATTAAATATTGGTAGGAGTTTTTGCTGTTAGATGCTTGACATTTGGGTTAACAAAAGAGAGTTCCCTAGAACCCCTCAGTCCCACGAGCCCAAGATTGTATGAAATTCCACCTTTCACAGGATTGAGAAACCAACCTGAACAATGGACATCCCTTTGATTTCAGGATCTCCTTACAAAGTTCCTTTGTGAAACTATACATTCCCCTTTTATTATACATCCTACATTTTATGACTCCTTTGACCTCCTTACAAATTTAAAATAACTCGTCACCAGCACTAAATCCTTATCCCATCTATCAGAGTTAGCTCTTACAACTTTAGAACACAATTCAAACATCATGAAAAGATAATTCCATTTAGAGAAGCAGTCAAGTTAAAACAAGTAAGCATTGAAAGAAATACCATGAAACTTGCCAAGGAACAAAGGTGAGCGGCGAAGAACATCAGGTTTCCCCCTAAGATTGCTCACCCTAACAAGCTCACACACATCACGCGGCCCAAATTCCGAAGGAATTCCAAAGGCAGCAACAAATAGGAGCAGCCCTAGCGCGTCCTCACAGCTGGCATTGCAAATCCCACCTTCCTGAACAAACCTCCTCCTCCAAACCGCCGCCGCCCTCTCCACCTGGTTCTGAACAGAAGGCTCAATCTTAGAGCACCCAGAGAGGATGAAAAACTCCAACACAACAATGCCCAAGCTCAGGGCGGCAAATGCTGGAGAATCACTACTAGCATAGGCCCTACCACCCTGAAGATAAAACTGCCCAATTGAGTCTAGGACAAGCTGCCCCGGGCTGGGCGCAATCTTCAGCGCCTCGGAGACCTCATCCCGGAGCAACCCCATGTCAGAACCCATCCGAGCAGCAACGTACTTACGCAGCCCCTCGCTACTCATGGTGCTGCATATGAGTTTGAGGTTCTGCGGCACTGTCGAAGGGTCTTCTTCCTTTGGTTGTTGCTGGGGTTTTTCTTGTGAGTCTTCTTTCTTCTGGGGTTGCTGGGCTTCTTCTTGATTTTGTTGAGGTGGGTCTTCTTTCTTCTGGGGTTGCTGGGGTTCTTGTCGATTTTCCAGAGGAGGGTCTTCTTTTTTCTGGGGTTGCTGGGGTTCTTGTTGATTTTGGAGAGGTGGGTCTTCTTTTTTCTGGGGTTGCTGGGGTTCTTGTTGATTTTGGAGAGATGGGTCTTCTTTTTTCTCGGGTTGCTGGGGTTCTTGTTGATTTTGGAGAGGTGGGTCTTCTTTCTTCTGCGGTTGCTGGGGTTCTTGTTGATTTTGGAGAAGTGTGTCTTCTTTCATCGTCTGGGTCTGCATTGAATCGAGCTCTTTGGACTTTTCAAGGATTGATATTTGGATGTTTTTGAGATGGTTCTCCATGTCGCGAAAACGACTAGTAAAGTCGGAAAGTACAAAAGAAAGACCTCGAAGTCTGGTGACCGATCTGAGAAGAGCAATACCATTTTCTTCTCCTTCCCTTTCTCGTTCTTGTTCGTGTTCTTCTGCTGGGATGGACTGTGAGGCAGGTGTGTCTTCCTTGGCGGGAGAAGGAATGGATGTCTTTAGATCGATCTTCTCTTCCTCCACAGGTCCAGCAGCAACAGTAGCAGGAGGAGAAGAAGAAGAAGGCGGTTTCGTGTTTCCTAACAACATCGATCCGTCGAAGATGCAAAATCTAAGGTGGTTTCAGAAGAAGAGGACGGAGAGGAGAAGGATTGCGAAGAATTGATGGGGAGGGGAAAACAGGGAAAGTAAAGTTTCTGTTAATTCCATAAACCACCCTCACCTTCATAAATTTTGAAATGAAAGCCCTCAATTTTGAGACTTTTTTCTCTTTCAACCCCAGTTTTTAGGGTCGTTTTTTTTTTTTTCCCCCTGCATCGGCTACATTGGATGCTCCAACCGCTCACACACCCATGGCTAGGGTGCATTTCTTAATCTGAATTGACCTCTTAATTAGAGTCCCATTTTTTTTTTCTACAATTCTTGATGACTTTTGGCTATCGAAAGTTTTTGAGTTTTTAATTAAAGATTTTGTATTTTTTAAGGGGTTATATAAATCACTCACATGTGTAACGATTACACATCATTATATTTGTTTATGCTCATTTAAATATATAAACCATAAATCAAGTGTGAAAATAGTGTGAATAACAAGCCGTTTTTACTTGGAAATTTAAATGCCTAAAATCTTGATAAAACAAATCACTCCATTTGTGTAAAAAAATAAAAAAAGGCGGATCTACCGTGTTTTGGGTGTCATAGGGGATCTGAATCATTTATCCTTTTTAGAAGGCCAAAAATAGGTAAGAGGAGAAATATCAACCATTCTTTCATTATAGGTTTTAAGACATTTGTGAAAATTTCATACCTTTAAATCTACCATTCTAAACTTCTACGGGCTCCACCTTCACGAATCAAACACTTCCTCCTATTTAGGACAAAAATGGTTATAAGGCCAAATTTCATGCATTGATTCATTATAGACCTCAAGAAATCTGTGAAACACCATAGGAGGCTGGATGTCAACAGTGTAAATGACACTAGAAAAGTCCCTTGAGTTCCATTTTTTTTATAAATTTTCTTTTACTACAAGCCCCTAAAAGTCAAATTTCATCCAAAAACTTGGGACTATAAAATCTGATGCTATTGACTTTTGTTGCCCCATTTTCAAGATCTGAACCATTCATCCTTTTTAGAATGAGGAAAATGGATATGGGTTTCATGAATTGATCATTGTGGATCTCAAGGATTTTATGAAAAAGCCATTCTATGTAAATGATGCAAATGGCAAGCCAAAAATATCCCTTGGGCTAGTTCGTGTTCTCAATCTTTCTATTTTTGTGGACCTCTAAATCACAATATGAACTATCCAGACTCTTTAGAAAGCCCAAAAAGGCAAGGGGTTGTCAAATTTCATCATTTGATTATCACAGATTTTGGGATATTTGAGAACAAAAATATGTAAACCATAAAACCATCCACTATTGACTTCTATGCCTTATTTCCACAATTCAAATTGTTCGCCCTCTCTAGAAGGTCAAAGAATGACTAGAGGGTCGAGTCCCATGTATTGGTTCATCCTGAACTTTGAGAAATTTGTAAAAAATAGTGAACTGATGGATGTACTCAGATTTGTATGTGCAGAGATGTAAAAATGATAAATAATGGTATCTCTTTTACATGTGTATCATTTTCATAAAAACCAAACAACCCATAAGCATACCCAACTTTCCACAAGCATTTCGTATTTTTAGAATCCAGGAATATCCAATAGTTTTTCGGCAGAACTCTGGATCCTAGACGGTCAATTCAGACAAAGGCCTCCCATACAACTCATGCATTTTACGACTATATAAAATAACTAAGAATGAAAGAACTTATCAGCATTGAAGTTCTTTGATATCCAACAAGCATGAATTCCATAAATTCCTCGAAAGAAATGAGCCCAATTAGGAGTTCATTGTAAGTTGGTTCCCAATAATGGAGGGTTAAGGGGGTGCGCAGCAACAAATTTTAAGATAGAAATGTAGACGACCTTGCCTTTCTTAGTAATCAATTTGCTTTGGGTAATAATTTTCCAACCAAAATGGAAGAATGCTAGATGGCCATTTGCGAATTTAAGTTCTGTTTCTTTAATTTTAGCTAATTTGATAGGAATGCCTTCCATAAGACTCATTTCTTTTACTAAAATAATGTTTTATGTTGGAGATTTTTGACATTAACATGACAGTTGTCCCCGGGCATTTCAAGTGATAGTTTCCATTGTTAGAAATCTCAATTCCAACCCTTCCAACCCTTCCAACCCACCTCAACGGTTCCAAATAACCTTGGGAATTATCTGAAGCCTAGCATTTCAAATACTAGATGGGAGATGAGGATTTGAAATTCCAATGGGGAAACAAAATTTGTAGAATTTCAAATTCTTTAGAAATGAGTTTTAAGAATTCTGCTAAAAAAAAACCATGCTCTTAATTTCCTAAAACATTTAATTTTGTGCAACAAATGGATTGTACATGATGATTCTGTAAACAATTGCTAAAGATTAAATTATTAAAAGATAAAAAGTGTCCACTTTTCTCAAAATTCAAAATTATAAAAACCAATATAAAAATCAATAGATTTTTAAATTTAATATAAATCTATGGTATTTACCTTTCGAAAAACAACTGTTTTTTAAAGATTTTAAAGGAAATTTTAAATTCTTGCATCTATCATCCTGGCCATTTGGGGTACACAAAAATAATATAAGATTTTGAAAGAGTATAATACATCAATTTCTAAGCTTAAAAACTTGTTTGTTTTGTAAAAGAGACAGAAAAAAAAGAAAGAAAAAAAAAGAGTTGTTTGGCAGCTCCCTTTTCTAGAAAACTTTATGTAATGTAAAGACATATGAAAATATAGGGTTGAAAAAGAAAATACCATAACCTTTTTTTTTTTTAGTAACCCAGCGAAGGGGCTGGGATTTGAGACTCATGACACAGATCGCACATGTGAGGTGATGAGAGACAGATAGAACTCACACATGCAGGGAGGATAAAACCTCGCACAAGCGAGAAGGCTTAGACACAACTAACACATGTAAGGAGACATACACACAACTCACACATGTAAAATGATGGAAACTTACATGCGAAGAGAATAAACACAACTCACACATGTGAGGTTAAAAAACTCACATAAGAAGAGGCAGGTTCGAACCCAGGACTTCCCAACGAGAACTAGGGCTCCTTACCACTAAGGTAAGGAGCTGTTCTAAAAATCCCCACAACTCTTAACCGTGCTGAAGAAGAGTGTTGGTTAGGATGATGATAATGATGTAGGTGGTGGTGACAATGGTACTGTTGATACTGCATGATAAAAATGGTGGTGGTCTGGTGGTATTGGTGATGATCAAATGGTAATGATGATGTTATAACGATGGAAGTGATGATTATGATGTCCAACCATGCTATGACATCAAGTTTTACTCCGTTCACAATTATTTCAATCATTGTATTGATGATGTGTAATGTAATTAAAAAAAAAAAAAATCTTACTCACATGATTGAGGCATAAATTTCATTAACAGTAGAACAAGTTGAGAATTGAACTTGAATTGTTTTGCACTTCAAATGTGGGCACATTGATGGATTTGATGCAACATACAAATTAAGTGTCTTTGTAATTAATCAATTTTACAATATACACCGCTCTACTAATAACTTCTGGATGTAGACAATGGGCGTGACACAGTGGAAGGCGGTCGGCTTGCCATTGCAATATTTAAGGTTTAGGATTCGATTCAAGTTGCCAACACCCAAAAAAAAAGAAAAGCCCTTAAGTGGGTTTTTTTTTTTCCTTAATTGATTGCACAAGATGGCTAACATTATTTTAGATTCACTACCCTTTCAGATGCATGGAAAGACTAACATTTAGGAGGAGAGTTTTGTTGTCAGCATCTGTAGCTTATCTAGATAAAGACATGAAAATGTGCCAGACTTCATGAGATCAAGTCCCCCTTGCAGTATAAAAAAAGAAAAATGAAAAAAGAAAAGAGAAGGTTTATTTTGTTTAATTTTAACCATCCAACTATTTATCTTTGATCAAAAGCCCACAAACATGCACCTAGGTAGGGATGTAAACGGGCTCATTCGGTCCACCGTTTATGATACAATGAAACCAGAACCAAAACTAATTGGGAACCAGTTTCTCGGTTCCAGAACCAAAATTGTTAATGGGAAGAAGGAACCGGAACCAGTTCCATATATGCAATGGGTCCAGGTCAGAAAGAGAATGATTTATCTTTTAGGGGGGACTCTTAGATCCAAGGGCTGGAAACAAGGTGGACCCAAGCCCATACCCATTTACTTATTTGGAAATAAATAAAAACCCAAACTCGGTTTTTAACGGGTCGGAACCTCTAAGCAATTGGAGAATTGGGGACCCATATCAAAACTTAATGCTCCACGTGGTCGAATTAAGATACCACATTTCCAATTAATTTACAAGATAACCTGTTTGTTTGCATTAAAATACATGCTAATTCAAGCTCAAGTCAGAACAATACAAATGCAACACTAACCAAAGAGTGACTCTTCAAACTGTCATACTCAATGCAACCCATACGACCCTAACCAACACCAACCATTACATAGGGCACTTGCATCCATTATGTCTATCACACAATATTCCAAAAATTATTCCATCATTCTTGGCCTTGAGGGATGGCAACTAGGCAGGTCAGGTTCAGGCCAAAATAAATTCATACCCAACCCACCTGACATACAGTGGTGGACCCATGATTTTGTTTTGAGGGAGGGGGCTGATGATGGTTAATTGAAAATGTCAATTTTTTTTTTCTTTTTCAAAACAATACCTTCAAAGATGAGTTTCGTGAAATCAAATTGATACGTGGCGGTAAAAGATGAGTTCTAAGAGTTGCTACAAAAATCATAATAGTTTCTTCTTGACACAAAAATAATACTAGTTAATTGAGCTTAATAAGAGAAAAAAGAGCCAACACCATATCAAGTTCTTGGTTCTAATGTTAATAGAGTATGGCACATATTGGCCCACCCCGATATGAGACGGACTCATCAAACTCCTATATTAGTGGAGAAGAAGAAGAGAGAAATTCTAAACACACCCACCCACTTTGCTGAGCCAACCCACATGCGGAGCTCACCTACAACAAAAATATAAACTCCCCTTTTTTGCTGAGCCCACCCACGAAAAATTACCAGCATGCTCTTCTTCTTCTCCTTCTCCTTCTTCCCTTCTTCCTCATTTCCATCACATTGAGAAAATGAGCGACGTCAGTTCCGATCGTCTCCTTTGAGCTTGTGGATAGCTCATCTTCTTCTCTTCTTCGTGACCAAAGGCTTCTTCATCTTCATCTCCCCCAGGTACCTTATCATCTTCTTCTTCTCCTTCTCCTTCTTCCCTTCTTCCTCATTTCCATCACATTGAGAAAATGAGCGACGTCATTTCCGATCGTCTGAGCATCTCCTTTGAGCTTGTGGATAGCTCATCTTCTTCTCTTCTTCGTGACCAAAGGCTTCTTCATCTTCATCTCCCCCAGGTACCTTATCATCTTCAACTTCTTCCATTTTCGTTTTCCTCTTTGTTAAATCTTTTTTCCAACCAAATAAACATGTAATGCAAATGGATTGAGTGCATGCAAATGAAATGGAGTGTGTGGGTTGCAATTGGGAGGGAAATCCAATTGAATGGAAGGGATGGGAGAGGGGAGAAGGGAGAAGGGAAATAACTGACGGATTGCATGCAAAATAAAAAAAACATGATTTGCGTTCTACACGGAAACGTAGATCCGTGCAAATTAAAATGTTCACAGCAATTTGATGAAGTACTTTGTAGTCCATCGACCTCGTGAGGTCGGAGTGGTGTGGCGAGCTCATCCACTACAAATCGTCATAGGCCTACGGCGTAAGAGCAGAGACGCAAGGCGCGACAGGATACAGGTCTGGATTCGATAGAGGAGTCAGAGGAGGATGTAGCCTCTCAAGAGGCTACATATGATGATATTACTGATGAGGATGCACATCTGCTAATTCCAGAGGAAAGGGTGGACGAGGATCATCAGGCATGTCCTATTCCAAGTGGTCCAGAGGATTTCTCTATCCTTGTCAACTTTAGGATGCACATAGCTATGTTGATATGCGGACGGGAGGTATGACATTCATTCTGGCAATGTATTAATGATTCGTTTTTCTTATTGGAATTGTTAGAATCTAATTTTAATATGTTTTCTTATAATGTGCAGGATCGCGATGCTCTTAAGTATATAAGTCATTGTCCTAAGTTGAGATCGTGGTATCTACCGCAGCTAGGTGAAGATAATCATGTCCTGGACTTCATGCGATTATAGAGGAGTCCAGGTTGGCATCACTAAGGATGCACTTATCTTACCGTTATATCGATCGGGCTTTGGTGTCGACATATGTAGAGAGATGGCAGCCTGAGACTAACACTTTCCACCTACCATTTGGTAATATGACGATCACATTGGATGACGTCAATGCTATTATTGGCATTCTAGTTGTTAATACACCCGTCCACGCACCGACTCAGCTGTCTTTTACTGATCATATATCTTTGTTGGCGCGTGGATTAGGGGTGGATAGAAGGGCTGCCAACGCAGAGTAGTCATTGGCTCGCGGTGGGGTGGTTAGAATGTTATGGATCAAACAGATGTGCAGTGATGTGACTCCTCAGTCGTCTGCACGGCGGATAAAGTGCGCTACCAGAGGCTATCTATTATATTTGTTAGGTTGCACACTCTTTGTTGAAGACTTGTCGATTACATACAGGCGTCAACTACAATGACAGTAGTCGGATTTTATGGGTGTGATATGTATTTTGTTGGTTGAAGGATGAACTATGTATTATTTTTTGTGGATGAACTTTGATGTGGAGAAAACTATTTACATGACATTTGATATTCGGATGTACCTTTAACGGATAATGGATGATGTTGTTTACCAATTTGTTTTTAAAGTACGCATGTTGATGAAAATAGCAATGGTAATGCAAAATTTTGCAATAAAAATCTAAAATAACATTACATTAAGCCTAAGAGTACACAATATGATAAAATAAAGTTCGCATTGAGATTAGATGAACAAAGTCAATCACTATCTAGATGAATCGTCTCCTGCATAGAAACAAAGTCCGTATGATATCTTTGAACTGCTCGATGCCACTTCTTTCAAGTTTTTCAATATATGCATTTTACCAAGTTGATCACTATCCTGAAATCTCTTCGCGATCAACTCGAACTCTGCAATGGTGGCCAATTCAATGGGTTCATCGACCACAGTGGGAACCAAATCACGTTTCCTCGGTTTCACTAAACTCTTCGACATAACAATCAAAACAATTAATTCTTTTTCGGAAAGTCTCCCAGCATATGAGTGCCCCTCAAGATGTTGTGCATTCGGATGATTGTGCACCGCACAAATCACTATTACCATCCAATCATCATCATGTGCCAACTTTCGGCCTTTCAAAGCAAAAGGGCAATTGCACTTCTTCGTTCCCGTTGCCTTATTCAAATCTTTCTTCTCAAAGACCTTCGACGAACCCCTGTAATTACCGCTTATAGGAAAATACAATTCTCGGTTTCCTATAATCTACACCAGCATTTGACATTTTGATTATAATTACTAAGCCATGTTTTTTTCCGACATCTCAGTGACCATTGGACAATGGGATCTCGGCTTTTGAATATAGTATCGGTGGTGAAGACATTAGTAAAATCCAATAAGCACTCACTGGCACCTATAGAATCAACATCCTAGAAAAATAAATTAGTGCCGGACGGCCCTGCTAAACCACCCAACGTCACACTGTTCGGCCAACATTTGTCGAGCCATGTTGCATTGCATGAAAATTTAGAGCTATGCAATACACTAATGCAAGGAAATCCAGAGCCGTGCAATACACTGATGCACGGCTTAATATTGTTGAGCAATACAATAATGCACAGCTTCATATTGTCGAGCATTATATGTGATGCGCGGTTCTGCAAATCTGTGCAGAACACGAATGGAAAAAAAAAAAAAAAAAAGAAGAGAAAACATATGTCAAAAAAAGATACCTTCTCTTCATATATGGTCATTTGCTTGTCCATATTGGAGATGGCTTCTTTAAAACATAATGTGGTGCCTAAGATTGGAGATGTGATAGCTTATATGGGGAAATGGAGAGATGGGTTGGGAGATGAGTTCTTCCGAAGTGAGAGCTTTATGATGATGAGAGGAAGTAGAAGAAGAAGAAAAAATCAGCTTAGGAAGAAGCAGATGGCCTGACAAGGAAGATGAAGGCCAGGGTAATTAGGAAAATTTACAGATGGGTATTATTGGAATAAAAAAAATTAAAATGTGGGTTGGCTCAGCAAATTGGGTGGGTGCGTTTAGAATTTCTCAGAAGAATAACGTAACGCAAAATGAGGTAGATCTGGAGATGTTAAATGTTGAATAGATGCATAAAAAAGAGCTTCTCACCAGAAAGGTTGGAAGGGCAGCAAAGAGAATGGAAATGGGGTCAACACGATTAGTTAAATGGGGATTGGGCCTTATGGGCTATATAGCCCTCACAAACATTTTTGAGAACGGTGGGGGCTGAAGCCCCCAGTCAAAGTGAGTCCGCCCTGCGTACAACCCATCTGAAACCTGCTCCATCCCATGAACGGTTTCATATCTTTAATTTCAAACCCACCCCGCAACCTTCAATTGATCTCTATTTGCTCCCGACCTACCCCATTGGTGATGTTATTGTGTGCAGTGGCTTTTCAAGTGAAATCAGATGAAAATCTCAAACTCCATCACTGACTTAACAACAATATTTTATCAAATTTCATCTACTTCAAGAAGATCAGCACATACCTTTTTTGTTGTGGACTTTTTCCGCTAGAGGGATTTCATGGAAAAGACGGCCAAACAAGTGAGATTGCAAATAATTGAGTGCAATAAGGAGAGAAAGTAAGAAAATGCATGAAAGAAAAACGTTTTACATGATGAGAGATTTACAGAATGTATGGGATCTTTCACACCATGTACTTAAAACATTTTACATGGAAGAAGAAAATGCAAGAAGAAATTCTTTAAAATATGAAACATTATGCTGAAAATCTCATTTTGTCAACTAAAAACACTTTAAAGAAGTATAAATCCATAGATATTTGTAAAACAAAAAAAGGTAGCATACCTCTTTCAATGATTCTTCAAACATTTCTTCATGACTATGGAATGCGTAAATACAAAAAGACGAGAATGAGAGTTAGAAGAGAAGATGGAAGATGAAAGACTCCTAGGTTAGGGAAGATGAGTACAATAGGGAAGATCGGAGGTTTTTGCCTTCTTGAATTAAAGAGGAAAAGTTTTCTTGGAAAGAAAGACTAATTTATTTCCTTCCTTTAAGGACTCTAGATCGTCTGCGGCATTTCCTCACGATGACCGTGAGGAAGCCAATCAGGCTTCGCAACGTCACCGTGGAAAGCCTGCCATGCATGTGGGCAAGGGTGCCTGCTATTAAGGTAGTGACAGGCTTCCCCACAGTGACGTGGCGGAGCCTGATTGGCTTCCCCACGATCACTATGGGGAAAAGCCTCAGAGGATCCCAATTCCCTTTAAGGGTCGAAGGGCATGTATAATTACCCGTTAGGTCGGAGAACACAAACCAAAAAAAAAATTCTTAGGGTTGGAAAATATTTAATTATTAATGGGTTGTGAGCTTAACATGTATAATGACCCATCAGGTTGGAGAACATGACCCGAACCCGAGTCGGCTTTTTTCATGCATATCCAAACCTGCCCTGGTAGAAACCTCCACCAAATTTGCCCCTAATGGGAATGGGTCGGGTTGGCTTCCCATTGAAACCCGACGCATTACCAGCCCTATTTATTCTAAAGCCCATTTTGCCTTCCCTTTTGAGTTAATAACCCGTGAGATTCAAGGTTGGTCTTTTACCCTACACACTGCAGTCCAACTTAGAGTTTTGGGGCAAACTTGTTAATGGCCCATTGAAATCTAGCGGTGCGAGGGTGTTTACTTTCTTAAGAAAAGTATGATCTGCAACATTGGAGAAACATTTCAACAACCTACTACACCCTTGTGTTCTAAATATTTAAACAAAGAAGGGTTAGTACGTAAAAATAGCTAAATTGAAGTTGGTAGGATGTTCAGTCTAAATCCATGAAATGAATAATTAGTACGGAAAAGTGTATTTCAATTTGATCTGATGCTAAAGCAACATCAATCATAGTTGTTAATTTCGTTCTAGTCGCCGTTCTGGTTTGATCATGTAGTGGAATATTTCGGCATTCCGATTAATTCCGGTATTCTATTATTAAAAAAAAGATGTGATTGAAAAATGAAAAAAATATATATAAAAGAATACCTAGAATTGAAAAAATAGTTGAATGATGAAATAATACTAAAAATGCATACTTAAATCTCTTAAATTAAACTACACTCTACAATTGATCATTTTCTAATTTTCACGACATATGAATGGAAGTATGAAACCTTGGCTAGAATGGAGCGGAATTAAAATTTCACACCTATGAATGACAAGGTGCAAAGGATATATATATATAGATATATTAGAAAAAGGTGAGTAGAATATAATAACTTCATAAATTGGAAAAAACTAACATAATTTGAATAAAATCTTTGCCAATCTAAGTTGATGTAAATGTGAAAGAGAATTGTTCACATGTGACGTGTCAGAGTTTTCAGGAAGGTGATTTTCAATTATTTATAGCTCACTTTGATTAATACAATTGCACACCTCCCATCGAACAATTAATTCCACATTTCAACCAATGAAGGTACATCATCAGATTAATCAATGGATGAAAAATAATATCGAAATTAGAGCCTCTCCTAGTTTAGAATTAATTGAAATCAATCAAATTCTACTTTAAAATTTTCTTTAAGATAATGAAAATTCATTTAGTAGCTCATCACATTTTCAGGTATTTTCTGATTTTTTATCAATCCAAATTGGTGGATCCCATAATTGTAATCATATGTTTGAATCGGCAAGAAAAAAATACTCTCCTTTAATAGATATTAACGGGTATGGTCTGTGAGTTTGGTAAGATTAGTTCGTAAAATTTATATCATTTCTTATATTGTACTACCAAATTTGACTCCTCGATAATTGTTGAATCTACTATTAAAAGGATTATGCATAAAACAATAATATAGAATTCCATAAATTAAAAAGTTATTACAAGTTTAAAACATCTTAACATTTTAAAAATAAAGAATATTTGTCTCAAAGTTAACTAACATGGATGTGTTCTATAAAGACTTATAAATTAAATTAAATTCTCTCTCATCAATACAAATGTATGGAAACAACTATCAGGATTTTCTAGCATATGGTTGACTTAGTTCTCCTCCACCGACTTGTTCATCTGATTGCTAAACTCAAGATATTCATATTAAAGTTTCAACAAAAAGAAACCATAAAATCACCTATGATCATTATATATATAAAAAAAAAGATTTCAAAGCAATCAAGATGTTTCCCAATCAATGACACAGAAGTGCTAAAAACCGCAACACATTAAAGAGATACAAACCATATCACAATCCAAGAACCTTGGTTTGTTTGACTCCAGATCATATCAAAGTTCAACAAATCAAAATGTAAACTTCACTTACAGTAAATACCAAAAAAAAAAAAAAAGAAAGAATCCAAGCAATCGACAAGCATTTCCATCTCAATGACAAGAAAGAGCAAAAAGGAAAAAGCATTTAAGAGATCCAAACTAAATTTAAATCCAAGAGCTTCAATTTGATTGATGCACTCAAGATTCATATCAAAGTTCAACAAAACTTGATGACAGAAGCGCCAAAACCATGAGTGCATTTACATTGTTTTGTCTTCCTTATATATGACGTGGAATAATATTTTCTTACATTGATATCACAATGTTTGAAATTAATGTTATAATGGTTTACTTGCTATCTTTTGAAGCATTTTGCAATGTAGATATCTGCTAGTTACCTGTAGACAATTCATAGGGTAGTTAAAATATTACAAGACCAATATTTTCACGTAAAAAATGCAACTGTGGTAGGAGGTTTGTAAACTGTCCAGATAAATTATAGAAAGTAGTCCACAGTGTCTGATTGAAAGCGTAAAGCCTGCTGAAAATAATTGTTAATTGATGGGTGAGACTTCATTGTTGAATGAAGATGGATGTCATTGACTAATTTAGGTAGGTGAAGCTCTGATTGAGGACATGTTGAATCTCAGAGTTGTCGTTGGGCGTGATAAAAGATCTCTATGTCATTTGGCCATTGAAAACTTTGACATGTGAATCTGAAAAGGTTTCATGTATCAATAAGGAATATGGGACCCATAAAAGTTGGGATCGCTTGTGTGTGTATGTATTGTTATACTTGTATTATCTTAATCCCTAATATCCAGGGATTTCATGGCTGTATACATACTATAATGAGGGCTAAAAAGCTGTAAGATGAGGGGTCGATCACCTTGATAGACACTGGACTTTCTGCCCATATAACATTGTCTTCACATTGGTTTCATGTATCAATAATGTTCGCCGCCATTAAGTGGATGTTGCAGTTAGGAAAGATGTTCTAAGTTTTGGAAGAGCATGTTATATAATTTGCAAAACCAAAGGAATTCTGTACTGCTAACTCTACAATAAGGGCAGGTAGAAGAATTTAAAGTTGCTCATAGAATGTGTAATTCAATAGATGCTGTTATGTAGTTTCTTTCCAACCTATATATCCATGGCAATGATGGTGTTCATATATTGTTTGGGTAGCATTTGCTACAGTTATTTTGTGCAGCAAAAGATTATATAGGTATTTTGTTTCAATTTTATCTTGGGAAAAAACCTATGGCGGACCGCGATATCTTTAGAGATGCAATGGAATTACATTGGTAAGTGTTGTAGTTGCAGCTGTATTAAAGCATTGTGCTGCTGTGCACAACTGAATACTGAGATACTTTCAGGACATGTCTGTCTTTATAACGGAGTTGTATTGGAATTGCATTTAAAATGTAAATGTAATTGAATTTAACAAGTAACAAAGCTGCAATCCAAATGAGATAGTGATCATGCACGGTTTTAATTTGATGCATATATGAGAACAAAACTGGATTACAACATAAACTAAAATGGAATAGAAACTGCAAATGACAGAAGAATGTTGATAGATCTATAACACTCTCCATCCCCGGGTCGCCTACCTTGGATGCACTGTGCAAGGAATACTTACCAGTGTAAGTAATAGCAACCAACTAATTGAAGTACTTTGATTATTCTCTGTTATGTACTATTGTCATCAGATCAATTATATCCAATTGTTACATCAATATTTAAATAATAAAAGAAACTATTTGAATCTTGGAAACAGAGAAAGATCCAACAGCTAAGGCAATAATACCAAACAAGTACAAACACCCCGCACTATGACACTACATGATTTAAAGAAAAATCGAACAATGTAAGCATTCATACCCAACAAACACAAAAACCCTGCACTCTCACCCAACTTGAAGTTCAGATCTGAAGTTGTACTAGTTGAGAGACTATCCTCCAAAACGGAAATTAAATTCTTCATTGAAATGGCTAAAACTCAAGCAAAAAAATCATATAATCTCAATGATCGTTTGTCTCTACAAGATGAATATTAACGCAACTGGCACAACCGAGCCACTTTTCATAGGCAACTAACATTATCTGCATCGTCCTTTTGCATCAAATGATTTCAACATCCATGTTAGGGCAAGAACGACAAATTTCGGACAAATAATGGAATGAAGGGGCCATGGTGGATCCAAAACTGAATTTCCAAATCCAAGTCTAAAATATTCTCAGAGATACGGGTTCCAAGTCGAAATTTTAGCGGATCAATTGAGTCCATCCATCAATCCCAATTTGACTAAAAATCCAAAATTAAAAGATTAATTAGACCCCAACATTGGGGATTGGACCCACGTATTCACGACCACAATGGAGCTTAAAACATGCCCCCAAAACTGTTTCACTGAGCCAACAATGTGGTTGCTGCTCCGAGTACAGCCCGGGGGGGGGGGGGGGGGGAGGGTGGGGGAGATTTCCACTACCACACTAAGGATATTCCCAGTATTGCCTACATTTGAAGTAGCTAAAGTTGCACCGTTTCCTTCTGTACTCGGAGACTAAAAAAAATGGGAAATTGGGAAGAAAAAAGCAATGGACCGAACGTGAACAAAGTGCGGACCCCAAGTGAAGAATTAGCAAATGACTTGCTTCTTTTCTTCCTTTTTCAGCAGATGTTTCCTATCAACGCAAAAACGACTCCCGTTATTAGATTTTACTTCCTCGGAGCAAAGGGATTATGATATACAAGAATAGCGTGAAGCACGTTAAGGGTTATGTTATGATCTGTCACACTGGGGATACATGACAGATCTATTCAACGATCCTCTCGGCCATCTTTATGCGTAGACGGATTTCAACTTCCACATCAGGACAACACAGACTTATTTTTGCAAAAATATGGAACGAAATCCGTCGCAATAGTGATACGTGACATAACTACCACGCAATCCACTCCTTAGTCTTTTGCATTAAATAATTTCGACATCCATGTTAGGGCAAGAACGACACATTTCGGTCAAAACAAGGAATGAATGGGCCATGGTGGATGCAAGAATGGAATTCCAAATTCAAGTCAAAAATATTTTGACAGATATGGGTTCGAAGTAGTGAATTTAGCGGATCAACTGAGTCCATCCATCAATACCAATTTGACTAAAAATATCCCAACAGTAAAAGATTAATTAGACCTCAACGTGAGGGATTGGACCCACGGGTTCACAACCCCAATCGTGCTTAAAACATGCCCCCAAAACAGTTTAACAGAACAAACAATGTGGCTGCTGCTCCGAGTACAACTGGTAGGGGTCCACTACCACCATAAGGATATCCCCGATACCGCATAAATGGGTAGCAGCTAAAGTTGCACCGTTTCCTCCTGCACTTGAAGACTTGGAAAAACGGGAAATTTGGAAGAAAGAAGCAAGGTACCGAACGTGAACAAAGTGTGGAACCCAAGTGAAGAATTAGCAAATGACTTGCTGCTTTTCTTCCTTTTTCCTCATATGTTTCCTATCAACACAAAAACGACTCCCGTTATTAGATTTCTCTTCCTTTGAGCAAAGGGATTATGATATACAAGAATATTGTGAAGCACTCTTAGGGTTACGTTATGATCTGTCACAACGGGGATACATTACAGATCTACTCAACGATCCTCTCGGTCGTCTTTATGAGTCGACGGAATTCAACTTCCATATCAGGACAACACAGACTTATTTTTGTAAAAATATGGAACGAAATCCGTCGCTATAGTGATACGTGACAGAACTACCACACAATCCTCTGCTCAATCTTTTGCATCAAATGATTTCTACATCCATGTTAGGGAAAGAACGATACATTTCAGCCAAAACATGGAATGAAGGGGCCACAGTGGATGCAGTACTGAGTGTCCAAATTCAAGTCAAAAATAATCTCACAGATATGGGTTCCGTGTTAGGAATTTAACGGATCAATTGAGTCCATCCATCGATACCAATTTGACTCAAAATATCCCAACAGTAAAAGATTAATTAGACCCCAACATGAGGGATTGGAAGCATGCGTTCATGACCCCAATCGAGTTTAAAACATGCCCTAAAAATTGTTTCTCTGAACCAACACTGTGGCGGCTGCTCCGAGTACAACAGGTGTGGATCCACTACCACCCTAAGGGTATTCCCAGTACTACCAAATGAGAAGAAGCTAAAGTTGCACCGTTTCCTTCTATACTCGGAGACTCAGAAACACGGGAAATTCAGAAGAAACACACAAGGGACCAAACTTGAACAAAGTGTGGACCCCAATTGAACAATTAGCAAATGACTTGCTTCTTTTCTTCCTTTTTCTGCATATGTTTCCTATCAACGCAAAAAGGACACCCGTTATTAGATTTCTCTTCCTCGGAGCATAGGGATTATGATATACAAGAATATCGTGAAGCACGTTAAGGGTTTTGTTATGATCTATCACACAGGGGATACATGACAGATCTATTCAACGATCCTCTCGGTCGTCTTTATGCGTCGACGGATTTCAACTTCCATATTAGGACAACACAGACGTAATTTTGTAAAAATATGGAACGAAATCCGTCGGTATAGTGATACGTGACAGAACTACCACGCAATCCTCTGCTTAGTCTTTTCCATCAAATGATTTTGACATCCATGTTAGGGCAAGAACGACACATTTCGGTCAAAACATGGAATGAAGGGGCCATGGTGGATGCAAGACTGGATTTCCAGATTCAAGTCAAAATTATTCTCACAAATATGGGTTCGACGTCGTGAATTTAGCAGATCAATTGAGTCCGTCCATCAATACCAATTTGACTCAAAAAATCCCAACAATAAAAGATTAATTAGACCCCAACATAAGGGATTGGAACCACAAGTTCACGACCGCAATCGAGCTTAAAACATGCCCGCAAAACTGTTTCACAGAACCTACAATGTGGCTGCTGCTCCGAGTACAGCTGGTGGGGGTCCACTACCACCCTAAGGATATTCCCGGTACTGCATAAATGAGAAGTAGCTAAAGTTGCATCGTTTCCTTCTGTACTCGGAAGAAAGAAGCCAGGGACCGAAAGTGAACAAAGTGTGGACCCCAAGTGAAGAACTAGCAATTGGCTTGCTTCTTTTCTTCCTTTTTGAGCCAACGTGTCCTATCAAAGCAAAAACGACTCCCGTTATTAGATTTCAATTCCTCGGAGCATCGGGTTTATGATATACAAGAACATCGTGAAGCACTGCCAGGGTTATGTTATGATCTATCACAATGGGAATACATGACAGATCTACTCTACGATCCTTTAGGTCGTCTTTACAAGTCGACGGAATTCTACATCCAAATCAGGACAACACAGACTTATTTTGTAAAAATATGGAACGAAATCCGTCGCTATAGTGATACGTGACAGAACTACCACGCAATCCTCTTCTTAGTCTTTTGCATCAAATGATTTCAACATCCATGTTAGGGAAAGAACGATACATTTCGGCCAAAACATGCAATGAAGGGGCCACGGTGGATGCAGTACTGGATTTCCAAATTCAAGTCAAAAATATTCTCACAGAAATGGGTTCCATGTCGGGAATTTAGCAGATCAATTGAGTCCATCCATCGATACCAATTTGACTCAAAATATCCCAACAATAAAAGATTAATTAGACCCCAACGTGAGGGATTGGACCCACAAGTTCACTACCCCAATTGAGCTTAAAACAAGCCCGCAAAACTGTTTCACAGAACCTACAATGTGGTTGCTGCTCCGAGTACAACTGGTGGGGGTCCACTACCACCCTAAGGATATTCCTGTATTGAATAAATGAGAAGTAGATAATGTTGCACAGTTTCCTTCTGTACTCGGAGACTAAAAAAAAGGGAAATTCGAAAGAAAGAAGCCAGGGACCGAACGTGAACAATGTGTGGACCCCCAGTGAAGAATTAGCAATTGACTTGCTTTATTTCATCCTTTTTCTGCAGATGTTTCCTATCAATGCAAAAACGACTCCCGTTATTAGATTTCTTTTCCTTGGAGCATAGGGATTATGAAATACAAGAATATCGCGAAGCACTCACAAGGTTATGTTATGATCTATTACAATGAGGATACATTACAGATCTATTCAACGATCCTCTTGGCCGTCTTTCTGAGTCGACGGAATTCAACTTCCATATCAGGATAACACAGACTTATTTTTGTGAAAATATGGAACGAAATCCGCCACGAAAGTGATACGTGACAGCACTACCACGCAATCCCTTGCTTAGTCGTTTGCATCAAATGATTTCAACATCCATGTTAGGGAAAGAACGACACATTTCGGTGAAAACATGGAATGAAGGGGCCACAGAGGATGCAGTACTGGATTTCCAAACTCAAGTCAAAAATAAAAATAATCTCACAAATATGGGTTCCATGTCGGGAATTTAGCGAATCAATTTAGTCCATCCATCGATACCAATTTGACTCAATATATCCCAACAGTAAAAGATTAATTAGACCCCAATGTGAGGGATTGGACCAACGCGTTCACGACCCCAATCGAGCTTAAAACATGCCCCCAAAACTGTATCACTAAACCAACAATGTGGCTGCTGCTCTGAGTACAGCAAGTGGGGGTCCACTACCGCCCTAATGGTATTCCCGGTACCACCAAATGAGAAGAAGCTAAAGTTACACCGTTTCCTTCTGTACTTGGAGACTAAAAAAAATGGGAAATTCGGAAGAAAAAAGCAATGGACCAAACGTGAACAAAGTGCGGACCCCAAGCGAAGGATTAGCAAATGACTTGTTTCTTTTCTTCCTTTTTCAGCAGATGTTTCCTATCAACGCAAAAACGACTCCCGTTATTAGATTTTACTTCCTTGGAGCAAAGGGATTATGATATACAAAAATATCGTGAAGCACGTTAAGGGTTATGTTATGATCTGTCACACTGGGGACACACGATAGATCTATTCAACGATCCTCTCGGTCGTCTTTATGCGTCGACGGATTTCAACTTCCATATCAGGACAACACAGACTTATTTTTGTAAAAATATGGAACGAAATCCGTCGCTATAGTGACACGTGACAGAACTACCACGCAATCCTCTCTTTTGCATCAAATGATTTCAACATCCGCGTTAGGGAAAGAACGACACATTTCGGCCAAAACATGGAATGAAGGGGCCAAGGTGGGTATAGTACTCGATTTCCAAATTCAAGTAAAAAATATTCTCACAGATATGGGTTCCATGTCAGGAATTTAACGGATCAATTGAGTCCATCCATCGATACCAATTTGACTCAAAATATCCCAACAGTAAAAGATTAATTAGACCCCAACGTGAAGGATTGGACGCACGCGTTCACGACCCCAATCGAGTTTAAAACATGCCCCAAAAATTGTTTCTCTGAACCAACACTGTGGCGGCTGCTCCGAGTACAGCAGGTGGGGGTCCACTACTACCCTAAGGGTATTCCCGATACTGCCAAATGAGAAGAAGCTAAAGTTGCACCGTTTCCATCTGTACTCGGAGACTCAGAAACACGGGAAATTCTGAAAAAACTAGCAAGGGACCGAACTTGGACAAAGTGTGTACCTCAAGTGAACAATTAGCAAATGACTTGCTTCTTTTCTTCCTTTTTCTGCAGATGTTTCCCATCAACGCAAAAATGACTCCCGTTATTAGATTTCAATTCCCAACAGTAAAAGATTAATTAGACCCCAACGTGAGGGATTGGATGCACACGTTCACGACCCCAATCAGTTTAAAACAAGCCCCAAAAATTGTTTCTCTGAACCAACACTGTGGTGGCTGCTATGAGTACAGCAGGTGGGGGTCCACTACCACCCTATGGGTATTCCCGGTACTGCATAAATGAGAAGTAGCTAAAGTTGCACCGTTTCCTTTTGTACTCGGAAGAAAGAAGCCAGGGACCGAACGTGAACAAAGTGTGGACCCCAAGTGAAGAACTAGCAATTGACTTGCTTCTTTTCTTCCTTTTTGAACCAATGTGTCCTATCAAAGCAAAAACGACTCCCATTATTAGATTTCAATTCCTTGGAGCATTGGGTTTATGATATACAAGAACATCGTGAAGCACTGTCAAGGTTATGTTATGATCTGTCAAATGGGGATACATGAAAGATCTACTCTACTATCCTCTCGTTCATCTTTACAAGTCGATGGAATTCTACATCCAAATCAGGACAACACAGACCTATTTTTGTAAAAATATGGAACGAAATCCGTCGCTATAGTGATACGTGACAGAACTACCACGCAATCCTCTCCTTAGTCTTTTGCATCAAATGATTTCAACATCAACGTGAAGGAAAGAACGAAACATTTCGGCCAAAACATGGAATGAAGGGGCCATGGTGTATACAAGACTGGAATTTCAAATTCAAGTAAAAAATATTCTCACAGATATGGGTTGCATGTCGGGAACTTAGCGGAACAATAGAGTATCCACCAATACCAATTTCACTCAAAATCTCCCAACAGTAAAACATTAATTAGACCCCAACGTGAGGGATTGCACCCACACGTTCACAACCCCAATCGAGATTAAAACATGCCTCCAAAACTATATCAATGAAACAACCATGCGGTTGCTGCTCTGAGTAAAGCAGGTGGGGGTCCATTACCACCCTAAGGGAATTCCCGGTACTGCCAAATGAGAAATAGCTAAAGTTGCACTGTTTCCTTCTGTACTCGGAGACAAAAAAAAAGAGGGGAAATTCAGAAGAAAGAAGCAATGGACCGAACGTGAACAAAGTGTGGGCCCCAAGTGAAGAATAATTAAGTGACTTGCTTCTTTTCTTCCTTTTTCTGCAGATGTTTCCTATCAACGAAAAAACGACTCCCGTTATTAGATTTCTTTCTCTCGGAGCATAGAGATTATGATATACAAGAATATCGTGAAGCACGTTAAGGGTTATGTTATGATCTGTCACACTGGGGATTGGACCCACAAGTTCACTACCCTAATCGAGCTAAAAACAAGCTAACAAAACTGTTTCACAGAACCTACAATGTGGCTGCTGCTTCGAGTACAGCTGGTGGGGGTCCACTACCACCCTAAGGATATTCCCGGTACTGCAAAAATGAGACGTAGGTAAAGTTGCACCGTTTCCTTCTGTACTCGGAGACTCGGAAAAACGGAAAATTCGGAAGAAAGAAGCCAGGGACCGAACGTTAACAAAGTGTGGACCCCAAGTGAAGAATTAGCAATTGACTTGCTTCTTTTCTTCCTTTTTCAGCCAATGTTCCTATTAAAGCAAAAACGACTCCCGTTATTAGATTTCTCCTCCTTGGAGCATAGGGATAATGGTATACAAGAACATCGTGAAGCACTCTCAGGGTTATGTTAAGATCTGTCACAATTGGGATACATTACAAATCTACTCAACGATCCACGCCATCGTCTTTATGAGTCGACGGAATTAAACTTCCAAATCAGGACAACACAGACTTATTTTTGTAAAATTATGGAACGAAATCCGTCGCTATAGTGATACGTGACAGAACTACCAGGCAATCCTCTCCTAAGTCTTTTGCATCAAAAGATTTCAACATCGATGTTAGGGCAAGAACGACACATTTCAATGAAAACATGGAATGAATGGGCCATGGTGGATGTAGTACTGGATGTCCAAATTAAAGTCAAAAATAATTTCACTGATATGGCTTCCATGTCGGGAATTTAGCGGATCAATTGAGTCCATCCATCGATACCAATTTGACTCAAAATATCCCAACAGTAAAAGATTAATTAGACCCCAACGTGAGGGATTAAAGGCATGCGTTCACGACCCCAATCGAGTTTAAAACATGCCCCAAAAATTGTTTCTATGAACCAACAATGTGGCTGCTGCTCCGAGTACAGCAGGTGGGGGTCCACTACCACCCTAAGGGTATTCCCGGTACTGGCAAATGAGAAGAAGCTAAAGTTGCACTGTTTCCTTCTGTACTCGGAGACTCAGAAACACGGGAAAATCAGAAGAAACTAGCAAGGGACCGAACTTCAACAAAGTGTGGACTCCAAGTGAACAATTAGCAAATAACTTGCTTCTCTTCTTCCTTTTTCTGCAGATGTTTCCTATCAACGCAAAAATGACTCCCGTTATTAGATTTCACTTCCTCGAAGCATAGGGATTATGACATACAAGAATATCGTGAAGCACGTTAAGGGTTTTGTTATGATCTGTCACACTGGGGATACATGACAGATCTATTCAACGATCCTCTCGGTCGACTTTATGCGTTGACAGATTTCAACTTCCATATCAGGACAACATAGACGTAATTTTGTAAAAATATGGAACGAAATCCGTCGCTATAGTGACACATGAAAGAACTACCACGCAATCCCCTACTTAGTCTTTTCCATCAAATGATGTTGACATCCATTAGGGCAAGAACGACACATTTCGATCAAAACATGGAATGAAGGGGCCATGATGGAATGAAGGGGCCATGGTGGATGCAAGACTGGATTTCCAGATTCAATTAAAAAAATTTCTCACAGATATGGGTTCGACGTCGTGAATTTAGCGGATCAATTGAGTCCTTCCATCAACACCAATTTGACTCAAAATATGCCAACAGTAAAAGATTAATTAGACACCAACGTGAGGGATTGGACCCACAAGTTCACCACCCAAATCGAGCTTAAAACATGCCCACAAAACTGTTTCACAGAACCTACAATGTGGTTGCTGCTCCGAGTACAGCTGGTGGGGGTTCACTACCACAGTACCACCTTAAGGATATTCCCGGTACTACATAAATGAGAAGTAGGTAAAGTCGTACCGTTTCCTTTTGTACTCGGAGACTAAAAAAGAGGGGAAATTCGGAAAAAAGAAGCCAGGTACCGAACGTGAACAAAGTGTGGACCCCAAGTAAAGAATTAGCAATTGACTTGCTTCTTTACATCCTTTTTTTGCAGATGTTTCCAATCAACGCAAAAATGACTCCCGTTACTAGATTTCTCATCCTTGGAGCATAGGGATTATGATATATAAGAATACCGTGAAGCACTCTTAGGGTTATGTTATGATCTGTCAGAAAGGGGATACATTACAGTTCTACTCAAAGATCCTCTCGGCCGTCGTTATGAGTCGACGGAATTTAACTTCCATATCAGGATAACACAGACTTATTTTTGTAAAAGTATGGAATGAAATCCGTCGCTATAGTGATACGTGACAGAACTACCACGCAATCCCATGCATAGTCTCTTGCATCAAATGATTTCAACATCCATGATAGGGAAAGAACGACACAATTCGGTGAAAACATGGAATGAAGGGGCCACGGTGGATGCAGCACTGGGTATCCAAACTCCAGTCAAAAGTAAAAATAATCTCACAGATATGGGTTCCATGTCGGGAATTTAGCGGATCATTGAGTCCATCCATCGATACCAATTTGACTCAAAATATCCCAACCGTAAAAGATTAATTAGACCCCAACGTGAAGGATTGGACCCACGCGTTCACGATCCCAATTGAGCTTAAAACACGCATCGAAAACTGTTTCACTGAACCAACAATGTAGTTGCTGCTCCGAGTACAGCAGGTGGGGGTCCACAACCACCCTAAGGGTATTCCCGGTACTGCCAAATGAGAAGTAGCTAAAGTTGCACAGTTTCCTTCTGTACTCGGGGACTAAAAAATGGGAAATTCGGAAGAAAGAAGCAATGGACCAAATGTTTACAAAGTGAGGACCTCAAGTGAAGAATAATCAATTAACATGCTTCTTTTCTTCCTTTTTCTGCAGATGTTTCCTATCAACGCAAAAATGACTCCCGTTATTAGATTTCTCTTCCCCGGAGCATCGGGATTATGATATACAAGAATATCGTGAAGCACGTTAAGGGTTATGTTATGAACTATCAAACCGGGGATACATGACAAATCTATTCAACGATCCTCTCGGTCGTCTTTTTGCGTCGACGGATTTCAACTTCCATATCAGGACAACACAGACTTATTTTCGTAAAAATATGGAACGAAATCCGTCGCTATAGTGATACGTGGCATAACTGCCACGCAGTCCTCTCCTGAGTCTTTTGCGTCAAATGATTTCAACATCCATGTTAGGGTAAGAACAACACATTTCGATCAAAACATGGAATGAAGGGGCAATGGTGTATGCAAGACAGGAATTCCAAATTCAAATAAAAAATATTCTCACAGATATGGGTTGCATGTCAGGAACTTAATGGAACAATAGAGTCCATCCACCAACACCAATTTGACTCAAAATATCCAAACAGTAAAAGATTAATTAGACCCCAATGTGAGGGATTGCACCCACACGTTCACAACCCCAATCGAGATTAAAACATGCCCCCAAAAACAGTTTCACTGAACCAACAATGTGGCTGCTGCTCCCAGTGCTGAATAAATGAGAAGTAGCTAAAGTTGCACCGTTTCCTACTGTACCCGGAGACTCAGAAAAATGGGAAATTTGGAAGAAAGAAGCTAGGGACCGAACGTGAGCAAATTGCGGACCCCAAGTGAAGAATTAGCAATTGACTTGCATCTTTTCTTCCTTTATCTGTAGATGTTTCCTATCAATGGGAAAACGACTGCCGTTACTAGATTTCTCTTCCTCGGAGCATAGGGATTATGATTTACAAGAATATCATGAAGGACGTTAACGGTTATGTTATGATCTACCACACTGGGGATACATGATAGATATATTCAACGATCCTCTCGGTCGTCTTTATGCATCGACGGAATTCAACTTCCATATCAGGACAACACAGACTTATTTTTGTAAAAATATGGAAGGAAATCCGTCGCTACAGTGATCTATGAAGCACGGACACATATACGGGACACGGATACGATACGACACGGATACGCAGATACGCCATTTCTCAAAAAAGTAGGATACGACACGTTGGGGATACGTTGAAATTTTTTTTTTTTAAATATTTTTTATATGACTATGCAATAAAAATCTAATATCATTTCAATCAAAATAGCCATAAAATATGCACTTTCATTGATTTAATCATCATTAAACATTACATTCGATACTTCCAAGTTCCAACTTCCAAGTTCAAAATCTAAGTTTCACCAACTACTATGGAAACATAAGCATATAACCCAAACAAACAGACAATGTATAAACTTAAACTTCAATTGGCTCGCCACTAGGTCCACCACCATCACCTCCATCATCTTCTTCACGAAAGAGCACGGCCTCCAATTCCGGTTCATCAAGGGAGAGTTGTGCAATCTCAAGCTCTCCAACATCATCAAACGAATCAAAAGAATCTCCAGCAATATCCCACATCTTGGTTTCTCCTTTCATATATTGTGGAGTTCTTCTTGAAAGAAGGCGAAGATTGCTATGAATGAAAACCAAGTCTTCAGCACGTTTTGGTGTCATCTTATTCCTTCTCACCGAGTGCACAAAGGAATAAGTACTCCAATTCCTCTCTGCACATGATGACGAAAAAGGTTGCACAAGCAGCTTGAAAGCTAGAGTTTGAAGCAAAGGTGCACACGCACCATAGGTGACCCACCAACTTTTAGGATCCATGTCATAGCGATCACGAATGGAATCAACATCCGCAAACTCTCCAGACTTGCTAGAGAAGTCAGCAAATTCTATGATTATCCTTTTGCGCTGCTCCAAATTAGGAAAATATTTTTTAAGAATTTTCATTCTTTCTCTAGCAACCTCCATATCTCTATGTGGAGCAACTCGACTAGGATCCTCATGAAGCCAATGCTCACTATAGTACCTTGAATAGGAAAAAAAAAAGAATTAAGAATAAGTTTATGATTAAGACTAAGAGGGAGAAGAAAAAAGTTAAAGACTAGAAGTCACCTTGGATTTAGTGAATGAGCTAAGCAATGGAGAGGAGTGTTGTTCTTGTTCCAACGATCCACAAGAATTTTATGCACCACAACATAAAAGGTAGATGTCTCATCGAGTCTCTTTCCTTCATGCCTATATATTGCACCCTTCACTTTTTCTATCATGGTATCCCACATGTCATACACCAAGTGAAGACAAGGCCTATCCGTGTCACAAACCCTTAGCATATCATATATAGGAGCCGTAAAAGAAAGTACGTAAGTCATTTTGTCCCACCAAATGTCATCTAACACAAAATCTTTCACAGCTTTGGCTTTCTCCTTATCATCATCTCTGTAGAGACTCCACCTTTCACTAATAACCATGGCTTGAAGACTTCCTTTTATGAGCTTGAATCTCTTAAGCATGACAAGGACCGAAGCAAAACGTGTACTTGCAACCGAAAGCAGCTTCAAAGGCACAAATTCATTAAAAATAGCCAATCTCATAGAGTGATTCATGATGTAGTTCTTAACAAAAACAACATCCTCTGCCAAGTCCGTGATCAGTTGATTGTTTTCAATGTCAGTTGATTGTTTTCAATATTCTTTGCCATACAAATGTTTTGCAAGGCAAGGTTGAGTGTATGAACCACACATGGTGTCCAAACAATATTTTCAAATTGTGTTTCAATGAGATGCCCCGCACCCGCACAATTCTTAGCATTATCAGTTATCACTTGAATCACATTTTGGGGACCAACATCTTCTATCACTTCTTTTAACAAACCATAAATAAAGAACTTATCTTTAATTTCACCCGTACAATCCACGGCTTTAAGGAACATAGGCCCACTTTCCGTCACAGCCATAAAATTAATCAAGGGCCTCCTCTGCGAGTCACTCCATCCATCACTCACAATGCTTACACCTTTTTCTTTCCATGTGCCTTTAATTGGTTGTAGCAATCTATCAATGTGAGCCCTTTCTTGTTGGAGTAGACTTGTCCTTAGCTTATTATACCCCGGTGGCACATAGCTTGCAAGAGCATTGTTTGCGGCAAATTGGATACAACTCACATAATAAGGGCTCCTTGCTAGGTGAAATGGCAAGCCCGATGCATAGAACATCCTAGCAATCTCCGCATCCATTTGGTCACGCAACTTCAGGTTAAATGACTTCCCAATAGCCGTATTACTATCAGTTCCACTCCAACTTCCACTTCCACTCGCCTTCCTTTTTTTTGAATCATAATCCACATTAGAAGCTGGCAATGGTACTTTCTTGGGTGCTCTGTTCCTCAATTTCTCATTGCATTCTTCCTCTAACCTTTTCATCTCCGCAATATCACTGCTCTTAACTTTTGGACAGAATGCAACAGCATGACCAGGCTCATGTATCAAATGAGCCCTCACCCTTGTGTATGAACTTTTCTTGGTTTGATGGCAAAAATTGCATTGCCATGACATATTTCCCCCTCCATCACCAAGTTTTTGTTGTTTTGTCACATACCTCCAAAGAGGGTTGTGAGCATCTTCTTCAATAGCTGGAGAAGACACACTAGTACTATGGCTACCACCCGTAGTAGAAGCCATTCCAATAAACTTTGGTTGCTTGCTGGAAACACAAAATAGTGGCCCCATCAAGCCACCTAAAATAACTCAAAAAAAAGAAAAGAAAAGAAAACAAGAATAATCTAATAGTAAAAGAAAAAGATGGATACATATACACATTATATATCTATTCATTTGTCCCATTCACAAATCAGTTGGGTATTAATAAGACATTAAGACAGCATAAATAATGCAGTAAAATGAGTAAATGCATACACCAAAGAATAAGGTTACTGCCTAGTGTACATTACACAGAATCACAAGGATTCCATAAATAAAATCAAACAAAACAGCATTAATCATAATCAGTTGTGTTGATTTTAGAAATAAACCAAACAAAACAACATTAATCATCAATGATAAAATAATTAGAAATAAACCAAACAAAACAGCCAAGGAAACACTTTGAGAAGCCAACTCGTTTAAGAATAGAAAAAAGCCAAGGAACTGGGAACTCCAGAAACGGAATCAAAGAACAGAAATAAAAAAAGAATACACCCTAAAAATGTTGTCTTATTCATTTTTCCCATTTCCATAAGCTGTTTCTTCATTTTTTTCAGGGGAATTGAGTCTTCTCCAAACAAACCCTAAAAAGCCCCAACTGTGGAATATCAACTGAGGAAAGTTCCAACTTGCAGCAACGAAACAGTAGAGAAAAAAGGAAAAAAAAAAGATGTAGCAACTGTAGCAAAGAAGCAGTAGAGAAAAAAGGAAAAAAAAAGATGTAGCAACTGTAGCAACGAAGCAGTAGAGAGAAAAGGGAAAATAAAGCAGAGAAAAGAACCTGACGGAGCTGTAGCAACTGATAGAGAGAGAGAGACAAGACTTTGATAACTGATGTAGCAGTAGCAGCGACGTAGCAGCAGCGGTGTAGTAGCAGCAGCAGCGACGACGTAGTAGCGGCAGCAGCGACGATGTAGCAGCGGCAGCGGCAACGATGTAGCAGCGGCAGCGGCAACGATGTAGCAGGAGAGGCAGCAGTGGCGATGGCGATGGCGATGGAGCAGGAGCGGCAGCGACTAGGGTTTTCTTTCCCTTTCTCTTCTTTCTCTTCTTTCCCTTTTCTCTTTCCCTTTCTCTTCTTTTCCTTTTCTCTTTTTCTCCTCGCTTTCTCCTCTTCTCTTTTCATGTTACTTAAAACGTGTCCGGCACGTGTCCGGGACGTATCCCGCGCGTGTCGCGCGTGTGTCCGGCACGTGTCTGGATTTCTTTTCTTTTTTTTTAAATCGGATACGCAGAATGCGTATCCTGATCGTATCCAAGGCATATCCGGGCGTATCCGTGTCCGATACGCCCGGGATACGGATACGCCCACCAATTCCATGTATCCGTGCTTCATAGACAGTGATACATGACAAAACTGCCACGCAATCCTCTACTCAATCTTTTGCTTCAAATGATTTCTACATCCATGTTAGAGAAAGAACAACATATTTCTGCGGCCCAAACATGGAATGAAGGGGCCATGGTAGATGCAGAACTCGATTTCAAAATTCAAGACACAAATATTCTCACATATATGGGTTCCAGGTCGGGAATTTAGCGGAACAATTGAGTCCGTCCATCGATACCAATTTGAGTCAACATATCCGTAAAGTAAAGGATTAGTTAGACCCCAACGTGAGGGATTGGACCCACGCGTTCACGACCCCAAACAAGCTTCAAACATGCCCCCAAAACTGTTTCACTGAATCAACAACGTAGCTGCTGCTCCGAGTACAGCAGGTGGGGGCCCACTACCGCCCTAAGGGTATTCCCGGTACTGCCAAATGAGAAGTAGCTAAAGTTGCACCGTTTCCTTTATACTCGAAGACTAAAAAAAAAGGGTAATTCGAAAGAAAGAAGCAATGGACCGAATGTGAACAAAGTGTGGACCCCAAGTGAAGAATAATCAAATGACTTGCTTCATTTCTTCCTTTTTCAGCAAATGTTTCCTATCAAAGCAAAAACGACTCCCGTTATTAGATTTCTCTTTCTCGGAGCATTGGGATTATGATATACAAGAATATCGTGAAGCACGTTAATGGTAATGTTATGATCTGTCACACTGGGGATACATCACAGATCTATTCAACGATCCTCTCGGTCATCTTTAGGCTTCGACGGATTTCAACTTCCATACAAAGACAACAAAGACTTATTCTATTGAAAATATGGTACAAAATTTGTCGCTATAGTGATACGTGACAGAAGTACCACTCAATCCTTTGCTTAGTCTTTTCCATCAAATGATTTCGACATCCATGTTAGGGCAAGAACGACACATTTCGGTCAAAACATGGAAAGAAGGGGCCATGGTGGATGCAAGACTGGATTTCCATATTCAAGTCAAAAATATTCTCACAGATATGGGTTCATCATCGTGAATTTTGCCGATCAATTGAGTCCGTCCATCACTACCAATTTGACTCAAAATATCCCAACAGTAAAAGATTAATTAGACCCCAACGTGAGGGATTGGACCCACAAGTTCACTACCCCAATCGAGCTTCAAACATGCCCACAAAACTGTTTCACAGAACCTACAATGTGGCTGCAGCTCCGAGTACAGCTTGTGGGGGTCCACTACCACCCTAAGGATATTCCCGATATTGCAAAAATAAGTAGGCAAAGTTGCACCGTTTCCTTCTGTACCGAAGACTAAGAAAAATGGGAAATTCGAAAGAAAGAAGCCAGGGACCGAACGTGAACAAAGTGTGGACCCCAAGTGAAGAATTAGCAATTGACTTGCTTCTTTTCTTCCTTTTTCAGCCAATGTTTCCTATCAAAGCAAAAACGACTCCCATTATTAGATTTCTCTTCCTTTGAGCAAAGGGATTATGATATACAGGAATATTGTGAAGCACTCTTAGGGTTATGTTATGATCTGTCACAACGGGGATACATTACAGATCTACTCAACATTCCTCTCGGTCGTCTTTATGAGTCGACGGAATTCAACTTCCATATCAGGACAACACAGACTTATTTTTGTAAAAATATGGAAAGAAAACCATCGCTATAGTGAGACATGACAAAACTACCACGCAATCCTCTCTTTTGCATCACATGATTTCAACATCCGTGTTGGGGAAAGAACGATACATTTCGGCCAAAACATGGAATGAAGGGGCCATGGTGGATGTATTACTCGATTTCCAATTTTAAGTCAAAAATATTCTCACAGATATGGGTTCCATGTCGGGAATTTAGCGGATCAATTAAGTCCATCTATCGATACCAATTTGACTTAAAATATCCCAACAGTAAAAGATTAATTAGACCCCAACGTGAGGGATTGGACCCACGCGTTCAGGACCCCAATCGAGCTTAAAACATGCCCCCAAAACTGTTTCACTGAACCAACAATGTGGTTGCTGCTCCGAGTACAGCAGGTGGGGGTCCACTACCGCCCTAAGGGTATTCCCGGTACTACCAAATGAGAAGTAGCAAAACTTGCACCGTTTCCTTCGTTACTCGGAGACTCAAAAAAATGGGAAATTCGAAAGAAGGAAGCAATGGACCGAACGTGAAAAAAGTGTGGACCCCAAGTGAAGAATAATCAATTGACATGCTTCTTTTCTTCCTTTTTCTGCAGATGTTTCCTATCAACGCAAAAACGACTCCCATTATTAGATTTCTCTTCCGCAGAGCATCCGGATTATGATATACAAGAATATCGTGAAGCACGTTAAGGGTTATGTTATGATCTGTCACACTGGGGATACATGACAGATCTATTCAACGATCCTCTCGGTCGTCTTTATGCTTCGACGAATTTCAATTTCCTTATCAGGACAACACAGACTTATTTTTTTTAAAATATGGAACGAAATCCGTCGCTACATTGATACGTGACGGAACAACCACGCAATCCTCTGCTCAGTCTTTTGCATCAAATGATTTCAACATCCATGTTAGGGAAAAAACGACACATTTCGGCCAAAACATGGAATGAAGGGGCAATGGTGGATGTAGTACTGGATGTCCACATTCAAGTCAAAAATATTCTCACAGATATGGGTTCCATGTCGGGAATATAGCGGATCAATTGAGCTCATCCATCGATACCAATTTGACTCAAAATATCCCAACACTAAAAGATTAATTAGACCCCAACGTGAGGGATTGGACCCACACGTTCATGACCCCAATTGAGCTTAAAACATGCCCACAAAACAGACTAAGGGCATGTTTGGCATCTCTACTCTTTTTCTGACAGACCATTTAAAATAGAGTCATTAAAAAAAGAGCTATAAAAAAAGAGGGCATTTCAATTTTAGAGGATTTGCCTTTACGTTTTTTAGAGCCTATGTCTCTATTTTTCACATGTCCAGAAAGTGGGCATTTCAATTTTAAAGGATTTACCTCTACTCCTCTAAAATAAGAAGAGGATAAAGTCATCTACCAAACGCTCTAATTTTTCTAACCTCTGTCCGATTTAGACAAATAGACAAATAGAGGTGAAAAATAGAGATACCAAACATGCACTAACAAAAGCAACAATTAGACTGCTGCTCCGAGTACAGTAGGTGGGGGTCCACTACCACCCTAAGGGTATTCCCGGTACTGCCAAATGAGAAGTAGCTAAAGTTGCACCATTTCCTTCTGTACTCGGAGACAAAAAAAAAGTGGAAATTTGGAAGAAAGAAGAAATGCAGCGAACGTGAACAAACTGTGGGCCCCAAGTGAAGAATAATCAATTGACTTGCTTCTTTTCTTCCTTTTTCTGCAGATGTTTCCTATCAACGCAAAAACGACTCCCGTTATTATATTTCTCTTCTTCGGAGCATAGGGATTATGATATACAAGAATATCGTGAAGCACGTAAAGGGTTATGTTATGATCTGTTACACTGGGGATACATGGCAGATCTATTCAACGATCCTCTCGGTTGTCTTTATGCGTCGACGGATTTCAACTTCCAAATCAGAACAACACGGACTTATTATTGTAAAAACATGGAACAAAATCCGTCGCAATAGTGATACGTGGCAAAACTACCACGCAATCCTCTCCTTAGTTTTTTGCATCAAATGATTTCAACATCCATGTTAGGGAAAGAACAACAAATTTCGATCAAAACATGGAATGAAGGAGCCATGGTGTATGCAAGACTGGAATTCGAAATTCAAGTAAAAAATATTCTCATATATGGGTTGCATGTCGGGAATCTAGCGGAACAATAGAGTCCATCCACCAATACCAATTTCACTCAAAATCTCCCAACAGTAAAACATTAATTAGACCCCAACATGAGGGATTGCACCCACACGTTCATGACCCCAATCGAGATTAAAACATGCCTCCAAAACTATACCAATGAAACAACAATGTGGCTGCTGCTCCGAGTACAGCAGGTGGGGGTCCACTACCAACCTAAGGGTATTCCCAGTACTGCCAAATGAGAAGTAGCTAAAGTTGCACCATTTCCTTCTGTACTCAGAGACTCAAAAAAATGGGAAATTAGGAAGAAAGTAGCAAGGGACCTAACTTGAACAAAGTGCGGACCCCAAGTGAAGAATTATCAAATGACTTGCTTCTTTTCTTCCATTTTCTACAGATGTTTTCTATCAATGCAAAAATGACTCCTGTTATTAGACTTCTCATCCTCGGAGCATAGGGATTATGATATACAAGAATATCGTGAAGCACGTTAAGGGTTATGTTATGATCTGTCACACGGGGGATACATGACAGATCTATTCAACGATCCTCTCCATCATCCTTATGCGACGACAGATTCCAACTTCCAAATCAAGACGACACAGACTTATTTTTGTAAAAATAACAAACGAAATCCGTCGCTATAGTGATACGTGACAGACTACCACGCAATCCTCTCCTTAGTCTTTTGCATCAAATGATTTCAACATCCATGTTAGGGAAAGAACGAACCATTTCGATCAAAACATGGAATGAAGGGGCCATGGTGGATGCAAGACTGAATTTCCAAATTCATGTCAAAAATATTCTGACACATGGGTTCGACGTCGTGAATTTAGTGGATCAACTGAGTCCATCCATCAATACCAATTTGACTCAAAATATCCCAACAATAAAAGATTAATTAGACCCTAACGCGGGGGATTGCACCTGCGCATTCACGACCCCAATCGAGATTAAAACATGCCCCCAAAACTGTACCAATGAAACAACAATGTGGCTGCTGCTCCGAGTACAGCAGGTGGGGGTCCACTACCAACCTAAGGGTATTCCCGGTACTGCCAAATGAGAAGTAGCTAAAGTTGCACCATTTCCTTCTGTACTCAGAGACTCAAAAAAATGGGAAATTAGGAAGAAAGTAGCAAGGGACCTAACTTGAACAAAGTGCGGACCCCAAGTGAAGATTATCAAATGACTTGCTTCTTTTCTTCCTTTTTCTGCAGATGTTTCCTATTAACGCAAAAATGACTCCCGTTATTAGATTTCACTTCCTCGGAGCATAGGGATTATGATATACAAGAGTATCGGGAAGCACGTTAAGGGTTATGTTATGATCTGCCACACTGGGGATACATGACAAATCTATTCAACGATCCTCTCGGTCGTCTTTATGCGCCGACAGATTGCAATTTCCATATCAGGACAACACAGACTTATTTTTTTTAAAAGATATTGAACGAAATATGTCGCTATAGTGATACGTGACAGAACTACCACGCAACCCTCTGCTTAGTCTTTTGCATCAAATGATTTCGACATCCATGTTAGGGCAAGAACGACACATTTCGATCAAAACATGGAATGAAGGGGCCATGGTGGATGCAAGACTGGATTTCCAGATTCAAGTCAAAAATATTCTCACAGATATGGGTTCAACGTTATGAATTTAGCGGATCAATTGAGCCCTCCATCAATACCAGTATGACTCAAAATATCCCAACAGTAAAAGATTAATTAGACCCCAACATGGGGATTGGACCCATGCGTTCACGACCCCAATTGAGCTTAAAACATGCCCACAAAACAATTTCACAGAACCAACAATGTGGCTGTTGCTCCGAGTACAGCTGGTGGGGGTCCACTACCACCCTAAGGATATTCCTGGTATTGCATAAATGAGAAGTAGCTAAAGTTGCACCGTTTCCTTTTTTACTCGGAGACTCAGAAAAAGGGGAAATTCGGAAGAAAGAAGTAAGGGACCGAACGTGAACAAAGTTTGGACCCCAAGTGAAGAATTAGCAAATGACTTGCTTCATTTCTTCCTTTTTCTGCAGATGTTTCCTATCAACGAAGAAACGACTCCCGTTATTAGATTTCTTTTCCTTGGAGCACAGGGATTATGATATACAAGAATGTCGTGAAGCACACTCAGGGTTATGTTATGATTTGTCACAATGGGGATACATTATAGATCTATTCAACTATCCTCTCGGTCGTCTTTATGCGTCGATGGATATCAACTTCCATATCAGGACAACACAGTCTTACTTTTGTAAAAATATGGAACGAAATCCGTCGCTATAGTGATACATGACAGAACTACCATGCAATCCTCTGCTTAGTCTTTTGCATCAAATGATTTCAACATCCATCTTAGGGCAAGAACGACGCATTTTGGTCAAAACGTGGAAGAAGGGGCCATGGTGGATGCAAGACTAGATTTCAATTCAAGTTTAAAATATTCTCACAGATAAGGGGTTCGACGTTGTGAATTTAGCGGATCAATTGAGTCCATCCATCTATACCAGTTTGACTCAAAATATCCCAACAGTAAAAGATTAATTAGACCCCAACATGAGGGGTTGGACCCACAAGTTCACTACCCCAATCGAGCTTAAAACATGCCCCCAAATTGTTTCACAAAACCTACAATGTGGCTGCTGCTCCGAGTATAGCTGGTGGGGGCATAGTTTAAAATCGCGGTATCGGTCGCGGTCTCGGCCGGGCCGAAAAACCGATATGATATCGGTATCGGTCGCGGATATCGGTCCGTCGCGGTCGTCGCGGTGTGAATTTTTTTTTTAATTCAAAAAACATCGCAGAAATATCCAAAAAATCTAGAATATTAGAAAATGGTGGAAAACAATATTTTTTTCCATTAGTAACAACAATATATAGAAATCTCGATCACCTTAAGTTATGAGCCTTGTCTGTATCGCAGTTCGCTGTCTTCTCCAGTATTTCATATAATGCAACCATTATTGATGCTCATAATCAATTTATTAGTGTAAAATATAAGAAAACAAAGATAATATAAAAATTATCTATACACTATTAATAAGCTATTAGCATTTACTATTTTGTAGCATAAATACTCCAACAATTTTTTTTTTTAATTAGAAGATTTAAAAAAGCACCATTTTTCTATACTTAAAATCATATTTATAAGTAGATCTAACATAAAATTGTGTAGATCTAAGTGAAGAACACATCACAAACCAAAAAATGACATGCAAATGATCTTTTCATTCATTTTTATGCTTTATCTAAAAATAAAAAATAAAAAACACATAATAGTAAAAATAATGTAGTTAAGTACTTGATTTTCTCTTACTAAATAAAATGATTTCTTCAAAAAATAGTTTTGGAATTTGGAAAACATGAGAGAATGAGTTATGGAGACATGGTTCCTCTAAGGAGATGAGGGAAGAGGAGAAGAAAATTGGAAACTAGGGAAAAAGTTACAAAAAATTACTTTTTTTTACTATTATTCCGTCGCAGTCCATCTCGGCCGATATTTTGAAAATATCGGCCGAGATATCGGTGAGATATCGGTAAAACCGATATTTTGACCATATCGGCCGAGATGAACCGATATTTTGGGGATATTTTGACCATATCGGCCTGACTCGGTATCGCGGCAAAATATCGTCGCGGAATCGGCCGATACCGGTTCATATCGGCCGATATGAACCGGTATCGGCCGAGATTTTAAACCATGGGTGGGGGTCCACTACCACCCTAAGCATATTCCCGGTACTGCAAAAATGAGAAGTAGGTAAAGTTGCACCGTTTCCTTCTGTACTCGGAGACTAAGAAAAAGGGAAAATTTGGAAGAAAGAAGCAATGGACCGAACGTGAACAAAGTGTGGACCCCAAGTGAAGAATAATCAATTGACTTGCTTCTTTTCTTCCTTTTTCTGCAAATGTTTCCTATCAGCGCAAAAACGATTCCCGCTATTAGATTTCTCTTCCTTGGAGCATAGGGATTATGATATAAAAGAATATCATGAAATACGTTAAGGGTTATGTTATGATCTGTCACACTGGGGATACATGACAGATATATTCAACGATCCTCTCGGTAGTCTTTATGCGTCGACGGATTTAAACTTCCATATCAGGACAACAAAGACTTATATTTGTAAAAATATGGAACAAAATCCGTCGCTGTAGTGATACATGACAGAACTACCACACAATCCTTCGCTTACTTTTTTGCATCAACTGATTTCAACATCCATGTTAGGGCAAGAACGACACATTTCTATCAAAACATGGAATGAAGGGGCCATGGTGGATGCAAGTCTGGAATTCCAAATTCAAGTAAAAAATATTCTCACAAATATGGGTAGCATGTAGGTAATTTAGCGGATCAATTGAGTCCATCCATCAATACCAATTTGACTCAAAATATCCCAACAGTAAAAGATTAATTAGACCCTAACGTGAGGGATTGGACCCACGTGTTCACAACCCCAATCGAGCTTAAAACATGCCCACAAAACTATTTCACTGAACCAACAATGTGGTTCCTGCTCCGAATACAGCTGGTGGGGGTCCCTACCACACTAAGGGTATTCCTGGTACTGCCTAAATGAGAAGTAGCTGAAGTTGCACAATTTCCTTTTGTACTCGGAGACTCAAAAAAATTGGGAAGAAGGAAGCAATGGACCAAACGTGAACAAAGTGTGGACCCCAAGTGAAGAATAATCAATTGACTTGCTGCTTTTCTTCCTTTTTCTGTAGATGTTTCCTATCATCGTAAAAATGACTCCCGTTATTAGATTTCTCTTCCTCAGAGCATAGGGATTTTGATTTACAAGAATATCATGAAGCACGTTAAGGGTTATGTGATGATCTGTCACATTAGTGATACATCATAGATCTATTCAACGATCCTCTCAATCGTCTTTATGCATCGACGGATTTCAACTTCCATATCAGGACAACACAGACTTATATTTGTAAAAATATGGAACGAAATCCGTCGGTATAGTGATATGTGACAGAACTACCATGCAATCATCTCCTTAGTCTTTTGCATCAAATGATTTCAACATCCATGTAAGGGCAAGAACGACACATTTCGGTCAAAGCATGAAATGTCGGGGCCATGGTGGATGTAACACTGGATTTCCAAATTCAAGTCTAAAATATTCTCAGAGATATGGTGACGGCAACGTGATTGATTGGACCCATGCGCTATGACCTCACTCAAGCTTAAAATATGCCACCAAACCTGTTTCACAAAACCAACAATGTGGTTGTTGCTCCAAGTACAGCTGCTGGGGGTCCACTACAACCCTTAGGATATGCCCCGTATTGCCTACAAGGTAAGTAGCTACAGTTGCACAGTTTCCTTCTATACTCGGAGACTTATAAAAATGGGCGATTGAATGGAAAAAACAAGTGACTAAACGTGAACAAAATGTGGACCCAAGTGAAGAATAATCAATGGAGTTGCTTCTTTGCTTCTGGTTTTTTTCAAATGTTCACTACCAATAAAAATGGGGGATTTGGAAGAAAGAAGCTAGGGACCGAACGTGAACAAAATGTGGATCCCAAGTGAAGAATAATCAATGGACTTGCTTCTTCTCTTCTGTTTTTTTTTTTTTCTTTTCAAATGTTCGCGATCTACATAAAAAGTGCTCCCCTAATTAGATTTCTTTTCTCGGTACCAAGCGATTATGATTACATGAATAACGTGACGTACGTTAAGGAATATGTTATGATCTGTCACAATGGTGATACATGGCAGATTTATTCCATAATCTGCTCGATCGTCTTTTTGCATTTAAAGGTTTAAACCTCCATATTAGGGCATCACAGACACATTTTGGAAAAAATATGGAATGAAGTGTCGAGGTGGATGCAAACTGGACATCAAAATTAACTTCTAAATAACCTAGGCTATTCAGAGTCCGAATCAGGAAATTAGGAGGTCTAGTGATGCCATCCATCCGCCCCATTTTGAATGAAAATAGCAACAATGAAGAGTTAGGTAGACAACAATGGGAGGAATTCGACCCACGTGTTAACGATGATCAACCAAGCCCATAATGGACCCTAAACTTGGTTCACAAGGCCATCTATGTGGCTGCTTTTAAATTTTGAGACTAAACAGTTGTGGAAGATAGTTGTCGTTGAAAGTCAGGAGCACTCAAATCATTGCTCTTATTGTTGAGTTCTGAGTTTGCTTGTTGAAGTATTGATCAAGAATAAGATTGGTGCGGATTGAAATATATAAATGTCATCCTTTGTTGGTTAGAACTCCCATGGATTTTTAAATATGTATTATTTTGTAGTGATGATGTAAATGATCACAAGTAATGGTGCTTGACTCGGGAATTCATCGTCATCATGGGTTATTATAATTGGAGAATTTTTTAACACGTCGCTATTGTTCTAAGTCAAGAGATTTTTTTTTTTTTTTTTGGGTACCCTAGCTATAGGGTGGTAGACGGGTCGATTCTGATCTAGTTCCTAGGTGGACCCAGACCCAGAACCGTTAAGGAGAAGGTGGAACTGGATCCGGACCCAGAACCATTTCGGAACCGATTTCTTGGCTCCGGAACCGAAACCAGAACCATATATGGGACGGGTCTGGATCTGGATCCGGGTCCAGGTCTAGGTCTAGGTAGAGAATGATAATTAAAAAAAAACACGGTTTTTAGGAGAGATTTTCAAAATTTGAGGTAATATGTCAAGTCTAGAGTCCACGGGTCCGAACCTGGACCCATTTACATATCGGGGCCTAAATAAGGATGCAAACCCGGTTTTTAATGGGCCGAAATCTCCGGGTAATCGAAGAATCGGGGACCCTTTTACATCCCTGCCCAGGCAACCTAGCTATAGGGGGCTGGGACTACTGAAATCAGATATGGGCGCCGAAGACACTTTGGAGTAGGTTGGTTGTGGACCCCACATGGCCCACTCTCTGATCACAAGGTCCCCACAATCTGAAAGACAACTCCCAAGTGACCCCCTAGTGGTGTATGACTCTCGTAAGTTGGGTTGGATTTGGCTCATAAACCTGCTGCCCAAAATCCAACAACGTGAATGCTATGTTCATGTAATGAATTCTCTGGATACTGCAAAACAGCCCCTCAGTATTTACTAACATAGTTAAACAGCCCCTGGCAACTAATTTTCTTAAATATTTGGGTACTGTTTGGCCCACCTACAATTGCCTCCACATCCGGTAGGTTCGATCGCAAGCGTGCAATCATTGATTTCTTTATCCTTGTAAATTTATGGAAGGAAAAAAAAAAAAAAAAACATGTTCTCCCATTTGTGATCGTCAGATTTTTACAGCGAACCAATGCAACAATGTTAGGATGTTGTGATCTATGATGAAAATCAATCATTGGATGACACAGAGAAACTTGATATCTAAGAAGTCGGCAATGTTGTCGGTGATCAAATCTTTGACAAGAATCCAACTAAAAGCTCCATTGCTTTGTGCAACTTCTTATAATCATTTGATGTCTTCTTGCTTCGCCTTCTATTGTCTCGTGAAGCACTGTTCTATTTCGTTCAGAGAATCATGTTTGTCTTCACTGCTTATAAAAATAATTTCATTCGGCATAGGATTCTTTTGTTGGGGGTTAAAAGGACATATTGAAGTGAGGGTTGGAATATTTAGTTATCGATCATACTAGTTAAACTTGGACAAATAATCTTGACCTTTACACCAGAGGGTTTTTATTTCTTAGTGATCAACATTAGAATGACATGACTAGTTAGAAGGCATAAAAATGCTGATAATGTTCAGAAAAATAGTGGGTCAAATTCTAGTTTCAAATTTGGTAGAAACCAATCCAGTTTCCAGATATGGTAGAATGATCAAGCCAAATAAAATTACACCCTTTTTTTCTTTTCCGTGTGAATAATCTTCTCAGGATTCTACAAAGGATTTCAGCAAAGAAACTGCCCTCTCAAAGAATTCAATGGAATTTACAATCTACATAACCCACCCACATCCATGCGCACGTCCACGTGCACACACCACACCTATTGTGTGTCAGTATATATATGTATGTATATATATATATATGTATGTATATAAGCCAGATAATAATAATAATAATAAAAAAAAAGGCTACCAGATCACCATCATCGACTTAGCCGTAAACCCAGATAAAACCTTCCTATATAGTGCAAGGAGAAAGAACATTATGATAGTACTAAAAACATATATAGCTCTCACGATCTCTAACAATACACATCTCATACAGTATTTAGAGGAAGAATTAGAAAAACAGAGGAATCAATCATAACAGATTAGCACCATGGATCATAAAATCTTGTTCTAAATACACCAAAAGAGGTTCGGTTGAAACTTTTAAAACTTAAAAGCATGCAATAAAATTTTCAATTCCTACTGCCAATAAACCTACATGGTAAGGTAATAACCAATAACCACAGTAAGGTATTTAAAAATCAACGACATAAAGAGAAGCGGGGAGAAAGCCGAAGATCGCATACCTGAGATGAGCTTTCTTTGGCAGCTGCAAGAGAAGCCAGAGAAGAGATGGTGTTTTGCGGCAACGGAATTCCTCAGAAGCCAATTTCCCTTGGGAGCGCATAGGAACTCCAGATACTCGATAGCAGAGGAAAACGGATGCTGAATAATAATAACAAGATAAAAATCACAGCTTCCAACACCCTAATGTGAATAGCCATTCCAGCCGATTCAGGGCTCTGAAAGGCCATGATTTGGCTTAATGAAAGAAGCAAGAAAACACCCAAACGCAAGCAGATACAAACAATGAAAAGCCATAACAAAACCCTAGCATATCATCACCACAAAATCTTAAAAGAAAGAAACATAAACCCTAACAAGAAACATAAACACTAACACTCGGTGAACATCAAGATATCTGATTGAATCAAATTTGAAACCCTGACTTCGAATTCATCATTTAAAATTTAAAATGCCTAAAATAAAAGAGATAAGCGCCATTAGATTTGCACGAGATCGAAACCCTAGAGAGAGATTGAGAACATACTCGTTAGTGACGTGACGACGAAGAAAGCGAGGAGACAGAGCATGGGAGGGTTTTCTTTCGCCTCTTTCTCGGACGAGGCAGGATTCAAAAACCAGAAGCGCGCGAAGGATGAGAACAGAGGGGTAAATGGGCGGCTCGGGTATATATAGTGAATACGATGGTGGAATACAGCTGTCAACATGTTAGGTTGGATTTGGGTTGCATCGTGGGCCCATGGGTTGATCCCGAAAATGAGTTTTTGGTCCAATGGTCAAAACGGGCCTAGTATAGGCCTTTTGCATAGTTAAAAGACCTTGGGCTAAACTAGCCACGAGCGACCTCTTTAGTGAAAAAAAGCCTAGGTGATCTTTTATATACAAATATATATATATATATATATATAAAAAACGATAAGATACGTATGAATAGAAAATATTTAAATGCATATATTTCTCATCGTATGACAATGAGGGTAACATGGTGAGGCCGACTTTATGATTCATCTAAACTATCCACACATGGGATCACTTAAATACAATGGATTCAGCGGGTTTTTATCAATCTAAATGGATTATACCATTGATAAAGTACCAAATATTTGATACAAAGTCGTGAAACTTGTGAGCTGCGGATGAAGGCGTTAGAGGCATGGGATTGACTCCAAACTTAATGTTTAGGGCCGTTCAAAATGTTTCTTTCCATCTCTCGGTCTTATGATTGGTGGGGCTTAAGGAGGGCCATATCAATCTATCTACCTCACCATACTACAGTGGTTGACGTATGCATATGAATATTGTCCTACATAAATTTCAACTATATTTGTCATGGTCAACTATAAACAGGCCCAAGTTAATAATTGAGAGTTGCATGCATGTTTCAAAACTTGATCACACTCAACTTGGTCAATTCATTTGGATAGACGGTGGAATCATGTTATCCATAGTTTATACATGGTACTGTAAGATTAATCAAAATCTCTAACAATTCACTTTTATTTTTAGTCATAACAACATTAATCAAAATTTCTAACAATCCAATCTTATTTCTAATCTAACTCAATGTATTCTCTGTAACATCAAGAAGGTGAAGCAATTTTTTGAGTTTGATTAGAAACTTAACCGTGCTCAATGGGCCAAACTCAATTAAAATCAGCTGAGTTAACCATTTGTGGTTTTAAAGGTCAAGCAAAATTGAGCCATGTTGGCATTCAAAATCAATATTTTATGGCAACAAAGCAGCGTTATGGCATGAAATTTTAATACCATATAAGATACGATATAACCTAAAAGCTTAAACTAATACGTGAAGACCCAAACAGGTACATGAAGCCATGTACAACTCGAACTTCCCATCTAGTTAAATGCCTTTGTTTCAATTATGCTTCGCCTCTTTAACAGATAAATTCAGACGTCGACTTACAGACATTGTCCGAGGAGAGTTTTTTTTATCGTATTGGCATTGTACTCAACTGCGAACCATCTAAATCACCTGATTTACAAGCGTAATAGGAAATCAAAAACAAGTTAAGAGAAAATAATAAATGAACACTATATACACCATGTCTTCCACAGATCTTCCTTTTTGTAATCATCGTTTGTTTAACTCATTTTACCATAAATTCCTAGGAATTTATGGAAGGTCAAAGATGGAATGAAAATGGGATTTAATTTTCAAAACAAAAACACTACTTTTATTATGGTTCCAGATAAGCCCCTTAAGGGTCCATTTAGAGCCCAAGCCAATCAAGCCAATGGAGCCAAAATAGGCCCAATATTCTTAACCCAACGGTTAGCAAACCTTAGATCTGACCCAGCAGAATCAAGCCTAGATTAGGCCTCATCAAGAAAATGGCGACCTCTTCCAAACCTTCAGCTGGTCCAGCAGGCTACCTTGTCCCCATTATCTACGGTTTCACGTTCAATAAGCTTTCCTTCGTTAACACTTCTCCAACTGACAAGCTACAAAGATATATATATATACATAAACCATTGAGTGGGTCCCAATTGATGAGAGAAATAAAGTATAAAGTGGTCGAACTTAAATTTTCTCTTGCTTGTGTTCCTGTGGGAGTAAGCATATGAAATTGACCATGCATATAAATATGCACCTATATGGCACGTTTACTTATCTCTTATTAATTTTCATAGATTTTTTTAAAGATTTTTTTTTTTTTTTGCGAGACATGTAGAGTAAAAGGAATGTTGGAGATAAATCACGAATGAAGAAAAAACAATAAGGGGTTAAAGTATAAAGCATTAAAAGACAAATATATTACTTCTCCAGAATATAAAAATGAGAAATTTCAAAAAAGTATAAATTTTAGCTTATTTTCCTTTAAGTACATATAGATTTGAATATTTCAAAAGAGTGTAACAGTTTTTCATTTTTCTTTCATTTAACTTCTTTCCATAGAAAAAAAAAATAAAAAACAACAAAAGTACACCTATGTCATTTTTTCAAAACTTTTATTTTAATAAATTATTTAAGATAAACGATCAAATCCAACCCAAACAACTTAGTGAGGGCAATTTTTCATGCCTTATTTTTTTTCATGGATAATCAAATCCAACCCAAACAATCTAATCATGACTATTGTAGCATTTGCTAAACCTAGAAATCGTGCAAGAGATAAGCCAACCCTTTTTTTGTGTATCTCTTTACAAGGAAACACGTGTGACTTGCATTTGATTTGGATGGATTGCTTGAAAAAGAATATGAATCATGTAGGATTTAAGGAAAAAACTAATATACGGGGCATTGGAGGAGGATGGAGGGAGAAGAAAGGTGGTGGATTTTGAGGAAGAAAAAAGGTTAATAAAAAGGATAAAAACCTATCATAAAAGCATTTTTGTCATATATATATATATTTTTTTCAAATTTGCTATTTTAAAATATTTAAGTCTTCACGTACAATGTTGGAAATGAGCTAAAATTTGTATAATTATTTGAAAATCTCCCAAACAAGAAGTCAAAGTGGGTAAAAAGCAAATTTCATGTTACATCAATTTGACACTTTCCTCTCCATTTACCGCCCAAATAGCGAAGAATTAAGCATTCACATTATCACCGGAAGACAAAAAAAAATTACTTTTTCAATGCAAAAGGCATTAATTTTCTATGAATCTAGCATTCTCAATTGACATCACCATTGCCTGATGCCGGGAATTAATTACAATAACAGTTTTGTCTTACCTGAATTCTAATTACTTTGAAAAATGTTCCACTCCCACCCAAAAACAAAAAAAAAAAAAAATCTCAAGGACCTTTCATAATTAAAGAAAGAGATAGAGGTTTATTTCAAAAAACCAATCATTTTAAAAAAGATCAAGACAAGACAACATATCTGTCCTCTTCACTAAACACAGTCCACAAATGTACAAACCCAAGCCACAACCATTCATTCATTTCCATACATCCTCTAATATAAATGACTGAACCAAGATCTACCATAAGCTCGAAAACATCGATTTTCCAAAACTCATCTCCTTGATGATGGCGTTGCAGATTCCCTTCTCCTCGTCTCCTCGGCTTATGCACTCCGATGCCTCCTGCTGCCCGAACCCGAACACCATGCTTCTGCCCGACCCGCTCCGCACCAGAGTCCACAATCGGACGGTGGGGATGATGTCGAGCGGTCTCGAGAGAGGGAGGAGACGGGTTCGGGTACCGGTCCGATCGAGCTTGGATATGGCGGGTCCTGTAGTCGGGCAGGTCACTGAAGTGAACAAGGATACTTTCTGGCCTCTTGTGCGAGGTGCTGGAGATAAAGTAGTAGTTCTCGACATGTACACTCAATGGTATCTTTATCTCTCTCTCTCTCTTTGTACAGTAGAAATTGAATGTGTAGAAAAAAATGAAGATTTCATTTTCCACAGAAAATGAAACCAATGTGGAAATGGAATTCCGTGGAAACTATGACTATGCTTTTAGGAGGTAGTCAAGATCCGGGAGAAAACAAGGTGTAGAAAATTTTAGCTCTAGACAGTTTTCTCCACCTTTTCCACTCATCCAAACTGACCCTTATTTTCCTTGGAAGGGGTCAATGCAACCAAATATCATTCCCTTTTTGTTGTTTTTTTTGCTTGCAATTGTTGATTGGAGAATTGATGGTTATGTTAGAAATGATTATACAGAGGTGCCAGTTTAATAAGTTTGATGCAGGTGATTTCTGGACACTGATTGTCAATGAGGCCTTTGGATTGTGACTGGCCCAAATATCACTTAATTCATAGAGATAATTGTTTGATGGGTGAAGATGACTTCTTCACATGGTCAGCTCATATTTTAGCTTGGGTCGAGAGGATGACCACTTATTCACTTCAACCCAAGGATGGGTGTCACTTAAATTTTAGTGATATTCATGCCAGCAAGACAATCACATTCATAGGCCATGTATTAATCCAATGGTTTCTTTTGACTAGAAGTGGGCCAAAGATGCTGATTTAGCTCACTCATATCATATTTGCCGTATTGGTGTAGGTATATAATTATTATTCTATTTATGCATGTTGAATTCTTGATATTCTGGAGATTCTCGTTTTCTTTTTATCTATTATTGGTTGGGTAGAACATTGACATATTCATATGAAAATGAATGAAGTGATTGAACATTTTAGAATGCCTTCTGTCACACCCCCAAACCTGGATTCCCAGACAATGCGGAAGTCCGAATCTTGAGGCGTGGCCATCCAGGATCTGATGCCTAAGCTTTTTTGGGAGCTTATGGTTAGCTTTAACTTCCCAGAAGTTACAGCTATGGTGCAATTCTCTTGCGAAAACCCCTCTAATTCACCTCCAATAACATCTCATTCCAAACCAATCCCCGTCATCAAATCACTTGATTAGGGTCTATATCATTCAAAGAGCATAGAAATCGAGGGAAACTAGATCAAAGATCAATCGCCATCTCTATTCAATATGAGAATCATAGAAAATAAACATGGATGCTATGCAATTCATATATTGCACTTGCCTTGGTCTCCTAGAAACGGAATTCTCTCCAATCCAAGCTCAATCACTCCAAAAACCCAAATTCTCAGGGTCTAAAGCTCCTACACGGCTACACCCAAATCCAAGGGAGAAATAGGGATTAGGGCTGGATTTCATAATTGGAATTAGGGATTGAAACTCACCTTGATAGAGAGAGGAAGATCCAACGAGAAACGACAGAAAGAGGGCTGGGAATCTTGTTTTTGATGGAATCCTCCCAATGAATTCTCCAACGGAGTTGCTTAATCTTGCCCTAGAAGCTTGTAGAGATGAAAGGAAAGAAAGAGAGATGGAGGGAAATGAGCTAATTTGGAAATGAGCCTTCATAGGGGAAATGGAGTTGGTTTTGTTGTTATGGATGTAATGTCCAATGACCAAAATACCCTCCATTTAAGTAAGTATACAAGGAAGGATATAAAGGGGTAGTGTTGGAAACTCAAGGGAAGTCCTTCATTTCTCCCAAGGACCATACAACCAACTTAACTACAACCAAGGGCCCTACTTCCTACGCTTTGTAAAATTACAAACAACCCCCTACAATCTCTCAAAATCATAAATAAACAAACACCCACCCCACCCCCCCCCCCCCCCCCCGCCCCCCCACACACACACAAAAAAACTCTACAATTAAGCCAAAAACCACTAGAAACACTCATAACTAGTTATCTAACCCACTAGACATCCTCCAAACCACACAAATCTGGAAAAATTATTGATACAAAAAAGCATGCATATGAAGTTAGAGTATCACATTTCATTCTTCATTTGTGAAGAGATACTACTGGGCAGATCAGACAACACCGGTCATAATAATCCTCATTAGAGTTGACAACTCAGTAGATGTCCCAAATAGTTTTACTCACCAGTGCAGAGAAGTTTGAGACAATTTAGTCGTCAGAGCTTCTGTCTCAATTGTTGTAGAAATCGGCAAAGCTTGAAATTTATGTCTTCATTATCTTAAAAAAAAATCCATAACCTATGAATCACTTTTCCCTTCTGTATTGCCATTCAAGGCATTTATTATTATTATTATTTGAATGGTTCATTCTCTTTTAAAATTTTATTTAATAAAATTGTCGTAAAAAGTGGATAATTTATTCTGCTGAATGTTCCTCTCATGAGAGTGTTAGAGTTAATTTATTACCAAGAGATTGCTTACAATAAATACTCCTAGTCAGTGCATAATCCACTGTAAAACAATGAACTACTATAAACGTGATATGGTGCTCTATAATTGTACATAAAAAGGTGCAATCTAACAATCCCCCTCAAGCTGAGGTCAATCATACCCAACTTGTCCAAAATACTCTGCATGTGATTTTTGGATACGGCCTTTGTGAATTCATCTTTGAATGGATCTCTTCATCTAACAAACACAATGCAAATTTATCCTTTACTGATCTTTTTCTTTTTCTTTTTCTTTTTTATTTTTTATCAGCCTTTTACTGATCTTCTCTAATTTTATGATAAAATCTTTGATCCTTAATAAGATCTCATCGCTAATCCTCGCCTATGATTGACCTCAAGGGTGTCACTGCTCACTAGGTCTACACCAAGTTTATCAATAGAGTGAAATAGATCCACGTACTTCCTTGGTGATGGGAAAATACCTTTGGGAACTTCTTTAACAGCTCAAAACCTTGATATCAAAACTTGGCGAAGATAATTCTTCAATTCAGTTTTAGAATTTAACATCAATATCATTTTTAGTTAGCACGATATCATCTACATACACATTGAGAATAATAGTTCCTTGAGGTCTCTTAAAAAAAATGGATGTTCAGAATTACACATTCTAAACACTATTTGAAGGAATGCATTGCTAGACTATCAAACGATTCTCTCGAGGAGTTTTTTCAAGCTGAGCCCAACTAGAACCTGAGTTCTAACAGGTCCAAATATTGGACGCATACCTTGTTTTGGCAGTTCTGTCCTTCGAGGATTCGTGCATTTAGGAACTTGTTTTGGTCTCTAGATTGATACTGAGCTGGATCTGGCTGGAACAAGCTGTAGTTTAGGGCTTATTTCTGGGTTGTTAGTAGTGTGGGCTATAATTTTGAGACTGATTTATATGTGAATGGCCTGTCAAATAGACAGTTGCTGTAAAGAGGTAGTTTTGTTGGTGGTTTGGCTGTCAAGACTCAAGAGACTCTTTTGAGGTTAAAAACAGACTGGATTATCAGAGTCTAAAGGGATGTTAACAGGTTGATATAACAGATTGTATAAAGCAGAAGTAGGGCAGAGATGGGTTGTTGAACTGGAACAGATTTGGGTCAGGATTGAGTGACTGTTGAAGAACTATTGGAGGGACAATGTGGTAAGGTTTCTGGAGAGTTTTCAGTACTGTGTAGGACTGTTGACAGGGGCTTTGCTAGGTCATTGAAAAAAAAATTTGGGACTGTTGTTGGGGTTGGATGTGACTGGGGATTGTAATGTCCAACGAATTTTGAGCCCTTTGAAACGTGATGTTGAATCCCAAACGCCGACACATTTTGGAGGCGATCGGTAAAGGTCATGGAATTGATAAATCATAATGATCAGCGAATACGTGTCTACATGTATGCATATAGGCTGATACATTGGGCATCTTGATCAATTGGCCCGGCACATATAGGGTGACTCCCTTTGAGTCCAAAAACATAGCATCTCAGTCAATATGCCCGCTACATATAGGGTGACTCCTTTCTGAGTCCAAAAACATAATTTTTCTCCTTTTGCAAGGGGAAGGCTCTGGGAAGGGTTTTTGTGCCATCTTGCTCACAAGTTTCAAGGAAAAGCACTTCTAATGAAGAATCCTAGATTCCTAGCTGATACCCATCCCATAGCTTAAGGATTAGTTGTTTTCATGGGCAAGGTTGGACCGGGCTGAGGCATATTTGGGCCCGGCCTAACTTTAAAAACACATGCACATATCTGGCCCAAGCCCTACGTGGGCCATAGTTCTTAGCCCAAGCCCAGCCATCTTCAAATATGTTAGGCCCGAGCCTGCCCATTAGTCAATTTGTCCTAAGCCCAATTAAGATAATCTAGAAAAAAAACATGAATGAGAAGGAAACGAAGGCCAAGGAATGGATGTTTGCAATCTTTTGAACATGTAAGATCCCACATCGCTCATGAAGCATTGAGAGCCTGGGCTAATATAGAGGACACCGTCTTTATTTAGTATATCGCATTTTGGGTCCTTATAGGGGGCCTGAAAACAAAGCCTTGAGGCTCATAGGGCCAAAGCGGACAAAATTATACTGGGTGGGCCGGGTTGTTACAATTCCGTTGATCATTCAGATACCCATCTTGGTGGGAACCATTAGATCAAGAATCTTATAGCATATATCTAAACTGTGGCCTCACACAAATGGAATTGGGTGCCTTAGCCAAACATACATTCGTGAAAAAAGAAAAAGAACTTCTTAAATAATAAAATATTTGCGAAGGAAAACAAAAAATATAGCATGCCTCTTACAGATTGCAAGGTTTTTTTTTTTTTTTTTTTTTGAAAGGTTACATATTGCAAGTTTGCTGTGATGATTCGCGATTGTTGCCATGTTGGTTGACCGTAGAGTGCAAACGAACCAAAAGGAGAGGGTGAGAAAAGGAGAGTTTGATAGAAAAGTTTACACTTGGAGGGAAAGAGTTTGTCATAAAGATGATGAAAATAGAGAGGAAAGGGTGGTTGTGCAAGGTGGAAAGGTGAAATGGTATTTGCATAATTGCATGGGACTGGGAAGATGAAGGCTTTTGGGAAATGAAAACCATTGATTTTATACTTTTAAGGGGCGAGAATTCCTTATTAGATAATTGGCAAGAGACGTTTTTTTTTTTTGGTAAAGAACACCTCGTTATTACAAAAGGGCATTTGCATGGGATTGGGAGGATAAAAAGGAGCCTGGGAAATAAAACCCATTAATTGCTTAATTTAAGGGGCATAATTCCTTAAGAAATGCAGTAGCAATAGCATCGTATATCTCCAACCTTAGTCCATGAAATTAAGGTGTTGACTGTGCGAGCTCTTTATTTGTATGTGTAGGGTGTAACATGAAACTTGGTGACAATGGGGAAAGAAATGAATTTAGTAATGCACAAAGATATCTTCTCAAAGGGCGTTCTAGTCTTCAGCAACATGCATGCCCTATAAAGTGCTATGTAATATGTGGCATCCAACCTTGCCAATATTCAGACCTCTAGTTGTTTTCCCTTTGACTTGTAAATTCATCAGTGGCTCATCAACACTAATAGCTTCAACCCGTATCGGCATCTCCCATCCATATGGGGTTGTTTTTCTTTTCCACTAGACCCTTTTTTGAGCCATTTTTTTTAAACTCGGGTCTATCATGTCTTTCCTTTCTACTCCTACGGATTCCCTTCTCCTAGTTCCTTCACCTCTATCCTTTTAGTACATCGTACAGGGTCTGTTATTGGCCTCCTTGTATGTAGACCATGCTTTTCTCTGACATTGAACCTTTAAGTTTCCTCTTAATGTACTTACTGCTAATCTTGTCAATTCTTGTAACTCACAAATTCATCTTAGCATGTACATCTAAGTCTCATGTACTTTTACTCCCATTTCTTCACAGACAAAGCATGTGTAATTACCATTTAATATTAATGTTCCTTCAATCAAAGTGGAGCTTGATGATTGCATAACATTCTGCTAGCCTGTCTACAGTTACCCTACCAAGCACTATTCCTATTTGCACCTGCAAATCTAACCTCTATTTTGTCCTATTCTCAAATTCTTTAACACTGCCACTATGTTATTGTCAATTTTGGCCAATTATTCTCTCTCTTAGATTCGCTAAACTCTCACTTCATGGTTTATCTTTGATAAGGTAATTTTCAACCATTTGTCTTATGAGCCATTATCCAAAGTTCTAGATTACTCATTTACTTTCTTTCTTGTCTAATTAGAGAATATCATGTTCTTTCGGAAGCAGCATAGACCAGGGAAGTTCATTTTGGATATCCGTTGTTGCCTCATCTATGAACAAGGTGAATTAAGTAGGGGCTCAAAGTGGAGTTTTGATGCAGGTTACTTCCGATTGGGCACTCCAACATCTCCCCACAAGCAGTGAGCAAGCTGTTACCACCCCTTTATACATGTTTTGAAAAGAATTATGGTAGTAAGAAGTAAAAGAAAAGAGATGGAGAAGAGAAAGAAATGGCCATGTGCAAAAATTTAGTGATTGTTTGTGCAGGTTCTATTGTATAAGAATAAAAGTAGGATGCTCCAGTTTCTGACTAATCTATAAGCCCTAAAGCTGCTCTGAATTTTTCATAGTTCATAAGAATAGAATTTGACTATAGGATAAGTCATGGGTCAAAAAAGAAAAAAAAAAATCAGCAGTATAAGAGCTGTTAATTAGAGATGCAGCTAAAAGTTCATCCGCAAGGATTTTTTTTTCTTTTCGGCTAAGCATAGAATTTTACTTGATTGGTTTAGGCACATTGAAACCACTGCATAGAGCATTCTTCTAGTCAATCCTAGGACCTCTCCCCTAGTGGGACAACGCTTTAACCGCAGCACCAGTTGTGTGGTTGGCTTTCAGAGTTGTTTCAGCAGTCTCCTGTGACATCTAGAAGCAGAGATCATCCTGTATTTTCACCCTTCTGTGGGAGCGGGATCTTTTTTCCTAGCTGTTATTTCAGCTGTTACATTTGAGCTGAAAACTAATTTGGCCCCAGTCGAACCAAGAAACCATGGCTGTGAACAACCCATATAGGTTTTTTTCAACAAGAGGAAACTACCAAAAAAACGACCCTAGAAGGCTACTAACCGAAAAACTCGCCACTAGTCAATATGGCACGGAAGTGGTTCCTGCGACCACTTCCGTTGTTTTTTTATTAAGGATTTAAACATGTGACGACATCGTCGCATTCAAACTCATGCAAATCGCCTGAAACCCCATTTCCCCCATTTCCCCCTTCTTCCTCCCATTGTTTTCCCCCAGGTTTCTTTTCCTCCTTCCTCAAAAGGTCTTTTACCTTGATGATTTAGCCACCCAAAAATAATTATACAACAAAGATAATGAAATGAATAAACTATATATCAAAACCTTAATGAACTTTTCTCGAAAAGTAAACATGAAACTCAGGCTCTATGGTAAATAACGCATGAAAAAATGTCAAACTGTGCTATGCCTACCTCGTTAATAGAGACCAACAGCCTCCACAAGGAATATTCAATGTTGGGGGAGAGTTTGTTCTTGTTCATTTTGGTACAGAAAACCAGCAATCGCACATGATAAAGGTCAGCGAAGAGGCAAATTTGACGAATTAGCGACGACGTCAACACTAACTCTTGATATCAAGCGATGACGTCGTCGCTTGTTGAAAAAAGGCAAAAAAAAAAAGAATATTCTGGCGGGAATACCGATTCTTTTGTATCAAAACTATGGGTACCTCTTTTGGTTAGTGGACCCCTAAGGTCCTTTTTCGGGTAAAATTCTCTTTCAACAATGAACAATACTTTTAAGGTACTTCTTTGCTTTGAGCTTTATTGATGACTGCTTTCTGCAAGGTACTGGCTGTTAACATTCATGACTGAAGTCCTCCAAACCTTTGTATTGTACACATGTATTTGGGTTACATATGCTTCCTAATATTCACTCCTATCAATTCACATGTGAAGGTGTGGTCCTTGTAAGGTGATAGCTCCAAAATATCAACAATTGTCTGAGAAACATCTTGATGTCGTCTTTATGAAGCTCGATTGCAATCAAGAAAACAAGGTCTCTCTCTCTCTCTATATATATATTATTTATTTTTTATGTTGGTCTCTCTCTGATTAATTGATTATTCATTTTTGCAGCCGTTGGCCAAAGAATTGGGAATAAGGGTGGTTCCTACATTCAAGATTCTCAAAGAATGCAAGGTTGTAAAAGAGGTGACGGGGGCCAAATTTGATGATCTTGTTCTTGCGATTGAGACTGCTAAATCGAGTTAATAGCTTAATGTACACTTCCCATTATGATATTATCAAGTGTCCATAATAATATCCTCTGAATGACAAATTTCAACTGTCAAGCCAAGGGCTTAATCTTTGGACTTGTTTTACATCCCCAGATATTTGTACTCCCCCCACATAAAGAAGCCTATTGATTTGGTTTGCTGATCTCTCATATCTTATTTAGCAGAAATGAATGCAGCCGATGGATCTTCCATGCCACTGGCTTTGATCATGTTTTAAGTGTTCCTGTGCAATCCCATGAACTGTATAGAATGGGAATGTAAAATCAGGCTGCTGAACTGTAAAACCAAAATTTCAGCTGAAACCATGCTTTTAGATGTTACTTATTGACCTCTATGTATTTGTTTTTTGACGAAATTATGTAGTGTCAGTGCAATATATAATTGATACAATAGCAAAAACTTTATAAGATAGTAGATAAATCAACGTTTTCTGTACATCATTAGCTATACACTATATGAGAAAATTTCTCACAGGTATTGAAATCTAGATCGCTCCCCAACAGGACCAGGTCAGGACTGATTATTAACAAAGACCAAGCTGTAGACCCGTATGAAAACCCATTTACTGATCCAGCCTGGAAAGAAGGCCCATGCCCAGGTTTTTCGGTTTGGGTGCAAAGAGTAACCCATAGGTTGATTGTCATAGTTAGGGTTGTCAAACTTATTGAGTTGACTCATGGCTCAATTGAGTCACCTCATTTTATCCGAGGGCTGAGTAAGATCAAGAGAAAACTTGATATAGTATGAAAAAAATGCTTTGAAGACAGTTTTTTGCTCCTTTACTTCTTATTTTCATTTAGTTAATATGAATATTTATTAATTCAGACAATCATCTCTTCTTCACTCAAATCAGATTGGGAAATCAGGGGTCTCCCCTTTAGTGATGGCCTGGATGCGGATGTACAGCCCTGCAGGAGTGCATGGGTAGGAGCAAATCTTACTTGTTAATGTTTATTAATTATCACAATACATGCAAATTAATATATTTATAAATTTATAAATATATAAAATATAAATATTCTTCAAGTTCAAAGAAAAAATATTTTTTTTCGGGTGGTCCCTCACATGGAACCCGGTGCACACTCTTGGCGGCGCACGCATTTTTTTTCATACATCATTGGTCTCAAACTTCTTGAATTTGTCAGTCGTGGCCGGTTCATTAAGGAAATCATTTCATCTATTCAAATGGATTGGACTGTTTAATACACCGTATATTTATTTTTGGTGTGCAAAGACTTATCAGATGGGATTTTTGTCTCACTTTCTTCTTTTTTTTCTTTTTTTTTTTGGGTGTGATGAAGTTGAGGCAGAATCCGAGCATACCCACCCTGGCAACAGCTACCGGACGGAAAGATACTGCCTTCTACACCCTTTTATCTGCGGGCTTCGAATCCCAGTCCACAACTCTTCCTAGCTCAAGCCCAAAACAATACAAACGGTGAAGAAAAAGCTGGCCAAAACGAGAGAACGAAAGAAAAAGCTGATGTAGTTAAACAAAACCATCGACACGTAGCATTTGCTGTTTCGCCCGCCGCTCCAACAACGAATAGAAAACAATGCGTGTGAAGGAGGCGAGAGAAGAGCCCACTCCCTCTCTCTCTCTCTCTCTGTTCCCAGATCACAGCTTATAGTACCCAATCTCTCTCTAGCTCTCATTAAATCCTCTCTCTTTCTCTCTCTAACTCCTCAGAAGCACCGCTCCCTGCACCACTCACTTGCCTACGTTTGTCAGAAGGCGCACAGTTCAGAGCATAGAACAAGAAAACTCTTCTTTCACACTAATTAATGTTAAAACTAGAGAGAGAGAGAGAGAGAGATTTTTTTTTCTTTCTTTCTCGTTAAAAACCCACCACTGGGTCTGATGAGTGTTTGAACTGTTCGAACTTATCCACAAAGACAGCGTAAAGTTGGCAACTGCACAATTAAAAAAAATAGATCTGGAACGTGAATGGGCGAGGTGCAATGCTGACCGTTGGTTTGCTCTCCATTTCATCCGCACACATAACGTGGCAGGGGCGGTTTTGCGTTTCTTCTGATGGAGAAGACTGTCTTCTTCCCTTTCTGCCCTTTAAGTTATGGATTAATTGCAAGTCAGCTGTATTTGAAATGAGAAGGGAAAAGAAAGGTGACGACATGTAGGAGAGAGAGAAGAATGGTCAAAGATCACATGCATTCGAGCTTCTTTGCCATCAGATCAGAATAACTGATGCTAGTGGACGGGGCACTTTTGAATAATCATCCAATCAGATGTTGATGATGTGGGCATTCACATTAACATTTTACAATGAAAAACAGTGTTCCACTTGTTATCCAGTTGTACTGCTTTTGAGAGATGATAAATGGGAAGTTGATAAGTCTATTAAACTCTCATATCCGGCGAACTTAATCATTGAAGGTTTATTTACTTACATGAAAATGACTCCCTAGAAATTCTTATTCAAATGAGCTCCATCTGAAGAAGCTAATTTTTCATAGATTGATAGACTTGCTAAATCTCTTATATATGCTTTAAAAAAAAACTATTGAATATGATGAATCTAATTTATATGTATTATTTTTAAAATAGAGAAAACTTGCAAATTTATTATAAAGTTAATGAAGTAGATCAAGATTTGATTTCTGGCAACAATAGAAAAGAGCTTTCAATTTCATGGCAATTGTATGCCAACAAACAGAAACAAAAAAAAAAAAAAAAAAGTGAACTTATGCAGCCATGCCGAGAAGATTTCTATATGAAAAAAAAGAAATGGAGAATATAATAGAGATATAGAGTAGGATTTGTCGTTTTCTTTGCTGCCACCGAAGGAGCTGCTTGGTACTTTGAGAAAATGATTATTGCCGATTTGTAACTCTTATATCTCATTATTATCTTTGGTAATATTATTATGCGAATTCTTTGGTAACTCATTGTGGTGAGACACTTCCTCTCTAAAAAATAAGATTGTAATGAGTATTTGCCTGTGAAAAATAAGTAAAAAAATATTATCTCAACAAGGAAAATGATAGAATTGGGCTCTTACAGATAGGAGATTGCACAATATTTGTGGGCATTCCATAATTATTTTATAATCACATCCGAGCTGGGCCTTTGTTCGTGAGGCCATATGAACTCATGCTAATCAGTGTCCAAAAGAGAAAAGATCCAAGTTTGAGTAAGAAATCAGCCTCATCAAATTATATAAACTATCTTAATCTATTGCTTCCCATAGTTTGAATGTTTTATAAATATCCTTATTTGAGAATTTTAATTAAAAGGAGATCCAATTATTAAATCATGTTTCAATGTCAATTTACCACTTTGAAAAAAATGGAAAAAAAAAAAGTTAAAAGATTCCACGTACGAGTGCGAACAATCCAAGTAATATCTTATAATTAGCAGAATAATCCATGTTAAGCACGGGCATGACCTGCTTCGCTAGGGTCCACGCTCCCTCTAATTAGTTTTGACATTTTTTTAATAAATAAATACATATAAAGATATAGTGGTGCAGTGGTTACCTAAGTTATTTAAAAAAAGCAAGATATATATCATAAGTTTTAATTAATATTGAGTTCAAAAAAAAAATTCCACACTTTATTTTTATGTTACTCCATAGCAAACAAACAAGCTGTATGAGAAATTGCTCAAATGAGATTTCTCATCATGCAGGCCTACTATTCTACTGCTCGTCTCTACACCGTTTCAATATATCCATAAACATACCATAACATGACATATACTCAAGAACAAGTAATAAAATAAGATAAAAAAGCTAGATAAGGATGGATAGATATCTACGCCTCATTAGGTTTGGTTATAACTAATTCCTCCCTCTCTCTCACACTCTGTCCACACAACCGTACACCTCCCATCACACAAACTACGAACAGCAGCATGCAACTCGACAGAGACGCCTACGAGCGAGAGATGGCAGACGAAGCCAACGGCAGAGATGACGCCATCGTCACACACGAATGGGTAGGATCTGATCTCGACTATACCAACTCCAACATCGGGTCGGACATGATGAAGATGATGCTCAAAGAGAGGGAAGAATCGGAAGAGAGAAGAAGAAAAGGCATGTGGGTAGAAGACGACAACGAAAGCTCTATCTTTTATGTAGATTTCCCTTCTCTCCCTGAAATTCCATGTCTCTCTTCTTCATCAACTTTGTCTTCTATGTCGAGATATTCTTCTTCTTCATCATCATCAACTTGTTCTGCTTCCTCTTCATCCACCAGCTTTTGGACTGTTGCAAAAGCCGAGAATGAAGATGGGGTGGTCGAAAACCATCAAAATCGAGAAGACCCAGGAATTGAAACTGCCATTGCAGCCTCAGATCAACCTATGGAGTGCATGGATGTGTTGGAGGAGCTCGGAGGAATGGATCTTTTGGATTCCTCCAGCATCTGGGATCCTTCTTCTCTATTTCCATGTGAAACGGACGATGAAGAACAACAAAATCATCATCATCAAGAACAGGAGCTGAAGAATCAAGAACAGGACCAAGTGGTATCAGGTGATGGAGACGAGAAACACTCAGAAGATCTGGCCATGGTCTTCTTCGAGTGGCTGAAATCAAACAAGGAATCAATCTCACCCGAAGATCTGAGGGGCATCAAGCTGAAAAGATCCACGATCGAGTCCGCTGCAAGGCGTTTGGGTGGAGGAAAGGAAGGGATGATGCAATTGTTGAAACTCATCTTGGCTTGGGTGCAAAATAACCATCTTCAAAAGAGAAGGAAGAGAGAAGAAGACATGCAATCGATGACCTCTTCTTATCCTTTTCATCAACAGCAGCAAAACCCATTTCCTGTTCAGGTTTCGATTTCTAATCCTGTTTTTCAAACGCCTAATCCTGATCCGTTTCAATGGGTTTCTCATTCTCCCTTTGATCCAACGTTTTCTCAAACGCCACCACCAGCATCTCCATCTATTATGGGATATGTAGGTGATGGGGCGTTTTCTCCTGGGAATAATCATTTCCACTGTTCTTACTCTCCACCACCTGATTATCAGATGTTCGGTTCTAGTTCTTCATGGTCGACTCATCTCTCTCCCTATAACACCACCTTCCCTAATACATCGTCTCCTCCTTTTCTGGGCTTTGCTAACAAGTATAACAGTGGTGGGGTTCAAGTGCATGGTGTGGGAGAACCTCTGGTGAAAATGGCTCCTTCTGCGACGAAGGAGGCAAGGAAGAAGAGAATGGCGAGGCAGAGACGGATCTATTATCACCACCGCCATCAAAACCACCATCAACACCAGCAGCAGCAGCAGCACCACCATCTCTCCGCCAACCCCAACTGCACCAACGCTACACCGCAGGCGGATTCCGGTAACTGGGTCATGTGGTCTTCCGCTCCGACCCCGTCCTCATCGTCTTCTCCGACGCTGATATCTCCAGATGCATCATCTCTCCGTACAGATCCCATGCAACCACAGCAGCGTCAGTTCTCTTCAGGGCGGCTGGTGATTTCTGCAGTTTTTTCCTTTTGTTGTTTTAGAATAATCAAGTCTAGGATTTTATTTTTGCTCTCTCCTTTTTCAAGGATTCCGATTGCTATGGAAAGTGAAAACGATTAGTCTTCTTAATAATGCAGACCATAAACTTGTACTATATGTTATGTTTGTACTCGTATTTGCAGGGATGGAAGCCTGAGAAGAACTTGAGATTTTTACTACAGAAAGTACTGAAGCAAAGCGACGTGGGTAACCTTGGAAGAATCGTTCTCCCAAAAGTAATCTACTCTCTGACATGCACCTTTGATAGTCTCATCACTTCACTTTGTTGAAATTTCTTTTGAAAATTTGCGTCATTTACTCTTAAGACATGCATCCTTTGATATTCTCATCACATTTGTTGTGCATTTTGAGCAATCTCTCTGATCAGACATGCACCCTTTGATATTCTTATCACATTTGTTGAATTATCTTTTACCAAGATTTTCATTTTAATTTGTGGCCTCTTTAAGACATGGACCTTTGATAACCTCATCACATTTGTTGAAATTTCTTTTAAATACTTGCATTTTTCACAATCTCTCTAAGATAAGCACCCTTTGATATTATTGTTGTCATTTCTAAAAATTTGCATTTTATTAGAAAGAGGCAGAAACCCATCTTCCAGAGCTAGAGGCAAGAGACGGCATCCCCATTGCAATGGAAGATATTGGAACCTCTCGTGTTTGGAACATGCGTTACAGGTACTTCACTCTAAAAAAAACCTGAATAGCACGTATAAACCCGGGTCTATGTTTAACATGTCTTTCTTCATTTGCAGATTCTGGCCTAATAACAAAAGTAGGATGTATCTACTAGAAAATACAGGTACATAGAACTGATCTCAGATAACAATCAACAAGTGCACGCTTGTGCAGATTATTTTCCGTGAAAAGAAAAAATCCCATGCGGCAGAAACTAGAAAGACAACATTCTCACACGCTTACACCCTTTTCATTTTCTGCAGAAAATGAAATGAAATCACCATGCAAGGTGGAAAACTCTCTCCCCCACAAAACATGAATTTGAAACTCTATAAAGTCTAGACTATTTTCTCGAGTCGTATGCTAGAGATGAAAACACATTTTCCCAATGTCTTCATTTTCTGCAGAAAATGAATCCACCGTGTAAGTGAAATTCCGTGGAAAACCGTCTCCCACGTATATGAATTTGAAATTCACTCGCAACTTTCTATTTTCTCTCTCTCACATGCGCTCTTTGGTTGGTTGCAGCGGACTTCGTGCGTTCAAACGGCCTCCAAGAAGGAGATTTCATAGTCTTATACTCCGATACTAAATGCGGCAAATACGTACGTAACTGTACAAAATTACCAACCCTCCATTTTCTCCACTTCCTCAGCTTTTGTTGTTACATTGCCCCCAACGTTCGAATTTTGCAGATGATTCGCGGGGTGAAAGTTCGAAAACCGGAATCCAAGCAAGAAATCAGAAATCCTGGGAAAATGCAGAGGAATCCCTCGATCGCATCATCTTCATCAAACGCAGATGGGAACTCATCAACATGCAAACGAACCCGGCTTAGCAGATGAACGGTTCAGATGCAGCGCTCAGGCTTCAGGTGCAGGTCTTTTTGCGGTGCTGTACAGCTGCCTCTCGTTTTGAAAGTTGCGGTTTTTTTGCTTTTATGCGAATGCCGTAACAGACATTGGCAGCATCTGCTTTGTTTTAAATGGGTCGTGTGTAGGCCGGAGTCAGTGGGGCCCCGATAAAGACAAGAAGGAAAGGACATATTGATTTGTGACAGTAGAGTATTGTGTCTCACACTATCTGGTTTTTATAGATAGCATCTTGAGAGAGATCATTCACATGGTATTTGTAATTTTGGTTTTGGAGGACTCCCTGCCTCTATAAGACGCACACCCCCACAGCCCGATACCGTTACGAGATGGCTGAATGTGAGGTTAAGGTTGGAACGGGAGTTTATATAAATAGATTGCTTGTTTGTTGGATATGTTATTTAGTTGAATTGCTTCTCTTTGGGAATTGGATTCATGTGAATTCAGGTTAAAATTCAAACGGGTTCCAAATGAGGAGATTCAAAATGCGGCTGGTGCTGATGTGTCAGTTACGAGTCGACCCTGATTCCGGACACGGAATGAACCATTTTTCAAGTAAGAAACTAGTATCCGATTTCCTTATTTTGAGGACTAGAACCGGTTCTATAAAAGGTTTTAGTTTAGAGGAAAAAAGTTTCAATTAGGGGCTGTTTGGGGGCTTTGCTATAGGAGTTGAGCGGAGTAAAGATTATTTTGAAGAAAGAATAAAATATGAGTCGACCCTGATCCCGGACACGGAATGAACCATTTTTCAAGTGAGAAACTAGTATCCGATTTCCTTATTTTGAGGACTAGAACGGGTTCTATAAAAGGTTTTAGTTTAGAGGAAAAAAGTTTCAATTAGGGGCTGTTTGGGGGCTTTACTATAGGAGTTGAGCAGAATAAAGATTATTTTGAAGAAAGAATAAAATATGAGTCGACCCTGATTCCGGACACGGAATGAACCATTTTTCAAGTGAGAAACTAGTATCCGATTTCCTTATTTTGAGGACTAGAACCGGTTCTATAAAAGGTTTTAGTTTAGAGGAAAAAAGTTTCAATTAGGGGCTGTTTGGGGGCTTTACTATAGGAGTTGAGCGGAGTAAAGATTATTTTGAAGAAAGAATAAAATATAAGTGAGTTCTAATTGTATTTTATTTTTAGTTGTTTATTATGAATTTTTTTTTACTTTTTTGTATTGATTTTGGAGTTTTTTTTTTTGTCTTTTAGTGGATAAATGAGGTTACTTTTTTAACTTTTTTTTAAATGTGGTGGAAAATTTGAATTAAAATGCTTTTGATGAGTTTTTTTTCTTTTTTAGAAATGGGGGCTTTATCTTACATGATTCTATTAGTAGAGTTGCCAAACAAGCCCTTAAGAGGATTGAAAACCTGTTCCAAAACTGGTTTGGACTTTTTTTTTTTATTTTTACTTTTTGATTAAATATGAATATTATTTAATACATATCAGTGTATCAAGTTTACTAGGCCCTGTGATAATTTTTTCGTAAAATTAAGGAAAAATAAAGCATCAAATTAAGAAATAATAAAATATAAGAGGGTTATGATGATATTTTGTTTTTAGTGGATTGAAATTTTTTTTTAACTTTTTATATAAAAAGTGGATTTTTTTTTTGTCATTTAGTGGGAAAAGGAGGTTGCTTTTTTAGTTTATTTTGATAAAAGAAGAGAGAAATTTGAAGATGTCTACTTTTTTATGTGACCATTGTCTGAAAAAAGGAGGGTTTAAATTATTTTTTACTTTAATAGTAAATTCCCAAACGGGCTCATTAAACATCAAAGTAATTTGTGTATTACATTTATAAGACAAAAGAATAATATAATTCATATAATCTGTATTTTGATATATGGAACCATTATATATGACATATGCTAAGAAATATATGGTCAAACTGGCCGCTTGGGTCTATGGGTAAGAACCTTTATGAATCAAGAATAGGACCCGTTTTTTAATCAAAATTTAGATTGAGTTTTGGGTCCATACTCGTTTATCAATTGAAATAAAAAATAGATTTTAATCTATTTTTTATTGGTGAGAATTAATCTTCAGAGAATTGAAAATTCATTTGCATCACTATACATATTCTTTGGATTTAATTTATTGGCATGATGGTTAGGTATGCATTCTGTATCTTCCTTGGTCTGGCTTTTTTTGTAATTATGTAGTAAAGCACTTCTGATGGAGGTAGGAAAAAAATTCAGTGCAAAACAGGAAAAGCCACCGACACGGGACAAACGTACCCCCGTAGTAAGAATGCATGTCGTAGACGTAGGCATTCAATTCAATGTGTAAAAAGAAAGAGAGTCCTGAGAACTCAAAGTACTGGCTAGCCCACTGATGGTTCAATGATAAAGACATCTCTCTTTCCACAGAAATGTGATGTCTACTTCTTGTATGTCTTGGCTGGTTAGGGATTCATATAACTTGTGGCACTATTATCAAAAAGAAAAGAAAAGTGCTGTCTTGCCATAAGAGGGGCCAAAAGTTAGAAGGGAAGCTGGAGAGCCATTGATGGTCATTAAATCGGCTTTCAGGAGGGACACATTTCACACCTAATACTGTTTTTTTTTAAGAATCACATTTAACACTGTTAAGAAAAGGCGTATCCGTGTGTTCATATGTTCTAGTGGTCTCAAACGGAATGTCTCACATGAGCAAGTTGCTTACGCCGGAACAAAGTGCAGTGCTTGTTACACCCCGTTGGGAGTTAATCGATATTAGTTTTAATTAATGGAAATTAATACTAATTAATTATATTTAATTATATTAATAATGCTTAATGATTAAATTGAATTGAATTAGTCTCAAATTATTGGTTTGAGCTAAATGGAATGGTAATAGATTAAATTGAAGGATTGTAATTGGTATTAGACTCAAACAAAGGAAAATCAAGGCTTTTTCGTAAATACGAGTTTCCACGTATTTCGTCGAATACGGTAACTCTTTAAGATACGCGGATTAATGAAATGCATTAATGAACAATCATACTGCAGTAGATGGAATGTGGTATTCTGAAGCTCCGTGGAGATGCCAGTGATCTCTGATCAAGACACTGGTAAATTCCACACATATTGAATGATAAGTCACTTAATACAGTATACTCATTGGAAATTGAATGAATAATGAATATACTACTGAATGAATCCGTTAATCGGATAATTGAATGGTCCCTTTTGAGAAGAACTGAATGAATGATTACTATTGTAGTTGTCAATGTTAGTAATTGTTATTACTTGACTCCAATGTATAGATTACTATTATTGATTTGAATTGTCTAATATTATTGATTGTAAAATTGATAAACATGTTTATTAGCACATACTATTATAGATCTGTGTATACATTGTTGAACTGTCGTGTTCATAGTGTTATTGATGACATTACAGGCCCAGTTGCCCATGCCGGTAATACAAAGACCGCGCCGCCTGCGGAGGAGGCCAATCAGCTTCCTACGGGAGAACTGATCGAATAGACATAAATAGGAGGGCGAATGAATTAGAACCTTTTGGAAATATTTTGAAAAATACTTGTGTATTCATTTTGAAATGTTAATAGATATCACCTGCATTATATTTGAATATGTAGTGGTTGATAAAGTTAGGAAATGAAATGTTTGTATTAAACTTTACTCTTGAGAAGAGAGTTTATACTGTTGTAATTGATTCGTCAATATATATATATATATATATATATATCTATTCTGCAAAATGTACATATGACAGGTTTGACGGTATGGTTATCCCTTGTGGATTTCGTTTTAACTTCGGTTAATTAGGAGTTCACGGGAGTAAGTATGGAGATCGCGACTCGGAGTTTGTCCGTAGTAATCATAATATCGGGCCCAAGTCGTGATAGTGCTTTCATGTGACACTTGAAAACGAGTTCTCAAACTGTGGTTTTGTTGACTTTTTAAAGATCATAGCTATGCTGGTTGTTCTAGTTTTATTAGATGAACTTTGTTGATAAGCTCCAGACCTTATTCATGATTTGAGAAAATGGTTTCGCACACCTACTTGTATGCTGCATTGACATAATTAGTTTGGTTAATTAGGTCTGTCTCTTCTAATTAAAACAACAAAAAATTTGAAATTCTTTTTTAAAATAATAAGAGTATACATGTTCATTTATTTCGTTATGGTGTTTTAGATTAAATAAAATAACAAAATAGCTGTAAGGGTAGTGAAAGTCGAGTTCCAATGCATTCTAAGGGTCATAGATTATGTGAATCGGATGATTCAACTCAGTTTGAAATTAAAATCTATTCCTTGTTCTTGAGCCGCTAATTAAAATAGTTGCACACTTGCACTGGTATACTTGTGCATCATTGTGATTTTGGAACTAAAATTCAAGACGAGGCCTCCAGAGAGTATAATTTGCTCTCAGCTTTTGTAACAAGTGATAATGTGGAAATCTTGAGGACGTCCACCTCATTTAATACCAGTTAGTAAAATTGGGTTTCGAATGGTCAAACCGTGGTTAGAGGGTTTAGGAAAGGCAACTGGTCGGGTTAAATGGGTGATCGATCTCCCCCCGACTTGCCCTCTTAGGATGGGTTTGGTAGCAGGTTGTCTAGGTAGGGTCAGGCATGAGTTAGAAGTTTTTGGCCCAAGTTCGATATGGGTTTGGGCTTTGGCTGCCCCCCGTCTAAGCCAACCACATTCAAGGGGTTCTGACATATTAGATCTCCTTAAACTCCTTTTTTTTCATGACCGAAATTCAAATCATTTCACTAGAGTTACTTGGCTCTGGTTAGCATTTTTTTAAAATCTTTTTTGCCCCATATCCCATGACTTTCATGATAGTGGATAGTGGTGTATGTCACAAAAATTAATGAATCTCATCCTATCATGGGTCTGTCCCATGTTGCCATGGGATTTTTTTTTTTCTCTGAATGATAGAACTTGAGAAATGTTGTTCAAATGTGTATTTACTTTTCATAAAATATTATTTTTTATGTATTTTTTAAAAAGTGAATTAGCTTATTGGTTGCGAAAGGTGCATGATACTGAAACTGATAAATACTATAGTATCATTGGATATGAGGCAAAAAAATAGAAAAAATATTAGCCAGAGTCAAGGGACTCTATGACATTATCTGAATTTCAATCATGAAAGTAGAATAATTGGATTTGAGGAGGACTAATATATCTAAATCCATTTTTTTAATGAGATTAATGTAGCTGGGAGTAGGCATTTTAGAGCTAAAAGAGTGTTTGACTGTAGATTTAAGTCTGAATTTTGAGCATTTTGGGTTGTCAATAGGCTCATATTGATTTGGTTGGTTCTCAAGCTCATGTTTAGCAACCTGAACCAAACCTATTTTACTATCTTGTTTTAAAAATGATACTTGGACGAGCAAATAAATTTTTAGTTTGGCTAACATCTAGTAAATCTATTCCTATCCCAGTCTTGTCGTTTTGAATAAGAAAAACAATCTATCTTTTATTTGGATTCTACCTAGATAAGAATCTCAATCACGGATTCTAAAAATGGAAAAGTTAACTGTGCGAAAACAGGGGATATGATCAGTTCAGGGACCACATTTCAATCCTATATTCAAGAAATTGGAATTTCTAATACACGACTCCAACAAGCAAGTTGCATTGTTTACCAATGCCAAAAGTTTTAAACTATTATACCAACACCAAAAGTTTTTACATATTTTACATGAACAAATTAAGTAAACCTAATGTTAAGAAATTAGAGGGTTCACTTAAAAATCAATCTATAATCATTAAACAGTGCGTTGCCTCTGCTTAATATATTGTAGGTCTAGATTTTCCAAAAGTAAGCTATAATGAGTACTTCATCTAGACGATCGGAAAATCAAGAGAGTAATTAATTGTTATGTTTTTTTTTTTTTTTATTTATAATTTCTATACCTTTTTGAAATGATCTTCATTTAAATGACTTGTGTAAATATTTATCTTATTCTTATTATATTTTTTTAAACTAAATTTAATAGTTATTATTTTACATTAGCTTAATCTAATTTAGTGATTCTATTTCATTGCATCAGTATCTTTGACTCTCATTAGATGTATTAAATAATAAGACAAAATCATAAATATTCGTTTCTTCTTTATAAATTTGCTTTTCTTTGAGGTTTATTTTCTTTGATAGTACTCATAATCCAAATTTTAATATATATTTATTTTTAGGCATAGGTTTAGCAAAATCCTTTGTTGCGAGTTTTATATTAAACGGAAATGAAATGTTTGCTTTCAAAGGAGACGCATGTGAAAAAGTCAAATTTGCCATTTTTTCTCCACTCCAAGAGGAGGAAATCTTGCAAGCACTATTGCAATTTTTTTTCTACTCTGAGAGGAGGAAAACTTGCAGTTACCACTACATAGATAAGCAAATATGTAGCATATAGCATTTGCAAGTTTTCCTTTGCTCTAAGAAGAGGAAAACTAGAGCAGAGGAAAACTTGCAGTTTCAGCTTTACCACTTGTGGTAAGGGTATGAATGCAATGTTTTTTAGGTATTTTGGTAATTGGGATGACTTTTTTGGGGATAGTATTTCCTATCATTAAAGAGGAATTTTAGGAATTAAGATTTGAATTCAAAGAGATAATTTACACAATTGAATTTGTTTAAGAAAAATATCATAAATCTGAGAGGGAGATTTTAGGGGATTCAAACTTATCAAATTGATAACTTTATAGTCTACTAGTTTGGGGAGGACCCATGTCAAAGCGCCATATTTTTACTCTTTTGTATTTTTTCGAAATGAAAGCTTCCTACTTGCCTACATAGCAACACGAACCATATTGCTTTAATATATATGAAGAGTCAAAATTTAAATGCACCATATTTAAAAAAACACTCCTTCCTTTTAACTAGAAAAAATAAAAAAGTTAAATTTTCATATCACTAAATGACAAAATTCATTTATTTTTAAGAAAAAACCAAAAAGCTACATTCTCCTTTCACTAATTGTTAGGTAATTTTATCCTTAACCTTATTTTACTTTCACTTTGCTAGTGAAGTTACCAAGTTCAACTCAAACCCGGGAAATACCTGTTGGGTTGGCGGGTCGGGTCGGGGCCGGCTACCGCAAAACCATCCCAATACACAGCCGCAGAGGCAAGTAGCCTTGTAGCAACACTCAACGGCGCCTGCGTTCTCTCTCAATGTACAGTGAACTGCGTCGCTTCAAACCACAATTAGTTCCCAACACTGAGAAAAAAGATGATCTTTCTCCCCAGAAGGCTTCCTCTACTTCTGTCCCTCAATCTCAGAGGTATTCAAAAAGCTTCCCTTTCAATCTTATATGATCTCTCTGCGTTTTGGGCATTGCATTTGATTTCTGATATTGGGGTGGATGCGTTTTCTGCAGCCTTTTCGTTTAAAGGATCCCTTTTTTGCCCATCTGCAGCATCGTTTTCTACAGACATTATTGGGGATACCCCAATACTTGTGAGTTATATTTTTCCTATTTGGAAGCTGTATCTCTTTCTGGTTTGTTAGCTTTAATGGCGTATTTGTTTGGTTGGATTTGAGAAGTTTCTGTTGGTAATTATAGGTGAGGGATTTCATTCATTCTGCATTGTACCACCCCAATCATGGGTATTTCTCCAAACGTCCGGGATCTGTGGGAATGCTTGATCAAAGCATCAAGTTCAATCAGCTCCAAGGTACTTGCTTCTTCTTCTCTGTTCACTCTCTCTCTCTCTCTCTCTCTCTCACTTTCTGGAACTTTATATGGGTTTCAATGGAAAAGTGTTGTTTGTGCTTGTTTGGAGTGCTAAATCTAGTACTGCCCAATTGTAGTCGCTGTATGATTTGTGCTGGGTTTATTGGTGATGCAACCAGGGGTGGTATACAGATTTTAGTGGAGTGCCAGCATTGAAGTTATTTTTGGTTCTTTTTATTGAATAGATTTCATATGTCAAGTGGTGTCTGAATGCCATGAAACTGGATTAAGTGGCACGAGTCGTAGAATTACCTTTTGCACATGGTCAAGTTTCTGAAATTCTGGCTAGTATTGAGAAACTTATGGTGTCGGAATCAGTTTTAGGGTTCTTTTAGTCCATCCCCCTTTCTGTTATGTTTGTAGGGTCAGGGCCAAAACTAAGGAGGTAAAGGAGCTGAGCCTAGATGGCTCGAATCAAGTTTCATTTTACTAGAGTCGAGCTCAAGCTAAGCTAAGCTTGACAGGTACATCTTGAGTTTGGCTCGATTTTTCTCCAATATTGCTATATTTGTATTTTTTTCTCCAATATATCATCTATTGATGCTACCCCTAAATGCTCCCGTACTAGCTCATTTTTTTTTTCTTTCTTTCTGAGTTTTACCATACACCCATCTTAACATTCTTGTCTTTGCCACACTTGTTTTTTTGCGTGTTGTTTCCTAATTGACCAACATTCTTCTCTATTGGTCATTGCTGCCTCTAATTACTATCTTGTAAAGGTTTTCCTTCAATCTTGTTGGTATGTGCTCATCACAAAGCTCTCTAGAAGCAAGTCTATACTTCAACTATCCAACTCTTATCTCATCTTCAACACCCTTCTCAATCTTCCCATCCTTACTAATTATAGAGCCAAGGTATCAGAATGACTCTACTCGTGGAATCTTGAGCTTCAATAGTCACAGGAGTTACATCTCTCTAAACATCCCCACTGAAGCTGTGATTCATTTATTTTGCTTTGTAGGACTTATTTTAAAGCTCTTAGCTTCTAAAGCCTTTCACCATCTCTCAACTTTCATATTTATGACATCTTTCAATTTGTCTACAAACACTATATCATCTGCAAACAATATACACGAATGTACCTTTGGTCATTGGAAATTCGCTTGTCTCTCCAAGTTAGTTCTCACACTTGTTACAACCTTCATACTCTTTAATCATGTCATTATAACCTTTTGGGACATTCTTTTAGCCTAAAACCCACCAAATCAAATCTTTAGGTACCTTATCATAGCCTAAAACCTAGCAAAGGTACCATTGAAAGGTCCCAAAGTGGATGAGGTTTGACTAAAAAGCGTCCTTTCTTAATGTGATAGCCATCTATTTAAGGTCCCCAAATATTTAACATCGTTGACTTAAATTCAATGACGAATATCAATCTGATTTAGATCAATTTCAAGTGCCTATACACAAGGGGTATGTGAGTGTAAGGGGGCCATGTTTACGTCTAGTGGGTCTTGCAAAAGGATCACACTCATATCCATCTATAAATATTTGAGTTCAACTTCATCATATGGCTTCTATTAAAATACTGTTGCCACTTGTGCTTATTGAGACTTTGCCGGCTGTTACTTATCAGTTACCTGTTTGAGGTGCCCAACACGTGTCCAGAATTTTGAAAGTTATGTTTTCTGTTTCAAGTTTTTACAAGGAAATAATGGTTTCTTAAAGCGAGTCATTGAATTCGTGTAATAGTTCTGTGCTTTCTCCTAAAGAAATAGATTTTGGCTTTCACATAGTACCTTTTTTTTACCTTAATTTTTTTATTATCAATTTTCACCTAGTAGCTTTATTTTTATTTATATTCAAAATGCTACATTTCAGGTAGGAATGCTTATTTACGCCACTTGGGTAATCTCTATAAGCGAAATGATATAGCATGGTTTACTCCAGTGGAGCTTTTTAAGGTAAATATTCTTCTTTTTCTTTTGTTTTTTAATTTTGAAAGGTCTTCCTTTTCTTTTATGAAACTCATAAAAAGATTTTAGAGCATGGGGAGGTTTTTTCTTTTAAGTCTTGTCGGTTTACATGGATGAAATTCTCATGTCCATGAAATTTTAGAGGATTACCACTTTTTTATGGGGACAAAAGGCTTCCCTAAAAGGGCTCCAAAGCAGAACTCCATGGAAATTATTTTAGACTTCCTGTTTCATGTCTCAGTCAAATGTAGGAATCCTCATCCATTGATTCCAAGGTGAATTCCATGCAATTGCAAACAGACCAATCTTAAGGCTTCTTGTATTGTGCGGCTAGCTTGTCATTTACCTATTTAGAACTACAAATGTGGTGGGCCTGGTCGGTTTCAACCCTATTCACGCTCGCCCTATCATATTATTGGGTATGGGTTCTCATCTGGTAGGAAGAAACCTTTTACCTGGATCTGACTATGTGCTTGGGCCCAATACTAATGCATGCCCAATTATGTTCCCAAGTGTAGGGTTGCTGGATCAAAACTTATAGTAACTGACAGGGATTTTATAGAAACATCTTATGTTATCTTATTATTATAATGATAATGAGTTTAAGGTTGTAAAGGGGTTTGGGTCAGGTTGGTTGCAATCCTACTTAGGTCTGGTTCTATTAGAATTTGACCTAACAGTCAAATATGGGTCTCTCTCTCTCTCTCTCTCTCTCTCTCTCTCTCTCTCTCTCTCTCTCTCCCTCCCTCCCTCTCCCCCCTAATAAGCTTCTTTGCTTGCAGCCATGGTATGCACATGGTATTGCAGAGGCCATTTTACGTACTGCTGACCTTTCAGTTCCCTTAAAGGTGAGATCCTTCTTTATACTGCTTACAGAAAACTTGTGATGAATTTTGGGCAATCTGGATTCTTGCAGCTTTCGTGTCTGGTTGTAACTCAATCTTGGTAACCTAGCATTGTTACATGTTCTACTTTATGTTTTAAATTGCCACTTCGTATCCAGTATTCAAGGATAAACTACTATATTTGGATGACCTTTTGGTATGGTCTGGATTTGCCAAGCTCATAGTGAAGCTGCATTGCAACTATTAGTGGGAAACCAACTCCATCATCTCTTTAAATCTTTTTTTTTTTCCTTGGTGTCCTTATGTTCAGTTATTGATCCTTGATGGCAACTATTTTCTTTAGCTCCACTCTTCAGCATATTAAACATCTTTGGTGGTCCAAGTGTGCTCTTTTGAAAGATTTATGTGCTAGAAACGCATTGTGGATTGTGGTCACTATTGTGAAATGAACCCCCTCGGAAAATATCTGTTCTGTTCTCTGCATTGAGCAAAGCATATTGTTTAAACTTGTCCATGGTTCTTCAGTTGTCTTTCTGTTCTGTTGAATGTTTAATTATTCTTTAAGATGCTATGATCATCAATCATCCTGCCAATTCTTGTTTTTTCTTGTCTTGCACGTTGTTATTGTTATTTTAGCGTCTCCTGTGATTGCTTAAAGACAAATAATGATTTTACTGTTTCTATTATGTGGATTCAGATATATGAAATTGGTGGTGGATCAGGAACGTGTGCAAAGTGTATCATGGATTACATGATGTTGAATGCACCAGCAAAAGTGTACAATAATATGACTTATGTGTACGTCCAAATTTGTACTTGTTTATGCTTTTATAATGCCAGCAATTGGCCATATACTTGATTTACTGAATCTCAGAGGTAAATCTAAAGTGGCATCAGACCATTACGGAGTGAATTAGGGGAGAGATGTAGACATATTGCTCATCAATGAATTTCTGATGTATGACAACACAGGATTTGGGCAAAGCATTCAAGTAAAATAACACTGCTCCTTGACTTGCCATAAGCCTCTCTTGCATAATATATTGAAACTATGAACTTGTATGTAAATCGGATGTTTTCTAGTGATGGGTATTGTATTTCAACCTGCTGATGATTACCATTTTGAAGTAACCTTCTGACTGAGATTTATGCTTTAAACGCTTATTGAAGGTCTAAAATATCAGTACTAGAAGGTGTATCAGCCAGTCTGGGGAATGATATGTATTGGGTATCAACCAGTCTGATGAGCTGAAATTTAATGTCAATGGAGCGGCTAGCGGTAAGCCTGGCCTAGCAGGCACTGGAGTTCTTTGTAATATTAAGGGAGAGATTATGATCATGTTTTCCAAACATATAGGAGTGAAGAATTCTAAATTTCTAATGAAGCAGAGGCCTTGGCTATTCTAGAAGCTTTGTGTATTTTCTCGGATTCCATTTGGATGGTTTAATTGTGGAGAGCAGCTCGATGAATGCAATTATGTGGGTTACATCCAAAGCTACAAGGCCATGGAAATGAATTTCCATTTTAAGGAGATCAAAGTTTGTCTTCTCAAGTTCAAGTCGTGTTTCACTACATCAGCATGTCTGCTAATGGTTGCCGTCATTATTGATACACTCAAGGGGTGGATAGGATTACTCCTTTGGTTTTTAGTAACTTTTTTACCCATTATTGATATATATATATAGAGAGAGAGATAGAGAGAGATTGTTGTCATACATCGCATTTAATTGGTTGCTGTGCTCACGATGAATGGAAGAGTAGATGGTGAAGACTGGTTAAGAAGTAGGTGTGTCTTTTAATAAAAAAACAGTGAATCAGTGTGATATGTGATCATTTTTGTATGGAATTTTGGATGAGGAATGTTTTTGAGCTTTTGAATCCAATCATGTTACCATTTCAAAAAATTAGAATTTTTTTTCCTACAGTGACACAAACATAACAGTTCAATATATATACAGATACACTAGTTAATAATGCAAATAAACACTCATATCTAAAATTTTCTAATCTTCTAGATTTTTTATACGTTTCGGATTTGGAGAAGGTTTTTCTCTAGCATTTGATACCCCAATACACATCATTCCCTGGACATGGATGTTGCATTGCTGAAGTTTGAACTTTGGTGCTCCATAACATGTATGTCACATTGCTGACCAGTAAGCCAGCAGTTGCTTTGTTTGAAAAATTAAGGAAGCTTTGCTTTTGCATTCTGGATTATTGAAAGACTGTTTGAAAACCTGAATGAGTAAGCTTCATGTTAAGGCATATGAAATTTCTCTCAATCCATTTGAACTGCTCCAGGTTGTCAAATTAAGTGTTCATTGTACAGTTCTACACTTTTACTTCATTTGCACGTAACATGGGGAAGGCCTAAGATGATAAAACAGAAGATTGAACTATATAGGGACAAAAATGAATAACAAAGCATTAAAAGAAAGCTTTGGGTGTGCAAGTTGGACTCTGGAAAGTTCAGTTGAGAATCAGACCCCAGGTTGTTCAGCTTCATACCAGGGAATGGGCCCTATCTCAAACTATTACAACAACCTCTAAGTTGTCAAAATAAGTGTATTTGTGCATAAATTTCAACAATGTAACTGTGTATCTTGTTCAGTATGGTGGCATGTTATGAGGTTATGAAGTACTTTTGTTTGTATGTTTATTTGTTTTTAGTTCCTTATCTATTTATTATCTGAAAGAAGATTCCTTTGTAACTTCCTCCTTTAGCTGTACTCTGTTTTTGAAGTGGTTCTCTTCTATTGTAGCTCGGTAGAGATTAGTCCATCACTGGCCAAAAAGCAACTAGAAACTTTAGGTGAAGTCAGCAGTCACTCATCGAGATTTAGAGTAGAATGTCGTGATGCTGCAAACAGAAGTGGATGGGGTATGCTTAACTTCTCATTCGATTTTTTTTTTCAAGCAATAACAATTTGGATTTTTTGTAATGGGTAATGATTTTTATTAGTTCAGTTTATTGTTTCATTTCGCAATTAAAATTTTGAACATTTGTTATTTGTTGCTTTCTTTCTTAATAAAATGCTCATAAATTTGTATCGTTCTTAGGAAAAGGTTTGCATCTTTGATAGACTGAGATTCTATTTTGAGTCTTGATCCTTAATGATTTACTCATTCTACATCATCATATATTGATATTTGCTTTGTCATCTCAACTTTGTTGATGTTCTTTCTTTCATTAATATTAATAAAACTTTTATAAAAAGACTAAGTGTTGAAAAAAAAAAATCATCAATCAGCAACTGGTAAAACTAGCATGTGACTGACTTGGGCAAGGTGGATAGAATGGGACAAAAACCAGTGAATTCTCTCCATTTTGGGGAGAACTCTACATTGGTTACTAATTTGTTTACAATTACATGAATGCCTCTCTCTGAGCATTGAGGTTAAAGAGTAGGATCCTTTCAAGAATGACACTCTTCTTTAGTTTGGGAGGGTTTCATCCCACTAAGGGTGAAGGCTTTTTGTTGGCTGGCGGTGGCTAGGTGGATTCTTAGTGTGGTAATCTTAGTAGAAGTCCATGATCCATCTCCTTGGAGATGATTTTAGTCACTTACCGTCTTTGTAATGAAGAAATCGAGGCCGTCTGTAATCTATCCATTCATTGTCCATATGCTTGGAGTATATTGTTCTTTTTCCTTTCTAGGTGCAGTGTTGGTGCTTCCCGACTGAGCTACAGGATGGTGTGCTTTCATGGGATGGGGCTCATTTTCCTAATAGGGGAAGAATCTTGTGAAGAATCCTTCTTTATGCCATTTTGTGGCCCTTCTAGAAAGAAAGAAATATGAGGAGTTTTTAGGCTTCCAAGGAGGAAGTCATATGACACTGTGCTTTTGACTTTTGAGTGGTTGGGAGTAAGCCCCGCCAAGTCACAACTTCCAAGTTAAAAGGATGCAAGCTTTTGGATTTTATTGTTAATTAGGATGCTATAGCCCTTTGCTCCCCTTTCGAAGGAGAAGATAGTCTCTGTGGATTTCTCATTTTGAGGGAGTCCTTAAATTCAACATTGATGGGGTTGCTAATAGCAGCCCGGGGCCTGTAAAGGAGTAGTGTTTTGTCAAATCGTCTAGAGAAAGGGCTTCTTTTTTCCCCTTATCTTGGCTAGTTAGTGTATATGATTCCAATGAGGTGGATGTTTTGGTTATGAGAGAGGTTTGTTCACATTTAACACCCCCCCACCGCGCCCCCCGCCTCCCCTCCCCCCGCCCGTGCTCTCTCTCTCTCTCTCTCTCTCTCTCTTTTTGTGTGTGTGTGTAGAGAGCAATTATTTGAATGTATAAGTGGGCTAGTAGTGTGACTAGTGTCCCTGTGGAGGCGTAATGCCCCTATGGAGGCTTGAGTTCACTGTTGATGAAATTAAGGATTCAAGTGAGTTCAAGTGAAGTTTCATCATTTATTAAGAAGGGTTAATTGTGTTGTTGATTCTTTAGCCAAAGGAGCAGTTATGAGAGTTTCCATGTTTACCAATCCACTATTGTAACCTTAGTCTTGTGTAGTTCCCTCTTCTCTTGTTTATAGTTTGGTGGTATAGTTCTCTTCTATGATGCCTAGATATGGATATGTATATTGATGCAAAGCCAATGGGCCGACACACAAGACCTGTGGCCCACACATGGGACCTAAAGAAGTTTTTTTTTTAATTTCTTTAATGAGTTGGAATTAGGATTAGCTTTCTAATTCCTGTGGTTTTTATATTAGCTTCCTAACTTGATTAGGAGTCTTGGATTTTAGGGTTTGTTTTCTTGTACATATGAGCATTGTAGGACGTAACGGAAATTTTGGAGATTAATAAAGTTTTCCATTAGGGTTTGCATCAAATTTGGTCTGAGTAGGATTTAGGTGCATTTGGATTGTGCAACCCAAACTTAGATTCTTGAGTTTAAGTCTCTCTAGATCAGATTTTCTTTCCTGCCTCTCTGCACCTCGTAGGAAGAAGTCCTGCCTCTAGGGCTGCTCATTCCATAGTATCCTAAGAGAATGCTCACACCCAAGTTTTATCTTTTTAGTCTTCTTATGCAGGCATGTATCCAGAAGGAGAGACGTTTCGTCATCAGCCCACCTCACTGCAGGCACGTACTGAACAACATCCGTCTCATTGATATTGCTGTTGTCTGCCCTGGTCAGTACACACAGAGCAATGCCATTGCTGATTTTGCCTGCGGGTCAGGAAAGTTCCATTCCAGGTCAGATCCAACCCGCCTTGAGAAAAGCCTGACAGTTTTTAACGGCAAATCCGATTGGGTCCGTACAGTTTTAACAACACTTGTACTCTAAAACACTTCAACATTCACCTAAACTTAAAGGCATCTGTATCAATTATGCACTACTTGCCAAAAATATCCAACATGTTCCGCAACAAGGCCTTTGTAATGTCCCCAACTAGTTACTCCTAAGAATTACAAATGGAGTGCAACTGTGTCCTTTGGTAATTTTCTGATAAACCAGATGGTATATTTTCTGTTTTGTCCTTCCATGATAAACTGAATTTTTTCCAATCTGGATAGTTGCCTGTATGTCACGATATATTGGAACAAGAGTCTTCATAAGGAACCTGCATTCTTTACAAGGCCCTTCAAGTTTCAACCACTATAACTCAAAAGTTATGCTGGCCATAGCGTGATACTCTGCCTCCACATTAGATCTTTCCAGTTTGTTGGCATATTTAATTGGTCTATACGTGGTGGTAGGCTTCCACAACTGCATAAAGAGGGTGTATGATAGTGCTTCTTGTATCGAAGACCGTAACCAATGCAAATATTGCGTGACTAGCTGCTCTGCTTCTTCTATCAAATCATTTATAGCAAATTAGCTATTAAATGACGAAACTCTTCCATATATTCATCAATGGTTCTATTCCCTTGTATGGATTGCAAACTCAAATGAATGGATTGAACAAAATTTAATGGAAGCAAGTAACCCCTTATATGTTTCTTCATCTTTTCGTATGATGTGATCAGATCCTTTTGCATTCAATGTCTCATTTGCTTATTTTGAATCCACCAAGCGGTTGTCCTACAAGGCTACAACTCAACTTTATGCCACCAACACAACTTTCTTATTATAAAATATCTCTTTGTAATCAAAGACCCATCAACTTCATGCCACCAACGCAACTTTCTTATGATAAATATCTCTTTGTAATCAAAGACTTGTTCAAATTTATCCAACATTTTTAAAAAGTCTTCACCTTTCATCCCACTATTAAAATGAGGGATCTCTTTTTTCTTTTGAAAACCATTGTCTATCTTCCTTTTTTTTTTTATAGTTATCTTTATCTTCCCTTTTATATCTTTCAAAATTCTGACGAAATCTGATAAGAGATTTGCTTCTGAATGTATTATGAAAGCTAATATAAGATCTCCTCATCAAACTGCTGATTCCGGGTTAGACTCGTCCAAAATACCGAGTCGAAATCTCAAAACAGTGCCTGGATTTCTTGGTTTCTAGGGACCAGTTGGTTTTCTCCCTCATTTTCAATATCAGGCCTGCAACCACGTGCTCTTCAGGGAGGCATTATGACAATGGAGAATGAATGTAACACAGATGATCAAGGACTTTTTCTCTGAAACCAAATCTGATGCAACCTAATTGGAATTCAGTTGACTGGAAAACTAAAACCAAGCCCAATTCTCCCAAAAAAAAAAAAAAAAACACCTGAATCTAAGGAGAAAAGGAGGATTACTCAACAAAATAGTTGAATAATCTGCTATAGACCTTCTATCCGAAGAAAAAGTAAAGGAGGGAAAATTACTTTTTTAAAAAAATAACTAAGCTAACCATTAAAAAAAAAAAAAAAAAAGAGGAAAAAGCATTGAACTGCTTGCTTGACATCCCATGAGAAGCTTAAATGGATGCTTAAAACTATTTTTAAACCCTAAAACAAATCTCCATCGTCAATCAAAAAATTAAAACATTCCAAACCCTACTTAATTAAAATATGAATTTCAATAATAACTAAAATTGATTGTTTGCTGGTCCAGGATGGTAGTCTAGATTGTGTGCCTATTGGGCCTACATGGGCAAACAGTTGGGTTGATGGTGCCTAGGGATGTCAATTGGTCACTCCTATGAGGATACTGGGTCTGGCCCGACTCTCAAAATGGCTGCAAAATGAGGAAGAATGATTATTAATGGTAGCACATCTCAAACCCACAACCTCGAAGTTGCAATAGTTAGCACTTTCCATGTGACCAGGTTTTAGTCTTTTTATTTTTTTTGTTGTTGTCAGTATTGTAATTTTTATCGATTTTATTCTTGTTATCAATATAGATTATAGACGAGTAGTAAGTGACTTTGTATGTTAGATCGTTGAGTGACAGAGTACATACTCTTGAGGGATGAAGGTAATTATGGCTCATAAAGCTGTTCTTAGATGGTGTTAAGCTTCAAATAATTCTGATGCTTCAATGATGATGGCAATACATGTTATTCATATTTTTTTTTTTGTTTTTGTTTTTGTTTATCTTCACTCATGATCCTCGAGGGACCTATATGACTCCCCTTGTAGTCTGAACACGTTCACTCAGAATTTGTGTTTGCTGTTAACCTTTTCCTCTAGTTCTATTATGACATGATCCTGTGGCACGGTGCAAGGTGCTCTCTATTGTGACCTTGAGGCTGTGGGTTCAAGTCATGTTACCTAAGAAAAAAGTTTAATTCTACTTGAGAAATTGACAAATATAGTTAGTTCATCCTACTGATTTGTTGTTACTATTAGTTGCCAAGAAAAATCCTTCTTATGATATGTTAATGAATCAATGAACTTTCTAAAGTTGTTGATGTGCTGTACATGTTTCTAGTTCCAAGTATATTTTGTTCATCATGTGTGCAAATGGAGTTACGTTGACCTTTTATCATTGAGTAAGAAATCAACACTAACTTTTGCATTTGTCTAGGAGATGTGGACCGACAACAATGTTGGGTTATAATGCTTGAGGTATGGTCAATCTTAATGATTTCAAGTATTTACAACTTCAACTATGTTATACCACTGGTCTCACCTTTTTTTTTTTTCCTGCAACATTTTACATATTTATAAAATTTACATGTGTATGTTTGCTTGCAACGATTTACATAAGTAACCATTGCATGTGTAAAATATGGTGTAAAATTTTTCGCACCTTCCAACCTGTGGAAATCATTTACATATGTAAATGACTGGAATTATTACAAACCCAAAGAAAGGTGCTGATGGCTCAAGTTGCTTGTTCCGCTGTAGAGGTCCTGTGTTCAAAACCCATTAGCCTCATTTTTTTAATGTGTCTTAACAAATTTTATATGGTCCCCTTGTTCTTTTTTTTTTTTTTTCACTTTTGTGGGGCCTAATTTGTAATCATTTTCACAGAACTAAAAAACCCCAATGTCTGAAGTTTCATATCTTACATCCTCATAGACTTTGAGAAATATGTGAAAGATGCAAAAAATTATATAATCCTATTTTTATCACTTTTCTGCACTCATGTGGGCTCCTAATTCATTACCAAACCATTCGATATTCTCATGAAAATGATAAACCTTAAGAAATCAAGTCGTAGATCTTAGATCCACGTAGATTTTGAGAAACATGTGAAAAACACGAACCAACTAAATCCCACTTTTTGTATTTTTTTTGTACGTTTGTGGGTCTCCAATTCATTAACTAAATCGTTCAATGTTCTTATAGAAATGATAAATTCCAGTCATGAAGTTTCATTTCTTGAATACGTATGTACTTTGAGAATTATGCAAAAAATGCAAAAACAACTTAAATCCCACCTGTTTTTTTTTCACCGGGCCTCTAATTCATGATCCTTACTGTTCATTGTGTTTGGACCCACTATTTTCTTTGTGGAAAAGTTTTGGGTCTTGGGGCCCACTAAATTTGATATAGATCTTTCTTATTCGTTCGGTCCCCATACATTAATTTCTTAATTTTTGTCTATTTACACATCTAATTAAAACAAACATTATAAAATGAATAGCATGTGAAAATGATACGAAAATAGTGTCGCAAACAAACGTTGTAATATGTTCAAGTTATGTAAATTTTACATATGCAAATCTTTTATATATATATATATTTATATATAGGGAGATGCTCCTATGAGAGCATCTCTCACCTTACTATGAGAGATAAGGTAGGGGCCCTCACATTTAAGTTGTTGCCATTGGATATGGATGTGAGGGCCCCCACCTTATCTCTCATAGGAGCATCTCCCTTATATATATATATATATATAGAGCAAGGCTCTCCTAAGCTGCAGCTTAGCTAATCCTAAGCTGGAATAGTGCTGGTCCCACAAATCAAAGTTGATTATATCTGTTTTTTGCATGATGGAACTTGAAAATCCAGTTCTGATTGGATTTATCTTGATTTTGGAGACGATCATAATGCAAAAAACAACGATAATCGACTTTGATTTGTGGGGCCACCCTGTTTAAGCTTCGGATAAGCTAAGCTTCATCTTAGGAGAGCTGACTCCATATAGATATATGTAGATTTCATGTGTGAAAGAAAGATGACCCAAAAGGAAGCAGATATATGATGTTTATTCCTAGTTATAATGGACATCTATGCACCAGGGGGAGTGTTGAGAAACAATTAGGACTAATTTGTAATATTCTAGTAATTATGGTTTAATTTGTTATGATGAGGATAAGTTTGTCTTAGATTAGTATTAGATTAAATTTGTATTTATTAGGCTAGAGTTATGATGTGATTAGGTTTCTTAATTTAAGAATAATATTTTGATTGTACTCTATAAATAGCCATTGGCTATTCTCAATGAAATAACACATTCAGTTTATCAAGATGCAGTCCCTAAAATTTCTACAATATCGTAAGGATACTTCCCATGGAAATCCCAACAAATCTATACCTCATGATTCAGTTGTGGATATGCTTTTTAGGGCATGTTTGTGTAACTGCTTTTGTGTGGAACGGTGTGGAAAAGCAGGACGTTTTTTCTGCTGAAGAAGTTTTTCCATAATTTGGTGCAAACACTTTTCATGAGTTAAAGCATCAAAAGCAGTGCAATTTTCTGTGTATCTGCAGAAAAAGCGTTTCTGATGGTGGGGGATAGGAAAAATAAATTTCCGCAGAAATGGAAGTCCACGCTACACAAATGTGCCCTTAGGGATTGCTATTTTCAGGTATGCATCTCTCATGCTGTAGATTGTCTTATCGAAGGTTGTCTGTACTACTTGTGTAAGAAAACTTCTGAGATAAGACATTGATTATGATGAAATTAGTGTAAGACAACTTATGCTCATGAATATACCAATATTGATCGTTTTTTGGAAAAATCTATCAACTTATCTCGGTTCATGAAGTAAATTGGTGTTCTTTATTTGATAGGTGTTAGACAATCTTCCCCATGATCTTATCTGTTCTGAAAACCAAGTTTCTCCTTGGATGGAAGTTTGGCTTGATAAGCAAGGAGACAGGTGTGTGCCTTTGCGTAACCATTGACACTCTTCACACAATTTTGTTGTATCATTATGATTGTTTTGTTTAATTTATTGATATTCCCATTTACTCTGTATGCTGTCACATCATGACTAGTGATTTGTTTGTTCAGTCTATAAGATGTTATCACTTATTCAGTTCTTCTGCATGTCAACATTTTTATTAAGGCTTTAATCATTGAGATGTTTAAAAATACATGTGCCAGGATGGCTGACGGTGTGTTTTTATGTTCCTCTTAGAAAGTAAGTGGACAAAATTATCATATCTTGTCTATTGAGTTTTAAGTGCATTTTATGATTTTTTGCAAATTTGCATGCCACAAGGATTTCAGCATGATGAATTTGAGTGTTCTTCCTATGACATTCTTTGTTATTGTTTTCCCACATTACTATTGTGTTTAGTTCTTCACAAATCTAGATTAACAGCTAGATTTAGATGGCTGTTTAAGTTTTCAAATAAGGTGGAAGAGCGTTGTTGCACTTTGGTAGCATGTAATAGTAAATTCGAGCCGAAATGGTCAAACATATTTTGAACTGATTAAATCTTTTTTTCTTTTCTTTTTTCTTTTAGAAAGTGCAACAAGAGTAGAAAAACAGGGAAAGGGTCTTACCATCCACGACAAATGGAATGGTCACTTTTAGGTATAAATTATGTCAGAAAATCGACAGAAAATAGCATCTATCTTGCTCATGCAATCGTTAAAGCCAATGAAAAGGGAAAGAAAGCATCTATTGTCATTTTTCCTATGATTAGCCTTTTATTTTAAAATGGGAATACAACTGGTATAGGTTCCATTTAGGGTTTGACCACAGCCACTTTTGAATTGAATAGATAACTAAGATACTAACGTCATATAAAATGGATAAGATAGGCAATTAAGTTTTGTCTACTGTAACCTTCTTCTACCAACAAAATTCAGAAGCAACCACATCTGGCAATATTGGCCTTTGTTCAACAACTAATATGAAAGCATTTGTTTCCTACTTTTTTTGGCCACTTTGGGTGGAACATTATTGTTTCTTTTTGAATTGTTTTAACTTTGTGGTCTGGCAAAGATATTCTCTTCTTGATTCGAAAGGTAAGAATTTTCCTTTTGTTTTTGTCACACCTCAAAACACTGATTTCTGCTTCTGTTCCAAGTTTTGGAGCATGAATGTAGAATTTCAAAGAATAAAGATATTGGTGATGCAAAGCTGAAGATCCCTCGCATTGGTAAACTGTATGATCGCCCCTTTCCGTCTCCTGCCGCTCTTGCCTCCAACCTACGTTTTTCTCTTGCTTCTCTGGCCTGCGCCGCCTCACTGGCGTTTGGCTTAGAAGCCTAGAGAATTTGATCGTACTTGTGGTCTCCCCCATCTCGTCATTCTCCCCTTCCAGCATCCTTTATGATATGGAGAATATCACTCGTGTTACCATATCTAACACCAATCTCGCTAAATTCTTCCCGAGAAGATGGAGCTCGGGCATTACCTACATTGATCTGTCGTGCAACAATCTGGGAGGGGGGGTGACTGTCTCCCTGACTCGCCTTCCTGATCTGAAATTCCTCAATGTGAGTTACAATCTGATCGAGGGTACCCTTCTTGAGAACTTTGGGGATCTGCTCTCGCTTGAGGTGGTTTCATTCTCCAAGAATTCTATCTCCAGTCTGATACTGGAGTCGGTCTACGCGATCCCATAGCTGATCCATCTGGATCTAAGCCATAACCTCTTCAATGGGTCTGTCCCAAAGTCCCTACTTGGGATGAAGTATCTTTAGTACCTCAACCATTGAGAACAACTCCTCCAAGGGAGTCTTGCCGTTTAACAAGACCGTGATTAAAGGATTTACTGCTTTTAAGGTTGGTGGGAACCCCAAACTTTCTATAACAGTTGGATAATCTCTTCGAACCTGTAGATGGGAATTGGCCGAATTCCTCTCGGAACTCAACATATACGATTGCTCTTCTATCGAAGAGAAACACTCACACTCACAGCCATAGGCAAACCAAACATACCAATCTTTATTGAATAATATGAACTACTCTCCTAATGGAGGGATTAAATATTTATAAGAATGGCTGGACATCCCCTTTCCTAGTAGGACTCTACTTTCCTAACAATAAAGGAAACTAAACTTGCTTACAATTCAAATAAAATAAAACTCCTAATTTTAATGACTTCTAAATAAATCACAACTCTCTAAATATGACTCTTAAGCAATTAAAACTTCTAACTAAATGGATATCCTATTGGGCTTGTGTACTAGGCCCAATTAGCCGGCAACCATCTGCATCACTCAGCTTATGATGATGTTAGGTTCAAGAATTAGTCCATTTAGTGTTTTCCAACAAGCAGTGAATTTTTTTTCCTTCCACAAAGGCTTTAAAGAGTTGTCTTGCTGTCTAATTATACATCCAACTGCCTAGGTGAGACATGGAAAAGAGAACTAATTTTAGATGATATAAAGTGTTTTCCAGATTAACTCCTGACAAGTTTTTTTTTTCTTTCTTTTAATACATCTATTCCCTCTGTCAAAAGGTCCATTCATTGTGTAAAGTCCTTGCAAGGTCCAAGGAGGTAGAGAGACCTTTTTCCTTCATCTCTTGTTAGAATGCCATGCATCTTTTAATGCTTACCGCCAAAGTAATCATGATACAACAATAAAAAAATTTCTATTTGTGAATATTTGCCAACACAAGTTTCTTTCCGTGATAGCTTGCATGTATCGGAGTTATACAAGCCATTACATGATCCCTTAATTTCATGTTGTGTCAAGATCCTTGACATGGATAAAGAGGATTCTTCTCTGGGCAGCAGAGCAATTTCAGCAGCAAAAAGAATTTGGTCAAAAGTATTCCCACATCCACGAAGAGTTTGGCTACCAACAGGGTGCCTGGTATACCAAATATCAAGATGAATTGTCAATTATAGAGGATCAATAATTATGGATCTAATTTGTTCCCTTGAACATGCAGCAATTAATGGAGGTTTTGCACTGGGCACTGCCGAAGATGTCTTTAATTGCTTCAGACTTCAGTTACCTCCCTGACGTGAGAATAGCTGGGGAGAGAGCTCCTTTGGTTTCAACCAAGGTAACATGTCATTCCTTTAGTTATATTGATCAGGCATCTCTTAAATCTTATAATCATTCACTTGGCTTCTAAGCTCTTGTTCGTGTTTGTATCCTTAAAGTCAATTTAATAAACAATGCTTTTTAATGAACATTTCCTCAACTAAATCGAGCTACCTCACATTTGCAAGAAATACTGTTACAACTTCAAGTGCACACACTTTATTTCGCGTAGTCTTTTTTCATAATTAAAAAAGTTAAGTTTCTGCATGAGCTTTGGTTTTGAGCCTACATGTCATTTGTTTTCAATTTCAGCCTCTGACATCTTTATCCGATCTTTGTTATTGCCTGCAGAAAGATGGGCGCAGTGCGGATTATAAGAGCTATCTGGATGCGAAGGTTTATTCTAATATTATCCTTATTTTCTTCTGGTTTGAGTTGATAACCATTTATGAATGCAATTAATTATTTGCTAAAGTATCAGATGCCCTCTTAGAAATTATGCTGTTAGAAATGGTATGAATCGTACTTTGAAAATCAGTGCCTTATTATGGTTGTAGAACATCCTCACCATGACAGTATGACACTGACCCATGGTTATAAAAATTGTCCAAGTTGTCACCCCAAGTCCTATGGTTTTTGGGCCCTAAAAGGGACTTATTTCCTATTTTTTCTATTGGGGAAAGTTGCGGAGGCTTGTAAGGACATTCTGCTCTTATTCTAGAACATCAAATTAACTTTAAAAAAAAAAATCCTAGCGTTTGGAGATCGGTAGTACTAGTCATCTGACTGAATGGACGATGAATGTGGATACCTATACCAACCTAAGCTCATTATTAGTAAATGACAAACATCTTAAAATTCTAATTTCATGGAACTATATTTTCTATTTTTAAATCATCCCATCCCCCCTCCCCCCTCGTTTACATTCTTAAATGTTTTTTGGGCCTAGGGTGTGACATGGTCCAATTCAGCCTCCTCCAACTCGGCCATTTCGACTCAACTGAAGGGTGACCAGGTTGCCCTTCGAGTCGAACTTTAAAACCTTGATACGACCAGATCTGTGTTTACCTTGATTCCACTTGATCGATTCTGATTGTATGATCTGGTTTATTGAAAACATCCAGAAGGCTTCATGAACTTAATTCATTATTTTACTTCTTGACCCTCCTGCTGCTGCTTATGCACATCTTCCGAAAGTGTAGTAGCTTTAGACAGAACAGTCAACATCCTGTTATGAATGAGAAATTCATAGCTTCTTCAGCTTTTGGACATTACAAAATTGTCCAATACCATTTTGGATTGTTAAGATTAACAGTTCTGACCCCTACTTAGCTTTGTGTTTTGCTTGGTCATTGTTTAGGTCATTTATCCAAAAATGTCTCATAACTAAATCTTGATGTTGGTTGAGATCTACTTTTTCCAGGATCTCTATGCTGCTTCGTTGTTCTGGCATGGTGTTCTTGAGAAGATTGCTTTCCTTACTTTGCTGCTACAGTTTATAATTTGCCTCCATAATGATAAATCCACGTTGGTAGCCTTGCTATCAGGTTTTATTTGCATTTTGTTCAATTTGATTTTTTTTTTTTTTATAATAAAATGGGTGTTGTGGATTTATTTGGGTTTCATGGATTCATCTTAGACCATTGGATTCTAGAAGTACAGAGAGGTCGTGCTTTAAAATCAGAAGACTTAAAAAGTAAAAAACAGTGTTTGCTATTTACATTTTTATGAGATGAGAAAGTAATATTAGAATGGTATCCCTATTTGTAAGAGTTTCTTGGACTTGAATCAAATAAGTTCATGGCTTTTGGTGTAAACTAAGTCGTGCCATCTTTAAGGGAGGTTGAAACATTCTAGTTTCTAATCTGCTTCTATTCCATTGCAGGGGGATGCTGATATCTTTTTCCCAACGGACTTCTGGCTCTTGGAACGCATTGATCACCACTGCTCTGGATTGTTGACCAGGCATTTAGAGGCTAGCTCAAGCAAAAAGGTGAAGCAAAGGCGAACAATTGTGGTGAGTTCCCATTTCTTTGTTGTTGCGGTTATCATGTCAGAGTTGAGTTTAGCACTATCAGTTGATTTTCAAGGAAATGTTATGATTGTGTCTGGTTTTCATGGAACTTTTTGAACTCTGATGTGCATCATATAATGCAGAAAATGTAAAATGTTAGTGGGACCATTATCCGCTGGATCATTATGTGATTCAGCCTAGGACCGCGCTTTGCTCCTGGAGGTCGAGGGGTAGATCAGTTGGCCTAGGACCATGGTTTGCTTTCGGAGGTTTGAGGTTTTAAAACTGCACTATCACACTGGGGCCACAGGCGATTTACCTGGCTTCCTCTGGGCCCGTAGGGATTAGTCTGGCCCAAAGGGCTGGGACACCCTCCGTTATAAATATAAAAAAAAAAAAAAAGTGATTCAGCCATAGACTAAAAGTGATTTTGCCATCCTAACTGTTCAATCTTTGTTGGTTGTGCATGTTGGTTGTAAACCTTTGCTCCTTGTTCAATTGTGTTAAACTTCCCTTTGCATGGTGGTGATTGGATGTGGACAGTTCTATCACCTTGATTCTTGAGATATGGCCCATTCAATGGAACATTTGATTATGGTCTACATGTAGGATTGGTAGGTTTTGATGTGTGCTTCAATGAAGAGTGTGAAATGCGCATAATAGGGTTGGTTACTCTTTAAGAAATATCTATCTGTAATCCGTGTGCGCGCGGTTTTGGTGTCTACATTGGATCATTTCCTGTGTGTATTTGATGAGTAGGTCTTGTAGTTTTATGGCTATATTTTTTATTTTTTATTTTTGGTCAGCACTTGATATGGTCTCCACCCCTTTGAATGTAGCTTGACACGGCTTCTTTCATGGAAGAGTTTGGCTTGCCCTCCAAGACAAGGACCAAGGATGGGTACAACCCACTTCTAGATGACTTCAAGAACACTAAATTTTATATTAGTGTACCAACACACAATACTAAATAGGCATTGGTCAGTACGAGGAAAGCTGAAGGTCCTTGGGTCATCACAGCAGTGTCAAGATAAATTACATGATGATAGAGAATTTTACTACATTTAGTCCAATGTGACGTAGAGGTTGGCATGCAGAACAAGCCTCAAAAGCACACGCCTACTAGTGAAAGCCATCAACAGCAGTGACAACTACCATGGATTTATATTTTTTTATTGGCAGAGTAGGACAATGAGTGTATGTAAACCGGCCGTTATTCTTTATTCTGCAAGTGCTGTTATTCAAGGCTCATGTGAAATAACTGATGACTCCAGTTGTTAAGGTACTCAATAAATTACATTTGGACTTCCAGTTTTCTGTGAATACTGTTGGTTTCATGCATTTAAAATCGAATAGTATGCGGAAATTATAATCGAGCAAAGTTTTGGTTCTGAAAGAGAACAGGATAAAAAAAAAATTAATAGAAACTTTTGTCTTGTGATGATGTAAATGGTCAAAGCAAGCCTATCATACTTGCCCTTTTAAGGCCATGGGCCAGTTCTAAATTTGGGCTAGATGAAGAGACGAATGACAAGAAGCAGGGGAAAAGCAGAAATACAGACAGCAAAAGCAGGATTTATGCAAGATAGTATACAATGAATAAACAAATGTGGCTGTATTATTGTCATGATAACAGGAAAAATAAATATTTACTCTTAACTAGAAGGTCAAATGCTATATAAGGGAAGGTCTACGTAATGACTTATATGTCGTTATATTATATTATAGTGGGCTGTTGCGCTTTGCTCCCAAAATTACATTCTTATTATACCTAAAAAAGTTGTACTTGTTGAGAAAAATAGGCTGACTATCATCAACCATCTCAACTTAACCCTTGAGAGAAACTTGGGACAGCCCAATGGTAAGGGCATCCCATCTCACAGGGACGCCATCCCTGGGCAGGTAGATAGTCTCACAAAGTTAGTACCACTTACCCGACTAAAGCGACCATAAGCGACCTACTTACCTGAACCATCCTTCGTCTCTATGTACACTTGACCCATGGCATTCAACTCCAACCCAGCCACCCTTCTATATATAGAATCCACCATTCACATATTTCACTAATGGGTCTCATAAATAGATTGATTAGTTAAATCTAATGGGTATCATATGGGTCCACTATCATTTAAAAGAGCTCACTATCATTGCACTAATTACATGATCCATAATGATTATGTTATTTATGTGGGATGCCTTAATATTTGGTTTTTATATCTTAAAGTTGTACCTGTTGGAAAAAAAAAAGAAAAGAAAGAAGAATAGGCCAACTCTCTTCCCCATAACCCACATAAGAGTTATTATTCAGAATCTCAACTTAAATGTTTAGGACACACAAAATAAAGATCTTGCACATCGTGCCTTTAACTAAATATGATCCATCATATACGACCCACTTACCTACCCATCCTATGTCTCCATATACATAGGACACATCACATCCAATTCATCCATCCTTCTATAAAACCCACAATTTGATTAATGGGTTTCATAGATGGATAGATTAGTTGAATCTAATGGATTTTATGTAGGCCCACTATCATCTAAGAGGGCCCACTATCATTACACTATTTATATGATCTCACAATAATTATGTCATTTAGGTGGGCCCATCTTAAGATTTAATTTGATTGTCAATCAGAGGACATTTTCATAGCTCAAGAGCCATTTTCTCGCACAAGTAAATTGAAGCGAACATTTAATAAAATATATTTATAAGAGTCTAAACTAATATAAGAATTTAACTAAATATACAAATAATTTACTTGGAGGAATTACAAATTAATTTACAGATGTATTCCCAGATTGTTGAAGAGTTATATATAGATTTTTTTTAATTAACTATACTATAATATAAATTTATGTTTTGATGATTAAACAAATGGATTTATCATTCAATCAAATCATGAATTTTAACTAAATAATAATTAGCTTTCATGTAAATCTTAATTTATTATTCAATTTTCATGAAACTTAATTCGTACATCCCACTGGATTGGTTGATCCTGCAGACTAATCATTCTAGCATTTTGTATAAATGCTTGGTTGAAACTGAGGTAAATCTTGGTGAGAGTCATATAAATGAATGATCATGGCAAGTTTGGATGCATGTAGTAGCCTGCAAATGAAATTATAACTAAAAAAATTCAAAATATTGGTAAATTTAAAAATTCAATATTTTTTTTTATTAGTGCACAATACAAATCAAACCATCACATCCTCAAAACTATTTATTGATGTTTAATTCTTAGCCGCAAAATCTTTTAAAGTTTAGTGTTTAATCTCTAGGCCCCTCTTTGTAATTTATAAATCCATCAGTGTGCCCCATGTCTAAAATCCGACTAATCAGAGAAAATATCTCTCCTTATATTATCTTTGCGAAAAAACCTCATTCCAGCCAAAGTTGGAACTTGGAACCACCTTGAAATTAAACATGCCGCATTATTAGAATTATTGTCATAATAGGACTTTGAAATCTATCGATCTATAAAAAATTAGGTCTATCTATCAAATATTGCTAGCTCTTTAATCAAGTATTGCTATCGAGATGTGGTAGAGTTTTTGATGGATGGTAAAAAAAAAAAATCAGAATTTTGTTATTATCCATTTAATAGCTTAAGGTGGATTAGATCTGGTGGACCTCTTTTTTTTTTTTTTCTTCCTTACATTCAAATATATCTCAAAATCTTATTTTTATTTGTGTTGAGACCACGAATTTGTACGACCTCTACCACATGTCTTAATGCCTGATGAAAAAAACCCGAGGCCCTAATTTAAAAAGTTTTGGATTTTATGTTCTTTTTTGAAATAAGGCAAAAACCTTAATTACTTTTTTGAAATTCTCCCTTAAAAAATTAGAGGGAATTCGCTTTTAACTCTAGTTTAATGTGGATGCTCAAAATGAACATGAAAGCCATTAAAATCAGGTTTTGAGGGTTACATATAGTGTCAAAGATAGTGAATAGGGCTTCTAAGACAAAGCAGCAAGAATCGGAATTCAGTAACTAGGAGGTTATTGTGTATAGATTAACAGGTATAAATGAGTGTTATTGCCCCTTCTGCACCACCTGAAGTGGAATGTGCATTAGCAGCACTTTCAAAGTGAAATGCTGAGAAACCTCCAATGTATAATGGTGAAGATTTCTGATGGGAAAGGAAAAAAAAAAAAAAGGAGGACAACAGTCATTTAACATGATATAATTATTCTTAAGAAAAATTCTTTGTTGGTTTTCTTTTCTTTTTTTAAGGTATGGTTCTATGTATTGTAGATTGAAGCGGTTAAAAACCGGAGTAACAGAGTGGAGTGAAAGTCGCTATAATGAATGTCGTAAAACTTTCTTCTGAAACGTGGTTGCTTTTTTTTTTTTTTTAAAAAATTAAATAGGTGGTTGAATTTATTTGTTAATTTTAGTTCTTCAAAAGAAGATAATTTGATGTGGATGTTTAATAAAACTTCCTGCATAGACGCCATTATAATCTGGTGTGCATGTGATCTTCACATTTGAAGGTTACCCACTGTATTAAAAAAGGCGTATTGAGTTTCTAAGAAAGACTGCAAGGTTCTGAACAACAATAGTCAGATTTCAGTAACCAGAGTAAAACGGAAACAGAGTTACAAGGATCCAAAAGGAGCCCTCGGGAGGAGGAGTTGAATCTAAAGGATGGTGATATCTTTTTCAACTTTTTCACCAACGGGATCGCTCCTCTCTCTACCAAACCATCTCAATAATGTGGAGAAGAAGTATCGACTCCTTACCATCCACAACAAGCCTACAAAGAAACCAAGCAGCAGCATAATTGTGTTAGAATCTTCTCCTATGCGATGTCATCCCTACCCAACTCATTCGGTATAATATTGTCCACTTTCGGCCAGAAGCCTAGCTTAACCTGCATATTTTGGAGAGCCGTCCTCAGCTCTAATATCATTTTGCCACGGCCCAATTCATTCGATATTATATTGTCTACTTTGGGCCAGACGCCCTTGCTTAACTCAAAACACGGTTATACTATGTAAGGACTAAGGAGAGCCCCACACTTATATAGCCGGATACTCACGTGAGCAAAATGGGACTTTACAGTTGTTCTTGTTCTGCTTCATCTTCCTCCTCCAAGAAGATAGTATGCAACCCACAACTAGACAAGCAAGGTGTGAAGCACAGCAAGCTCCGATTTGTACAGAAGCTCAAGACCCTCCCTCTCTCCAAGCCCCGTCACTTAATGCCGCTCCGCGTCCTTTCCAAATGCCGCTCCTACCTCTCCCTCCCTCCCAAGTGCTCCATCCTCTCCATGATCAAACGCTACCCAGCCATCTTCTAGCTCTTCTCCACCCCTTCTGAGCCGCTTGCCGGCACACATCAAGAACCAGATCTCCATTTTCCTCGCTTCCAAGCTCCAAAAGCTTCTCATGCTCTCCTTGCACCGCTGCCTCTTGCTCTCCAAGCTCGCCCACCTCGGCCCTGACCTCGGGCTCCTTCCAAACTTCCGCTCCCACCTCTGTAATAACCACCCTGACCACTTCAAGACTGTTGACAGCTCCTATGGCCGTGCACTTGAGCTTGTCTCCTGGGACCCCGATCTTGCCATCCCCTTGCCGCCTTCACCCCATCCCTGTGATAATGATCGCATCATTGACAGGCCCCCAAGATTCAAACAGTTGAGACTGATGAAAGGATTGAATGTGAAGCGCAAGCATCGTGACTTTCTGATAAGATTTAACGAGATGCCAGAGATTAACCCATATACAGTGGGGGCAAAGGTGCCACACACAATGGAGGCGGAGAAGAACGCTTGTGCGGTTGTTAGGGAGGTGTTGGGCCTGATGGTGGAGAAGAGGACTCTTTTTGACCATAAAACACATTTCCGCCGCAAGTTTGGGCTGTCAAATAAGGTGAGGGGGATGCTGGTGAGGCACCCAGACTTGTTCTATGTCAGCCTTAAGGGGCAGAGGGATTCAGTTTTCTTGGTGGAAGGTTATGATGACAGAGGCAGGTTGCGGCGGCTGGATGGTGACAAGGATGTGTTATATTGTTATTAACATGAACCCTAAGATCGTGAACAACATGATAATCACGTGTAGGATTTAATCTTAAATAAATTAAAGAATACCTCTAGACATCCTGAAGCAGAGAGCTTTCCGATCCTGCAGTCTGGTGCTGTTACTGATTGATGCTGTGATCCGTCGAGGAAGAGACTAGGTGAATGGTTTCGGTTTCTCTCTTCTTGCCTATAAACCCTAATGTGTTGAGTTTCGTGAGAGAGTATTTGTAATGGACGAAATACTCTATTTTATAGGTGAAGAGAGGACCGAATTTCCAATTAGGGTTTCCTTGGATTTAATTTCAACCGTCCATCAAGGTAGAGAATATTATAGAATACATCTCATTAAGAAACCGTTTTGAGTAAGTAATAGCATATATCCTATTGAAAACAGAATTCCTATAATGACCACAATTCGGGAAAGGGAAGGACTTGTGGTCCAAGTAATGGACCTAAAAGTAATTTTCTTACAGTCTCCCACTTGGTCGATAGGAAGATCCTTTAGTGTTTTTGTATGTTAGGAATCATAAGGCACGCATTATATGCTAAACACTTCTTTAGTCGGTTATCATAAATGTCTTGGCTATTTCGGTGGTCAAGAGGAGTCATGGCGTGCACACATTATTTTGCAACATGCTTACTTCCATGTACTACGTCATTGACAACCTTCATAACTAGACCGTAAGAGGAGATTTACGTAATGGTCTCATAATGTCGTTGTTTAAAGACTGTTTCTGTTTATCATTCATCCAAACATAAATATGTACACAATGGAAAAGAACAGAAATAGCAGATGTAGAGTTGCATTAAGAGCTCAATAAATGTCAAATACAAGTACAGAAATAAAAGGTAGAAAATGATAATTAAGAACTATCGGCAAGACCCATGCTTTCAGTGTGTCCCTGAAAGGTCTTTGGAGGTAGTCCTTTCGTGAATATGTCTGCGACCATGAAATCTGTACGTATAGACTCAATGACAAATTTCTTTAATCTAACATCTTGCTTCAGTGATAAATATTTAAGGTCCATGTGTTTGGCTCCCTTAGATATCCTGTCATGCTTGGAGAAGAAGGTTGCAGCGTCATTGTCACAGTAAATAGTTAATGGCTTAGAGATGAAACTCAAAGCTCCAAACTGAGAGATAAAATTACGCAACCATGTGCCCTGAATTGCAGCCTCATAACATGCCACATATTCAGCCATCATGGTGGAATCGTAAATCAACTCGGATTTCTGGCTTTTCCATGATATGGCACCTCCACATAAGAGATACAAATAGCCAAGAGTGCAAAGTCTGGTGTCAGGACAGCTAGCAAAATCTGAATCTGAATAACCAATCACTTGTAGGTAACTTGATTTTCTGTATGTGAGCATATAATTCCTTGTTCCCTTGAGGTATCTCTGTACTTTCTTTGCAGCTTTCCAATGAGCGATTCCTGGGTTACTTTGAAATCTACCCAGCATGCCAACAGCATGACTAATGTCAGGTCTCGTACAAACCTGTGCATACATCAAACTCCCAACGAGAGAAGCATAAGGATATTTTTCCATTTCGTTACGTTCCAAGTCGTTCTGTGGACACTGTGTAAGATCAAGCTTATCTCCTTTATGCAGTGGAACAGGACTAGAGGAATATGTCATCATGCCAAATCTCTCTAGAACTTTGTCAATATATGCTTTCTGAGACAATCCCAAAACACCAAGTGACCGGTCACGGAATATTTCTATTCCTATCACATAGGAAGCCTCACCCATATCTGTCATTTCAAAGTTCTTAAAGAGATAATCCTTTGTTGCATGTAATAAACCAAGGTCGCTACTAGCCAGTAATATGTCATCAACATACAGAACCAAAAATATGAACTTACTTCCACTGATCTTGAGGTATATGCAAGGGTCAACTATGTTTTCTTTGAAATCAAAGTTAGTAATGATTTCATGAAACTTTAGGTACCATTGCCTCGAAGCTTGTTTCAGTCCATATATTGATTTCTTAAGTTTGCAGACCATGTCTGCCTGACCTTCAATTATGAAGCCTTCAGGTTGACTCATGTAGACTTCCTCTTCCAAGTCTCCATTAAGAAAGGCAGTTTTCACATCCATTTGATGTAACTCGAGGTCATAGTGAGCTACTAATGCCATGATAATTCTAAGAGAATCCTTCCTAGACACAGGGGAAAAAGTCTCAATATAATCAATGCCTTCTTTCTGATTAAAACCTTTGGCAACAAGTTGGGCTTTATGTCGTTCAATATTGCCTTTGCAGTCGCGTTTGGTCTTGAAGACCCATTTACAGCCAACTGATTTGTGTCCTGGTGGCAATTGAACAACTTCTCATACTTGATTTTCATCCATAAATTTCAATTCATCCTTCATGGCATCAATCCATTTGCTAGAATTAACATCCTTAATGGCTTATGAATAAGAAACCGGGTCTTTAATTGTCCATTCTTCAGATTCTATTTGGTAAAGCATGTAATCATCGGAAATGGTGGATCTCCTTTGTCTTTGAGACCTTCTTAATGCTGGTTCCTCTGGTGCATTATTCATATGTTCATTGGCGATAATCTCATTATGGAGTTGTTGATCATTTATTGGGTTTTCCTCATTGTTAAATGGTTCAACAACAGGAGGATTTCCAACATCTTTCGGAATAGAGGGTAAAGGGACAGGTACCCTGATTTCCTGAATGATCACATCTTGAGGTATATTACTCCCACTGATTTCGCCTTTCTCAAAGAATCTAGCATTACCGGTTTCAACAATTCTCGTACTATGGTTAGGGCAGTAAAACCTAAATCCTTTGGACTTTTCTGGGTAACCTATAAAGTAACCACTGATCGTTTTAAGATCCAATTTCTTTTCATGTGGATTGTAGACTCTAGCCTCAGCTGGGCAACCCCAGATTTGGAGATGTCGTAAACTAGGTTTCCATCCTTTCCATAGTTCAAAAGGTGTCTTTGGAACTGCCTTACTAGGAACTCTGTTCAAGATATAAACAGCTGTGTGTAGAGCATCCATCCACAATGATATAGGTAAGTTAGCATGACTCATCATGGATCTAACCATTTCCATATAGGTACGATTTCGCCTTTCAGCTACACCATTCTGCCATGGAGAACCAGGCGTTGTGTATTGGGCAACAATTCCAAGCTTTTGGAGAAGTTTTGCAAAAGGTCCAGGGTGTTGTCCTGTTTCGTCATACCTTCCATAAAATTCACCACCTCTATTTGACCTTATGATTTTCACTTTTCTATCTAGTTGCCTTTCGACTTCAGTAATGAACACTTGTACAGCATCCACAAACTGAGATTTGTCATGCAACAGATATAAATAACAATAACGTGAGTAATCATCAATAAAGGTAATGAAATACTTTTCTCCTCCAAAGGTTGGAACATCAAAGGGTCCGCAAATGTCTGTATGAATTATTTCAAGAAGCTGGGTACTTCTTGTGGCTCTTTTCTTTGTGTGTTTTGTTGTTTTGCCTTTAATACAATCCACACATTGGTTAATATTAGTTAAATCTAGATCCGGAAGGACACCATCTTTTACTAATCTTTTGATTCTTTCACTGGATATGTGACTCAGTCTTTTATGCCACAAGAAATAAGAGTCGTTTTGTTTCCTTAGAATGCAGGGCAAGATGGGTTTCAGCAAGTTGACTATCAAGATGAAACTTGTATAGCCCATCAATTAAAATTCCAGAACCAATACGACTAGAATTTTTAAATAAACTGAATTTACCATTTCCTAATTCAAACGAGTAACCAACTTTATCAAGTGCGCTTACAGAAACCAAATTACGGGAAATAGACGGAACATAAAGAGTTTGACATAAGTCTAATTGATAACCGCTATGTAAAACAAGACGAAAAGTGCCAATAGCTTCAACTGGAGCTTTGTCTTTGTTTCCCATGAAAAGGAAGTTCTCACTTGGGTTTATGGTTTGGATCGTAAGGAATCCCTGCATTGAATTGGAAACATGAACATTAATACCAGTGTCAATCCACCAAGTGTCAGAAGAAACATAAGTAAGATTTGATTCAAAATAACTTACGAAACCCATAGGGTTACCTTTCTTTTCGAACCATTCTTTACGTTTAATGCAGTCTGCCTGAAAATGTCCAGGTTTCTTGCAAAATTTGCATACGTTTTCCTTCCTTTTCTTCTTGGGGTTCTGACTAACCTCATTAGATTTGGGTGGTGCCCTTTTCTGGCCTGAATTTTGCTTTCTCCCAGCTTTATGTCAAGTTCCTTGAACGATATGAGCTACTTTAATACCTTGTTGATTCAGTCTGGCCTCCTCTTGAACCAGTTTGTTAGCCAATTCATTCACTGTCCACTTGTCCGTAATAGTGTTGTAGTGAATTTGGAAAGGCCCGTACTGAGGAGGTAAACTATTTAGGATAAATTGGACGAGAAATGCCTCATCCACTGATAGTCCCAAATTCTTTAGTTTAGCTGCAAGGTTTGTCATCTCAATGACATGCTCATGCATTGAGCGAGTGCCGTCAAACTTCATGGTTGTAAGATCTGCCATTAGTTTCCCAGCAAGGGATTTGTCTGCAGTCTTAAACCTATCTGTAATGGCCTTCATATAGTCCTTAGCATTCTCAGGTGTAGGAATGGATGTTTTGATGTTGGCGGCAATAGTCATTCGCAAAAACATAGTGCTTAGTCTGTCAGACCTCTCCCAAGCATTAAAGAGGGTCTTTTCCTCAAGGGTACTTGTTTCAGTGAGTGAAGCTGCCTTATCTTTAAGAAGAGCCATATCCAGTTCAAGTACCCCCAAGGTGAACTCAACTTGCTCTTTCCATTCTGAGAAGTTGGTTCCATTGAGCTTAGTGACAGAGGTAGCATGCGAAGTCAGATTAGTGGGTGCAATAACTGCAATAGAGATATAACAATAAGATTTCAATTAAATTAAGACAACACATGCATAATATATGAATATATATGACATAAAATTGAGGTGCTCCTGTGGGTAGTCACCGTAATTTCTATACATTATACCATTAAAGGTCGTTATATTCAAGGTGGTGTAAATGAGTGATGTTACTCTTAATTAGGACATGTAAGATATCTGTGGATATCTTTTTTCTACATATAAACAAACACTCCGAAATTATTGTTCAATCGCATGAATAGAATCCGCCTGTGGGTGACTAAATGCTTCATGCGCTTGAACAATATGTAATGTAAACATCATGATGGTACGATTAGGGCCAAAATTCAGTGTTAAATTGTTAGGGTCACTGTAGTGAGACCTAACCCTAAGCATATAACTTTGGCGATCAAAATTAGCTTAATATGAATAGAAATATTATATATCGCATGCATTCATGATAGATCATTCGTTATATGAAAAGTACTGATAAAGAAGGTCGAGCCCCGGAGGGCAGTCCTCCGGCTCATTGGGGCTCATTATATCATCGATTATGAAGAAACATACTAATGATAATCAGCATAATATGGAATGATTATGAAAATATGATCCAACTATATGGCCTATTTTCTGTCCTTCTTTTCCATCATCTGTCTTTATCTTCGACTGCTTCAAAACGCCATCTTCAGTCTCGAAACAGCCACCACTCCAGACACGACGTTCTAGTTACAGATCTATTTAACTATTACATTGAATTTGTACTCACGCAGGAGTTTATACATACTTGAAAATTAAAAAAAAAACTTAAATGAATCACAATCAAACAGTCGTGCCCAAATTAAAATTGCGGAATAACATAAATATAAACCATTCATGCAGGCCATAATAGTTGGATCGATACGTTGCTGCAAAACAGAGTCAGAACGGATCTATATTTGCCGATTATGGCGATGCAAAGTTATCCTAATTAATGGACGATCATGTGTTCTAAAACGTGGCTCTGATACCACATGTTATATTGTTATTAACATGAACCCTAAGATCGTGAACAACATGATAATCACGTGTAGGATTTAATCTTAAATAAATTAAAGAATACCTCTAGACATCCTGAAGCAGAGAGCTTTTCGATCATGCAGTCTGGTGCTGTTACTGATTGATGCCGTGATCCGTCGAGGAAGAGACTAGGTGAATGGTTTCGGTTTCTCTCTTCTTGCCTATAAACCCTAATGTGTTGAGTTTCGTGAGAGAGTATTTGTGATGGACGAAATACTCTATTTTATAGGTGAAGAGAGGACCGAATTTCCAATTAGGGTTTCCTTGGATTTAATCTCAACCGTCCATCAAGGTAGAGAATATTATGGAATACATCTCATTAAGAAACCGTTTTGAGTAAGTAATAGCATATATCCTATTGAAAACAGAATTCCTATAATGACCACAATTCGGGAAAGGGAAGGACTTGTGGTCCAAGTAATGGACCTAAAAGTAATTTTCTTACAGGATGAGCTGTGGCTGAGCAGAAGTTGATGGAGTTAGTGAGGGAAGGGAAGAGGATGCGGAGAGAGAGAAGAAACCATGTTGGTGGAGTTGATGACGATGATGCCAATGATGATGAAGACATTGAAGAAGACGACGAGGAAGAGGAAGAGAGTGATGGTTTTGAGGAGTTGTTTGAGGCTGGGATTGAGGAAGATTGGAAGGATTTTGCTGGTGTTGATGATGTTATTTTTGGTGGCGACAGTGTGTGTAAGATCCAGCCCCACCATTAATTATATTTATTATTAGATGATATTATTATTTTAATTGAATGTATTTTAGTTATTTAAGTGGGTAGGATTAAGTGGGGCACACGTTAGATTAGATGTGTGGATCGGTAAGTTAGGCTAGTGGGTAGATGACCTGACCCGCAGTTTGATCCAATGACTTAAGCCCAAGAGTATTCTTTTAACTTAATCCCTATTTTCAATAACTACACGTCTTATCTTTCTGCAACTCCTTCCGGTTAATCTTCGTCTTCTTCTTCTTTTAACTTTCCAAACCATTTCAGCTTTAGGATCCAGCCATCAGAATCAAGATCAGAGAATACCAGCATTCTTCATTCAACTTTCTTATCTCAGGTAATCCTCTCCTCAAATCATTAGGAGTAGATCTATATTCTTAGGTTATCTCCTTTTTCTTTTCAATGGTAGATTTGGATAGGAATACCATAGATCTGTTCATCTGAGCATTTCTTTCCTATATTCTTTGTCAGATCTGTGATACGATTATTCTCAAGCACTGTGGGAATTGTGGTTTGGGTATTTGTTAGGATTTGTGTATTTTTCTTCAACCTCGATAAAATGCAAGTATCTAATCATGATTTATAAATTTAATGCTTGTGTTCTCCTTGATTGGCATGTCAATGCATGTAGAAACCTTTGATGCCTTCTTTTGATGATGTTAATTATTTTAGCGATGAGATTGGAGATCGTGTATGATTCCATCGATTTTGTTTTTTCTATTTAATATTACCGTTGTAGTGTTTCAAACTTCTGTTGCCATTACCCATCCCTGTTTGGATGCTAAAAACCCCTTTTTCATCTTCTGTAAACTGGTGTTTAGAGATGTGACGTTTAGAGATGTGAGACCATACTTTCAAGCGATCTTGATGGGCAGTGGAACCATAGGATTCAAGGGATGAATCTATAACAGGGGTTTACATAGTTTGGGACTATCCGTGTTTTTTTTATCATGGAATTTAGGTGGGGCCACTTGATGCATGATCAGGTCCGTGGATCTGATAGGGGACCCAGGGGTGACCCTGATGGTGGTGGACCCGTGGGGATTGGGTCCCATATGGCCCCTCATCTAAGGGTTTACGCAATTTGGGGCGTCAATCATCACATGGGGTTTTATTTTGATATCAGGCAGTGGTGGGGTCCCCTGAGTGATTTGATCACAAATCCGGTCCAGGCATCCGTCCTTACATGGTTGGGCGACATTGTTTGTGTGGCTGATCTGGGCTTGTCATTTGTAAGGCCATTATTCTAAGCTTCATGTTGTTATAGGCGAGGAACACTCGTTCTGGAATGGAAAACAATGGGTTCTGTGTGTGGCAGACTGTGGCTTTGACTTGCTTATTAGGAAGGTGAGAAAATGGTGACCTGATGACTTGTTGGCATGTTACCTGATAACCTGTAATGTATTGGAATAAAAAATGAGAATGGGATGAAATGGCATTGGTTACCCAACAAGGATGCGAATAAAGTGGGTAGTGTGGTGATGACATGGGATGATGTAATTCCATGTGACTTTTAGTGTGGTGAAATTATTTACATTGCCCTTTTGTTTATGGAAATTAGGAATAAGGGCCTGGGTTGTTTTATAAATCCAAATTAAATCCTTTGACTATTTTGAATGTAGAAAATATTTTGATAGGGTCCTTGGGTTTTCTAAAATTAAAAACTAAGATTGGTATTATCATTATTATTTGTAAATTAATATTGAATGATATCTTTGGTTTTTAATGTGTTAAAATTATATTTTCGTACATTATTATTTAAATCACTGGACTTGGGTAGATGCCGTCTGAGCATACGGTATTTTACTAACATGGGGGTTTAGTGCTTCATATAACTTCGGGCAAATCCTAGTGGATTCGAGTTCAACCAATCTCAATTGGAAAACCCTTAATTGGGTCTATGCACCATTGATTTAGAAGGGATACGTTGATCTTTTATCCATTAGAGATTCCTGTGGTTATTGGGTACGAGACCTTATGTTTGACCTTAGGATTGGCTTGTGATTATTCTTTGACTTTTTTGTGTCGGAGCATTATTAATCAAGTCTATTATGAATACATGTTTATGTGTTTATGTGGGTCATTTATGGACGACTGCAGATCGATATATGGACGGTTGATCACCGATGTGATCAGATCACTTATAATCCGCTTTGTTTATGGACATGTTATCCTGATTTTATTTTGATCGGTTTATGACCACCGGCGTTATGGACCGGCTTTTCCGATTTATTTAGGGCTGACCACCCACAACGGGGACACTTGTCACCATGTGATTCTATATTGCTCCATTTGTATCGTCCGAACTTTTGTTTTACGTTCTTTCTCGTTATTATCTTTGTCATTGTTTCATCATGATCACACTTGTCTATATTCTTCTCGTTATCGTATTAAATTTTGAATTATGATTATGTTCTTGCTATTTACTTTGTAATATTTGGTGCATAGGTACCGAGCCTTACTTTACCCAGGAGACGAAGGAGGATCAAGCGTTTCAAACATTTGAGCCAATTGATGAACCCGAGTGGGATGCCGGAGATGACTTTGGAGCCGTCTGAACTAGCATATAAGTGAGGGACATCTTAGCAATCTTTTAGATGAATAATCTTTTATTATGAAACTTCATTTAGTAATTATTGAATTTATTCTGTAACTTTAATTATTAATGTTTATTTGATTTTTGTGTTGGGTTTCATTTATAAACCTTGAATACTAATTGAATAAAGCTTACGTTGCATTTAATGAAATTTATTTTGACTCACCACAGATTGAAATTTTATGTGGTCCACTTTTGGAAGCTCGTGTTGTATTAAACACAGGAATTTGAATTTGATTTATTTTTCACGTCTTTCCGTAATTCTCACCGGAAACTTGGTGAAGAGGGAAAAAGAAACAAATTCAACTTGCTTTATGATCTTTCGCCAGCAGATACAGCAGACTGTGGGGCTTCTGTTCGCCTGTTTCATCTTCTGATGGAAGGATATTTCTTGACAATTGTTAACACAATGCGCATCCGACAAATTAGCAACAGAAGCGAGGAACCTATCATCAGACAGACAAGCGACAATAGTGGAGAAACGTCAATGCAAGAACCATGGTGGGAAAGAGCAGGAAGTGTGCTAACTAGGATGCTTGGTGGCAAACTGGCAATGCATACAATTTTGGGAATTTGCAAATCAGCTGACTAATGGCTATGGATTACCTTCAACCGCAGGTATATACAGTTTCTAAGGATATCAAATCTCAGGTGTTGTGACTGTTGTTTTTCCCCACAGGTGTTGGAGTTTCTCGGTTGTATGGTATCAATTTCGGGTGACACGAGCATTGCTCTACCTCGCTACCTCTTTTGTTTAAAACTTCAATTCTGCTATAAAAGGGTGATAGGATGTAATGGATTGGTTTTTATTTGAAATCAAATTACTTTTTTGTTTTTGACCTTTTTTGTACTTATTATGTTATGAAATCAAGCAAAGCCAAAAACTAAGCCCATCTCTATTTTCAACTTCAATTCGTCTAAAAATGTCTAAAGCGGGTATTTAAAAATAAGAGTGTTTGGCACATGATTTTACTTTTTACATGCTTTAGAGAAGTAGAGGCAAATCCTCTTAGAATGAAAGGTCCCATTTCTAGAATTATTTTAATAAGAGCCTTAGCCTATTTTTTTTTTATGGCCCTGATGAAATAAAAATAGAGGTACCAAAAAATCATGTGTTTAGTTGTGTTTTGAAATACAAAATAAAATAAAATAGTTCCACTTATGTATAATATGAACCTTAGTTTGTTTCATGAAAAGAAAGGTTCCACTATATTTATTTGATGAAGCTTGGTATGTTTCATTTTTCCCTTCTTTGCCTTGAATTCTTCAAATGCCATTATTATTATTTTTAAAATTTTATTCTGAACCATGTTGAAGTCAACTACATGCTTCTCCGTAAGGTCTATCTTTGAGCCTATGACTCGGATACGTAGGTCCATCCTTAAACATGAACATGGCGAGCAATGTATCCAATCTGTCAGAATAAATGCAGTGCAATTTGGCGGAAAGTGGGCGATACAGCGGTGTTGAATTTAATTTTTGTACTATGATATAAGCACTCATTCGTACACACGCACAAGTACCGGTGAGCACGCGCCACAAAAACTGCATAGGATATCAAGATTCAGGATACTGCGTATCTTCTTCTAACCCTACTTCTTTTACCAGGGTTTAGGACCCAAATTTTAAAAACTTCACCTCTCACTCTCTTCTCTCATGCAAAAACCCAAAATAAGATCCCTCTCTCAAACTGGCTTGCAGCAGGAATGAGTTCTAATGATAAGGGTCATTTGAAAAAACCAACAGGTATACCTTTTTCTTCTCTTCTGATTTGAATCTGAGATTTTGATTGGTCTTGGTTGGTGAATCAGAAATGCCCATTGCAGCAAGGTTGGTCAGAAATGCCCATTGCTGCAAAAGAGAACTGGCTTATTGCTTCTCCTTGGACCTCATCTAACCCTACGAGCAGGCAGGTGCACCATTTCTTGGTAGGGATGTACATGGGTCCCCAATTATCCGATTACTTGAGGGTTTCGACTTGTTAAAAACCGGGTATGCGTCCTTATTTAGGCCCAGTAAGTAGATGGGTCCGGTTCTGACTCCACTTTGGTTCGGACCCGTGGATCGGAAACCCGACATATTACCATTTTCGAAAATCTCTGTTAAAAATCATATATATTTTTTAAATATTATTCTCTACTTAGATCTAGACCCGTCTTATATATGGTTTTAATTCGGGTTCAAGAGCCAAGAAACCGGTTCCGAAATAATTCCAGTTCGACCTTTTCTAATGGACCTAGTTCTGGGTACACCATGGACTCGGACTCGAACCAATCCGTTTACGACCCTATTTCTTGGGGATTTAAATAAATTAGTTCCACTTCTTATCCCGTACAATGAGATTGATGAAAAGTTGCTAGTCATAGAGTGCTGAAAGAGAGATCTACTTCATGAAGGTTGATCAAGATTGATTAATGGGAAAAGCCGAGGTTGGAACAGGAACCAGAGCAACTGTGAAACGTTCTAACCCGGCTCTGAAATAGAGGAAGTCCTTACTAGAATATTCTCAGAAGGTCTGGCCCCCTTATTTTTTTATGCTTCAGGGCCAGATGAGGATGTTATGTGGGCATTGACAAAATCTAGTCAATCCTTGATCCTTTTTTGCATTTCACGTGACAATCTGTATAAAGTTTCTGTTGACCCCTTCTAAATTCTAATAATAGTCCACTTCACTATCGTCGACAGTGTGCAGGACCTCTGTTTGGAGATGACCTAACCATCATCAATGCAGAGCTCAGGTACGAGAGACAGCACTGCTAAATGGATGCTAAAAGCCGCTGAAATGAAGTGGAGGGCTATCTAAAAACAATGCAATCTCTGCAGGGAAGATACTTCTCACACTTGGACAATCAGCTACAGACTTTTTGGCAACAGTTTGTTCCTGAGTTGGTGATTTGGAGCAAGATTGATGAGCTTCCAGAGCAACCAAGGCGTCTTTTTTCTGGCTTTCAGGAACAAGTTGTCCAAGGCTCATCACATATGTAGGTCAGTAGTGGCCAGGCAGGAGTGTCATTGCTGTAGCCTGTAGTTCCACTAATTGATTTTTTTTTTTTTTTTTTAAGAAAAGAAAAGAAACCCTGACTTGTGGCTCCTTCAGACTAAGGGAAAATTCCCTTGATTGTAAAGCCTGACCTATTCACAAGGGTGGTGGGCAAGGGATATGTTTGTGTGCATCTTTAGTGAAATTATGGTTTTTTCCCCATATGGTCTCCAGAGAAAACCTTCTGGTCTCGCTAATGCGCATTTATCTCTCTTTTTTTAATGTTTAGGTTTAACACATGGAAGGGTATATTTGTGTGCATCATTTTCTGCATAAGGAAAAATGGTTTTCGAGGAGAATGATTTTCCATGCTAATTTTCTTCGTATTTTCATTTTCTAAGGTGGAAGCATCTTTTCTAACATCTTTGGAAAACCCATTCAAACCCTTGAGGTAGAAAACCATTTTTTACATGTAGAATATATTCTTCTACACCAAACAATAGACACAAAACTGCAGAAAAAATGAAGGCTTTAACTAGATTGCCAGTGTGTGTCATGTTATCAATCAAATAACCACATAAAAACATAGAAGTATAATAAGAAGCCCTCAGTTTTTATTTTCTGCAGAAAAATGAAACCAGAGTAGAAATTACTGCAGGAAGAATGTCACATTCAATCATGCCTTCAAATGAAATTCAAAGTTCATATTCATACTCAATTGTGGAGTTTGGACTGACTCAACCAAGCAGCCCCACCAATGGTTTGTCTTCTCCCTGCAAATCATAGTTTTGGCAGAGAGGGGTTCCTCTGTAGCCTTAGAGATAGGAATAGCGTTGGGAAGGCAAGAAATTGCATGTGTGTGAAATGAAATAGCGAAGCCTCTTTTTGCTAAATATGGTGTACCAGGAGATTGATTTATGCTTAGTTTAATGATAAACTTTTAACTATTGCAATGTTTATGTGTAACATGTATATTTTTAATTTTTTCTATAAGACATTGAGCATAGATGTTCTTTTAAATTAGAATAGACAAAAATAATGCCAAACATGCCTTAAACTTCCTGTTTCCCATTCAGATATTCATTGGAAGGAAAAATAAAAAGAAGAAAAAATATCTCATCATAGAGGCCCTATCTATTATTCACTAGGAGATGAAAATAGGCTACTGAAAGCATCTACATGGATGACAAGATTCTATTGAAATAGAATTTACACAGGGAAAAGTACTTGCCATTTATTAGTTATTAAGGGGCATCCCGAAAACGTTGGGGGTCAAAATATGGCTTTCAAAGTAAGTTTCGATTCTTGATCAAATGAGCTTCGCTTAAGAAATATTAAAAGAGGTGAGGGCTGAAGGATACGAAGACAAGGGCAAAGGATATACGGGAGCCAACTAGCCATGTAGATGAGGCCTTGACTTTTCTTGGAATTGATTTAGTTGATTGATGGCTGTATTTATTCCTCATCACCTTTCATTTGGGAACTTTACATGTAGAATGAAGTGAAGTGAAGTGAAACCTCAAGTTAAGAGAAAAGAAAAAATAAGTGGATTTTGATGATAATTTGTCTTTAGTTGCTTGATAGGAAATATTTATTACTTTTTGTGTAAAAAGTAGGTGTTTTTTTCTCGTTTAAGTTACGTTTGGCAACCAAATCTTTAGGGAAAAGATTTTCGGTTTTCCTTTAAGTTGTGGCAAATCCATGTTTGGCAATTGTAAATTCTTGAGGATTTGGATGAATGAAAATTTTCATTTGTTAGGATTTTCAAATTCGACCACCCCCTATCAGATTTGAAAATCTCCACTTAAGGATTTGCACACTAAATCCTATTTTTTCAGTTATATGCATCGATACACACCAATATCAATGTGAAATCCTCAACTATACAAATTTCCAGCGAGGAATTCTTATTCCAGTGGTAGTGAAGAATCATCAAATCTATGGATTCTCCGCCTGTTACCAAACATGCTCTTAGTGAAGATGATTCATCTCCCGTTACCAAACATGTACATCGTGTCACGTCCCCAAAATACAACCAAGGGATAACGTGAAAAATAAAAATTAACATTTAATTTCCTATGTTTAATGTAACACAAGCTCCCAAATATGGACTCACAAAATTCCGAAACATGATGAATCATAATAAAATATTTGTGGAAGCTTTAAATCAATTGGTATCAATATCCAAAATTAAACCAGCACATAACCAGCTAAATACTTAAGGTTAAAGTTTCCAAATAAACTAAACAACAACTAAATAAAATTAGGTTCATTATGAATAATTTGGTACTAAAATGGTCTCTATAATGAAAGTCACTCTCGTGCGGACTCAGACGGCTCCTTAGCCATCATCGGCATTCCACTCGAGTTCATTAATTGGCCTAAACGCTTGAAACGTTTGACCCTCCTCCGTCTCCTCAGCATGGTAAGGATCGGTACCTATGCACTAACAAACACGGTAAACAGCAAGCACGAAAACATAATTTATAAATGAAACACAAGATTAATGAGAGTAATGATAGGTAATGATCATAAGAGAATAACAATGTGACAATGATGGAAAGAACGTATATCCTAAATCCAACCTACACAATAGAGTAATACAATAATCACACAGAAGCAATGACATTGCTTTGGATGGTTAGCTCTAACTATCTCAATCACGTCGGCGGTCATAAATTGATCAATAATCTGGAATACCGGTCAACAATCAATTCGGATATTACAGTGTCCGCACACATCGGTGATCAGCTGTTCAATTACAACTACAGCCGTTCAATTATGACCCAATCGATGTACATATATATATACATATCATAATATAATAAACCTAGTGACTTGTAATGCTCTGACACAAAAACCTAGGTCAAAATGAAGGGCTGGCTGCGCAATAATCCACAATCAATCCTGATAAATCGTTTGAATAAACCTCTATATATCTCAATCGATTGCCAAGCCACATCACGGTCCATATCCAATCAACATAGGGTATGCAGCTAATAAACCAACATCAATTTCAATCATGTATGCAAATCCGAAGGTCAAAGAATAATCACAAGCCAATCCTAAGGTCAAACATAAGGTCTCGTGCCCAACAACCACAGGAATCTTTAAATAGATCAAAGATCAACACATCCCTTCTCAATCAATGGTGCATAGACTCAATTAAAGGTTTTCCAATAAAGATGGGTTGAGCTCGAATCCACTAGGATTTCCGCGAGGTCATGCAAAGTACTGAACCTCATGTTAGTAAGATACCGTGTGCCCTGACGGTATTTACTCAGGTCTAATAATCCAATTAACAAGGTATAAAAATACAATTTTAGCCCATTAAAAATCAAAGAAACCATTTCAAATTAATTCGCAAATAATAATGATAAATAACTATCTCAGTTTATGAATTTAGAAAACCTGATGACCCCATCCAAAATAAACTAAAGGGTCTCATTTGAATTATAAAACAACCAGGGTCTGATTCCAAAAACTACTACTTATCTCACATGGGACTCCTTCCTCCAAAAACTAGTCTAAGTCAAACCCTCCTTCCCACCCTTGAGTCTTTCTTTCTCTCTCTATTTTTATTTCCAATTTAGATACACATGGGACATAAAGCTAAGGGTTCTGCCACCTTGTCACATGGGATCCCATATCCCCAAATTAACCCACGTCATCACCACCCTCTCTCTTATTTTTTTTAGACAATTACCGTACGGACTGCCTTAAAACTGATAATTACCCCAGAACAGCTGGAAAAAATGTATTTATCGCAGAATAGTCCGATCTGTAGGATATCACAAGCTGCGATATCCTAGGGAAGTACGATATCCTACAATCAAAAGCGGAGAAAGTTAGTTTTTTTTTTTCCTTTATTGTGGGACCATAAAACCACCATCCAAACCGTTGGATAGTTGTATGAGTGTAAGAACTAATATCGCACCAAATTTGAATCGTTGATCTATCACGGTTATCTAGAAATTTGCAAAAACGTCACATTGTTTTGCAAATTATAAGAATAAATTATAAGCCATTTTTTTTTTTTTTGCAAATTTCTAAATAATTGTGATAGATCAATGGTTCAAATTTGATGCGATATTAGTTCTTACACTCATATAGCTATTCAACGGTTTGGATGGTGGTTTGGTGGTCCCACAGTCAAGGAAAAAAATAAAAAAAGTAAATATTCAAATTTTCCTGCTTTTAATTGTAGGATATCCTATTTCCCTAGGATATCACAGTATGCGATATCCTACGGATCGGATTGTTCTGTGGTAAATACACTTTTTCCAGCTGTTCTGGAGTAATTGTCAATTTTAAGGTAGTCCGTACGATAATTATCCCTATTTTTTTTCTTATACCCAGCCAAGTCAAGACTATCCCTGCCCCATTCATAACAGAACCCGGAAATGCAGAGAATGGTGCCCACGGTTGATGCCACATAGATGTTAGGATAATGGTCCCCAGTGATCAAAACCTACATCACTCTCACACACAATGTCGCCCAGCTTTATAGGTACGGGCATCAAATCTGTGATCAGATCGTCCAGTGGGTCCCACAATTGCCTATTGCCCAAAACTAATTCTTTTCCCCTCAATCACACCCTCTCCGATCAGCCTACCATAAGAATTCTTTTTCCCTCTCTAACCCATATTCACAGAAACCCACCTTGTATATTGGAATGGGAAGGCTTTAAGTCAAATACTGCAAGGGTGTATGGGTAGTGGGCCCCACTACCCAATCGCACGGAACATTCCTAATAACCTTCGTCCAGGACTTTTCAGGATCTGGTTTTCCAATATGAGAATACAGTATAATATGAAAATCGCCTAACTACATTATAATATGAAAAGGGCATCAAAGGGTTTCTACATGCATGAACATGCAAATCAAGGAAAAACACAAGTATTAAATCTACAAATTATGATTAGGTACTTGCTTGAAGTTCGCGGTTGAGTGAGACGGTCTAGAATTTCTATTGCTAAAGCCCAAGTGATATCTCATAAAAAAGTTGGAAGAGAAAGAGAGTTGTGTGGGAGAATAAAAGAGTGTGGTGTTGTATAAATAGAGAATGATAATAGGAATTGTAATCTAACTTATATCCTGAAAAGAATAGAGTTTGGAATCTAAATAGATAAGAGTTTGGGTTGGAAGAGATAAAGAGTTTTAATCAGAAAAGAACTCCACCTACTAAACTGTGTTCGGGTTAATTATGGGTCAAGCCACTTACCCAACAAGCCTAATTCACCAAACCTAAGCTTAACGTGGTTTCCACTTAGACTAATCTCATATTTAACTAAAATACAATCAATTACATAATAATAAAATAAATAATTTAAATAATTAAAATAATCAAAGCGTCACACATCGCATCTGAAAGTTCTCCTTCCCCAAAATCCTGTTCCTTATAAACCCTCATTGAGGAAAGTTTGATTTCACGGCATCAAAGAATCTTTTGCATAGAGGATTCCTCTTAACCAAGAAACAAAAACCAACCTGATCCGTTTTATCACTGGGAGGGAAACCTGCGACGGGTCGGATTGGGTTTTCGTAACAACAGTAGAGTCGGTTGGGTCGGGTTCCTCAGCTAATACCTGACTTAGTTTCCCATCTTTAACTTGGGACTCTAGATTGGGTAAATCTACTTTACGTCAGCTGATTGAATCCTTTTACTCTGTTCAATACAGAAGTGAACTTGCCACGCCAAAGCCTCTTCGGGTCTCCTGTAAACACTAACTTATTGTCTGTGATATCTCTGTTCTTTTTTTGTTCGACTCTTTTCTTTGCTCGCATCCATTGATCTCCTCTTTCATCTTTTCGTTGTAATTTATTTATCTGTTTTATATGGCGAACTGGTTCGATCTCCCCAAAGATCTGTTGGAGAGAATTTGTGATATCTGCATCGCGCCTGATCACATTCGAATGCAGTGTGTCTGCAGATCATGGCGGTCGATTTTAAAGAAGATAATACACCGGGAACTGCCATGGCTGATGATGCTTCCCAACAAGGAAGACGACGAACATCAAGACGCTCGCTTTTTCTTCAGCCTCTCCAAGCAGAAGATCCACACCTTTCATCTCCCGGAGATACGCGGGAAGCGGTGCTGCGGGTCTTTCCAGAACGGGTGGCTGATGTTGGTGGACGAGAAGTTGGATATCTGTCTCTTTCATCCCTGGACTAAGAAAAAAATCAACCTCCCTCATCAGTCCACCTTCAAAGATCAGATCTTTGACTTGGAATGCGCCACCGTGGAAGAGATGCGTGACCTCAACATACGTAAGGCTGCCCTATCAGACGATGGTGAAGTTGTTGTGGTCATCTACGGAGTAGGAACTACAGCCTTGTGCAGGATTGGAGATGAAGCCTATACTCACATCGGCATGACATCGTTGGATGATGTGGTATATCACAAGGGGTGCTTTTACGCCCTCAGTCAGGTAGCATCAGTCTACGTTCTCCACATTGAGGACGAACCCCATTGGGAAGAATTGACTCCAGAGTTGGAGAGTCTGCCCTACACCATCTTTGGATATTTGGTGCCGGACATATTGACTGACAGCATGTTTGTGATTACCAGACAGGTAAAGTCTATTGAAATTGATGGGACTACCGGAGAGGTAAAGTATCTCGACGATGATAGGGATACCGATGACTTATACCCTCGTCACAAAACGATCCATTTTGACATTTACAGTGTTACTTTTGGAAGAAGAGAGCGGGGCGCAAACAAAGTTCACCAAGATGGAAAACTTAGGTGATCGGGTTTTATTTCTGGGGTATAATTCTTCCAGGCTAGTCAATTCCCAGGATTCAAGAGGAAATTGCATATATTTTGGGGACAATATGATAGATAGATATTGCTATAGTACATATGGATGCCGTGATTCAGGTGTTTTCAGGCTCGAGGATGGGACGGTTGAAGAACTTTTTGCTGATAGATTTCATCCTATCCTGTGACCTCCTTTATGGATTGCAATCCCTCCCTATTCATCCAAGAGAGACTTTGGAAGAGAGAAGCTATGCTTGGAGGAACCGCATGTTGATGTTTGTACTTAGCCATCTTTATTTTTAGGCCAACAACTCTATTAAAAGAGTCCCATGTGTTTATGTCGAAGATATGTTTGTACTTAGCCATCTTTATTTATAGGCCAACAACTCTAGTAAAAGAGTCCCATGTGTTTATCTCCAGTGTGAATAGACAAATGATGTTTTTTTTTTTTGGTAACTTCTATTTATATTATCTCTCCCATTGTTTTCCACTTGCAATTTTATTTCATTTGTCCTCTGCGGTATTATTGTTGGCATGCCTAATTATTCTTTATAGTTGTTAGTGATGAATTTGTTATTGTTTTAAACATTTATCTTCTGTTGATTTGTCACATTTTTCATTTATTATTATTTTCTCTTTCATTGACTCAGATGCGAGACTGGTTATATTTAGGGCTTGGAGATGTAGAACTAACAAAGCCACCCCTAGATAGATGGATAAGGCTTAAATGTTGATGATGCAGATATGCAGGTTCAGGAATCTAAAAAGATGAAATGTGATGAATTCCCAATTGTTCTATTTCTTGATGGGTACTTGCAATCTTAATGAGGTAAGGTTGCTGTGGCCTTGATATTGAATCCTGTTATATGCTCTCCTTTCAGTGCTTAGTGTAATTGGTGTTCTTTCTTGTCAAACGTCCAACAAGTCTTCCTGCTTTTTTGTTGTTTTGCCTGGGTTTTTGGCGCTTCATGATTTTAGTTTTTCATTTCTGCTTCATTTAGTTGTGAATGTTGGGTTTCTAAAATTAGAGAACTATGTGTGCGCAACATATACATTTTATCAATTTGACAACCATGTAAATATCATTTCTACCAAAGTGACATGTTTCCTTTCTCTTTTTATTTTTTAATTTCACATTGTTTTTTAATTTCTTTTTCCGACACCATGGTTAAGAAAACGATATACATATCATCGTACTCTTGCCTCTTCTTTTCATAGTTAAGTAGTTCATTTCACTAAGTAAATATGCTGCACCTTGAGTTCTCTATTGCTTTGAAAGATAAGAATTATGATTATCGAGCCCCCCCGTTTTTTTAAAATTATTCCTATTCCCAGACTAAGGGTTGGATATGCACTAACTTTTGAGTCAATGAAGATGGTTTTGAGAATTAGGACAGAAGCAATTTGCTGCTAATTTAATTTTAAAGCTTCCCATTCCTCTCCCATATTTATATGCATTATGTAGTGTCTTCTATATATCTTGTGTCCATCATCTGTAGTCATCTACTGGGAAGATGGGAAACTTGCTCCGCCTTCTTCTCGACCATTTAGCAAAATTTTAAACAATGAATCACGTGGAAAATATTGCCCGTAAGAACTAAATTAATGCCCTAGTTTGTAGATCCCCGACTTTGGATATTGCCCACAATTCATCATGATGATTGGACTTTGATACCTCTGTTCAATAAACATCAAGGTATTTCTTATAGTCTCATATAATAAGCATGCTCATGGATATTGGGTCATAAATTCCTTAGGAAGTGTGTGTAACTTGTACCTGTAATGGCAACAAAACAAATTTTCTGGCTGACCCCAACTTGGTTGTAACTAGGCTGATGATGATGATTTACTTCTCCTATATTCCATAGTAAGAATGCATGTCTAGTCTATTCTAGTTGATAATGGGTCTCACAACTATGTAAGCTAAGGTAGGAAATCAATCTCTTCCAAGACATCTGACACGGGTCGCACATCATTTCTCAGTTGGTGGTCTTGAATAAATTTGAGTACTGCCAAGAGAGATGGTTTTCCATGTTTATTGTTTGATGTGTGATTATTGCCTAGACCGATGCAGTGAATGTTTTGTTTTGATCTCATTATCCCTTCTGTTATCTGGTGTTCATGAAACAATCTTTTCGGGACTTTACAAACCCTTTACTGTTTATGTTTCTCCCCAAACTCTGTCCATCAGTTCTTAGGCTCAAGCAGCTGGCATAGAATCAGATCCTTTTCCTGTTGAACTTCCCCTTCACAGAACTTATGAGGAAATACTACCAAGGGATGAAAGATTAAGGGAAGTTTAAAGTAAGCACCATGCTGTCTAAGTAAAATGCATGTATGGAGAAGCTGAAGTGGCAAGTTTAGACTCTTGTCTAACTCCATAAAGACAGCGCAAAGTATGATTTCTGTCTCATGGAGATTGTGGAAAAGTGATTTATTCATCCTGATTCTGCTTTATTGATGGAGTAATGATGCACTCCGAATAGGAATCGAAAAGCTTATTAGCAAGATACTCAAACATAAGAAGTCCAATGAGATTAAAAGTAACTAAAAATTGCAGGAAAGAGAATGATCATCAAGGCTATCTTATAATCATGGAAATTCGAGTTTTGATGAAGTGCTATTTATTGAGTCGCCAATTTGAAAGGTCATACCATGGTTCAAAATATCAGCTGATATGATACACATTGATTGTTTGATGCGAACCTGGTGCTGGTCTTCACTGGTTTGAGAACATGTATTTGTTGTGGTATTTGGCCTTATAGCAGGTATTTGCCTATATGACAACACTGTTTTTTTTTTTTTTTATCAAAAAGGGAAAAAAAATAGAGAGCAGCAATCACTGATTAAATGCTTGTGGGTAACCTTTATAATCATTCTCAGCATTGTCATCATCTTAAAAAAAAAAAAAAATCTCTGTTTGAATGGTCTGTTTGAATCCAACAAAAAAAGGAGAGCAAAAGAAGAGAAGACGAAGATGGGGAAAACTTAACTAACATTTGATATCTTTGTACAGCAACATTAAGAAATTGGTAGATCATTGATTTAAGAGTCACGATTCTCCAATACCCTTTTACATTCCCAATAAAGTGGCACAAATTAGTCTTCCTTAGATCTTTTCTTGCAGGGTCTTCAACTTGACCATCTTCAGTTTCTTGGAATCTTTTGATCACTTGAAGTTACTGGCACTTGAATGATGCTTCGTTTGCTCTATGTAGGAACAAGGCAAAATTTGGGAAATCATGCCAATTTGACGCAATGACAATATTTATAGCAGAGATGGGGTACAGTTTTGATAACTAAAAGGGAGGAAAAAATTATCTTGTGATGGAAGCGCAGGATAGTTCCTATAAGATTACATGTCTATTTTGTAGGATTACAAGTGAAATCATATTTATAAATTATATTAGAGTTTGGGTATAATTTTGATGCCTAAGAAGAATGAAAATTTCCTTGTGATGGCAGTCACAGAGGATTGTATCTATCTATTAGATTACATGCCTATTTGAATTGCCACAGTGATTTTACAAGGATCAGAATAATACTGCAGCAGTCTGAGGGACTAATGGAACAAAGTGTTCCCTCTTCATGAGTTGTCTTCTTGATCTTTACCGGCCCTCAAGCTCATGATGTATGGACATCAAGAGATTGCATAGAAATTGATAAAACTGGGTCGCAGAATGAGGATTGGTAAAGAGGTCATCCAACTGATCACTGGAGGATATAGAATGAAGTTTAATAGTACCTTGATGAAGTTGTTGGCGAACAAAGTGAAGTGGCAACCAATCTCAACGTTGCTTAGCCCATTCATGAAAAAAAAGTGGTCAAGTTATACATGAAAGAATACAAATTTATTGTATTTGTGACATTGACAAAACATGATGTTGCCTACATCCACTTGATTACATTATGAGAATCACCTTTATACCTGAAATAGATGAGGAAAAGGTTCAGTCCCTCATAGATGCTTGTACTGAATAGTTCTTTTTTATACCAATTGGATTGGCTGATGCTAATGTAATCTGCCCATCCAAGAGATGCTGCCAATCCTGGGAATACCTGAAGTGCCTGTTTTAAGTTACCATCAAGTTCAATTCATGAACTCTGGGTAGAGGAATCATCCATTTAAAATCTGTTTCTCATATCCCTTCTTCTGACTATCTGTTCCAATCTTGAATCATGTCAATGACATTGATGCAGTAATATTTCTATAAGGGCTGTTTGAAATCTCTAGTCTAATCTAATAAGAGCTAATTAGATTAAGATCTAAAACAAAAGCTCTAATTTTTAAGTTCTAATTTACAATTTTTGTGTTTAGTAAAATTATAAAGAAAAAAAAACTCTTATTTCATGTTAGTGTATTTGGTGAACATAAAAATAAGAACTTTTTACACTACAAGAAAAGTGATATTTAGCGGCGGTTTTAGCAGCAGTTTACATAAACCGCCGCTATATCCTCGAGTCTCTCCACTCATCAACGATTTTTTTTCGCAAACCCACCTTTAATTACTTCGTTTAGTGGGGCTTTCTTATTCTGCCCCTACAAGTCCCCTATCCCTAAGATCTCGATGGGTCCCTTTTCGATTTCCTCTTTTCTCGTCCTTCTTTTAGACCTCAACGAGCCCCTCTTCTATTTCCTATTTCCCCTACCAGATCTGTCATCAGAAGATCTGATAGATCGAGATTTGACTGAAGAATTAGCAGATTCGGCTCTTCCTGCTCAACAGTTGAAGATTTTGGTGGCCAAAATCAAGGACCAGGTGAGATTGGGTTAGGGTTTTCGTCTTCAGATCTTTCATAGATTCCTCTGAGATTGGGGTAGGGTTTTGGTGTGGTGGGATTAGGTGAAGAACCAGGTGAGTAGATTTTCTTGTATAATCAGCTGAGCAGATCTGGTGATTTAATTTTCAGTACTTCTCGTTTTAAGATTTGAGATATCGATCTGAGCTTCGCTTCTTATTTTTCGCAATGAAGTGAGAAGTCTGGCTTCATAATTTGGTCGAAGTTGCTTTTAGCGTTTAGGATCCTTTTAGTTTCAATGTTTAGTGTTTTTCACCTGGAGTTATTCGATCTGAACTTCATTTCTGATTTTTTCACGGTGAAAGTGAGAAATCCAGAAAACCCTATTGACTCTCACAGATCTAGCAATTTTCATCTACTAATTTTGATTTTAATCCCTTTTTTTTGCCGATTCATGTTCTATGTCTCTGTTTAATGGTTTTGATATGGCAGATGTTGAGATGTTGAGTTCTTCTTCTCTAGATTGAAAGCTAACATGTTTTGGGTTTGTTTGTTTTTGTGATTCCAGTTTTTGTTTATGTTTCTATTGGTTTTTCTGAAGAAGAGCAAGTTTGGTACGTTACTTCTTGATATTGTTATCTTTTGTAAAAACCCCATTCTCAAGATCATTTTGCAGTAACAAATGTTACTTGTAAAAAAAAAAAACAATTTTATGGTGGGAGGACGATTTGCAATTTGATCCTTCCAATCCTCCTCTTTGGGGTCCGATCCTTTGAATCATGGAACTTGTAAAACAAAACAATTTTTAAGTTGGGAGATGTGTAGCATCCATAACCAGAGGATAAGATACTGGTGCTGGCCCATAATAGATACCACACCTACAAGAATTGTAAAGAAAATGGCTAGGAATTGATTTCTCAATTGGAGTCCAATTTGATATCTTTTCATGGATAGGGTAGCATTATTTGTCATTATTACTCTGAGCCGCATATCGATGCCATGTCTGCATTTGTACCTGACATCATAGTTTTAATGTTTCATGTTAACACATTAAATGTAAGTAAGTTATATTTCTGATGCATACCAATTGCTGTAGTTATTGAGTGTGATTGCATGACTCAATTTGTTGAATTTCAAAGTTGAATCTCATCTTCTGAACCCAATCTATTTTAGGTATTTTTTTTTCTTTTTAGTTTAAGTTTTATTTTCTCAACAATAATTTTTTTTCCCTGTAGCTTCAAGTTACATTCAGGCACTATTTAGTTTATTTTTTAGATCCAAGCTTCAAGATCCAAGTTTACTGGCCGTGCCAGCAGCAGTTGAATCAGGTAATACTTCTATGCTACCTTTGACCCTTATGGGATTAGAGTGCTCCACCATATAACTTGTTAACTTCTTTTACTCTTTTTTTTCCCTGAATTAGAGGACTCATATACTATAATTAAGATAGTTTCCAACCTTGTAAGCAGCTTTGCTTCTTAGTTCAACATTTTAAATGCCCAAAAAACTTCTATATAGATATTTTTGTGGAGCCAGTTTTCATAAAAAGCATTAATTTTTTGGGCATCTTAGAACACAGTAGTTTGATTTATGGTCTAGTATCCTTTTTCTGTATTTTTCTTTCACCCCATATCAATACTATTGTAATAGCAGATCCGCTGAAGTGTGGGCTTTGTGGGCACCAATCTCTTTGCCATGTGCAGGCTTTGCATTGAGGAGCATGATCTTATATGATTCAAAATGGGCAACCGAGGAATGCACAGAGGCATGGTCTTGACCTAATTTGAAGTGGAACAATTAACCTTTTGGCGGATTATGTTTCCTGTCAATTAAGACTTTGCTCAATCTGTATGGCGAATTGATAGCTCTACACTGTTTTTGTACTAATTGAATTACAAAACATTTATCATTTGCTCCATCCTCTTAATTATCTATATATATATATATATATATATATCTTGGTTGTGATAGAAGAAGAATAATGAAAAGATTGTAAATCCTTGCCAATGTAGGCATTGTGCAGTATGAACAAAGTGAGAAAGAGAGAGCAAGGGAGTAATGGTGGGTAGCATCAAACTCATTCATATGCTAAGGACATCACCATCATAAAGAGGATCGCAAACATGTATGTAGCCTGACCTTTTTTTTCCTTCTCATTCTTAGAAGTTTGTCTTTTCTCTGTTTCAAGATTTTGAATAACTGCATCATTCATGGAATTCTTTTTTAACTTCTCCCAAATGTCAAAAATTCTCAATATGGATGTTCTTGTAGATTCAGCTGGACAGATGCAAGTAAGTACTCACCAAAATATGTCATTTGAGGTTTTCTCATATTTATTATCTTTATTTATTTCTATATTGTTGTACTGAGTTTCAAAACCATTCAAAAGATTTGGAATTATTTGGCTAACTTGAAAAGATTATGTTACTTAAGGAAGATTTCATGGCCATGAAAGGGTTTAAGCTTCCTCAAAAGCCCAAGAAGAGGTCTAAGTTAATCCAGAAAGGAATACATGTAAGTCTGCTGTTTAAGATGGAACTTGAATGAAAATCTATAGTTTGATTTGGCTGGGCATTTCCATAAAGGAAGGCGCATTTTACGGTGATCCCCATCAACCATTTTGTGGGACAACAAAGGATGGGGGAAGGAAAAAATGCCTTGAAGAATCTTGTTTATATGACTGGATATTACTAAGCTATAATTCTTCCATAATGGCTGGTCTTTTTATGGTGGGTAAGGCTTTGCCTGCGAGGCCCAACCTTTGCCTTCCCAACTGCAAGAATGGATTTGATTGATCACTTGAGGATGAACTCCATTGCCATAAAGGAAAAGTGAATGTGTTGTTCTGGTTGTTTCTTTTCATTCATTTTTTAATTTATTTTGTTTGCTATTTATTTCATTAGTAGGAACCATAATTTCATGTAAATTTCTAGAAAAAATCTTAAGAATCTTGTTAAATCACATTTTCCATTGCAGTTGGTATGCCTGGGTAGATGGCTTTCTGAGCTTTAGTGCGAAATACGAAGTCAGGAAGAAGAGTTCTAAGAAGGTATTTGATCTTTGGGTTTGATTTGAAAGGGCTAATGTAATTTGTTTCATATTTAATTGGTTTTTCCTTGTTATTTATTTTGTGTTTGTTGTTGGGCCATTTCATGCAGAGACCCAGTGGTTTTAAGGCCTTTGGTAATATGGAAGCAAATCAGAATAGAAGACAGATGACCATTATGTTTAGATTAGAAGAGTCTGGGGGCGAAAAGTGCTAGTCTTCTTTTTTACCCATTTTAATATTTTGTCTTGTCCTTGCAATGTATAAATATAAGAAATTGGTGCGCTAGGTTCCTTATGTATTTGCATTTCAGAGTATTGATTTATTTGGTTTTGTCACTGAGAATGGTTGATTGTAGGGAAGAACTGGGAAACTATGCTCGTTTAGTCATCCATAAGGTGGTTATCCGTAGTGAATGTTACATAGCCGTTGAGTTTCATATCAGCAGTTGGACCTTATTCAACCCCAGACAATTCACACATTGTTGCCACAGCTTCAGGCCTGCAAAACATTCCAACGAACCCATTCTGAGCAATGGATTTAGGTGACTACAATACAAGGCATGGACTTGTTCAGCCCAAACAATCCACACATTGTTGCTACAACTTCAGGTCTGCTAAACTTTCCAACGGACCCATTCTGAGCAATGGATTCAGGCGGTGACTACAATAGACGGCACAGACCTGCTCAACCCCAGACAATCACACATTGTTGCCACACCTTCAGGCCGCCAAACTTTCCAATGAACTCATTCGGAGCAAAATTATAATTCATTTGGGTCATGCTCTTGGGCTGATTGGTCCCATTTTTTAAATGTAAATTGGCTGGCAGCATAGATTACTTTCCTCTTTGGGTGGGTGGATACAAGGTTTATAATGCCTATTCAAGTCAGTTGAAGTGACTACTTGTAGGCAGTTGTTTGCTGGATCCACGACAATTTTTTTGAAAAAAAGTTTACAATTAGCGGCAGTTTTGAAAATCCGCCGCTAAAAAGTTTATTAGTGGCTTTTTGTGTTTGGCGTCGCTATTTTCTTTTAGCGGCGGTTTTAAATAACCACCGCTAATACTGATAGCGGAATGTTGCAGCGGATTTTTTTACGTCACTAACCACATTTGGTGGCCCCTTTTTTGTCTTTACTAAAAGTGAATTTTACTGTAGTGTTAGAAGGGGCATTTCTTTGTCATTTCCAAAAAAGAAATGATTTTAACTTGAAAAGGTCTGGTTTTGAGAGAAATAGTTGAGGAATTTGCATCATTATGAAATATTTGAAGGGTTATTTAATATCTAAAATGTGCACAATAGTTTAGGCTTCCGTTGCCTCCTGCTTTAGCTAAAGAGGATCTGTTAGAAAACGTTGGCCCCCTTGGTTTTTAGATGCCAAAGCTCTATATCTTACAAAATTAGAAATTTAATTATAGATTTACCAAATGCTCTAATATGTAAGTGAGCTCGCTCTAAATCATAAAATAAAAGCTTACTTTTAGAGTTTCCAATTGGCCCCTTAAGGGCCTGTTTGGGGGATTTACTTGTAGAGTTACGTGGAGTAAATGTTATTTTAAAGAAATAATAAAATATGAATGGGTTATGATGGTATTTTGCTTTTAGTTATTTGTGATAGAATATTTTTGACTTTTTTATTGGGAGATGGAGATTTTTTGTTTTTTAATAATTGCTTTTTGACTTTTTTGTAAAGAATATAGTGGGAAATGAGAAATAAAGTACTTTTGATGTAACTTATTTTTAAAAGATGGAGACTTTACTCTACTCAACTCTACTAGTAAATTACAGTGACTGATGTGTTGTAGGATTCATTGTCAAAGAGCCCAGTAAGCATGTTGTCCGAGGATGTCATTTTGAAACAACATATAACTAGGGAGTCATTTCCGCAGAAGGATGATGTTTTATGCTCATCAAGAGGACGTTCACGAGGCCCGCAGTCAAGAATAGTGCCCACTTCATCTAGCCGCAAGCATCAACTTCATTTTTAAGTATGCCATTTTTCCCCACAAAATATCCTATATATTAGACTTCATGTCTTAGATAATTTTAGATTAGGTAGGATTTTATAGGACCTTGTTAGATGTAATTCCATTTTTAGTTTGATTAGTAAGCATGCATATATCCCACTACCGTTTAAACGAGAAAGACAGCGTTGGATTATTTTTATTTGAGAATTATCTCTTTGAGCGGAAGAGTACATCTCACAAGGTCGATCCAAATAGATGAAGAATTTTCTCTCTAGGTTGGATGGTTCAAGAACATGGTTTGCCTGGGAAAACATGAGGAGAGACGAAGAGACGAGGAAAACGTGCTCTGGATTCCAAAAGGGAAGCAGATTTAGGTTGAAGGGGCAAATCGTGTGGGCAAACCTTCTCTACCTCACAGAATCTTGCTACTCAGAGAAAACTCTTTCCATTTCCATCTCTAACATCTCAGAACAGATGACCAAAGTCGAGCTGCAAGCAATGTTCTGCAGGGCGGCAAAAATTCTAGATTCATTTATCCCAATCAAGAAGCATGGCGGTAGAAAAGGAGGGTTTGCTTTCGTAAGATTCGGCTCTTTCCAAGAGGCAGAGAGGGCCGTGGATATGGCTCGTGGTAGGTCTTTGAGAGGAGTGAAGATTCAAGTGCAGATGTCGATATTCAAAAGAGAAAAAACCTCTGACCGCTGGCCAAAACAGGATGGGTGTTTCTCAAATGCATCATATGGCTGGGGCTTCTCAGATGCTTCCTACATCAATCAAGCCTGCATGGAGAGTGTGTGGGTAAAACACCGTAATGACGAAGTTAGGCAAGGATTACGGCTAGACTCGCCAATCACCTCGGCCTCTACGGTCAAGCTCGTCAGCTCGGTCATAGGTGCCAGCTCGGTGCCGCGCTGGTCGGCAGCTCGGCATAGGTGCCAGCTCAGTACAGAGGCACACCACGGCCAAGCCATCCTTGGTCTCAGGCTAGAATGCTAAAGTCAGAGTGGGCCGCCACCCTCCTGGAAATACGGCGCGCTCAGACAGATATGAGCATTCATTTATGACGATAGGATCGTTCATTTATGGCGATAAGAGGTTTGCTTTATCAGCCCTGTACGTCAACTGACTGAAGGCATGAAAAGTGAGGATGGGATGTTGCCCATTTTACCTGCTGCTGCCAGTCAGGGTAAGGATCGATGGGACCTCACCTCACCTACCCCCACTCACAGAGAGAATGAACGAGGAACGCTCACTTACATATACGCATGGGATCGGTCCCATGAGAGGTACGCAATACGCAACTCACAATACTCCACGCCGTTTCATTCTTCTCTTCCTCCTCCTGTTTAGTCTTCTCAGAACTAACTCAGGCATCGGAGTGCCTTCGGCTCACGGCAGCCAGGGGCTCTGACTCTAGCCTTTTTCCTTCCGTTTCAGGTTCTTGGCGTTCAGCATTCCCCGTCCTAAGAAGTTTACCTCGATCTCATCTCAATCTAAGTAGGTGTCGTTTTTACCGCCTACAGTCAGAGTCCGCCACCCGGGTGCCTGGACCACGGGCGAGACCTGAGGCACGTCCTCAACAATAAGAGGCGCGACCGAGACCAAGGGGAAGAAGGCTCCAGCAGCAGCCACATGCATGAAGGGCCGAAGAAGCAGCGCCAGGTTTCGGAAGATGAAGAGCTAAAGCAGTGGATCGACCAGCGGGTGAAACAGACGATCCGCCAGAATATGGAAACTGCTGGTGTCATCCGAGACCAGTTTAGCGCCTTCGAAGCCGAGGACACTGGCGCGTCTCCTTTCTCTAGGGAGATAAGAAAATACACACTCCCCGAGAAGTTCAGCGTCCCGAGGTTCACCCTGTATGACGGAACCTCGGACCCCGCGGCTCATCTCCGACATTACATCCAGAGGATGTCGGTCTGGGGCGATGATGACTCCCTAAACTGTCGAGTTTTCTCCTCCAGTTTGGCGGATCTCCCCCTGCGGTGGTTTTGCTCGCTTCCTGAAGACTCCATCTCCAGTTGGCGACAGCTCCGGACCTCCTTCCTGGGAAAATTCCAGGCGCATCGCGTCATCCCAAAGACCGATGCTGACCTAATGGCCCTCCGGATGCAGGAGGATGAGAGCGTCACCCAGTTCGCTCGTCGGTTCTGGACTCTCTACAGCCAGATCGAGTGCGCTTCTGAAGAGTTGGCAGTGAGGTCCTTCCAGCTGGCTCTTTGGCCGGGCATCCAGCTTCGGGCACAGTTGGTCATGTACCCCGTGACCACCATGAAGGAGCTGATGACCCGAGCGAATCGGTTCATATTGGCGGAAGAAGACGAGGTGCGAGGTCGCGAGAACTTCGGCCTCACCCAGAAGAGCCAGCCAGCCAAGGGAGATAGCAGGTCCTCCAGGAGGGAGGATCGTCGCAGAGACCCGTCCCCAGATCGGCGAAAGGCCCGGTCCTCGGAGTAGCGCCGAACCCCCTCTAATTCGGCAGCAGGACCAGGGAACGGCAGAAGGTCAGGCCATGAGCCAGCCTCCCACGTGGCAGTGAATACCATCTTCAAGGAGCCGATCTATAGGCTCCTCAATAAAATAAAAGCGCAGCCTTTCTTCAAGTGGCCGCGGCCAATGACGACCGACCCCTCCTCTCGGGACCAGAGTAAGTTCTGTGCTTACCACAAACAAAATGGGCACAGAACCGACGAATGCAGGAGCTACAAGTTCCACCTGGAGAACCTCGTGAAGGAGGGGCACCTCGGGGATTACATCAAGAAGGAGGGCCGAGGTGATGACCGACCTCCGCGGCGAGACGCTGACAACCAGGACAGCGAGCCGGAGGGTATCATCAACGTCATTCACCTCGCCGCCCCACCTAAGAAGAGCTCTCAGGCTCGCGACGAGGCCAGGCGCGCCTCCCATCAGAAGCAGGTGCTGACCGCGGCACCAGAGCCGGCCGCGAAGAAAGCCAGAACAGAAGGGGTCAGGATATGGTTCTCCGACAAGGACTTGGAAGACGTCGAGCTCCCACATAACGACGCTCTAGTGCTCACCTTGAAGCTGCAGAACTTCTTGGTTCAGAGAGCCCTTGTCGACCCTGGCAGTTCGTCCGAAGTCCTGTACTACGCTTGCTTCAAGAAGCTGAAACTAAAGGACGAGGTCCTCCAGGCTGCCCGTACCCCTCTGGTCGGCTTCAGCTCCAAGCCTGTTTATCCCAAGGGTAAGATCTCCCTCAGAGTCTAAGTGGGTGGCGCCTGCAGGCAAGTTGACTTCCTAGTAGTCGACGTCCCCTCCCCATACAATGTCATAATGGGGAGGACGTGGCTGCATAGCATGGAGGCGGTGCCCTCCACCCGGCATCAGAAGCTCAAATTCCCTTTGGAAAGCCAGTCGGGTCGGACGGATGTGATCACCGTCAGAGGCGACCAGCACATGGCCAGGCAATGCCTGCTGGCCGTGCTGCTTGGCGAGGCCGAATCGTCCCAAGTCAATATGGCCGAACTGGACAGAGAGGCCGAGCTCGGGGACGTCGGCAGAACTCCGGCGGAGAAAAGCATCGAGGACCTCACCAAGGTCAACATTGATCCCGCCGACCCCGACAGATTTTTCCTCGTTGGAAGCCAGCTCCCCGAGTCCGAGAAGACAGAACTGCTTGACCTCCTCGTGGAGAATAAGGCGGTCTTTGCCTGGACACCCTATGAGATGCCCGGCATTGACCCGACAGTCATCTGCCACGAACTGAAGGTGGATCCCAACCATAAGCCCGTGCTTCAAAAACCGCGCCGGACTGGGGTCCCGCAGACCGAGGCTGTGGTTGAGGAAGTTCAGAAACTCCTCGAGGCAGACGCAATAAAGGAGGTCCACTATCCGCAGTGGTTAGCTAACACCATGGTGGTCAAGAAGAAGACGGGAAAATGGAGGGTCTGCGTGGATTTCACCGACCTCAATAAGGCCTGTCCAAAAGATAGCTTCCCTCTTCCGAAGATAGACCAGCTCATCGACGCCACTGCCGGACACGACCGAATGAGTTTCCTGGATGCCTACCGGGGGTACCATCAGATCCCCCTGTATGCGGCAGACAAGGACAAAACAACCTTCATCACTCCCAGGGGAACCTATTGTTACAAGGTGATGCCTTTCGGGTTAAAGAATGCGGGAGCGACATACCAGCGGTTGGTGACGAAGATGTTCCAGGCCCAGCTCGGCAAAACGGTGGAAGTCTACATCGATGATATGGTCGTCAAATCCAAAAGGTCGCAGGACCACTTGACCGACCTCCGCCAGATTTTTGACATCCTTCGCCAGTTCCAGTTGAAGCTGAATGCATCCAAGTGCGCCTTCGGTGTTGGTTCCGGCAAGTTCCTAGGGAGCCTGGTCACAAGAAGGGGGATCGAAGCGAACCCTGACCAGATCACAGCGATCCAAGAGCTCCAGTGTCCGACCTCGGCAAAACAAGTTCAACGGCTGACCGGAATGGCTGCCGCCCTGAACCGATTTATCAGCCGAGCCTCGGACAAGTGCAGACCTTTCTTCCAACTCTTGCGAAAGGGCTCCAAGTTCCGATGGACATCGGATTGCTCTGAGGCGCTGCAACAGCTTAAACACTACCTTTCTTCTCCACCGTTGCTGTCAACCCCGACTATTGGAGAGGCACTGTTCTTGTACCTGTCAGTCTCGGACCATGCAGTGAGCTCGGTGCTCATCAGAGAAGACAACGGCCAACAGAGGCCTATCTATTACACAAGCAAAACCCTGCTGGACGCCGAGACCCGGTACTTGCAGCTCGAAAAGCTCGCCTTGGCACTCGTTAGCGCCTCTCGAAAGCTCTCCCACTACTTCCAAACCTTCACAATAGTGGTCGTAACAGAATACCCACTGAAGGCTCTCCTCCGGAAGGCAGATTTCTCCGGACGGATCTCCAAATGGGCCGTCGAACTGGGGTAATATGACATCAGCTATCAGCCCAGAACGGCCATCAAAGCTCAAGTCCTCGCGGACTTCATTGTGGAGTTCACCCCTCAGAGTTCGGCACCGACCTCGCTCGTCACCGAACTGGGGGACGATAGGGGTACAGAAGTTGTCCCCGAGACCGAGCAAGAACAGTCCTCGAGAGAGCTCCTAGACTCGTCCTGGAAAGTCCTTGTCGACGGATCCTCAACGTCCAAAAGAGCTGGCGCTGGCATAGTCCTCCAGTCTCCAGAAGGCTTCGTCATCGAACAAGCTCTGACACTTGGTTTCAAGGCATCTAATAACGAGGCCGAGTATGAAGCGCTCATTGCCGGACTTAACAGTGCCAAAATCTTGAATGCTCGATCCATAGTGATTTTCAGCGATTCTCAGCTAATGGCAAGCCAGCTCAGCGGAGACTACCAAGCTCGGGACGACAGGATGGCGGCCTACCTTGCCCACGCCAAGGGACTTCTCTCCCAGTTCGAAAGGGCCGAGGTCTGGCAGATCGGCAGAGAATCCAACTCCCATGCAGATGCCCTCGCCAGCCTCGCCTCGGCGGTCGAAGCCGGTAATAAAAGAACTATTGAAGTAGAAACGCTGCGAGAGCCCAGTATCGACCTCCAGCAACCTCGGCAGCTCATGTGCCTCGATCTCGGCCCGAGCTGGATGGACCCCATCATTGCATACCTAAAGGACGACCAGCTACCAGAGGACAGGACCGAGGCTCGAAAGGTCAGGTTGAAGGCAACCCGTTTCTGGCTCTCCCAGGACGGCAAGCTCTACGGGAAGTCATTCACAGGGCCCTACCTCCAGTGCGTTCACCCCAGCAAAGTCGACGATTTCCTCTACGAGATTCACGAAGGAATCTGCGGCAGTCATATAGGAGGTCGGTCTCTTGTGTATCGGGCTATTAGCCAAGGTTACTGGTGGCCGTACATGCAAAAGGACGCCCAGCTCTATGCCAGAAAATGCGAAAAGTGCCAGAAGTTCTCTCATTCTCTCCACCAGCCAGCCCAGGACCTGAGCCCCCTCTCCAGTCCATGGCCTTTCGCCCAGTGGGGCCTGGACATCGTCGGACCTCTCCACCGAACTCCAGGGAACAAAAGATGGTTGATAGTGGCCACGGATTACTTCACAAAATGGGTCGAAGCTGAACCCTTGTCCTCCATCACCGAACTAGACACGAAGAACTTTGTGTGGAAGAACATCATCACAAGATTTGGAATTCCCCGTACTCTAATTTCCGACAACGGAACGCAGTTCGATTCCAACTTCTTCAAAAGCTTCTGCCAAGAGTACGGCATTCGAAATGTCTACTCCACCCCGGCGTATCCTCAAAGCAACGGTCAGGCTGAGATCTCGAACAAAGTGCTCCTCGACGGAATTAAAAAGAGACTCGACCGAGCCAAGGGTCGATGGGCAGAGGAGCTGCCCAGTGTTCTATGGGCCTACCGAACTACTCCAAGGCGTTCCACCTCGGCGACCCCGTTCTCCCTTGCCTACGGCATGGAAGTAGTTATTCCCCTTGAGGTCGGCCTCCCGACCTTGAGGTCGGAACTCTGTGACCAGGGTCTAAATGATCTGAACGTAGCGCGGGAGCTGGACTTGGCTGAGGAATAAAGAGAGGCGGCAGCTATCCGCCTGGCCGCCTATCAACAACAGTTGGCCAGGGGATACAACCCGAAGGTCAAGGAAAGAAAATTCGCGATGGGAGAGTTGGTCCTAAAGAAAACCCTTCCTGGCGACCGAGATCCAAACGAAGGCAAGCTGGCGCCCAACTGGCAGGGACCGTTCAGAATAACCTCAACAGCTGGGAGGTCTGCCTACCGACTTAAAGAAATGGAGGGGAAGGCGCTCCCGCGACCATGGAATGCGATGCATCTCAAAAAATTCTACTTCTGAAAAATGTATTAAAGAAATCAAATATCAATAAAAAGGCGATTTTTCTGGAACAAGTCTTTGCATTGCTTCAAGATTACCTGCGGCTAGACGCCTCTGTTCGGAGTATGAACTGTTAGCTCGGTGCCATCGCCAGCTTCGATAGAACCATACACATCAGGGTCCGGTACCAGTACCACCCTCGCGGCTCGGCGCCTCTGTTCAGAGGGCCAACTGCCCTCAGCTCGGTGCCTGCACCAGCCTGGGCGGCACAGCCAAAAGCATATCAGGGTCCGGTACCAGTACCACCCTCGTGGCTCGGCGCCTCTGTTCAGAGGGCCAACCGCCCTCAGCTCGGTGCCTGCACCAGCCTGGGCGGCACAGCCAAAAGCATATCAGGGTCCGGTACCAGTACCACCCTCGCGGCTCGGCGCCTCTGTTCAGAGGGCCAACCGCCCTCAGCTCGGTGCCTGCACCAGCCTGGGCGGCACAGCCAAAAGCATATCAGGGTCCGGTACCAGTACCACCCTCGCGGCTCGGCGCCTCTGTTCAGAGGGCCAACCGCCCTCAGCTCGGTGCCTGCACCAGCCTGAGCGGCACAGCCAAAAGCATATCAGGGTCCGGTACCAGTACCACCCTCGCGGCTCGGCGCCTCTGTTCAGAGGGCCAACCGCCCTCAGCTCGGTGCCTGCTCCAGCCTGGGCGGCACAGCCAAAAGCATATCAGGGTCCGGTACCAGTACCACCCTCACGGCTCGGCGCCTCTGTTCAGAGGGCCAACCGCCCACAGCTCGGTGCCTGCACCATCCTGGGGCGGCATAGCCAAAGGCATATCAGGGTCCGGTACCACTACCACCCTCGCGGCTCGGCTCCTCTGTTTTAGAGGGCCAACCGCCCTCAGTTAAGTACCTATTAAACTACTCGGCAGACTACTTGTGTCGATACTCATTCCACCACAAACGAGACAAAAACCATGCACGAAACATGTGGAAAGAATGTTGTTTTATTACATAAAAATCTGCTGGAATACAATGCGAAAAGAAAGAAAAGTACAAAATTCAGGGAGCTACAGCTCCCTTATTACAATTGGTTCCGGTAGCGCTCTCGCTTGGAACGGCCGAGGCAATCTCGGGAACCACCAGGGGAGCGGGGGCGACTTCCAATGCGGAGGAAGCAGGTGCGACCTCCGAGGGGGAGACCTCCGAGGCGGAGGGAACTGGGACGTATTGCGAGACGGCACGCAACTCCGAGTCCGAGCGAGGGAACCTGGGCGGATTCCTGAAAATGGGGCTGTCCGTAGAAGCCCCAACCCATTTTAAGGCCGCCTTCCACCCAAGTATCCATCCCCGATCTCGGATTCCTGGCAGCTGCGCCTTATAGTCAGCTGCCAGTTTGCCGACCTCTTCGTTCATCACGTCGTCGTGCTCGGCTCGGTACTCTTCCTTGAGTTTGGCTTCTTGCCCTCTTAGAGCCAGCTCGAGCTCGGCCGCCTTCCCCTCCAGAGCCATCTCCAGCTTTCTTTCGGCTAGCCTTCTCTCGGAGGTGAGTCTCTTGTTTGTCCCCCGCAGCATCTGCATATCTTCCTCCTGCCGCGACAACGCGAGCCGGACCTCGTCTAGCTCATAGGAAAGGTGGGCGTTCTGGTCCGCCTCCTCCTTTGCTTTCTCTTTGAGGTGCTCGGCCAGGGCCCGCGCTACGTCGAGCTCGGCAAAAAGATCTGCATTCCTGCTCGCCTCCACCGCCAGCGACGCATCCTTTGCTGCCAGGGACTTCAGCAGCTCCTCCTTTTCCGCCGCCCAGACAGCTGCCCTGGCCTCGGCTGCATCCAGCCTCCCCATGCCAGTTTGGCACTTTTGCAAGAGCTGCAGTAAGAACAGAATGTCAGTTGAAAGAACGCGGCAGAAAAAGAGAGTAAGAACAGAATGTCAGTAAGAACATACCGCTACCAACGACCGCATTGAGGAGAGCAGTAGCGACTCATTGTCCATCTGCGCCCACCTCGCCATGTCCTGGGGAAGGGCGCAAGCTCGTCCCAGTGCGGCAACCACTTCAGGGTTGACCGCTCGGTCCGACTCGGCTAACTGCCTCCCCAGCACGCCCTCGATGTCCGGTCTCCAAGGGACAAACTCGGAAGGGGTGGCGGATTCCCCGACCGACATCGGCGGTTCAGGGGCAGATGGGAGGTCGACCCTCGCCCTCTTTTCTGGCCTGCGCGCCTCGACGACCTCGGCGGGACCTTCTCTGTCCGAGTCGGAGGGCGATTCGTCAGCGACTATGGCCGGAGGATCAGTGCCGACCTCGACCGGGGCGGGAGGGCCGGCTTCGGCCCAGTCAACGGCTCCTGGACCCGTCCCGGCCGCGGGAGCGAGAACCTCTGCAGCAGCCACGGGCGCCGTAGTCGGGGCGACGCTGGCGGCCCGAAAAGGGTCTGAGGTCTCGCCCCCTATGTCCCCAAAGGCTGCGGCGGACAGGTCCTCGGCCAAGAAGCGCTGGCCTCGACTGCGCAACATCTCAACTTCGGATTCTTCCGAGTTGGATGAGCTCCGGGACTCGCTGGAAACGACAAATTTCTGCCTCTGCCGCTTGCGCCCGGTCTTAGCTCTCACGGTCCCCGCGGGTTCACGGACAGGAGACTGTTCGCCCGATTCTACCGGAATCCCGCTGGGAATCGCGACGGTCACCGTTTCCGAGATGGGGACCTCGGTCTGTATGATATTTTCTCCGAGCAGCACGGAGTCGATCCCGGTCACCCGCCTCGAGGTGGTGAAAGACTTGTAATGAGGCGTATACCCCAGAAGCGTGAACGCACCTCGGCAGTGATGGCCGCGGTACTTTCGCACCTTCTCGTGCCAGTCTCTGTTCACCTTCCACCGGTTCCTTCTGGCGAACTCCCTTCTCTACCGAAAACCTGCAGAAACAAAGGAATGTTTAACAGGAGACATAATGATGAACTACAAAACCCAAGGGGCCTCGGTTTTTACTTGGGGGGACTCCTATTCTTCGCGGGATCCGGGCTGTGGTGCTGGACTCCGCCTCGCCGAACTCCCATGCCCCTCTGACAAAGACACGGTCCTCCCCCGCGTATTTATAGGAATCTTCCAGCGCGGTCACGAAGGCAGTTCGGTGGACCCTTAGCCGGAGGTAGTACGTATGCCCTTCTGCGGATTTGCAGAGGTCATACGCCTCCTCGATGTCCGGGACACCGAGGTTGATTGACAGTATCTCGTTCAGCCGCACTACTCCCATGATGATCTTATACCCATTGGGAAGTAGCTGGCAGGGGCTCAACTCCCACTCCCGGAGACAGTCCCTGAGGAGTGGGTGAAGGGGGAACCGGACCCCTCCCTCCACGACGGACACTAGCCAAAATGGCATCCAGCCGTCGCTGTATGAGATGCCATCGTCAGGGCCGTCTGGCCTGACTTCTACATTCGCAGGGACCTGGTATGCCTCCCTAAACAGGCCTATGGACAGTGGGTCCCCTAGCCAGTGCCTGTGAATGCCCATTCTCTACCCTAGACGGAGAACTACCTACTAGAAAGGGAGAAGACAGAAGGAAGAAATCCTACGATGGAAGGCCGTGCAAACAAGAATGCTCGCAGTTAGTACTGTTCTTCAGCAGAATGCAGCAGAGACTCTGAAGATCGAAAAGAAGGAAGACGGAGAAGGTGCCCTAATTTATAAGGGTTGGGGGCGCCGTTTCAGATTTCAAGAGAAGCCTTTAATGAGGCATTACCTCGAATAGCCCTAACGCCGTCTCGGGCAGCCCAGGCGTCCTGCAGATGTGATTGCGTGCCCTTCAGAGAAGCGACACGTGGCACCGGCGCCGCACTTCCAGAGGACTATTAAATGCCTCGACAGACGAGAGGATAAATGCCTCGACAGAAGAACGGGCAAATGCCTCGACTGGCGAAGAGAATTCAATGAGGCACTCCACGTCAGCAAAAGGTGATAAGGAGGAATCCTCCCCGAACCGAGACTCCGCCATCTCGGCAATGCATCACACACCGGGTACTCTTAAAAGATTAGCGGCAGTCCCGGCCTGACAAAGCCACTCAGCTTCCGACCTGCTCGAAGGAGCTCACAGGTCAAAAGCTGGGGGGGAGATTATGGGTATGGGTACACAGCAGACCGAGACCACGGGTCATACACTGGGTCTCGGTCATTGGCGGATGTCTCAATTCTGAGAATGGCCAGGAGTTCGGCTATCCGGACCAACAATTCAAACAGAAAAGCAATATGACATAAGGTCGACCACACACATTTCATCAAAGACAAGGAGAAAGGAAGCCAGAATGTGAAGAAGGTTTTCATTAATCAAAGGTCCTGATTACAAGATCAATGAAGATACATTAAAACAAAAATTACAAAAAAGCCTTCGAGGGCTGCAGCTTCCACATTGCAGTCAATCTCTGGAGGGACCTCGGCCACGACCGCGCTGGCCTCGGGAGCGGTCGGGGTAACTTCAGAAACAACCGCGCTCGCTTCAGGAACACTAGCCTCAGGGGCGACGGCTTCAGGAGGGGCCTCGACGACCGCGGGCACTTGGGAGCCCTCGGCATCAGCGCTGGCAGCTGGAGCCTCTTGAGGCGCCCCGGGGGCGGCGCTCGCCTCCAGACAGGCTTGCGAAGGAGGGTTAGAAGAAACCCGAGACGCGGCCGCGAGTTCCGAGTCCGAGCAGGAGAATTTTGGGGGATTTAGGAAGAGAGGGTTGTCCTCGGGGACCCCAGCCTTGTTCAAGGCTGCCTTCCACCCAAGCTCCCAGGCTCGGTCCCGGATCCCCGGCAGCTGAGCCTTGTAGTCAGCGGACAGCCTGCCGACCTCCTCCCCCATGATGTAGTCATGTTCAGCGAGGAACTCCTCCTTGAGCCTGGCCTCTTGTTTTGCCAGAGCAGACTCAATCTCGGCCGCCTTCCCCCTCAGCGCCATCTCCAGGGAACCTTGCGCCTGGTTCCGCTGAGAGAGGAGCCTCCTGTTTGTCCCCTTCGCACTCTGCAGGTCGTCTTCCAGTCGCTTTGCCGCAATCCGGAGATCGTCGATCTCAGAGGCGAGGTGGAGGTTCTGGCTCTTCTCGTCCGCCAGCTCGTCCTTGAGGCGCTCGACCTCAGCCTTTGACTCCTCGAAATCAAAGACGAGGCCGGCGTTCCTGGCCGCCACCTCTGCCAGCATCGCGTCCTTAGACGCCAAGGACGCCCGCAGCTCGTCCCTCTCAACCACCCATTCCGCCTCCCGCGCCTCGGCTGCATCGAGCCTCTCAATGCCCATTTGGCACCTCTGCAACAGCTGCAAGATGAGAACCCGAAGTCAATAAAACGACACCGGACTGAAAGCTGAGGAAAGAATACTGCACTTACCGACATCAGGGATCGCATCGAGGAGAGCAGGAGTGACTCGTTGTCCATCTCGGCCCACCTCGCCATGTCTTGAGGAAGGGCACAGGCTCGTCCTAGCGCTGCGACCACTTGGGGATCGGTTGCGTGGTCTGTCTCGGCCAGCGGCCTCCCCAGAACCTCCTCGATGGCCGGCCTCCACGGAGCCAGAGGAGGAGGCAAGATCGTCCCTCCAGCAGGCGGAGGCGAGGAGGGGCCAGGCGAGGCCTCGACCCTTGCCCTCTTCTCGGGTCGCCCGCCCTCAGCGACCTCGGCGGAGCGAGCCCGACCTCCAGCCCCCACGGCATGTTCAGAGGGTGCGTCATCCACGACGACGGCCGAAGGCGGAGCTGAGACGACCTCTGCCTCGTCAGGCCGAGCAGCCCCGGTCGTGGCGATACAGACCGTCTCGGCGTCTGGGGCAGGAGTGCCACCCGCAAATGCCGGAGGCGTCAGAGCCACTGCCTGAGGGGGATCCCGGACCTCGCCTCCGATGTCCCCGAAGGCCGCCGTAGACAGGTCTTCTGCGGCGTAGCGTCGCCCGCGCTGGCGCAACATTTCCTCTTCCTCTTCCTCTTCCTCTTCCTCCGAGCTAGAAGCTACTAGCCTCCTTCGGGAAGGCCGGGGCCTGGCTCTCGAGGTCCCGACAGGCTCCGCGGCGGAGAGTGCTGGAGCACGGTCTCCCGACTCAATCAGACGCCCGGTGGGAATCGCGACGGTCACCGCTGCCGAGCCGGGCACCGCGGTCGTCGCTGTTCCTTGACTGACGCCTTCCCCGCTCAGCACGGAGTCTATTCCTGATACCTTTCTGGAGGTGTTAAAGGACCTGTAGTGGGGCACGTACCCCAGGAGAGACCACGCGGCACGACAGTTGTGGCCACGGTAGTTTCTCACCTGCTCGTGCCACGCGCTGTTCACCTTCCAGCGGTTCCTCCTCGCAAGCTCCCTCTTTTCGCGGAAATCTGCATAAACAAAACCGTGTCAGGAGCCAGACAGAGAGAAAGGAAAGAACTGCAAACCGAAAGGACTTCGGTCTTTACTTGGAGGAGTCCCTATTTTTCGAGGAACCCGGACCGTGGTGGCAGGCTCCGCTTCACCAAACTCCCATCCTCCTCTGACGAGTACTCGGTCTTCGCCCGCGTACTTATTGGAGTCCTCCAGCGCGGTCACGAACCCAGTCCGGCGGACCCTCAGCCGGAGGTAATAAGTGTCCCCTTCTACGGATTTGCAGAGGTCATACGTGACCTCGATGTCCGGGACACCGAGGCCGATTTTCAGAATCTGGTTGAGCCGCACTACTCCCATTATAATTTTGTATCCATTGGGAAGTAGTTGGCATGGGCACAACCTCCACTCCTAGAGGCAATCCCGGACCAGTGGGTGCAGGGGAAAGCGGATCCCTCCTTCCACTACAGAGACCAGCCAGAAGGGCATCCAGCCATCGCGATAGGCGAGGCCGTCATCAGGGCCGTCCGGTCTCACCTCCACATTGGCGGGGACCTTGTATAAATCCCTAAAATGATCTATGGAACCTGGGTCTCCTAACAGATGTCTATAGACCCCCATTCTGAACTCAGACCAGGGCCTATCCTAAAGAAAAAGAAAAGACGAGGAAAACGGAAAGGAGTCCTACGTAGGGGGACCACACGAGCGGGATCGTCGGAAGTTCGCAGGCGCCGGAGTAGTCCTCTTGCAGAGCGCAGTAGAAGTTCAAAGAAAGCAGAGGAAAGTGAAGACGAGGGAGGCGCCCTGATTTATAAGGCCTAGGGGCGTCGATTCCACTTTCGAGGAGAGCCTTTAAGAGGCGTCCCCTCAATCAGCCCTAACGTCCCATCTCGCAGCCCTAACGTCTCTTCGAAGTAATTGCGAGACAGCCAAGAGAGGGTACACGTGCCACCATTAGCGCGATATCCGAGGGCTATTAAATATCCAGGACAGGCGAAGGGACATCTCGAAGGGGACCCTCCTGATCCGAAGCTCCCTCGCCCCGGTATTTCCCTCATATGACAGTAACCCTCACTCGAGCTCGGTAGCGGAGCTAGCTATACGGTCATCAAGCTTCTGACCTCCTCGAGCCGGAGGGCTCTCAGAAGTCAAAAGCTAGGGGGCAACTGTGTGGGTAAAACACCGTAATGACGAAGTTAGGCAAGGATTACGGCTAGACTCGCCAATCACCTCGGCCTCTACGGTCAAGCTCGTCAGCTCGGTCATAGGTGCTAGCTCGGTGCCGCGCTGGTCGGCAGCTCGGCATAGGTGCCAGCTCAGTACAGAGGCACACCACGGCCAAGCCATCCTTGGTCTCAGGCTAGAATGCTAAAGTCAGAGTGGGCCGCCACCCTCCTGGAAATACGGCGCGCTCAGACAGATATGAGCATTCATTTATGGCGATAGGATCGTTCATTTATGGCGATAAGAGGTTTGCTTTATCAGCCCTGTACGTCAACTGACTGAAGGCATTGAAAGTGAGGATGGGATGTTGCCCATTTTACCTGCTGCTGCCAGTCAGGGTAAGGATCGATGGGACCTCACCTCACCTACCCCCACTCACAGAGAGAATGAACGAGGAACGCTCACTTACATATACGCATGGGATCGGTCCCATGAGAGGTACGCAATACGCAACTCACAATACTCCACGCCGTTTCATTCTTCTCTTCCTCCTCCTGTTTAGTCTTCTCAGAACTAACTCAGGCATCGGAGTGCCTTCGGCTCACGGCAGCCAGGGGCTCTGACTCTAGCCTTTTTCCTTCCGTTTCAGGTTCTTGGCGTTCAGCATTCCCCGTCCTAAGAAGTTTACCTCGATCTCATCTCAATCTAAGTAGGTGTCGTTTTTACCGCCTACAGAGAGCCTTGTCTAATGCCTTTTTAAAGAATCAGGATTCAAATGCAAAAGGAGGCTAGATAGTCAACGATGGACTTATCCGACCGGCTGATTGCCTTCCCATGTTATCAAGGAAGGTATAAAAACTTTGAGGTTCAGTCCGGTTGCGATGCAGAGCACAAATTGAATGGGCCGGGCCTGGCCCATTGTTGAGTCTTTTTTATTTTCATCTTTATAGCCCATTTGTTGGGGGCTGTATTTTGAGTTTTAGAGTTTTTTTTGGAACCAATGTAAGGAATGAGAAGGGATAGAATAAGGAAGCTTTTTCCTAACCTTTGAGAAGCTAAGAGTTTGTGTTGCAACATATTTGGCCTCTGGCAATCTGGTTTGTGCCAGTTGGATTGGTATCAGAGAGGGCTAGGTTATTTAGAAAAGGACGAAACACGGACTTTACTCTTTCACACTCTAGAAAAGGGAAAGAGTTATCTTTTGACTTGTCTGTTTTGTGTCCGTTTGGAAGATTGGATGAGCAATGGCCCACGTGAAATCAGTATCAGACCCCTCTTCACGCTGAACCCTGCTTCACTTTCCGTTCTGCAAAGAGTGGCGGATTTGGGCTAAGCAGATCTCTGCAACGCATACATGCTAAAAGCCCATTTTTCTCTCTCTGCAGATCAAAGAAAGCTGAAGCCCTCTGCTCCTTCAAAATAGAAAGTCGAGCATAAACCCTCTAAAACGATGACCTTCTCTGTCTCACGAGTCTGGATCCTCTTCCTCGTTCTTGTTCAAGCCAGGGAGCGCTCTCTCGCTCCTTCTCTTTCTCTCTCTTTGAATGAGTGCAGCACTGACGGATCTCATGTCACGAACACCACCTCCAATTGGACCTGAACTCGCTCTGATACCAACTGGAGCAAACCAAATTGCCGAAGGGCAAATCTGTTGCAACACAAACTATACCTTCTGAAAGGTTAGGAATGTTTTTCTTCTTCAAATATAAAAAAGCTTTCTTCTTTTATCCCTTCTCATTCCTTAACATAGATTCCAAAAAAAACCCTAAAACTCAAAAGACATGAAAAGACTAAAATGCCCTAAAAAATGGGCTACAAAGATCAAAATTAAAGACTCAACAATGGGCCCGGCCCATACCGTCTGTGCTTTGCATAAGGTGGGGTTCCTAACAGACTAGAATGCAGGAGTTTCCGATATGAAGTCTTCTTTGGTGGACTTTCTAGGGACAAAGCCCAAGGAAACCGGGGCTTCAATATCCTCCCCATCTATGGAAGACACAGAATTGGAGGATGGAGATGAGGAATCCAGATTGTTTTGCTCGGAGACAAAGGACGAAGACAATGACGTCACTGTAAAGATTTCAAATTCAAGACTCCCCCCATATGGGGCTTTTGATCTTGACCCGTTCGCATTGAGTCGACTTTCGTTGGTGGATCAGGTAGACTGACCCAGTTTGGGCCTCTCTCGGATCATGGGCTTCAAGTTGGACCCATTGGGAAAGCACCTTTATCTTTTATGCATTTTGGTATCTCTACTTTTCACATCTATTTGTCTACTTGTCTAAATCGGACAGAGATTAGAAAAACTAGAGTGTTTGGTAGATGACTTTGTCTTTTTCTTATTTTAGAGTAGTAGAGGCAAATCCTCTAAAATTGAAATGCCCACTTTCTATACATGTGAAAAATAATAGCATAGTATTTAAAAACATAGAGGCAAATCCTCTAAAAATTGAAATATCATTTTTTTTATAGCTTTTTTTTAATAGCACTATTTTAAATGATCTATCGGAAAAATGGAGAATTTAGATGCCAAACATGGAGAATTTAGGTGTTAGGGCCATGCAAGAGGGATCTTTGCATACCCAGGAAGACGATTGAAGCAGCTAGTCTTGGAGCCCAAGTTTTTTCGATTGAAGGTGGAAGAAGCCCCTCCTTTGCTCCTCCTAAGCATCAGAAGAGAACAACAGGATTCTCTGTCTTCGATGGAGTGTAGAAGAGGGAACCAAGCAACTGGAGATGATCAAAGCTACCACTCGACGCCTGTCTCTCCGGCAAATTACCCAAATAGTGATACCGACCGTGCTCTAGCACTGATCGCCGTCTCCGATGTCTCTCCGGCTATGATGCACGGATACTTCAAAATAGGCAACGTGATTCTTCATTTTTTCTGTATAAAAGTGTCGCTGCCGTGTCTACAGCGTGTACTTGCTCTATCCACGACGTATCTGTGTATCATAGCTCTCCGGTGGCATGTTTTCCTCTCCACTGTTGTTATCCGGATTAGTCCAGCTTCTTCCATAAGGGACGTTCACTCGTCTGAGAAACCAAATAAGGGCTAGATCTCTGTGAAGAATAGTGGTGGAACGTGTCTCTCCCCATGGAAGCTAAATTGGTACGACTACGAGGACTCTCATTCACCAGCCAGTTCTAACACAGTTTCTTAACCAACTCCTGAACGGGTGGCTGGAGGGCAAGGAGAGACCAAAGAAGGCTATGGGCTTGGGAAAATGCAGCAGCCAATTTTACAAATCTCATTTCTCAAAACACCCTAACTCCTACTGAACAGGAAGTCTTGAGCCAGTGGCTGAAATCTAAGATGGTGGAATGTGACAAGATTATTGGCCTGGCAGTGGGAAGCAAGGAGAATGATTGGGATGGGCAGATCTGTTTTGCTCAACAACGTGAACAAATAAACAAAACCTCTAGAGCAAAGGACAAATCCAAGAGGAGAGTATCCAGCGAGCTGCATGTTTTGAAAAGCTCAGTTAATTATGATAGGGGTGCAGTTTAGGCTGAGGTCAGTTATCGGTTAGACCAGTTCTTTTCAGAGTTCCAAGGTGCAAGGAAGGGGTTGTAAATGAAGATTTTATCTTGGATGTGTGTGGGTAAAACGCCGTGATGACGAAGTTAAGCAAGGATTACAGCTAAAACTCGTCGAACAGCTCAGCCTGTGGTAGAAGCTCGTTAGCTCGGCAGCTCGGTCATAGCTCGGCAGCTCGGTCATAGCTCGGCAGCTCAGCACCGCGGTTCACAGCTCGGCATAGATGCCAGCTCGGTGCAAAGGCACACCACGGCCAAAGCCATCCTTGGTCTCAGGCTAGAATGCTAAAGTCAGAGTGGGCCGCCACCCTCCTGGAAATGCGGCGCGCTCAGACAGATATGGGCATTCATTTATGACGATAGGATTGCTCATTTATGGCGATAAGAGGTTTGCTTTATCAGCCCTGTACGTCAACTGACTGAAGGCATGGAAAGTGAGGATGGGATGTTGCCCACTTTACCCACTGCAGCAAGCCAGGGTAAGGATCGATGGGACCTCACCTCACCTACCCCCACTCACAGAGAGAATGGACGAGGAACCCTCATCTATATATACGCATGGGATCAGTCCCATGAGAGGTACGCAATATACAATACATAACTCGCAATACTCCACTATTCCATTCTCTTCTTCCTCCTCCTGTTTAGTCTCCTCAGAACTAACTCAGGCATCGGAGTGCCTTCGGCTCACGGCAGCCAGGGGCTCTGACTTTAGCCTTTCTCCTTCCGTTTCAGGTTCTCGGCGTTCAGCATTCCCTGTCCTAAGGAGTTCACCCCGATCTCATCTCAATCTAAGTAGGTGTCGTTTTTACCGCCTACAGTTTGGCGCCGTCTGTGGGGAACTGAACAAAAAGCTCGTACACACTATGCCTCCAAAAACCAGAAACGGCGAAGGACCCTCCAAAGGCAAGGCTTTGTCCATACAGCCTACACTGGCGCAGAATCTTCTACCTCCACCCCCTCAGCAAAGGAGGTCTGGGGGGCGGTCTCCCACGGTCCAGACACAGTCGCAGTCTAGGGGAGTGACCATGCTTTCCCTTCGCGACGTCCCACCTCCAGAGCAGCCCCGCCATAGCCATGAGCGGGGCAGACAAGGCGACAAGTCGGTCACCAAACCGCACGAGAAGTCAGTACGGGCTGGGTCACAGTCACACCATCAGGCCAGCCTCGATCACAACGAAGACCCCCGCCTGGAGGACATCAGAGCACAGAACCGCCTCATCCAGGAACAGCGTGAGCTTATCCAGCGGCTCGAGCAGCAGCTCGAAGACAAGAAGGGTCAGAGCCCGCCGTCCAAGCGCTTGGGCCACGGGCGAGACCTGAGGCACGTCCTCAACAGTAAGAGGCGTGACCGGGACCAAAGAGAAGAAGGCTCCAGCAGCAGCCACATGCACGAAGGGCCAAAGAAGCAGCGCCAGGTCTCAGAAGACGAAGAGCTGAAGCGGTGGATCGACCAGCAGGTGAAGCAAACGATCCGCCAAAATATGGAGACTGCTGGTATCGACCGAGACCAGTGTACCGCCTTTGAAGCCGAGGACACTGGCGCGTCTCCTTTCTCTAGGGAGATAAGAAAATATACACTCCCCGAGAAGTTCAGCGTCCCGAGGTTCACCCTGTATGACGGAACCTCGGACCCTGCCGCTCACCTCCGACATTACGTCCAGAGGATGTCGGTCTGGGGGGATGACGATTTCCTGAACTGTCGAGTGTTCTCCTCTAGTTTGGCGGATCTACCCCTGCGGTGGTTTTGCTCGCTTCCAGAGGATTCCATCTCTAGTTGGCGGCAGCTCCGGACCTCCTTCCTGGGAAAATTCCAGGCTCATCGCGTCATCCCAAAGACCGATGCCGACCTGATGGCCCTCCGGATGCAGGAGAACGAGAACGTCACCCAGTTCGCTCGCCGATTCTGGACTGTCTACAGCCAGATCGAGGGCGCTTCTGAGGAGCTAGCAGTAAGATCCTTCCAGCTGGCTCTGCAGCCAGGCATCCCGCTCCGGGCGCAGCTGGTTATGTACCCTGTGACCACCATGAAGGAGCTGATGACCCGAGCCAATCGGTTCATCCTGGCGGAAGAAGATGAGGTCCGAGGTCGGGAAAACTTCGGCCTCACTAAGAAGAACCAACCGGCCAAGGGAGACAACAGGTCCTCCAGAAGGGAGGATCGTCGCAGAGACCCATCCCCGGATCGGCGCAAGGCCCGGTCCTCGGAGCACCGCCGAGCTCCCTCTGCCTCGTCAGCGCCGTCGGGGAGCGGCAGAAGGTCTGGCCACGAGCCGACCTCCCATGTGGCAGTCAACACCATCTTCAAGGAGCCAATCTATAGGCTCCTCAACAAAATAAAAGCGCAGCCTTTCTTCAAATGGCCACGCCCAATGACGACCGACCCCTCCTCCCGGGACCAGAGTAGGTTCTGTGCCTACCACAAGCAGAATGGGCACAGGACCGACGAGTGTAAGAGCTACAAGTTCCACCTGGAAAACCTCGTGAAGGAGGGGCACCTCAAGGAATACATCAAGAAGGAGGGCCGAGGTGATGACCGACCTCCGCGGCGAGACGCTGACAACCACGACAGCGAGCCGGAGGGTATCATCAACGTCATTCACCTCGCCGCCCCACCTAAGAAGAGCTCTCAGGCCCGCGCCGAGGCCAGGCGCGCCTCCCACCAAAAGCAGGTGCTGACCGCGGCACCAGAGCCGGCCGCGAAGAAGGCCAGAACGGAGGGGGTCAGAATATGGTTTTCTGACAGAGACCTGGAAGACGTCGAGCTCCCGCACAACGACGCTCTAGTCCTCACCTTGAAGCTACAAAACTTCTTGGTTCAGAGAGCCTTGGTCGACCCTGGCAGTTCGTCCGAGGTCCTCTACTACGACTGCTTCAGGAAGTTGGGACTAAAGGACAAGGACCTCCAGGCTGCCCGAACCCCTCTGGTCGGTTTCAGCTCCAAGCCTGTCTATCCCAAGGGCAAGATCTCCCTTAGAGTCCAAGTAGGTGGCGCCTGCAGGCAGGTCGACTTCCTAGTGGTCGATGTCCCTTCCCCGTACAATGTCATAATGGGGAGAACGTGGCTGCACAGCATGGAGGCGGTACCCTCCACCCGGCATCAGAAGCTTAAATTTCCTTTGGAAAACCGGTCGGGCCGAGCGGAGGTGCTCACCGTTAGAGGCGACCAGCACATGGCCAGGCAATGCCTGCTGGCCGTGTTGCCTGACGAGGCTGAGCCATCCCAAGTCAATGTGGCCGAACTGGATAGAGAGGCCGAGCTCGGTGACGTCGGCAGGGCTCCGGCGCAGAAAAGCATCGAGGACCTCACCAAGGTCAACATTGATCCCGCCGACCCCGACAGATTCTTTCTCGTGGGAAGCCAGCTCCCCGAGACCGAGAAGACAGAATTGCTCGACCTCCTCGAAGAGAATAAGGCGGTCTTTGCCTGGACACCATATGAGATGCCCGGCATTGACCCGGCAGTCATCTGCCATGAGCTAAAGGTGGATCCCAACCATAAGCCCGTGCTTCAAAAGCCGCGCCGGACTGGGGTCCCGCAGACTGAGGCCGTGGTTGAGGAAGTTCAGAAACTCCTCGAGGCAGGTGCAATAAGAGAGGTCCACTATCCGGAGTGGTTAGCTAACACCGTGGTGGTGAAGAAGAAGACGGGAAAATGGAGGGTCTGCGTGGACTTCACCGACCTCAATAAGGCCTGTCCCAAGGACAGCTTCCCTCTTCCGAAGATCGACCAACTCATCGACGCCACTGCCGGACACGACCGGATGAGCTTCCTGGATGCCTACCGAGGATACCATCAGATCCCCCTGTACGCGGCAGACCAGGAGAAGACAGCTTTCATCACTCCCAGGGGCACCTATTGTTACAAGGTGATGCCCTTCGGGTTAAAGAACGCCGGAGCGACATACCAGCGCTTGGTGACGAAGATGTTCCAGGCTCAGCTCGGCAAGACGGTGGAGGTCTACATCGATGATATGGTCGTCAAATCCAAGAGGTCGCAGGACCATTTGACCGACCTCCGCCAGATTTTTGACATCCTCCGCCAGTTCCAGTTGAAGCTTAATGCGTCCAAGTGCGCCTTTGGGGTCGGTTCCGACAAGTTCCTAGGGAACCTGGTCACAAGAAGGGGGATCGAAGCGAACCCTGATCAGATCACCGCGATCCAGGAGCTCCAGTGTCCGACCTCGGCGAAACAAGTTCAGCGGCTGACCGGAATGGCTGCCGCCCTGAACCGCTTTATCAGCCGCGCTTCGGACAAGTGCAGGCCCTTCTTCCAACTATTGCGAAAGGGCTCCAAGTTCCAGTGTACGTCGGATTGCGCTCAGGCGCTGCAACAGCTAAAACAGTACCTTTCTTCTCCACCACTGCTGTCAACCCCGACTTTCGGAGAGGCACTGTTCTTGTACCTGTCGGTCTCGGACCATGCAGTGAGCTCGGTGCTCATCAGAGAGGACAACGGCCAGCAGAGGCCCATCTATTACACGAGCAAGACCCTGCTGGACGCCGAGACCCGGTATTTGCAGCTCGAAAAGCTCGCCTTGGCACTCGTTAGCGCCTCCCGAAAGCTCTCCCACTACTTCCAAACCTTCACAATAGTGGTCGTCACAGAGTACCCACTGAAGGCTCTCCTCCGGAAGGCAGATTTCTCCGGACGGATCTCCAAATGGGCTGTCGAACTGGGGCAATATGATATCAGCTATCAGCCCAGGACGGCCATCAAAGCTCAAGTCTTAGCTGACTTCATTGTGGAATTTACTCCTCCGAGTTCGGCACCGACCGCGCTCGACACCGAACTGGGGGGCGATAGGGGTGCAGAGGTTGTCACCGAGACTGAGCAAGAACAGTCCTGGAGAGAACTCCTAGACTCGTCCTGGAAAGTCTTCGTCGACGGATCCTCAACATCCAAGAGAGCTGGCGCTGGCGTAGTTCTCCAGTCTCCCGAAGGCCTCGTCATCGAGCAAGCTGTGACACTTGGTTTCAAGGCATCTAACAACGAGGCCGAATACGAAGCGCTCATTGCCGGACTGAACAGTGCCAAAATCTTGGAAGCCCGGTCCGTTGTGGTTTTCAGCGATTCCCAACTGGTGACGAGCCAGCTCAGCGGGGATTACCAGGCTCGGGATGACAGGATGGCAGCCTACCTCGCCCACGCCAGGGGACTTCTCTCCCAGTTCGAGAAGGCCGAGGTCCGGCAGATCGGCAGAGAATCCAACTCCCATGCAGACGCCCTCGCCAGCCTCGCCTCGGCTGTGGAAGCCGGTGAAAAGAGAACTATTGAAGTGGAAACGCTGCAGGAGCCCAGCATCGACCTCCAGCAACCCCGGCATCTCATGTGCCTAGACCTCGGCCCGAACTGGATGGACCCCATCATTGCGTACCTAAAGGACGACCAGCTACCCGAGGACAAGACTGAAGCTCGAAAGATCAGATTGAAGGCGACCCAGTTCTGGCTGTCCCCAGACAGCAAGCTCTATAGGAAGTCATTCACAGGGCCCTACCTCCAGTGCGTTCACCCCCGCAAAGTCGACGATTTCCTCTGCGAGATTCACGAAGGAGTCTGCGGCAGTCACATAGGAGGTCGGTCACTTGCGTACCGGGCTATCAGCCAGGGTTACTGGTGACCATACATGCAGAAGGACGCCCAGCTTTACGCCAGGAAGTGCGAAAAGTGCCAGAAGTTCTCCCACTCTCTCCACCAGCCAGCCCAGGACCTGAGTTCCCTCTCCAGCCCATGGCCTTTCGCCCAGTGGGGCCTGGACATCGTCGGACCACTTCACCGAACTCCAGGGAACAAAAGATGGTTGATTGTGGCCACGGACTACTTCACGAAATGGGTCGAAGCTGAACCATTGTCCTCCATCACCGAATTAGACACGAAGAACTTTGTGTGGAGGAACATCATCACCAGATTTGGAATTCCCCGCACTCTCATTTCCGACAACGGTACGCAGTTCGATTCCAACTTCTTCAAAAGCTTCTGCCAGGAGTACGACATTCGCAACATCTACTCCACCCCGGCGTATCCCCAGAGCAACGGCCAGGCCGAGATCTCAAACAAAGTGCTGCTCGACGGAATTAAAAAGAGACTCGACCGAGCCAAAGGTCGATGGGCAGAGGAGCTGCCAAGTGTTCTATGGGCCTACCGAACTACTCAAAGGCGTTCCACCTCGGCGACCCCGTTCTCCCTCGCCTACGGCACGGAAGCAGTCATTCCCCTTGAGGTCGGCCTCCCAACCTTGAGGTCGGAACTCTGCGAACAAGGTCTAAACGATCTGAACGTGGCACGGGAGCTGGACTTGGCCGAAGAACGGAGAGAAGCGGCAGCTATCCGCCTGGCCGCCTATCAGCAGCAGTTGGCCAGGGGATACAACCAGAAGGTCAAGGAAAGAAGATTCGCGATAGGGGAGTTGGTCTTGAAGAAGACACTACCTGGCGACCGAGATCCCAACGACGGCAAACTGGCGCCCAACTGGCAGGGACCGTTCAAAATAACGTCGACGGCCGGGAGATCTGCCTACCGACTTGAAGATATGGAGGGGAAGGCACTCCCGCGACCATGGAATGCGACGCATCTCAAAAAATTCTACTTCTGAAATGTATTAGAAAAATCAAGTATCAATAAAAAGGCGATTTTTCTGGAACCAGTCTTTGCATTACTTGGATTCGCCTCTGTTCGGAGTGCCAACTGTCAGCTCGGTTCCATCACCAGCTTCGACAAAACTATAGGCATCAGGGTCTGGTAGAAGTACCTCCCTCGCGGCTCGGCGCCTCTGTTCAGAGGGCCAACCGCCGTCAGCTCGGTCCCTGCACCAGCTGGGGCGGCACAGCCATACGCACATCAGGGTCCGGTAACAGTACCACCCTCGCGGCTCGGCCCCTCTGTTCAGAGGGCCAACCGTCCTCAGCTCGGTCCCTGCACCAGCTGGGGCGGCACAGCCATATGCACGTCAGGGTCTGGTAGAAGTACCTCCCTCGCGGCTCGGCGCCTCTGTTCTGAGGGCCAACCGCCCTCAGCTCGGTCCCTGCACCAGCCGGGGCGGCACAGCCATACGCGCATCAGCGTCTGGTAGCGGTACCTCCCTTGCGGCTCGGCGCCTCTGTTCAGAGGGCCAACCGCCCTCAGTTTATACTTACTAGACTACTTGGCGACCTACTTGCGTCAAGACTCATTCCACCATAAGCAAAACCGAGATCATTCACAGAATATGGAAAACAATGCTGTTTTATTACAAAAGAATCTGCTTGAATACAATGTATGGTAAAAAAAAAAAAAAAATACATAGTTCAGGGAGCTGCTGCTCCCTCATTACAATTGGTCCCGGCAGCGCTCTCGCTGGGAACGGCTGGGGCAGTCACGGGAACCACTGGAGGAGCGGGAACGACTGGAGCAGGAGGTACCTCCGAGGCTGAAGGGCCGGGGGCGATTCCCGAGACGGCTCGCAACTCCGAATCCGAGCGAGGAAACCTGGGTGAGTTCTGAAAGATAGGGCTGTCCGTAGGGACGCCAGCCCTCCTTAAGGCCGCCTTCCACCCAAGTATCCACGCCTTGTCTCGGATTCCTGGCAGCTGGGCCTTGTAGTTAGCCGTCAGTTTGCTGACCTCCTCGTTCATCACGGACTCGTGCTCGGCTAGGTACTCTTCCTTGAGTTTGGCTTCTTGCACGTTGAGAGCCTGCGCGAGCTCGGCCGCCTTCCCCTCCAGAGCCATCTCTAGCTTTCTTTCAGCTAGCTTTCTCTCGGAGGTGAGCCTCTTGTTCGTCCCCCGCAGCATTTGCGTGTCTTCCTCCAGCCGTGACGACGCAAGCCGGACCTCGTCTAGCTCCCAGGAAAGGCGGGCGTTTTGATCCTTCGCCTCCTTTGCCTCCTCTCTGAGGTGCTCGGACAAGGCCCGCGCTGCGTCGAGCTCGGCAAGAAGATCCGTAGTTTTCCTCGCCTCCTCCTCCAGGGTCGCGTCCCTCGCCGCCAGGGACTTCAGCAGTTCCTCTTTCTCCGCTGCCCAAACTGCTGCCCTGGCCTCGGCTGCGTCCAGCCTACCCATGCCAGTTTGGCACTTTTGCAAGAGCTGCAGCAAGAACAGAGTGTCACCAAATGAAATGCAGCAGAAAAACAAAAGCACATGAAGAATGAACTGTACATACCGCTACCAATGACCGCATTGAGGAAAGCAGCAGGGATTCATTATCCATCTGCGCCCACCTTGCCATGTCCTGGGGAAGGGCGCAAGCTCGTCCCAGAGCGGCAACCACTTCGGGGTTGACCGCTCGGTCCGACTCGGCTAGTTGCCTCCCCAGCACCCCCTCGATGTCCGGTCTCCAAGGAATAAAATCGGAGGGAGTGGCCGACCCCCCGACCGACATGGCAGGTTCTGGGGTAGATGGGGCTTCGACCCTGGGCCTCTTCTCCGGCCTGCGCCCCTCGACGACCTCGGCAGTACCCCCTCTGCCTAAGTAGGAGTGCGATTCCTCAATGACGATAGCCGGAGGACCCGCGCCGACCTCGGCTGCTGCAGGAGGACCTGATTGAGCACCTTCGGTGGCTTCCGGAGCCGTCTCGGTCTCGGGAGAGATAACCTCTGCAGCAGCCGCCGAGGACGTAGTTGGGGCGACGTCAGCGCCTCGGGAGGGGCCCGCGGTCTCGCCCATGTCCCCAAATGCCGCGGCGGCAAGGTCTTCCGCGACGAAGTGCTGGCAACGGCCGCGCAACATCTCCACCTCGGACTCTTCCGAGCTGGATGTGCTCCTGGACTTGCTGGAGACGACAAATTTCTGCCTCTGCCGCCTGCGCCCGGTCTCGGCTCTCTCGGCCGCTGCTGGTTCACGGGCAGCAGACTGTCCGCCCGATTCTACCGGAACCCCGCTGGGAAGCGCGGTAGTCGCCGTCTCCGGGACAGGGACCTCGGTCCGTGCGGTGTCCTGTCCGATGCTCTCCCCCTGAAGCACGGAGTCGATTCCGGTCACCCGCCTTGGGGTGATGAACGACTTGTAGTGCGGCTTGTATCCCAGGAGCGAGAAAGCGGCTCGACAGTGATGGCCGCGGTACTTCCGCACCTTCTCGTGCCAATCACTGTTCACCTTCCACCGGTTCCTCCTGGCAAGCTCCCTCCTCTGTCGAAAACCTGCAGAAACAGAGCGGTGTCAACAGAAGGAAAGAGACAAGATTAAAATACAAAATCCAAGGGGCCTCGGTTTTTACTTGGGGGGACTCCTATTCTGCGTGGTATCCGGGCTGTGGTGCTGGGCTCCGCCTCGCCGAACTCCCATGCCCCGCGGACGAAGACACGGTCCTCCCCCGCGTATTTATAGGAATCTTCCAGCGCGGTCACGAAGGCAGTTCGGTGGAGCCTTAGCCGGAGGTAGTACGTATGCCCCTCTGCGGATTTGCAGAGGTCATACGCCTCCTCGATGTCCGGGACACCGAGGTTGATTGACAGTATCTCGTTGAGCCGCACTACTCCCATGATGATCTTGTATCCATTGGGAAGTAGCTGGCAGGGGCTCAACCCCCACTCCCGAAGACAGTCCCTGAGGAGTGGGTGAAGAGGGAACCGAACTCCTCCCTCCACGACGGACACTAGCCAAAATGGCATCCAGCCGTCGCTGTAGTAAAGGCCATCGTCAGGGCCGTCTGACCTGACTTCTACATTCGCAGGGACCTGATACGCTTCCCTGAACAAGCTTATGGACAGTGGGTCATCCAGCCAGTGCCTGTAAATGCCCATTTTCTACCCTAGACGGAGGACTACCTACTAGAAAGGGAGAAGACAGGGAGGAAATCCTACAACGAATGGTTGTGCAAACAAGAGTGCTTGTGCTCGCAGGAAGTTCTGTTCTTCAGCAGAGCGCAGCAGGGATTCTGAGGATCAAAAAGAGGGAGGACGCAGTAGGTGCCCTAATTTATAAGGGATGGAGGCGCCGTTTCAGATTTCGAGAGAAGCCTTCAATGTGGCCCTACCTCGAATAACCCTAACGTCGCCTCGGGCAGCCCAGGCGTCTAGCAGATATGACTGCGTGCACTTGGGAGAGGCGACACGTGGCGCCAGTGCCGCGTTTCCAGAGGACTATTAAATGCCTCGACAGACGAAAGGGCAACCGCCTCGACTGACAAAAAGCAATTAATGAGGCACTCCACGTCAGCCAAAGACGATGAAGAGTCCCCCACCGAACCGCGACCCCGCCGTCTCGGCAGTACAGCACATTTCAGGTACTATTAAAAGATTAGCGGCGGCCCCGGCCTGCCTAAGCCACTCAGCTTCCGACCTGCTCCAAGGAGCTCACAGGCCAAAAGCTGGGGGAGATTATGGGTACAAAACAGCAAATCGGGACCACGGTTCATGGACCGGGTCTCGGTCAGTGGTTCATGGACCGGGTCTCGGTCAGTGGCGGATGTTTCAATGCCAAGAACGATCCGGAGTTCGGCTATCCGGACCGACAACTCAGACAGAAAAGCATTGCGACATAAGAAAGGCAGCCAGAATTCGAGCAAAGTTTCAAACCCTTTAGTTTCAAATCCTTTATTAATCAAAGCTCTTGATTACAAGACGAATGGAAAAGAAAAAATTACAAAAGCCTCAGAGGGCTGCGGCCTCAACATTACAGTCTATCTCTGGAGGGACCTCGGCCACGACCGCGCTGGCCTCGGGAGCGGTCGGGGTAGCTTCGGGAACGACCGCGACGACTTCAGGAAGGGCCTCAACGACCGGGCGCACTTGGGAGGCCTCGGGATCAGCGCTGGCAGTAGGAGCCTCTTCAGGCGCCCCGGGAGCAGCGTTCGCCTCCGGACACGATTGCGAGGGAAGGTCGGCAGCCTGAGACTCGGCCGCAAGTCCCGAGTCCGAGCAGGAAAATCTTGGGGGATTTAGGAAGAGAGGACTGTCCTCGGGGACCCCAGCCTTGTGCAAAGCTGCCTTCCACCCAAGCTCCCAGGCTCGGTCCCGGATCCCCGGCAGCTGAGCCTTGTAGTCAGCTGACAGCTTGCCGACCTCCTCCTCCATGACGGAGTCATGCTCAGCGAGGAACTCCTCCTTGAGCTTGGCCTCTTGTTTTGCCAGGGCAGACTCGATCTCGGCCGCCTTCTCCCTCAGCGCCATCTCCAGCGAACCTTGCGCCTGGTTCCGCTGAGAGAGGAGCCTCCTGTTTGTCCCCTTCGCACTGTCCAGGTCGTCTTCCAGTCGCTTGGCCGCAACCCGGAGATCGTCGAGCTCAGAAGCGAGGTGGAGGTTCTGGCTTTTCTCTTCCGCCAGCTCATCCTTGAGGCGCCCAACCTCGACCTTCGACTCCTCGAGATCAAAGACGAGGCCGGCATTCTTGGCCATCACCTCTGCCAGTGTCGCGTCCTTGGACGTCATGGACGCCCGCAGCTCGTCCTTTTCAACTACCCACTCCGCCGCCCGCGCCTCGGCCGCATCGAGCCTCTCAATGCCTATCTGGCACTTCTGCAATAGCTGCAAAATGAGAACCAAAAGTCAATAAAGCAACACCGGACTGAAAACTAAGGAAAAAATACTGCACTTACCGACACCAGGGATCGTATCGAGGAGAGCAGGAGCGACTCGTTGTCCATCGCGGCCCACCTCGCCATGTCTTGAGGAAGGGCGCAGGCTCGTCCAAGCGCTGCGACAACTTGGGGATCGGCTGCGCAGTCTGTTTCGGCTAGCGGCCTCCCCAGAACCTCCTCGATGGCCGGCCTCCACGAAGCCATAGGAGGAGGCAAGATCGTCCTTCCGGCAGGCGGAGGCGAGGAGGGGCCAGGCGAGGCCTCGACCCTTGCCCTCTTCTCGGGTCGCCCGCCCTCAGCAACCTCGGCGGAGCGAGCCCGACCTCCAGCCCTCACGGCACCTTCAGAGGGCGCGTCGTCCACGACAACGACCGGAGGCGGAGCTGAGATGAGAGGCGGAGCTGAGACGACCTCTGCCTCGCCAGGCCGAGCAGCCCCGGTCGCGGCAACACAGACCGCCTCGGCAACAGGGGCAGGAGTGCCACCTGCAGATGCCGGAGGCGTCAGAGTCACTGCCTGCGGGGGATCCCGCACCTCGCTTCCGATGTCTCCGAAAGCCGCCGCGGACAGATCCTCCGCGGCATAGCGTCGCCCGCGCTGGCGCAGCATTTCTTCCTCTTCCTCTTCCTCCGAACTGGAAGCTACCAGCCTCGTTTGGGAAGGCAGGGACTTGGCTCTCGAAGTCCCGGCAGGCCCCGCGGCGGAGACTGCTGGAGCACCTTCTACCGACTCAACCAGACGGCCGGCGGGAAGCGCAACTGTCACCACAGCCGAGCTTGGTACCACGGTCGTCTCTGTTTGACTCGCGCCTTCCCCGCTCAGCACGGAGTCTATCCCCGATACCTTTCGGGAGGTGTTGAAGGACCTGTAGTGGGGCACGTACCCCAGGAGAGACCACGCAGCACGACAGTTGTGGCCGCGGTAGTTCCTTACCTGCTCGTGCCACGCGCTGTTCACCTTCCAGCGGTTCCTTCGCGCGAGCTCCCTCTTTTCGCGGAAATCTGCATAGACGAAATCATATCAGGATCCAGACAGAAAGAAAGGAAAGAACTGCAAACCGAAAGAACTCCAGCCTTTACTTGGAGGAATCCCTATTTTTCGAGGGACCCGGACTGTGGTAGCAGGCTCTGCTTCACCGAACTCCCATCCTCCTCTTACGAATACTCGGTCTTCGCCTGCGTACCTATTGGAATCCTCCAGCGCGGTCACGAACCCGGTCCGGCGGACCCTCAGCCGGAGGTAATAAGTATCCCCTTCTGCGGATTTGCAGAGGTCATACGTGTCCTCGATATCCGGGACACCAAGGCCGATTTTCAGGATCTGGTTGAGCCGCACTACCCCCATTATGATTTTATATCCGTTGGGGAGTAGCTGGCATGGGCACAACCTCCACTCTCGGAGGCAGTCCCGGACCAGTGGGTGCAGGGGGAACCGGACTCCTCCCTCCACGACGGAGACCAGCCAAAACGGCATCCAGCCGTCGCGATAGGTAAGGCCGTCGTCTGGGGTATCCGGCCTGATCTCCACATTGGAGGGGACCTTGTATAAACCCCTAAAATGATCTATAGAACCTGGGTCCCCTAACAAATGTCTATAGACTCCCATTCTCGATTCAGACGAGGACCTATCTAAAAGAAAAGACGATGGAAGCAGGAAGGAGTCCTACGAATAGGGACTGCACAATCAGAATCGACGGAAGTCCGCAGGCGCCGGAGGAGGTTCTCTTGCAAAGCGCAGCAGAAATCTGAAGAAAGTAGAAGAAAGTGAAGAAAGCAGAAGAAAGTGGGAACGAAGGAGACGCCCTGATTTATAAAGCCAGGGGACGTCGATTCGACTTTCGAGGAGAGCCTTTAAGAGGCGTCCCCTCAATCAGCCCTAACGTCCCGTCACGCAGCCCTAACGTCTCCTCGAAGTAATTGCGAGACAGCTAAAAGAGGGTACACGTGCCACCATTAGCGCGATATCCGAGGGCTATTAAATATCCAGGACAGGCGAGGGGACATCGCGAAAGGGACCCTCCTGATCCGAAACTCCCTCGTCCCGGTACTACCCTCATGACAATCACCCTCTCTCGAGCTCGGTAACAGAGCCAGCTTTACGGTCATCAAGCTTCTGACCTCCTCGAGCTGGGAGGCTCTCAGAAGTCAAAAGCTAGGGGGCAATTGTGTGGGTAAAACGCCGTGATGACGAAGTTAAGCAAGGATTACAGCTAAAACTCGCCGAACAGCTCAGCCTGTGGTAGAAGCTCGTTAGCTCGGCAGCTCGGTCATAGCTCGGCAGCTCAGCACCGCGGTTCACAGCTCGGCATAGATGCCAGCTCGGTGCAAAGGCACACCACGGCCAAAGCCATCCTTGGTCTCAGGCTAGAATGCTAAAGTCAGAGTGGGCCGCCACCCTCCTGGAAATGCGGCGCGCTCAGACAGATATGGGCATTCATTTATGACGATAGGATTGCTCATTTATGGCGATAAGAGGTTTGCTTTATCAGCCCTGTACGTCAACTGACTGAAGGCATGGAAAGTGAGGATGGGATGTTGCCCACTTTACCCACTGCAACAAGCCAGGGTAAGGATCGATGGGACCTCACCTCACCTACCCCCACTCACAGAGAGAATGGACGAGGAACCCTCATCTATATATACGCATGGGATCAGTCCCATGAGAGGTACGCAATATACAATACATAACTCGCAATACTCTACTATTCCATTCTCTTCTTCCTCCTCCTGTTTAGTCTCCTCAGAACTAACTCAGGCATCGGAGTGCCTTCGGCTCACGGCAGCCAGGGGCTCTGACTTTAGCCTTTCTCCTTCCGTTTCAGGTTCTCGGCGTTCAGCATTCCCTGTCCTAAGGAGTTCACCCCGATCTCATCTCAATCTAAGTAGGTGTCATTTTTACCGCCTACAGTATGTAAGGGGTCTCGGCAGTTTGGAGCGGAGATTGATCGTTAAGTGGGTGATTCGTTCTCAGAAAGCGGATGTAGTTTTAATTCAGGAGTCAAAAATCAGCACAGATGAGGATAGAGTGGTCAAGATTTTTTTTGGGTGGGGTGTGGGTTCTGTGTGTGGGTTCATCAAATTGGTGAGTTTGAATGCGACTGGTTCCTCTGGTGGAATCTTCCCTTTATGTGATGCTCGTAAAAGAAGTCTCAAGAATCATTGGGTGGGTGATTTCTCAGTCTCAGTTCTATTTGAAGTTCTTGAGAATCACAGGGAGTGTCTTATTTCCTCTGTTTATGGTCCAAATGATAATTAGAGAAGAGACCAGTTCTGGAGAGAGCTATCTGCTGTTAGAACTAGGTGGAGTGGTCCATGGTGTGTTGGGGGAGACTTCAACATCATCAGGCTCCCTGAAGAAAAGATGGGTGGGTGCCGTTTGTCAACTAAGATGAGTGGTTTCTCGAATTGGATAAACAGTCAGAGCCTTCTAGATCCGCAACTAAATTGGTCGTCTTTCACTTGGTTGTGGTTTCTCGAATTGGATAAACAGTCAGAGCCTTCTAGATCCGCAACTAAATTGGTCGTCTTTCACTTGGTTGAATAATCAGACACCCCTTGTTAAGTCAAGGTTGGATAGATTTTTGATTTCGCGGGAATGGGCAGACCTGTACCCTCATTGTTTCTAGGGAAAATTACAAAACATGGCTCAAGTTTTTCTTAGATTTCAAATCAGGACAAATAAAAACTCACATTTCAAAATGAGCCTTAAGTTTCGTAAGTTATTTCAACTGAGAACATCCGGTCATTCGTTCCCCTCGTCCGGCCAATTTCCTCAATTTTTTAAAAAAAAATTCCCAGAATGCCCTTTTGGGCGTTTTGAACCAACGGCTTCTTTCCTCTCTGCCTCCAACCCCCTCTGCAACTCTTTATCACTTCATCCTCCTCTGTCTCCTCCCAATCCAACTCCAGTATATCTCTCATCCCCGTCTACAGACCCACCTTCCCACTTTCCTTTTTCATCATCATCTTCTCTCCGTGGTTTTCGTCATCTCACCATCAGCCACCCAGGTGTTCTCAGTGTAATAAATATAGAGACTGGAAGCAACCAAAAAAAAAAAAAACAGAGATGACCAAAAAGAAAACAGAGATATGCTGAAACTGAGTTTTATTACTCAATGAAGAACTGTAGCAAAACTAAGGATTACAAAGGTTATAAATACTAAAAGTTTTCCTAAAAAATCTCAACCAACACCAACGTGTCTATGAGATTATTTGCCTAAATAAAAAGAAGACAATCAGTATTCCTAAATAAATGGAATACTTAAAACAAACTGGACTTATTCAGCAAAGACTAATTCAGTATGCAGCAAAGGCTAATTCAGCAACTTCTAACTTCCAAGATATGACAGCTGTAAGTTTCACTAATTTGCAACACTCAGTTCGTCTCTCATGGGCAGGTCTTGGTTTGGAATGGTATGACTCAAGTTAGTTGGGTATAATAGGGCTGCAAGTGGGTCAGGTACAGTGGATTGATTTGTGCAATGGGTTGAATAGGTTCGGTTTTGGATGGTGGTGATGAAGAAAGGTGGTAACCGTTATTGGTGAGTGAAAGGTGATGATGAATGGATGTTGAAAGTGAACTGGGTTTTGGCTAGGCCAAGATGGGAGATGTGTTTGGATTGGTGATAAAGAAAGGTGGCAACTGTCATGGGTGAGTGAAAGGTGATGATGAATGGGTGTCGAGAGTGAAATGGGATTTGGCTAGGCCAAGATGGGAGATGTGTTTGGATTGGTGAAAATGGAGGTATGTGTTGCAGGTTGGGACCGTGAGTTGCAAGTGAAGGACACGACTTATATATTGTGCAAGTTGGGTTGCGGGTGTTGTTTTGGTTTGTTGGCTTGTAAAATGGTGGAGTTGCAGGTGTTGGTTTGGTGAGGGTTAACGACGGCTAGATGGAGAAACGTAGCATGTGTAGGTGTGTTGGCCAAGAAGGGTGTAGGATGAGATGGAAGATGATGAGATAGTTGCAGTGGAGGTGAGATGTTGGTTGGATAGACAGTGTTTTATTTTGAATGGTCATTTTGGGTATTTTGAAAAAAAGTTGTCGGAAAATCCAAAATCTCGCCGGATGTCCTGATTTGAATTGAAGTTGGAAAACTTATATTCTGATTTGAAATGTGAGTTTTTATTTGTCCTGATTTGAAATCTTGGAAAAACTTGAGCCCGGTTTTGTAATTTTCCCTTCTTTCTAAGTAGCTTTGCCAAAACCTACTTCTGACCATTGCCTTATTGTTCTGGATTCGAGGATGGAGTCTTGGGTCCAAGACCTTATCGTTTCGAGGTGATGTGGTTAGAAGAGAAGGAGTTTGCTGATCTGATTCCTTCTTGGTGGAATTAGTTACAAGTGTATGGCTGGGCTGGTTACAGGTTGCGTCTACATTCAAAATGCTTAAAGAGATCATCAAGGCGTGGGTAAAATCCAATTTTGGCAAATGTGGAGGTTTCTATGGCAGATTATCTTCTTTCTATCAAAGCTATTGATTCCAAGGAAGAATCTGAGCCTCTTTCTGAAGATGACTTTATTCTTCGTCAAGACCTTAAAGACAATTTCCAGCATAAAGCTACAAAGGAAGAAATCAAATGGAGGCAGAGATCTAGACTTGTGTGGCTTAAGGAGGCTGATAAAAACATGAAATTCTAACATAATTTTGCTTCTTTAAGAAATCAGAGGATTAGGATTTTGGGCCTTTTGGATGGTGATAGAAGACTTGATTCCAAGGAAGAGATTTCAAATCATGTGCTCTCTTTCTACAAAGACCTCTTTTCCAAAAAAGATTGGTTGCGCCCTTCCCTTGATAACATGGACTTTTCAATGATTGATGAAGCTAATGCGGATTGGTTTGAGAATAAATTTGATGAGGAGGAGGTCCAAGCAGCGGTTTTCAAGCCTTTTTTTTTTTTTTTTGTTGGTGTGGTGGTGCAGGGGGGTGGGGGGGCGGGGGCGTGGGTTGGGGTTGGGTGGTTTGTAAAACTTCGGGCCTTGACGGGTTCCCTACAGCCTTCGACCAGATATTTTGGGAGGTCATTAAGCAGGATGCGATGCAGTTCATGAGAGAGCCCCACAAGACGGAAACTTTCAAAGCATATTGAAGCCTCCTTCATCACTATATTGCTAAGAAGGTGGGCACTGAAAGCATTAAAAACTTCTGGCCTATAAGTCTTATTGGATCAATTTACAAGTGTTGACAAAGGTGCTAGCTACTAGACTTCAAAAGGTTCTGCCAATCCCAATCTCTGACGCCCAAGGAGCCTTTGTGCATGGCCGTCAAATTCTGGATGGTGTTCTAATTGCTAACGAATGTCTACACTCTAGAAACAGGGATAGAAGGCCTTTCATTATTTGCAAGCTCGACTTGGAATTCCTTCAATATTTGTTGAGGAGAATGGGGTTTGATATTAGATGGAGGAATTGGAGCTTAGAATGCTTGAGTTCAGCAACTTTTTAATCCTCTTAAATGAGACTCCAATAGGTTTTTTCTTCCCCACTAGAGGACTCCATCAAGGAGGTTGTCTCTCACCTTTCCTCTTCTTCATTGTTGGGGAAGCTCTTAGTCATATGATGCTTGCAACGCCAAATACAAATCTGATGAAAGGCTTCTGTTCGGCTAATGGGGCCCGGGAGATCACCCACCTTTAGTTTGCAGATGACACTCTTTTGTTCTGCAATGCTAACGAAGACCAACTATGCATTGTTATGGCGATTCTGTTATGCTTTGAAGCTGTGTCAGGGCTTAGAGTCAATGTTTTCAAAAGCGAGATCATTGGTATCAGGGTGAATGAAGATCAATTGTCGATGCATGCTGATCTCCTCAGGTGCAAAGCAGGTGCTCTTCCTTCCTCTTATTTGGGTTTCCCACAATGTATTGGTGCTGCCTCTAAATCCCTTTGGTATCCGGTGATCAAAAGAATGGAGAAAATACTAGCATTATGGAAGGCTAATTATCTTTTCCTTGGTGGCAGAATCACTCTAATTAAAGTTGATTTTGCTATTCTTCCTATATATTTCATGTCTTTATAGAGATACCCGATGGAGGTGAGCGCATTGAGAAATGGGCTGGCTTGTGATGACAGCCCCACCTAGGGTCATTACTTTTGGATGTTCTTGCGCTTCTTGGGGGCATTCTAACGATAGACAACGTAAGGCGCCGGTGGGTGGTTGTAGTTAATGCTTGTCCCATGTGCCTTAATTGTAGAGTTGCCCAATGCCTTTGGAAGGTGATCTTGGGTGGTTCCTTCACTGACGCCCTCTTCCTCATTCTCTCAATGCTTTATTTGAGTTTTGAAGGCTAGGGTTGGGCTGAAGAGAGGTAGGACAACGTGGAATCTTTCATTTTTGGCAGCCATTTGGACTATTTGGAAAGAGAAGAACGCAAGTTGTTTTGAAGGAAAATCATCTGATGAGCTATCACTAGGAGAGAGTCAGCTTCTAGTGGCGCACTGGGTTTCCCCTCTGCCACCACTCAGGGGTGTCTCGGTGAGTTCCACCATTCACAATTGATAAGAGGTCTCCTTTACACATCCTCACTGTCTGTGCATCTTACCTAGATGGTGTCCCCCCCCTCCAGGTATGTTGAAACTCAATTTTGATGGAAATGTCTTAGGTAACCCGGGTAGGGCAGTTGTTGGGGGTGTTAACAGAAATGAGGATGGACTCATCCTCCTCTCCTATTCGGATCCAGCGGGGTTTTGCTCTATCAATAAGGCTGAATTGTTGGCCTTGAACATTGGTATGCGTGAAGCTTCTCATCTGAATCCTCAATGGTTATTGGTTGAAGGTGACTCGGCTTGCGTCATTCAGTGGGCATCTAATCCTTCTACTGTTCCTTGGTACATGGCAAATATAATTGAAGAGATGACTCATCTGTCTGGGGAGTTGAATATTTCCTTCTCCCATATCAAACGTTCGGCGAATGCGAAAGCAGACAATCTGGCCAAAGAGGGAGTCTCTAAGCCTTCCTTGATAGTTTCTCTCTGTTGATTTGTTTCTTCTTTTGGGGCTAATGCCCACCCTTTTGGGGCGTTGGTCCTGCTCCTTTTTGGTCGTTTGCTCTCCCCTCCTTTGGTGGTGTTTTTTGGTTTCATTAGTTCTTTTATGCTGTAAAGTTCTCTTGAGCAATTAATACAGTTAACCTTTGTAAAAAAAAAAACAGAGAGTATGGTTTGCCTCGGTCAAGGATTCTCAAGTTATCACCATTGACAGCATTTCAATGAATAACCTCAGCCTGATCAATGGCAGATATACAGAACTGACAGCCGTAGGACCCTCTACAAATTGGCACAATAATTATCTGCACTGCTTTGAGCCCTTTATGCTTTGCTTAGGTATCGAAGATTGGTAGCCTTCTTCTCATCAAGATTGACAACAATGCTCAACTCCATTACCCTTCTTTAGAATGATCTTGAATAAATGCAGTAGCTCCGCTAATTGCAAGAAAGCGTGATATGGCTTGTTATTCTTTTTACAGGAATCGGAGAAAATGCTGTATTGTGCACCAGCTCCTGAACTATAGTATCAGCTTCGAAGAACAAGTTCAGCTCCATTCTGAGTTTGCTTGTATGAATTATTGTAAATTTGTATGGGGGCATCTCTTGAATTTTGCATCGGATAACATTTAGTGGCTCTCTCGCTTCAGCTTTTTTCTACTTTGGAGTTCTCTGTCCAAGTTTCTAGTAGTGATGATCAGAGCTCCCTGATTGCTGCTGTTGTTAACATTGTTGTTGGTTACTCTCTCTCTCTCTCTCTCTCTCTCTCTCTCTCTCTCTCTCTCTCTCTCTCTCTCTCTCCAAATTAAATTGGAAACTAATGAGGAACCTAATTTAACTCGTGACATTTAATGTACACAATTTTATTGGCCGAGAGCTTTTAAACAATTGCCAAACTCCCTAATCACTTTCCCTCCCCATAAAATCTATGAACTTTATAAACCAAGTAAGATAATCTTTCTGAAAATATCTTAATCTGATGACCTCCAGAGTCTCTCTTGTGTCTCCAACGCGAGCGCGGATCCCATGAGTGGGATGTTAGAGAGTTTGAAAGTATTGGATGTTCATTGCTCACTATCGGGCCGATCCATTAAAGTGCCTATGGATTGAGGCAAGCTTCACCAGGTAAGAGTGCTGGGGATCAGTGACTATATATTAAGCGTTAATGAATATGTACATAATAATAAGGTTCACTTTGACATCTCTTAAATTTACCTCTTATTGTCTTAAATCGGTTCAAAACAGACATTAGAGCATTTAGGAATGCATTTTACTATGTCCATTTGAAAAGGAGAAAAGACATCGAACGTCCTTTTCATGTAGTAAAGAAAGTGACGGGATTTCGAGTAGACACACATCTAAAGTGGAAAGACATTGTGCATGAATAGTAAAATGGGCGTTAATCATGACAGTCCCGTTTTTTCAATTTTGGCTTACCTTATGGGACCCACAAGCATGATCCACACCGTTATAAAAGTGAAGAAGGTCCAACACGTTAACATGTCCAAATTTAAGCCGTTGATCTTTCTCGAATCTCGAGATATTTTCAAAAAATTGTGAGCCATTCGATGTAATATTTCGGACATTGTGGGCCTCATAATCACAATCCAAGTCGTTCATATTGTTTGGAAGAGTAAAAACAACCATGAATCCAAATTTTAGCCTCCGATGTGGTCCATATCTCAAGAAAATGGGAAAAATCGGAGAATCGTTGGATTGCATATGTGAAAATCATTGTAGAAGAAACTATAAAATGCATATTCTATTTTTTTTATTATTTTTACTTGGATTATGGACCAATAAATCACAATCCAAACTATAGGATATCTGGGGTAGTTAAAGAACCAATATGAGATCAAATTTGAACTATTGATCTATTACGGATCTCGAGCAATTTGCAAAAACACTTGGATAAATGGTCAATTTTTCTGAAATTTGTGGGCCCCTATTTCAAGATCCGAACCGTTTGTTCTCTTAATAATACTTAGGCCATCCACGGGGTAAAAAACTAACGCCAGGTTCCTTGTGGGTATGGAGAAATTAAAGAAAAATTATTTATGATTGGATTTAAAAAAATCTATTTCAATCAGTTATGTTGTGTTACCAAACGCACTGTTTCAAGAACATCTATGTCAAATAGGGCCCATTTGAAATAGATTTTTTTCATTAAGATCCTCTTGAAACCAATAAGAGTTGCCAAATCTTATATTGTTTAGAGGGTGTTTGGAAACGAGATATTGTAAGAGATTTTGGGATATTATCTACTAATTTAGAATAGAATCTATTCACCTTAAAAGGAGTTCTTTGGATAAAAGTATCTTAAATATATATATTTTTCCAAAAACCTTCATATTAGATTATTCGAGGATATGCGGCATAAAGAAATCTTTTGTTGAAAAAATCTTTCCTAAATAAAAACGGAGAGTTTGCGCAAAAACCATTGGAGAGTTCATGAGCAATCATTAATTATAGTGGCCCACTATAAGTTTTAACATTTATGACTCCCATTATCAGGTTGGCCCCACAGTACTTACAAATTTAATATGGAGTCCAACAGTCAAATCACGATTACGTAACCCATTTTAATTATCAATAGTAGGTGGGTCCTACAAATGTTATAGTAGGGCTTTCATCTAGATTACCAACATTAGGTGGGTCCCATACTACCAAAATTTGTCGGGCCCTATGATTACTAAGATTGGATTGTGTGATTGACAGTTTGCATTATTAAATGGATCCCACTATTTGATAGCTCTTTCAGTATTAATATAATTACCACCATTAAAGGAGTCTCATAAAAGATTTCTCATAGATGGATTCATCAATGATGTCTGATATCAAATAAGGTTTAAAAATATAAAAAAAAACCCAACTAAATAGGGTCATTTGTGTGTAAATCACCATTAAATGTATTAGAATATGGTTACCAAAGTTTGGTAGACCCACCTTAATTAAACAACATTACTTGGATCTCGTGGTTTTAACATTTAATCTTATAATTTTTTAACAATAGATGGGTCCTACCATAATTATTAAAACCTGTGATTACTAATTAGTGGGTCCTGCATTGGATTAATTGATTACGTTTTCTCCATTTTTTATTCAGTATATCATCTTGTGAGATTTTTATAAATTGCCAAAAACTTCAAAGGTGTATTAGAATATGTGAAAATTTGTCAAACACCATAAGTGATACAATATAATAATATAACACTATTTTATTCTATGATAATATAATCTTATAATATTTAAATTTGTTGATATTATGTTATGCATTTATCCAAACACCACCTTTAAATGTATATATATTTTTTATCGAGGTTTTTTTTTTTTTTTTTTTTTTTTTTTTTTGTATATACCCCCTTAAGATTTCTAGGATTTGTAAATAGATCCCTAAGGTTTCAGTATATGCAAATGGCCCCGTGCATTTTCATGTTAATACCTTTCTTTTCTCCAAAATCAATATTTAAAAAAACGTGTGGTCTCAAATACTTTAAAAAACTCGAATGGAGAAATTATATTTGTATCTAATACTTGGTCACATTTTAATTTGAGCTATGTGGTTGTAAATAAAAATCAATTTCCATTTGAATAAAATTAGGTTTGAACCTAAAAAAATGAGTTTGAATAAGAGATTATGTTGGCCCTACGAGCTTAACCATTTTTGTACTTTTTTGTTTCAATGGAAAAGAAAAGGCAATTTTTTTCTAAATAAAAAAAAAAGTTGGTATATACTTATGGTGTAGGCAATTTATTTTAGAATAAAACCTGGGCATGTCATAAAAGTGGGGTTCATGCAATTGAACAGTTTAGATTTCATTGAATATGGCTCACCATAGAGTTTCACCGATCTCAATTTAATTTCTCAAGGAGAAAGGCAGAAGGGGAAATTCTTGGAAGAGATAAAAGTGAAAGGGTAATTTTGGAAGATAATCCTCTTTAATCTCCCAATAGTAAGAGAGCTTCTAAATGCGCACCAGATTTTTCTTTCTACACTCTTTTTCTCTCTGCATCCACCATTATAGTATGGGGATTTTAAATCTTTCTTTGCACACCCCTCACAATACCTAAAGTACCCTACTCCCACCCAGCCAGCACCGCTGGAGGGGGAGAGGGAACGAGAGGGAAAGAGACAGGGAGAGGGAGAGAGGGAGGCGGCAGAGGGTAGGGAGAGGGAGAGAGAGAGAGAGAGAGACGGAGGCAAACACGGTACCGTCGAGGGCAGGGAGGGGACAGGGATAGTTTGGGAATTTCTTCCCAAAAATATTTTGGTAATAAAAAGATTTAAAAATGGTATTGTGGAAAGAAAAATGTGGTGTGCATTTAGAAGCTCTTCAATAGTAACTCTCTAAGCAAAGGAGACAAACTGGTCGGGCTAAACAAGTCAGACAGTTTATTAAGTTGGTCAAACACCCCATACCCACATCCAATTTGTTTATTAAATAGATTAGAAACTCCTAACCTGCAATCTTTGTGAGTCAACCTAACCCGACCCATTTTAACTCGTATAACCATTAATTCATTTTAGGTATGCATCAATACTTCATTTCAGGCCTACTTTCGCCTCTATAGTGTTTTTTTTTTTCAAATAATTCATTAATTCATTATTATGTGAATTATCCGAGTATATTTATTTCATAATATAATGATTGCAATTTTTTTTGGGCTCATGGCACAGGTCTCTTTTGCTATCCAATCGAATTCTACTAGCAACTAAAACTTGTCTTTTCATAGGCTTGTTTGGCAACTCTACTAATAGAGTCAAGTAAAGTAAAGCCCCCATTTCTATATATATAAAAAAATAATATCAAAAGCACTTTAATTCAAATTTTCCGCATATTTTAAAAAAGAGAGTAAAAAGGCAACCTCTTTTCTCTAAGCAACCTCTTTTCTCTACTAAAAAACAAAAAAATAAAAATAAAAACTCCACTTTCTATAAAAAAAATAAAAAAGATTCTATAACAAACAACTAAGAATAAAATATTATCATAACTCACTTATATTTTATTCTTTCTTCAAAGTAATATTTATTTCACTCAACACCATTATTAAAGCCCCCAAACAGTCAAATAGAGACGCATGATGTTGGGCTCCAATTAAATTAACCTTATGTAGGTGAAACGATCTCAACTTGGCTTGTGTGGGCAGTGGCTCTCTTTCGCTTGTACATAATCCATTTCGTTCGATTTCATCACGGGCGCAGGCTTGGTATAGCTAAGAGTATAAGTTCATTTCTACTAGTGCTACCATCTTGGGACCACGTGGTAGGGGTGTAACGGTTCGGTTAACCGGTCATTTTGGGAAAACCGTTAACCGAACCGTAACCGCGGTTTTCTGTCTTTTAAAACCGTAACCGTAACCGTATCTATAAAAACCGTAGAAAACCGAACCGCGATTAACCGTGTTAGACGGTTCGGTTACAGTTAATAACCGTGGAAAAATCTAACAAATTAAATTGATGCTTTAACCAGAAAAAAGTGCATTAACTGATAGCCCATAATACTGGATACATCAGACTTGTATCAACTTTACCAAGAATTCCACAAATAAAGATGTCCATTCCTTTCTTTTACTTTCTACATGTTCAGTTCAATGGCTCTGCTAACAGTTTTAAGTTGCACACTCTCCATTCTATTTCACACCTGAGAATAAAATCAACTTTCTTGTTGGCGGTTCAATTGCCAATTTACCTTTGATTGAACTGGAACCAGAAACACCAAAAGAATATGAATTAAGATTGCTTCCATCCTTGTGAACCCATTGTGAATCAACCCATTCTTTTTTAAAGGAGTTATGGAGTTGTGTCAACCCATTCACAATTGCCAAAAACTTTCACAGTGTCAACCCATTTTAAGGTAAGCCAGTAGCCTGGATTTACTGACACTGTGAAAGTTATGGAGTTGTGTTCCTGTTTGTTAATTTACATTTTTTGGGTATTTCTTCCTTTCAACATTTCTATTTCTATTAGATTAAACCAACTGGGGCAGGGTAGTATGTTATGATGAATTTCTTTAAAGAACAAATGCTGCTTGCAGCGCCTGCAACCATTAATATACACAGGTGAGTGCAGCGGCTCTTTAGATAGATGAAGAAGTTAATCACAAGCCCCATAAAAACGAGTTGTTCAGAAATTAAAAGGTCTTCCCCAACACAATATACCAAGATCTTCAAGCATTCAGCCAACACAAACACAACATACAGCCAAAAAAAAAAAAAAAAACAAACCCAAAGATTCAGTAGCCAACGAGCAAGAAAAGGGGAGCTCAAAACCCACATAAAATTCGCAAAATCAACACTGCCCCAAAAAAAAGAGTTACAATTGCAACATCAGAAGAACCAAAAGCAGGTTCCTACACCTCAAATCACGGCAATAGAACACACTACCCAGAGAGTGGAAATGACAGAAAGAAAAAAAAGGCAAAAAGGGGCCAACCAACAATAAGCGCTTTTGAGTAGGGGTGCACAAAAAATCCGTCAATCCGTCAATCCGATTCGATCCGATCCGATCCGCGGATTTCAATCCGATCCGAAGGCCAACGGATTGGTGGCGGATTGGATATTGTGTAATCCGTTAGCAACGGATCGGTGGCGGATTTCACTCTCAATCCGTGGATTCAATCCGATCCGATCCGTTGTCATTAAATATAAATACAAAATATATAAGGGGTTTAAATAAAAATTAGGTGTCTAAATTTAAAATAAGGAAAAAAAATTAGAATATATGTCACAGTGTATTTAAGTGATAATAATTTTTTTTGCAATTTGAATTTTCGCTGTGGACACACTGATGATATTTTAGGAATGATCCAAGAGAATTCCAAAACCCATCAGGTTACTTTCAACGTTCAATTATTTTGCTTATTCTGGTTAGCTTAGTGACAAAAGGTCACCACCACCCTTTGAAAGTCTCTTAACTAGTGTTCTGCTCTTCCACATGCTTACACTTGCATTTTCTTATCTTTCTGTCTCCCTCATTCCTTCATTTTCCCACTTGAACATTTCTATCTCTTTCAAATCATTTCATAAAAATATGGCCACCAATCTCATATGGGGTATTATGTACATGTGAGTATTATGTACATTGTGAAACATTTTGATTACATATGCATCCATCTGTCTTGCTTATAGTATCTCTCAATTTCTTATTTTATTCATTGCATTGTTGGAGTATGAGTCTTAGAATGGTTGAGAGTAGAGGAAGAATCTGAATTTTTTCATGGGGTTTTTTTTTTTTTTTTTTAACATGTATTGTACAGTAACGGATTGAACGGATTAATCCGATCCGATCCGCTCGTCCACGGATCGGATCGGATCGGATTGGATTTCAATAGTAACGGATTGGTGACGGATTACAAATCCGTCAATCCGTAGGCAACGGATTGGTGACGGATTTGGCCCAATCCGAACCAATCCGATCCATGTACACCCCTACTTTTGAACACCAGCAACAAGATAACCATGCAACAGAGACCGTGGAAACTGGAAACTTTGTAGGAATGTGTTCCCAGTGCCCCAAATCTATGCGATACATCATCAACCCAAGTGGTGAAAGTGTCTCCAAATACAACCGAGATTCACAAAATAAACAAAAATCAGAGCATATCAAAGCATATCAAGGCTATTACAACAATCAGAGCAGATCCAAAATCTCAAAACCAAAATCATCAGCCTTTTTGGCCTTTCTTAAACAAAAAACCCTAGAATCAATTAAGAACACAAACAAACTGGATCTGGCGAATGAGGTGAGAGAGAGAGGGAGGTGTCGTCTTCTTCTTCTTCATTCGTGGCTTCGTGCTGCTGGGAGTCGAGAGAGAGAGGCGAGAAGGGGCTGGGAGTCGAGAGAAAGAGGCGAGAAACGGAGAGGGCTGGGAATTGAGAGACTTGAGAGCTAGGGTTTATGTTTTGTTTGTATAAGTTTTCATTTATGCCTTTGTTTTTTTATTTATTTGTATGACGGTGTGGTTAACCTTGTACAGTTAACCGAACTGTATTTTACGGTTCGGTTCGGTTAATAACCGTGAGTTATTTCAGAAAACCATAACCGAACCAAACCGTGCGGTTTTTAGATTTTATTAACCGTAACCGTAATCGAACCGTGAAAAACGGTTATTAACCGCGGTTCGGTTATGTTCGGTTCGGTTCGGCTCGGTTCTGTTAGCCGATTTTTTGATTTTTTTTTACACCCCTACCACGTGGCTATTTATCGAACTTCTCTTTGTGTCCGGTGGGTCCGGAGGGATTACTCCCACCCAAGGGTTGGCAACCCTCCGTACCTATTGAAAAAAAAAAAAAAAAAAAAACCAGTAGGAGTCGGTTGGGTCGGGTTTGGCTCAGCCAAGTCCTGTCATCCTACTATAACTGATTATAGTTTACTAGATTGGGTAAATCTACGTCACGTCATATCATATGACTGGATCCTATTTTACCAGTACTTGCGACAGCCTCGAATGAATCCGCCTGCAAACCCTAACTCTGTGACCCGTTTCCGCAAGGTTACCCTTTTTTTTTTTTTCGACTCTTTTCTCCTGCTCCCATCCAGTGAATTGATCCGTCCTCTTCTCTTCTCTTTCTGAACTGCCATGAAGATCCACACCATTGTCTTCCGGAGATGCCCCGCAAGCGCTGATTTGGCTCCTTCCAGTGGCTGATCATGATACATGACCATGGATGAGAGGTTAAATATCTGTCTCTTTCATCCATGGTCTAAAAAGAGAAATCTGATGATGATGGCGAAGTTGTGGTGGTCGTCTACCGAGATATTGATTGACAGCATGTTTATGATTGTTAGACAGGTTAAATCTGTTAAGGTTGATGGCATTACCAGAGGGATAAAAGCAGATCAAGATGCTATCTAAGTGTACCCTTGTCACAATACGATCCATTTTGACATTTACAGGGTTCCTTTGGAAGAGGAGGCGCAGGAAAAAGAGATTGTCATGGGCTCATGGCTACTCGATTACCATGCTTCAAAGGAAATTCCATATATTTCAAAGAAAATATTATCTACAGATAGATATTAGTTGCTGATAGATTTCATCCTACCATGTCACCTCCTTTATGGACTACAGACCCCCTTATTCATCTCAGAGAGAAGCTAGGCTTGAAGGAACCACATGTTTTGTTTGCTCTTAGCAGGTAAGAGTCCCACATGTTTATCTCTAAGTGTGAACAGGCAAATGATGTTATTTACATTATTTCTCCAATTGTTTTCCGCTTGCAATTTGATTTCATTCATCCTCTGAGGTGTTATGGTTGGCATGCCTAAATTATTCTATATAGTTGTTGTGATGAGTTTGTTATTGTTCTAAACATTCATCATGCGTTGGTTTATCACCATTTTTTTAGTCTTTTCTCTTTCATTGACCTAAGCATTCAAGGGTTCCAAGACATCAATTTGGACGAGTGCAGGTAAAGAAGTTAGTTCAAAAAGAGAGGAGGATTCAACTTAGAATATATGAACTTTGATGGGCAAGAGCATGGAGATGGTTGAGTTAATGAAAAGAAAAGGAGTTAATGTTGCCTGTCTACGGGAGACAATGCAAGAAATGGAGTGGGTATAATAATAGCTAAGGGGTTTGAAAAAAACCTGAGGGTAAAGAGGTTGGATGATAGACTAAGAGCGATTAAACTAAAGGTAAAGGATTAGTGCCTATGCACCCCAAGAAGATTTAGATGAAAGTGTAAAGAGACAATTTTGGGAGGGGACGGATCAGTGGTGGACCCAGGATTTTTGTTTGAGTGGGGCAAAAGATGTTTTCAATGGTAGATTATGAGGTGCTAATCCACTAATAGCTCAGTGGTGAGTCACCACAGAAAGAAGCACGGATTAATCCCCTAACTGTATATCAAAACCCATCAGAATCACATGTGAACATCTCTATGCTGACCCAAAACTCACTACAAAATAAGCTCTATACCCCCATTAAGTAGACCCATGTATAAGAAACAACACTTTTATACTTGACACATTTTCAATCTTACAGCTAACATCAATCCAATCAAATTAAAATTTCTACCAGTTAGTGTAAATAAATATACAAGTTATCTGATAAAATCGATTAAGGAAAAAAAGAACGTAGCCTTACAAAGTTTAGATCACGTAGATTTTCACCATATTCATCCACCACAAATCATTTCCCCATTACATATCCATACCCAAAAAATATGCCCAAGAAGAAAATTCCCAAATTCTGAACATTACAGGAGCACCAAATTGCTTCCCTCTAGTTCAAAAGTGGGGCCCTCCATCAATAATCCATTCACAAAATGCCTCTTCCTATAATGATCTCAACTGTTGGATTCACAAATTGCTAAAAAAAAATAATCATAGCCACATTTTTCACATACAATTCCATTTCTAAATTTTCTGACAGGAAAATGATGGCCAAGCAAGGGTATCAACTATGGGACACGGAGCTCGCCTTTTTATTTTATTGTAGTTTCTATGTGATGGTAGATTGGGACTTGGGAGTTGTCTCTCTTTTATGTTTGATAGGGTTTATGCAATCTGCTGTGCAAAAGAATAAATATAGAGAGAAGCAACAGAGTAAAGAGAGAAAAAGAGAGGAATACCCGCACTGCTAGAGGGGAAGAGGCTGGAGTCCAGAACTGGAGGTGAAGACGGAGGTTTTCATTTTCAGCTTCTGTCATGAGGGTGGGGTGGGATCAACTTTGAATGTGGGGCGTGGGCTATACGGCGCATGGCTCCTTATTGCCAGTTTCAAACCTAATTGGGGCGGCTGCCCCAGGGTTGCACTATGTGGGTCTGCCCCTGCGATGGATAGTTTAATGAAAGAAATTTCAACTAGTGAAAAGATTTTCCTTGGATGGGAAGACTTAGATGGGCATGTACGAAAGGATAATAAAGGGTACGAGAGAGGGAATGGAGGATAAGGATTTGGAGAAATGAATGAGTTAGGAGAAACTTTCTTGGATTTTGTGTTGGCATTTGACCTAGTAATAGCAAACACTTGCTTTAAAAAGAGAGAGGAGCATTTAATTACCTATATAAGTAGAACTAAAAGGAGTCATATAGACTTTTTTCTAGCTAGAAAACATGACCGATTACCTTGTAAAGACTATAAGGTTATTCCAGGAGAGAGTTTGATCACATAACATCAAGCTAGTAGTTTTAGGTATTTGTATTACAAGTAAAAATCAAGGGATAGTAGATAAAATGTGCCTCAAAGCAAGGTGGAGGGATTTGAAAGGAGAAAGAGCAACAAAACTTAAGGATAAACTGATAGAGGGGGGAGAATGGAATTTGGAGGGGAGAAACTACAAAAATGTCAAATCAAATGGCTGAGTGCATTAGGAAGGTTACAAAAGAGTTGTTTGGAGAGTTGAGAGGGAAAAGATATTATGATAAAGAAACGTGGTGGTAGAGTGTAGAGGTTTGGGAAGTTGTTCAAGAGAAAAGGCATTGTTACAAAGTTAGGCAGGGGACTAGAAATATGGAAAATAATGAAATTCATAAGAAGGCAAAAAAAGAAGCTATGAAAATAATAGGTGATGCAAAGTACAAAGCATGTGTGATTACCTATATAACAAGTTGGGAATAAGAGAAAGAGAGAAGGATGTTTTTAAGCTTACAAAAATTAAGAAGAAGGAAAAGTGGGGACTTAGATCATGTCAAATGTATGAAGTGCAATGACCAAAAGGTTTTAGTGAAGGACAATAATATTGAAGGAAAGTGGAGAGAATACTTAACAAACTTTGAAGCTTGGAAGGGGTCTTCATTGGTTGGTAATGGTAGGCTTTTATGGAGGATCATTCCATTCTCCATTCTTTGGTCAATTTGGCAGGAGATAAATGACAGAATTTTCAATAGAAAAGAATCGTCATGGGAGGTTCTATTGGCATCTGTGACTTTGAGGATCGCCAAATGGGCATGTGTTAGAAAAGAATTCTTAGACATTAAGATTGATGACATTGTGCAAAGTTGGGAACCTTGCTTGAAGATGAGGGTCTGTCAGAAGAAAAGGAAAGTTTTTTGGCACTCTCCACCTACAGGAACTCTAAAGTTCAACGTGGATGGAGTTGCAAAAGGAAACGTGGGGTTGGCTGGTATTGGAGGTGTTATAAGAAATCATAAAGGGGAAGTCAAGTATATCTTTTCTAAACATGTTGGGATCAAAGATTCTAATGAAGCAAAAGTTTTGGCGATATTGGAGGCTCCTCGCATTTATCGATCCTCTTATAACCAAGCACTTATTGTGGAAAGTGACTCAGCTAATGCCATAACTTGGATGAAAGCATTTAGAGGTCCATGGAAAATACAATTTTTTATCAAATGAGATCAGTTCTCTAGCATCTGGGATGCAGATATTGTTTCAGCATGCGTGTAGATCTGCTAATGGAATGGTAGATTGCGTAGCCAAGCAAGGGGTAGATTGTTCTTGTAATCTTAGTGCCTGTGTTGTGTAAGGGTGGTTGGTGTTTGGTATATTGCTCTTATAACAGTTCACCAATGAGCTTTGTTTGTTCATTTTAGTCTTTTTTGTATCGTCCTTTCTCCTTTTTAATAAAATGTTATTGTTACCGATCAAAAAGGGAAAAAAAAAATATTGTATTGGAGACATTGAACAAGAGAGAATACTTTGTTAGCAGAACATACCTTTTTTCATAGAAATGGGTGGTTGAAGTGAAGAAAACATTGCGGAAATGAAGACGGGAAGGGCTAGAGGAACATATGACATTCCGATAGAAGCTTCGGACAAATTGAGTGCATTTGGTTAACTAAGCTCTTCAATAAGATATTAATGACAAAGAAACTACTGGGTGAATGGAGAAGAAGTGTTTGCTGAAGAGGGTGTGGGGGGAAGTAGTAAAAATAGATCTAAAAAAAGTGCAACCTATCTGAGAATTTGGCTCAGGTTAGATTGGAATGGAGAAATAGAAGTCATATAGCCATTCCCATCATAGTTGGGACAAGTCTTTGATGATTGATGACGACATAGATGAGACTGGTTATATTTAGGGCATGGAGATGTAAAACTCACAAAGCCACCCCTAGATAGGTGCAATGGCGGACCCAGGATTTTCGTTTCGGTGGTGTGGGCAATGGTCAAGTGAAGAAGTTAAATAATAAAATCGAATATTTTAGGGTCTCATCTGAGGGGTTCCTCAAATCTCACGGGCGTCATTGCGCCTACGTGCTAGTACTTGGGTCCTCCCCTGGATAAATGGATAAGGCTTAAATGTTGATGAGGCAGATATGCAGGTTCTGGAATTAGTTCTAAAAAGATGAAATGTGATGAATGCTGATTGTTCTGTTTCTTGATGGATATTTCCAATCTTAATCAGGTACAGTTGTTGCGGCTTTGATCTGTAATCTCATCTTGTATGCTCGCCTTTCAATGCTTAGCGTAATTAGTGTTCCTTCTTGTAAATCGTCCAACAAGTCTTCCTGCCTTTCTATTCTTTTGCTTGGGGTTTTTAGTGGTTTATGCTTTTAGTTTTTCATTTCTGCTTCATTTAATGGTGAATGTTGGATTTCCAGAACTAGACAACTATGTGTGCACAACATTTTCATTTTATCAATTGACAACCAGGCAAATATCATTTCTACCAAAGTGACATCTTTCCTTTCTTTTTCTTTTTAATTTCTGTTTCCAACATCATGGTTAAGAACGCAATATACAGGTCCTCGCCTCTTCTTTTCACAGTTAAGCATCTTCATTTTACAAAGTAATGCATATGTGAAGTTGGCATTGATGGAAACTCTCACCTTCCCCACATATCAGGTTTCTGCTGCAGGGAATCCAGATCCTCTACCATTTCTTAAACAAATAGAGGACAAGTGGCTTTCCCGGAGAGCCCACTTTACGAATTCACTTGTTTATTGCCAAATATATCAGCTTCTAGATGTATGAATATGATGTAGACAGTGCTGATAGAAGCTTATTCTTCTCATATTGGACTGTTTTCTGCTTATGGCAAATCAAAGATAAGAATTATATGATTGTCTAGCCACGTATTTTTGTTTATAATTTTATTCCTATTTGTAGACTAAGGGTGGGAAATACACTAACTGTAGAGTCTATCAGGACAGAATCAATTTGCTGCTAATTTACTTTTGAGGCTTCCCGTTCATTTGGCTGAAAATGACTTATGAAAGTTCTCTCTCATGTTTTATTTGTATCATGTAGCCTCTTTTACACATCTCGTGTCCATCATCTATATTGTAAAATTTGCTCTGCCTTCTTCTCTGCCATTTAGCAAATTTTAAAAAAATTATCACACAGAAAATAGACTGTAAGAACCAAATTACGCCCTAGTTGGCAGTTGCCGGACTTAGGATATTTCTCGCAATTCATCATAATAATTGGACTTTGATACCGCTGTTCAATAAACATCAAGTTATTTCTTGTAGTCTCATATAAATAAGCATGCTTACCGATATTGAGTTATAATTCCTTGGGAGGTGTGTGTAACTTAGACCTCGAATGGCAACAGAACAATTGATGTGGCTGACCCCAACATGGTTGGGACAAGGCTTTGAAGAAGGATGATGATTTACTTCCCTTGTAGACCATAGAAAGAACACATGTCTAGTCCAGTCGATACTGGGTTGTATAACTACGTAAGCTAAGGTGGGAAATCAATCTCTCCAAAGATGTCTGATAGGGGTAGCAAATCATATCTTGGTGGTCTGATTGGGGTAGCACGTCATATCATGACTGAATAAAATTTGAGTACTTCCCAGAGAGATGGTTTTCATGTTTATATTTTGATGTGTGATTGTTGGCTAGATCGATGCAATGAATGTTGAGTTTTGATCTCATTCTCCCTTCTGTTATCTGGTGTTTGTGAATTTTGAGAAAATCTTTTCGGGAATTACAAACCTTTTTTTTGTTTATGTTTCTCCCCAACTCTAGCCATGAGTTCTTAGGCTCAAACGGCTGGTATAGAATCAGATCCTTTTCGTATTAAGCTTCCATTTCACAGAGCATCATAGCATGGTTCAAAATTTCATCTGATATGATACATATTGATTGTTCAATACAAACCGGGTGCTGGTCTTCACTGGTATGGGAACATGTATTTGTCATGGTGTATTGGGTCGTATTGCACATATCTGCCTATATTGACCAACACATACTCACTTGTCGCTGGCAAGGACCGACACGGGTTGATACTAGTGTTGCAATTTTATTTTATTTTTTATAAAAATGAGAAAACAATAGAGAGCAGAGATCGGTGATTACATGCCAGTGGGTACCTTGATCATCATTATCAACATTGTCATCATATTTATAGAAGAAAAAATCTTCTCTGTTTAAAATTTGAATGATTTTTTTTTAATCCAACAAAAAAGAGGACGCATATGGGTTGATACCAGTGTTAAAAGAAATTTTTTAATAAAAATGAAAAAAATAATGGAGAGCAGAGATCAGTGATTAAATGCCTGTGAGTACCTTGATCTTCATTATCAATCTTCATTATCAACATCGTCATCATATTTATAGAAAAAAATCTTCTGTCTGAAATTTGAATGATTTGTTTGAATCCAACAGAAAAAAGGAGAACAAAAGAAGAGTAGATGAAGATGGGGAAAACTTAACTAATATTTGATTTCTTAGTACAACGACATTAAGCAATTGGTATATCATTGATTTGAGAGTCATGTGCCTCCAGTGCCCTTTTACAATCCCTTTACAGTGGCACAAATCTATCTTCCATGGATCTTTTCTTGCAGGGTCTTCAATTTAAATGTCTTTACTTTCTTGGAAGCTTTTAATCACTTGAAGAAGGCTCTTGAATCCTTTGGGAGCAGTTACTTGGATTTAATGATGCTAGGTTTGCTCTATGTAAGAACAAGGGAAAATTTGGGAAGTCATGTCAATTGACATTTGATGCAATGACAATATTTATAGCAGAGTTTGGGTACAGTTTTGATAACTAAAAAGGAGAAAAAATCTCCATGTGATGGAAACGAAGGATAGTGCCTATCTAGAAGATTACATGTCTATTGAGTAGGATTACAAGGATTTAAAGAATGTTTGGGTTGCTCCATGTGAGAACAAGAGAATTTGGGAAGTTGTGTCATTACAACACAATGACATCATATTTATTAAATATAATAGAGTTAGGGTACAATTTTTATACCAAAAAAGAATAAAAATTTCCTTGTGATGGCAATCACAAAGGATTGTAACTATCTATTAGATTACATACCTATTTGAATGATCACAGTGATTTTCCAGGATTAGCATAAAAATGCAGTAGTCTAATAAGGGACTATGGAACGAAGTGTTCCCTCTTCATGAGTTTTCTTCATCTTTATTGACCCTCAACCTCATGATGTATGGACGTCATGAGGTTGCATATAAATTGATAAAACCTGGTTGCAGAATGAGGTTTGGTGAAGAGGTCAGCCAGCTGATCCTTGGAGGATATAGAGTGAAGTTCAATAGTGCCTTGATGAAGGTGTTGGCAAACAAAGTGGCAACCAATCTCAGTGTTGCTTAGCCCGTTTATAATAAACATTCAATCTGTATAATACGAATAGCACTCTTGTTATAACAACAGGGTTGAGTGGGTTAAGAGACAAGAAGTCTCATGTTAGTAAGTGATCGTTGAAGCCAAACAAGTTATGCTGTTGTATGAGCTAGCACACAATATCTAGCTTCAGTCGAAAGCTGTAGATAAAGATTGCTAATTACTCTTCCAAGAGATAAGTGAATCTCTTAGAAAAATACAAAATCCAGTGAATCTCAATGTGCTTTGATGAAGGTGTTGACAAACAAAGTGGCTACCAATCTCCATGTGCTTAGACCGTTCGTGAAAGACATCAATCTGGTATAATATGAATAACACTTGTTAAAACAATACAGTGGATTGGCTTAAGAAACAAGTAGTCCCATGTCATTGAATAATAGTTGAAGTCAAACAAGTTCTGCTGTTTTATGAGTGATATCCAGCTTCAATAGAAAGCTTTGGATAACAGATTGCTTTCTACTCTTCCAAGATATAAGTGAATCTCCTAGAAAAATGCAAAATTCAGCGAATAGGCAAGAGGGGTAGGCAAACTTGCTGAAGAAAGTAGCAAGGCTTGGGATGTAGTATGGTGAAGATATCTGAGTATGTGCAAGACCGCGACCCAGTGAATAGCTGGAGCAGAAACAAAAGTGGACTTCAAAGGATCTAAGTAATTGTAAGATTAACTAATTTGCAAACAACTGGCCAATGGCAGGTTTGAAGTACCTAATTTGGTCCATGATGAATTTTAGGATGTTTTATTTTCCTAATTTCCTTGCCTTTCTCTTATTGTTAAAAACAATTAAGTGTCATGAGGTATTGACCATGTGATGCAAGCCCTAAGGGAAGGTTTTCACTCAAATTGATTTAGATGCCGAACCACGAGAAAACTTGTTATGAAAGACGCTCTTAGAGATAATAATTCCACAAAGGAAGAAAACTTTGTTAATTTCCAATTCTAATTTTCCTACTGCATTACATGCATATATAAAGGAAACAAGGCCCTAAAACTCGAAGTTCTCCAAAGTCCAAACAGAAAACTATATCTTAACCTAAATAAATTCCTAGTTAAACTCCTTATCACAACTAAAATATATATAACTAGTAAAATTCTAATGGACAGAAAACTTATTTTTCTTTGGACAAGTTGTCATGAAATCCTCTTTTTTGGGCTTGAAATTTGGGCCCTGGGTTTATTTTGGTTGGGTCGGCCCTCCGAACTTACATCATTTGCCTCGTGTTGACCTTGCACTCGAGTCCTATTTACATTTCTACAGTAGACATGCTGTACTTGAAGAGACTCTTTCATAACTGTTGACCTCAACCCTTTGGCGGTTCCAACTTCATAGGATATAGTGTAATGGTTCTTCCATTATGAACAAATGTGTATGGATTGTCCCACATACCATGGATTCCGCTCTTGTCGTAAATCCTCAGTCCACACTATACATTATAGTCTTAACTACCCACAAAAGAAACTTGGCACCTATGCCGTACTTGCACCTCAGTACCTGCCATTGATAATCAAACAAAACAGGGTTGATGGTGTTTCCGCAGCTTGGTCAAGCATGAAGCTTTTTGGGTTTATGTAGATGTGCTTCATCTTTCTTGCTTTGATTTTGGCTCATCTTTGGCCATTTTGGTCCAGTAAAGTTTCAACCAAAATGTCTGGTTGTTTAACTTCAAGCTGGGCTGATGTGCTTAACAAACAAGTTGGGTGATGCATTCCAGGGAGCTTTGAGGATCTTATCAATTCATACTTGTCAAAAAGGGGTGCCACTGTAGGTATTTTGCAAGATGTTTGATATTCTTATTGCGATGAGAATGTCATGCTCATCACTTGTTGATGAATATGTTTTGGGGGTTAATTTTCATGCTCTGAGAAGCCGTTGGGTAAAAGAATTATCCCATAACTGATAGGTGTGGACCATGACTCTGGTTACCAGGAGTTGGAAGTTGTTGACAGGACACATTTGGTTGAAATCACAGTGATTGATTTAGACAGTTATGAATGGTTTAGATGCTTTCTTTTCATGTGAAATCAGTATTTTTCAGCCTTACTGGGAACTTGGCCCCAATTTGTAAATCACATGGATGGAACATCTCTTGGAATGACACATGTGGTTTTGCATCCAATCTTAAGACTCACTTCTCTCTTTTTCGACAGCCAACAAGGGGCCAAGGACAAGTATTTCAGTGCATCCACATGCGCTTATAATAATGATGTCGTATGTAAATTGCTTAGAAGTGTTTGGCTGTGAATTTTCATCTGTTCCAAAATTTACTGGAACGAAAGTATATTTTGTGATGTAAGTTGTTGACAGGACACATTTGGTTGAAACTACAATGATTGATGTAGACAGTAATGGATGCTTTAGATGCTTTCTTTTCATTTGAAATCGGTATTTTTCAGCCTTACTAGGAACTTAGTCCTAGTCTCTAAATCACATGGATGGAACCTCTGTTGGAATTACAAATGCGGTTTTGCATCCAATCCCAAGACTCACTTCTCTCTTTTTTCGACAGCCACCATGGGGCCAAGGCCAAGTATTTCGGTGCATCCACATGCGCTCAAAATAATGACATCGTATATAAATTTCTTATAGAAGTATTTGGCCATGAATTTTCATCCGTTCCTAGATTTACTGGAAGGAAAGTATATTTTATGAGGTTGGTTTCGTTTCAATCTTGCTTCCCGTCAGTCAAAGGGGGGCTAGCAGACCCTTATGCTGAAGCTACAGTTGGTGTTTCAGGTGGGGCCTCAGAGTCACAGAGGCTACTTGAGCCTTTCGCTGTATAGTAGGTGTCTTATAAAAATGCCATTTACTGAAGAAATGTGTTTCATCTGGTGTCTATGGCCTGATTTTGTTTTGGTTTTAGGTCTCTTCCACCTCCAGTGAAGCCCAGCTTCTTTCAGTGACTGATCTCAATCAGCAACCTCTAGCTCAGTTGCAATCACTGGTAATCAAGCAGGGTCATGGAAACAAACTAGAGCAGCAAAAGGCTGCACTGGTGAATAGAAGGTTCCAGTGACAGTTGTGAAGATGAAGCGTGTTTCTTTGCAAACATTCTCTCCTTGTGTTGCCAATGATCAAGCACAACTTGATGAGCCACCCGATGGAGAGAAAGCTGGGTCACATCAGCTTTTGGAAGGGGACCTAAAAGGCACATTTCCTCCAATGGCAAGAGGGAGATGATCAGAGAAAGTATGGACAGAAACAAGTAAAAGGTAGTAAGTATCCTCGAAGCTACTACAGATGCACTCATTCAACTTGTCAGGTGAAGAGAAAGGTGGTCCCCATGATGATGGGCAAATAACAGAAACTATTTACGAGGGTGCTCATAATCATCCAAAGCCTCAGCCCAGTTGTTGCTCTGCAATTGGTCCACATTTTCACTGGATGGGATGGCAGAGATTCTGGAGTGCACTGGATCACGTGCAAAGTTGAAGGAGGATCAGTCAGGTAAAGCATTTGGCAAGGATCTAATGGTAAGGAAAGTACTTATTGGAGATCTGATGGTTTATAACTTCATTAGTGTACTTGACTCGGTACTCCTGAGTTTTTATCTACACTTGCTTGTCATGATGATGAGGAAGATGGGGGAATGTGACTACGCAGGGAAGGAAAAGGATTACACTTGGTGATGTTGCTGTCATGATGAACCTGATTCAAAAGAGAGGTTGTTCCTTCTGACAGGACATTCATTTTGTTTCTATTTTGAGTAACACGCCTGCTTGTCTGGGTGTTCCATAAGAGAATCAAGCATAGGATGCTCTCATTTTTTTAATAAAATTTATCCAGGAAGAAAGAGAGCTGCTTAATTGAAACGAATGTGGCATCCAGAGCATCTTGTGAACCAAGAGTAGTCCTACAAACAGAAAGTGAAGTGGACATTCTTGATGATGGATATTTGCGGTGCAAGTTTGGCAGAAAGTGGTCAAAGGAAATCCGAACACCAGGTACTTAAATTGAAACATCTACTTTTATTTTGTACACATTTGTCACTAGGCGTGCTATTGAATAATGATCTGCTCACCGAATAATAATTGGAACCTTTTGCTAGGCTTTTAGCACATGTTATCTAATAGATGATGGAGTCTTAAAATCATGCTTTAACTTGCAACTCTTGGGGCCCTTTTGGTAACTCTAATCTAATTAATGAGAGCTAATTAAACTAAGATCTAAAATAAAAGCTCTAATTTTTAAGTTCTAATTTAGAATTTGACTGTTTGGTAAAAGTATAAAAAAGCTCTTATATCATAATAGAGTGTTTCGTAAACATACAAATAAGAGCTTATTAGAGGGGCACTTCTATATCTTTTTTAAAAAATCACTAGAAAAGGCCATGTCACATCAACTAAGCTGATTTTTTTTTCCTTTTTCCAGTTGCTAAAGAATAAAATGATTGGTTCCACTAATTTATCGGCCCATTCAAGTGTGAAAATGCTGTGCACTATTCCCGGGCCATTAAAATTGATTGTTAAATGGTAGAACTAAAAGAACAACTGTGTTAATTTCCTACAATGAGCTGAAAATGATACCCAGGTTAATATTTTAAAAATTCTCTCCATCAAAGGAGAATTCGGGTCTGACATTTGTGGTTTCATGAAAGGTGAATTCCATTAAAATATTCTACTTACTAAATCGACTGTTAGAGAGAGAATTAATTAGAAAGTAGCTTGAGAGAGTGGAATTAAATTAGCAAATGAGGAGAGAAAGAGCAGTAACCAATGGGGTTATAAGGCTGCAACATCAATTTTTTAAAGAGTAGATTTATACAAGATACCTGATTTTTTTTTATATTCTAAATGAATAAAGATGGGTTCCTATTGCACACTAGCTGTTGCTTCAATAAAGAAATGAATAGTTCTAAAGCTATGCCTCATCTACAACTTAATAGATTTTATCCAACATTAAAAAAAAATTTCATATGCAAATTTCATGCATGTCGCATGTGCAATATCACCTCTAAAAGACTATAAAAATGAAACTCACAAGTAGTAAAATATCAACATGCATCTGCAATAGCTTCTCTAAGTGCTGCCATTTTCAACTGTTCATTCACATCTACTTCATCAGTTGCAATGTCGTGGTGGTTGTTATCACCCAAAGCCAATCTTCGGACTACTACTGATGAACTAGCTCATTGGCAATGGCTTCTTTTCGAATAAAATTGTGTACTACCATTGTTGCAACCACTATTGGGAATGAGTACGGGCCATTTTCTTTAGAATGGAAAACGTAGCCTTCAACACAGCAAAGAATCGTTTTATTACATTCTTGAAAGATGAGTGGCAGTTATTGAAGGCCTCCTTTTACGAGGGAGTACATGATACGATAGTTTATGGCACAAGAAAGCTTCACATGAGAGGAGATCCGACATCGACAACATAGTATTTACCTAAAAAGATAAAATTATTAAATCACACTCATTAATATACATAGTTTATGTATGCTAGAATAGCAACCTAATAAATTAGTAACTGAAGCTGGTCTATACTCAAATAGAAGTTTAATAGTTCCAATCACCAAGATACTGAAAGTAAAGTAAAGCAGCAAGGAGGCACATATACAGTTTTGTATCAAACAATTTGGACCTCAATTTTAACAAGAAAAAAGATTAGTGATGAACTTACAAACATACAAGCCAAATAAGTCTCTCTATCATTGATAGAACTTGAGCAGTTAATCTCCGAAAACCAATACAATTACATGCCGGGGTACTCAATATAAAAACCAAGAATAATCCACATCCCAAAATTCATCATCCATCATATCAAACAAAAAACCAAGAAGAGAGAGAGAACAAAGACAAAAGTGAAATTACAAGAGACCTATATGTTTCTCTGTGAGCAAATTCAATACAGTAACAACACATCCACTCTTTTTGTTTGCATCATTAACCGGATGGGCTAAAATTGGCTGAGGAGCTAGCATCAGTGTTAAGCTTCCATGATCTCATTGACAGAGATCGAACCCCCTTCCCTCTCATAATTAACACTACTAATCTGACTCCCACTCTTTCAATATTAGTGAAAGTCACCCATCAAACTCTTCCAACCGCAAACTCAAAGTTAAGCAATTAGAATATGATGCTCCTTACAACCACTTCAGTTGGTGTGCACTTATTTCTGAATATCCTTCATAAAAGGAAAAAAAAAAATGAACCAAGAAAACTCTATAGGCCCCATCTAAGGGACAGTTTCGACTGAGAAGATGGGTCCTCGACTACTGCTTTTAGGCCTAGTCATCCAATTCAGCAATATCTATTCCCCCCATAAAAATAAGGAAACAATTAAAATCTTTCAACTGAGAAAGGGATCAGATTGTCAAGAAACAATCTTAATGATATGTTCTTTTCATCACCTCATTTCTCAGTCATCTGAATTGAATTGAAGGTATCTTCTCAAGTTATCATAGAAGACTTCTCTATTGAAAATCCTTCTTCATTTTAAACAAAAACATTTAAAATTAAAAACAGAAATACATGACCAAAAATTTAGTCCGTGTCATTCCTGAAACAGCTCGATAAGCTTTTCCATGCAACTATAAAATATATAATTAAATATGCCAAATGATTGGTATTACCAAGCAATGTTGAAGTAAGGAAATTGACTCCTTTTTTTTTTTTGGAAAGGTTTCATTTTTTGTTTTTGAAAGCTTTTCCAAGCATCACCGTTCGAAAAAAAAAATAAAAAAAGCTTTTTCAAGCATTTTACACAACCATAGCAAACGTTGATGGATACCATTGATGGACACTTCCCAAAAAGACGGCAGGATCATTGGAAGATCCTAATAACCCTCTGACCATTGACAGAACTGTCCATTAAATGTGAATTCTTTCTCTTAACATTCTGCAACCACTGAAATCCTAATGAGCCTTTGACCATTGATAAGTAGTGCATTAAATGTGGATTCTTGCTCAACATTCTGCATCCACTTAAATCCTAGTAACCCTGTGACCATCGATAGAGTTGTCCATTAAATGTGGATTATTGCTCAATATCAACCTTATCATCCAATTAACCAATGGCTACCAGAGCCTCATGATTAGACTTTAGGATAGGTCCACATTGACTAAATCCTATATCTAATAAATATGCACAACAGACCCAAACAGACATGCATCATCCTCCAACAGAAAGATGGGTGTTTTTCTTCTACCATCACCATTTCTCTTGAAAGCTCTGCTATTTGCATTGGCTGCCTTCTTTCTATTGCTTTATCTGGCTGCTTCCAAGCATACAGGCATCATAACCTAGCACTGCACGTTTGGGGTATGTCAGTGCTAATTGCATTGACATAAGCTAGTTTTTACGATCATACTTCTATCTTTTCTTTCCCCTGTCCAATTCTTTTGATAACGAGCAAGATTCTTTTTACTTGAAGTAGTTTTGTTACTGGATATGACTTTTCTTTCTTTCTATTTTTTGCTGTGGAAATTGAATCTTTTACACTCTCTCTCTCTCTCTCTCTCTCTCTCTCTCTCTCTCTCTCTCTCTCTCTCTCTCTGTGTTAATTTTTTGTGGATGTTAGGCTTTTATCTTGATGAGTGATCATATGCAACTAATTTGTATCGCGCATCTAGATGGAAGTCAACATGATTCAAAAAGGCAACTGAACCGGCATTCTTTAAGCCTTTTCAAATAGTGCAGTGATGCCTTGGTTGTATATCAATGACTCCTCAACTTTCCTCAACATCTACTGGTTCTTTTTTTTTTTTTTTTACCTCATCTGAGTTTGATCTCACCTATTATTCAAGATTCCGATCTTGAAAAGTCTGCTACTTTGAGGGCCCAGCTAAAGCTTATCCCAATTTGGTCTGGGCCAGCCCAGCTCATTGTCTATTATGTATAATATCCAATATGTAATACATAATAACATAAGAATTTTTATCCAGTGCACGCGGTCCTATGAGAGCATGCATCTCGACTCACCACAGGCAAGACCCCTGAATTTCACTGGGGTCCCACGCAATGAACAGTGATGATGTGCAATGGGCTGGAGAAAATGATATATAATATATAATATAAGTAAATTCATTCGAGGGGATATGAAATCCAGGCAGCTCAGTCACTATTTTTTCCTTGTTTTTTTTTTTTTTTAATAGAGTCATTGCAGGGGTCTTTTAGGCATTAATATAAATTCAATTTTGCCAATCATTTACTAGAGGAGAGCAGCTATCTGCACACTGCAGAAAGCTCTCTACACACTGCATTCTTAAAAAAAAAAAAAAAGTAAAAAAAAAATAAATCCTAAAGTACCCCTCTCCCTCTCCCATCTCCCCGCCCTCTCCTTCTCCCTTTCCCCATCTCCCCCTTTCCAGCAATCCCATCGCTCTCCCCATCTCCTCCTTTCTCTCCCTCTCTCTTCCTCTCTCCCCCTCTCCCCTCGCCCGTCGCGGGCCCCAGCTCGAAATCCCTTCTCCCTCTGCTTCAGGAAGCCCCAAACCCTGAGACGATCGAGCATGCCCTTTGGGCCATCGACGCCCTCTCCGCCTCGACGGCGAGGGCCCTTTCCTTATCCCCCTCCGCCACCAGATTCCTGCCTTAGCTAGCGGAGCTGATCAGGCATGGGGCAGCATGAGAGGGATGAAAGTGGGTTGTGATGGAGATAGAGGTAGGCGATGGGTTCTGGGAGTGCTGATGGGATGGGAGAAGGCAAATGGAGGGGAGATGGTGGTCTTGAGCAGGGATGGCTGGGGAGGACGATGAAGGGGAGAGAGATGGGTTCTGCGCGTGTGTCTGGGAGAGATGGAGGGCGAGATGATGATGGAGGGGAGATGGTGGTCTTGCGCAGAGAGTCTTGCACAGAGAGACGACGGAGAGGATAAAGTGGGGATGAGGTGGGGGCGAGGCGGAGTGAGAGAGAGGTGGAGTGCAGTGAGATGCAGGGCGGTTGATGGAGATGGAATGGGTTCTGCGTGGGAAGGATGGAAAATGGAATGGGTTCTGCGTGCGTAGAGGAAGATGATGAGAGGGAATGATGGAGTTGTTCTGCGCCTGGGGGTTTCTGAGACGGAGGATGATGGGCAGTGGGAGTTCCGAGATGGGTTCTGATGGAGGAGGGAGATGGGCGCAGGGGATGGAGGGCGATGGAAAGGGTGATGGGCTGGGGATGAGGGCGGGTGGGTGGGTGCAGAAAGAATTGGGAGTAGGGATAGGGAAGGAGGGGGAGAGGGAGATTGGTCAGCTCAGGGTGGCGGCGGGCGGGGTCGGCGCAGAGCGGCTGCGGTGGGTGGGGTTGTCGGAGCAGGGAGAGGGAGAGGGGTAGTTTAGGTATTTTTTATTTTTTATTATTTTTAAAAAAAATACAGGGTGTGGAGAGCATTTTACATAGTGTAGGTAGCATCACTCTTACTAGAGTCCAATGGTTAGAATTGGGGGCAATTTGGACTTTTTAGAGTAAAAACTGAAGGGCGCATTTGTGTAACCCTTTTCTTTGCAAAATTTCGCGTTTCTCTATGGAAAACTTAATTATATTATGTTTGGTGCAGAAACTTTCCTTGGAAAATAAAATTCTCGAGGGCCCTATTTTTCCTCAATAATGTGGATTTCTCTTTCCTAAAGGGCACATATAGAGAATAAATCCTGGCCGAATAGGAATTTACTTTCTGCAAATTACGGAAAATTCAATTCATTTTTTTACTTTTCCTCGTATTAGGGGCTGTACCAAACCTGAAATCCACTGTAGTGTGGAATTGTTTTTTTTGCTTTCCACACATTTCCACAAAGCACTTTGTATTCAAAATGGGTCGGACTTACACTTTCTGCAGAAAATGGGACCCTATTTTCTTATTTTTCATTTCATTTTATATTCTTATTTTGTGCACAAATGGCACCCTATATGTGTGTGTGTGTGTTCTCTACAAGAGCTGCATTTCCCAACTCTTGGAGTTGAAGCGGAAAAAGAGGGTGACAACAGAAATCGAAAGGAATTGGGTATGGAACTTCATCTCCCTCCCCCCACCCCACCCCACCCCACCCCACCCCCCCCCCCCCCCCCCCCCCCCCCCCCCCCCCCCCCAGCTCATTCTTGCATTGCATCTATGTTGTCCCCCCTCTCTCTAGCTCATTCTTGCATTGCATCTATGTTGTTGCAGAAAAAAAGGAGCAAAAGAAGAAATCGACAACAATCCAAGTAATGGATCTCTTTCTCATATTCTTGCAGTGTATATCTGTCTCTTTCCATCTAACCATCTCTAGTAGAAGAAGGGTTAGAGCTGTGATCTTTTTTTATTGTTATTATGTTGATTTTAGACTCTCAAATTAATACTGCAGTAGGTTTATGACAGCAGATAACCTGCTTGATTATCACCCTCCGCTGCAAAGAACCCAAGACCCTAACATTCCTTGAGACAAGCTTCATCTACAACATTTACTTGGCACCTTACTACTGTGAGAATTCTGGCCCTGAGATTTTCTGTCATCTTCGTTGGTGGTTCCCCAATCATAATTAATTGAGCATTTTAGAATCAAAAGTTCCCTGCCAACCTTTTTCTTTGATTTTTCCTCTTCCCTTGCAACATTGTTAAATTCCTCTCTCTTCTGAGCGAATTGAGGTAGATTATCCCACTCCCACCCCTTTCCACCGATTTGGGTCAATGCCAACTGATTGACCCACAACTTTCCCACAATCAGTCACTCTATTCTTCAGCCAATTACTATTGTTCGCCTGATTCATCTGGGAGGGAGTCTCATACCCCACCAATCCTAAAGCTGCCGATGGAGTTTCAGAACCTTCCAACCTATCAAACTCCAACTGGTCGACGTTGTCCTTAGGATTTCCATGATATATTCTCTCAACCTGACAATCATTGCTAGGCCCAAGCCTTAGAGTAGGTGTAAAGTCTGTCTGAGCTCAATGGGGATTGGATATCCACATTCCACTTGATTTTGCATGGGCATAATTGGTGCCTACTCAAATCACCACTTTTTTTTTTTACTTTTTATTTACAGATACCCAACCCTTGTTGGAAGAACCTCTACCCGAGCTACCCTGACAGCCTTGACGGTTGCCGGACAAGGTTGCAGTTGGGCTGGGAAAGGACTTCAGATTCTCTGGATGCATCTACCATTTCTAACGAGGTCTCCTTCTCTGCAACCCTTGAAACCCATCATCGCCTTCACCACCAACTACTTCAACCTCTTCCAATCCCAATGCAATTGGAACGCACAAGTCTTCTAACCAAAGATATATTTTCTGTGGCACGGTTTGATTAGTGTCTCTTGCAATCTTCACTCTACCAAAAAGGAGAAACTCTTTCTTGGATGTGAGAGGGTCCACCTCTATTATAGAATCCACAGTCACGGAGAGAATTTCTTCTTTCCAAACGTGCAATGGAACTCCTCTAAACCTAACCCGACAATCAAGAGGAGGGCTTCCCAGAACCTCCATCCACCTTTCCAATGCCCGAAAAGGGGAATCAGTTGCCTCTGCAACACATTGAAGAACCTCAGACACTTCTATACCTGAGCGAAGCTTTATCCATACCACAGCAGGGCCTAGTAGTTTCATGTCAACAGATATATTGCCCCAGTGGTGTTCCAGCCAAGAACTTGCCTGATTGACTCCATCTCCATGATTTAAAAAACCCATCAGGCTGTGTATTTCAAAACTTATTTGCCTTAATAACATGCAGAGCTACTCTAACCCTTGTCTTAATCCCATCCTTTATAATCCAACCACAATTTTTCTCATGATGGAAAACCCCTTATCTCCGGTTCCACCATTATTCCAGGCTGACTTACCTGACCATGGGTTTGGCTTTAACCCTCCTGGTTCAGCACTAACTTTGGTCACTGTAGCACTGGGAGAACTCTGCTTGTATCTGGAGATCTGCACCCGGGACCTTCTTTGAGTAATATCCATTGCTTTCTCTGCTTTTTCAACTGAAGGAAATCTTAGAAAGGCAAACCCTCTTCTCTTGCTGCTAATTTTATCCATAGGAATGAAGGAGTTAAGGATTTTACTGGCTCTTCAGAACATAGCTTCTAGCTCAGCTTTCAACATATCAGCAGGAAGGTTGAAAACGACAGGGAAATTGCATGTTTTCTAAGCTGCAAGTTGCTTTGAGGGAGGGAAGAACCACCTCTGTCTTCCTTCTCTCCCTCCTCTTTCTATTTTTGTATTCTAATGAACATTTAGCATTCTTGGTGCTCATGGGCCAGTGAGTCCAAGTCTAACTTGGTTCCGGTGCAATTGAGTTGAGGTTGAATTGATTCTTTCGAGTAATAACAAGTGCAAGGTGGGACCAATTTTCTATAACTATACTATAATTGCTCTTAGAAGTTTTAACAAACATCTTTATATTTACATCTGTTCTTATTTCTTTTTCTTCTGTTCAACCCTAAAAGTCCAATACAATGCCATCTTCTTTTGATTAACACATGCTAGAAAAGAAAATAAAAAATGAAACCAAATAAGTAAGAGCTCTTACAAAAGTTGAGGTACAGAAGAGTTCATTTCAAAACTCCCATTAACAATTAAATGGCATGTGATTTCCATTCTTGCAATATTATTCAAAAAAATTTTCTTCTATAGAACCTATAAAAAGCTTCATTCCTGTCTTCTTATTGGTCAATCCATCAGGCTATCTAAATGTTGGACTCAATGTAGCTTGCATGCCACTCGGGCCTACACAAAATTTCCTAAATCACATTGTATGTTGGGTTCTCTGCCGAAAAGTGCAGCATCCTAACTGGAATCGTGAGGAGGGTAGCAAGGATTTCTGGGCATTTGAAGAGGAGGAAGGTGAGGTTGGTATGTGGGAAAGAAGGTCCAAGCAGGTGTTGACGAGCTATGATGTCTATAGAATGTTCTTTTGAATACTTAATGTAGGTAAGATCCATTGGTGGTAGAGAAATGTCATGAAGCAAAGAGTTGATCATCTTGTTTCCCGGATGAGTTGATCAATCTCTTTCCCCCGAAGAAGGTCTTTGGAAGAGGAGGTAGAGGGACGCAGTTGCAAGGATCGTTTCCATACAAACCCATGGCCTGTTTGGGTAGTTCACTTGTAAAGTGAATTAAAGTGAGGGGTCACCTTAGGAGACAATTAAACAAGATCGGTCATATCAAAAGTACAAAATTTCAAAAATCACTCAAAAAGTGATTCTCTCATCTACTAAATGACAAAAGTTCCCTTCTTTTTATCCAAAAAAGTCAAAATTCTCCGATGCCACAAAATGACAAAAAGTCAAGAAAGTGATTTTTGAAAATTTGTACTTTTTTATATGACCTCTCTTCTTTTCTTGTATGTTAAAATGACCCTTCACTTCAATTCACTTTACAAGTGAATTACCCAAAAAGGCTTATTTAGGTTTAGCCATATTTAAGTAAAAAAAAAAGGGTTTAGCCATATAATAGAGGGACAAATTGGTCTTTCTTGATGGTAGTTTTTATCAAATAGTTAAATAGAGATGAGGTCGACAAGGGTTCTGAGATATATTGATGGAGGAAAGTCCAAAGATGGAGGCCATTGCAAGTTTAGGGAAGAGAAAGTAGAGAATAGAAAATTAAATGAGCTGTCTTGCTTATTATATTGTTTGTCCCCAGGCAATAAAGTCGTCAATTTCACAACTTCTAAAGACCATGTACTCGAGTGTTTTTTTTCCCTATTCACACTCTCTCATTTTCTTTTTGCATGTCATAATCCTTTGATTCAATCACTACAACCTACCTTCCTAGATTCATCATATCCATGCAGTGACAAGCATGACTTCTTTCAGGGACATTGGCGCCTTTGTTTGATCTTTAGGATAAACATTACTCGAATCAGAGTTGACATTTATTTCTGTTGTTCTCTTATCTTATTCACTTGTTTGAAAGTGAGCAATCTGAGGTTGGGCATAATCATGATTAAAGTGAAATTTGGGAGAGTTAGAGAATTATTTTGAGTTGGACTTCTTAGGTGAGTTCTTAAAGAATATTCTAAGAAGCGCACCTGAATGATCAGAATTCAGGCAATATTGTCAAGGAATATCACTTAAATTAACAGATTATTTGAGATATCATATAAAAATGAGTAGCCATGATGCTAATTTAAGATATCATCATGTAAAATATAGAGAAATGGAAGAAGGCTTGGAATTTGGATGGAACTTTGTTGGAACCTGCACTTAAAACTAGCATGTCTTCTTATCTTAAGCTTTTGATAGAAGCTGGTGCATTAGTCACCAAAGAAGCCCACTGTGCAGGAAAATACCTGACAAACAGCCATTATGTATGATACATTCACATCTTATGTGCCTTAAAATGGCCAAAATCCAATCCTTTAACTAAACTAAGTCTCTTTGATTGTAGATGGTACTCAGCGAGGAGCAACATCAACAATTTGTGAAAGAAAAAAAGTGCATTCTCTGCAGTGAGACGCGCAATCAACCCCCCAGACAGTTTAAGAACAAAGAGACTATTAAGCGCCATAACAAGGTGACGCACAAGAATCTGAAGGTGGTACTAACCTGTGGAGAGTGCAACCAAGCCTTTACCACAAAGGCTGATCTTAGTCTCCATGAGCAATTGAAGTGGAAACACCACTGAGGTACATTTTCTCTGTACTTTTATAAATTAATTTTTTACTTTAATTTTTCTGATTTTTTTTAATTTTTTTCTTTTTCTTATTTTCTCTATAAACAGGGAGATCTGTCTAAAGTCCTCTTGCGTGTTGAGATGTGTAAATAAAGTCAATCTTCTAAGCAAGCAGACTTTTTTACTTTTATTTTAGAGGGTTTGTAATGGATATGGCCAGGATTTTAGGTTGGTACAGTATGAAAGCAAGACAGGCATCAATCAAAGGTTTGACATAAATTTCATGCATTTTTACATTTGTTTTTATAAATTCTTTTCAGTAGATTGAATGTTATAATTGAATGTCAATAGATTCACCAATTTTGTTCCTAAAAGAGCCATACTAGAAGTCTATCACGTAGTACAAGGGGATATAAAGCCCTGATCCCCCGTGCACCATGATGGTGTTCACCCTGTGCGCCTAATGCTATGGGGGCCAGACCAATCTCAGTGAAGGAGGGATTGAAAGATTTTGATGAGCCCTACTCTATAGAAAATTTCAGGGCCATTAGATCATCCTAATTGCTTGAATTGTGGCTCTCAAGTTCAATGGCTTAAAATAATTAAAAAAAATAAAAAATGAATTGATCAAACGATCCAGCCATTCACATCAGTGCAGACTTGGTGACATTCAGAGGTTCCTATGTGTACTACACTTAGCTGGATCCTGATCCAACGATCCAGCCATTTACATTCAGTCTCTCAATATTAGAAAAAACATCTGAATTTCATACTCAGATTTCCAAACATCATAAGCACAAATTGAGAAATGTAGAGAGAGAGAGAGAGAGAGAGAGAGAGAGAGAGAGAGGAATGCCCGCCAGAGAGACTGCTGTGAGCCGATGTTAATGTCGGATTTGGGGGCATTTTGAGAAACGAGGGAGAGAGACATGGTTTTTTTTTCCCCCGCCTAATGGCTTTTTCAGGTTGGGTGGGGCCTGACGGCCCCAGATCCTTACAAGTGGGTCCGCCCCAGAGTGGGGTCCACCATTATATATATTATAACTATGAAATGCTGTTGGATTGAGAACGCGTTGACATATAGCCCTAAAGTTTAATGGTTATAGAGGCCCTAAAGTTTAATGGTTTTGGAGACATCATTTTGTAAGATTCGAATGTGAGCAAAAGTTGGGTGCACGGAAATATTAGATTGGCTCAAGATATAGGGAGCAAAAAGGAGAGCTTTTAAAATGGATTAGTAGGAATGTGAGCAAAAGCTGTGTGTATGAAGAGATTAGATTGGTTTCAAGATGCAGGGGAGCAAAAAGGAGAGTTTTTAAAATGGATCTCTCTCTCTCTCTCTCTCTCTCTCTCTCTCCTCTCTCTCTCTCTCTCTCTCTCTCTCTCTCTCTTATATATATATATATTTATATATGAGCCCCTCCATCCTTAGCTCTCGAGTTGAGCATAAGGGCGTCAGCTCAATGGTATGAGCCCACCTGGGGACCTATATGGGAATGGGGATTGGGGGGCTTGGGGGCCCTCCTCAGAACCTCTTCTCTATAAAAAAAAATCAGCCCTAAAGATGATTTCTATCATCTCCATTTGGGCCACAAAATTTTTACGATGTACAGTGCATTTGGATGGGTGTCACTCAATCCAACGGTCTAGTTTAATCGAACGGGGCCAAATTTTTGTGGATATGTGCAACTTAGGGGGGCCCTGAGTGTGGTCCATTTGGATGAACCAAATAGTGGGCCCCAACCAAGGTAGCGTACAGCCCTCTTCTGTCCGCTTAAGCTGAGGAGAGGGCTGGGCTTTATATATATGCACTAGAAAACTCACGTGGAGTTCTTTTTAACAAAAAACCCTCCTAGTGGGGCCTACTATGGTGTATGACAACAATGAAATGATCTTGGATAGAATAATCTAATTGAGATCTACCTATGCGAAAACTTTCAACTCCATTAGATCATCTTAACCCCTTGATCTATAGCTCAAAGTTTAATTGTTTTAGAGGCATATTTTATTGTAAAGTTGGATGACTGTCAAACTTGAGCTTTGTGCTAATTCACCGGAGTAATATGTATGAAATGATTGGATTGACTCAAGGTGGGCTCTACGCCCTAAAAATTTGGGAAAGTAAAAAAGAAGAGTTTTTAAGATAGCTCTCTCTCTCTCTCTCTATATATATATATATATATAAAAGCCTACGGGGCCAACCTGTGGCTCTACTGATGAGGGGTGTGGGGGATTGAAAAATCTAAGTGGGCCCAGCCCATATATGAAACACCAGGTAAATCTTATCAGTCTTACCCCATTTGTTTGTGGCCCATAAATTTAACACTTCTTTATAATAATAATAATAATAATAAAATAATACTTTGTGGTTTTGACTTCTGATAGTTTAGTGCAAGATACAACAATCTTTTTTAAAATTCTTTTTTGGATGCATTTGATTATTCCCTAATTGCAGGAGACCGCAGATGATTTGTTTCATTTTATTTCTTGTAGAAAAGCATTTGCTTTTCTAAATACTTTTATGTAGCCATCTTCCTTTTTTTTATTTTTTATTTTTATTTTTATGGATAAACTGTTCGATAGATTCAATGGATTTAGTGGGGCAATAGGTGACGGAGTTCTCATGCTGTAATAAGCTGGGAAATGGTGAAAATATTCATCCAAAACAAAACACTAAAACTGATATATTAGTTAATATGCGGGCAACATTAGGGATTACAAAGTTTGACCCACCTCTAGATTTACAATGTAAGGCCCAACTCTAATAGTTACAAGGTAAGACCCACCTTTAGAAATTGTAGTACATGGGTCCCACCTTTTCAAATTAGGTTTTACCGCCATTACAAATCATGCCAACCTTTTAAGATTAACAAGAAAAGAATTTGAAACATGGGGCCCACATTTAAAGGTGGAGCCCACCTTCAGGAGTTGAAGATGCAGTAGTCCCAATGAAAAGCCGAGATTTCTGAAATCCCAAATGAATATTGGGATTCAGAAATGCTTGCTTTTAGGCATTTGGAAATTGCTCAAATTTCTAAATTCTCCAAATGCCGCCAAAGAAACAAGGAAATTTCCTGCAGGAATTTCGAGATTCTCAAAACACCCAGAATTCCTGTCAAAAAATTCTTATAAAGAAGAGGCCCACACTTACAGATTGACACAGGCTAAGTTCCTGTCGAAATGACACTGAAAGTCTGAAACAAAATGCTGGCCGTTTGATAGTGTGTATAGTATATAAAAGAGACAACAGGAGAGACAAAAGGCTAAATTGATAAACATTAGCACAAGGGTACAGACCCATGTGGTAAAAAGTCCATGTTAAATCCATTATATGAGTGGTCCACTTTTCACAATGGCAAATGGCTATGAGCAACAATGGTAATAACAATGATTAACAACAACAACAACAATTATTATTATTATTATAGTCATCATAATAATAATACAGCAGGTATATGCATCTCTGGTAGACATTAACCTTTTTATCATCACTTAAAAAAAAACAGTTACGAATGAATCTACTTAATTTGAAAATGCCTTGAGAACTTACGTCCCTTTGCTGCGCCTCAGAGAACAAATAAATAAATAAAAAGAAGAAGAAATCTCATAATGGAAATCCACCCATGATCTGGCGATACATGGGTGGCAATGATGAAAGTGTGTGGTGGCTTATTTGTGGCAGTGACGAATTCGCAAGGTTACTGATGGGAAGCTGAGGTTCATAAACTGCATCATCTTTCTGCTCTTGTTTGGGCCTGACAAACCTCATGTCGCTCTCTTTGGCTTGCTGTCTGAGAAAGGCCTTCTCAAGTGCCCCCATGGGCCTTCCATCACTATAATCGATGCCTGCCAATGGAAGGTTCACGGGCCGATGGAGACCCATGGGAAACGTATATGGAAACTCCATATCAACCTGAGCAGCTGCAACTGATTGATTAACTCCATTGTGACCAAAAGAGCAAAAAGATGCAGGCTGCAAGGCAGGCAGCTTCATGTCAAAGCAGGAGGAAGCCCCTAGGTTTATATCACCAACAAACCGCCCTATACAACCCAGTCTCAAGTACTCCTCAACTTCAGGTTTCCTCTCAAATCGTGGGGCAAGATCGTGAACTTGTGGTTCCGGCTTTGAGAAGTTGGTAGCTACAGACAAATTCACTGCTGGCTGCGCATTAGGGGCAGAAGGTGCATTTCCATTGCCTGAGTTTATATGACTGCTATTTCTGGCAGCAGGCACTTCATGATTATGCTTTCCCTCATAAGTTGTGATCACAGACTTGAGATCATGTGAGGCTCTTTCCACATGTTTCCTCACCATACAACCAGCATTTGTGCATTTGTAGTAGCTCCTGTACAAACAATAGTAAGAAAACTATAGAACATCTAAAAATCCACGTCACAAATATGAAAAACTACTAAAAATTGAAAGTCCATTCATTTCGCACAATGAACTTCATTATAGAAAATCTAATTTCCACCATACAGTCTGCCGTACGTGAGCTAGCACCATGAAGGGGTTGGTTAATAATTCCTACCCCTTCTTATCACTGAAGAGTTCAATACAAGTAAAAATGGTGAAACCAAACCAAACCAAACATAGAAGGTACATGTGACATGTGAAGGTGGTATTAGACATGTATGATTGTATACTACCAAGTGAGTTGCACATTAATGGTCAAAACTATTAGGGCCTGAGTGGCATTAGAATGATGCACTGCACCAGGACCGTCAACGGATACAAAAATCTGAATGAACAAGAAAAAGGGCAATCACCCATTAGATAACGTGCTAAAAGCCTAGCAAAAGGTTCCAGCCATTGTTTGGTGAGCAGATTATTATCAATAGCAAGCCCAGTGACAAATGTGAACAAGCATGGAAAAGCAACAGCACTCATTTAGGCACAAAATGAAAGTAGATGTGTCAATTATGTACCTCGGGTTTGGATTTCCTTTAACCACTTTCTGCCCATACTTGCGCCAGCGATATCCATCATCAAGAATGTCCACTTCGCTTTCTGTTTGAAGAACTACTCTTGGTTCACGAACTGCTCTGGATGCCAAATTTGTTTCAATTAAGCAACTCTCTTTCTTCCTGGAAAAGAAAAAAAATGAAAACATCCGATGCTTCATTCTCTTGTGATACAGCCAGACAAGTAGGCATGTTACTCAAAAATAGAAACAAAATAATGGCCCATCAGAAGGAACAACCTCCTTTTTGAATCAGGTTCATCATCATCAGCATCATCACCAATTATTATGCTTCCCTGTGTAGCACCATCTTCATCATCATCTTGGCTGGCAAGTGTAGAAGAAAGCTCAGGAGTACCAACTGATTCGAGTACACTTGAGTGTTTTCCCTGGGAAACTGACAAAGGATCTGAAAGATCAGTTATGACAGAAGTAGATGAAGTTCTATCCAAACCATCAGCTTTCCAATCAATACTGCCCTTATCATTAGACCCTTGCTGAATATTTTTCCAGACTAATCCTCCTTCGACTTTTACATGTGATCCAGCGCACTCCGTCATCTCCGACATCTCATTCAGTGAAATTACAGACCCAATTGCAGAACGACGACTGGGCTGAGGCTTTGGATGATTATGAGCACCCTTGTAAATTATTTCTGTTATTTGCCCATCATGGGAACGTTCCACTTTTTTCTTCACCTGACAAGTTGGATGAGTGCATTTGTAATAGCTTCGAGGATACTCACTTCCTTTTACTTGTTTCTGTCCATACTTTCTCCAGTTATATCCATCTTCTGATGGTCTCCCTGTTGCCATAGGTGGAAATGTGCCTTTCGGTTCCTCTTCCAAAAGCTGATGCGACCCAGTTTCCTCTCCGTTGGGCAGCTCATCAAGTTGTGCTTGATCGTCAGCAACACAAGGAGAGGATGTTTGCAAAGAAACACACTTCATTTTCACAACCATGTCACTAGAACCTTCCATTTCGGACGGAATGTCACCGGTGCAGTCATTTGCTCTAGTTTGTTTCCATAACCCTGCTCGACTGTTAAAATTTACCTGCGATTGCATCTGAGCTAGAGGTTGTTGATTGACATCAGTCACCGAAAGAAGGTGGGCATGACTGGAGGTGGAAGAGACCTAAAACCAAATCAAAATCAGGCCATAGACTCCAAATGAAATGCATTTCTTCCTAGATTAAATCGCATTTTTAATCAGCAATTGTTGTTTTATCAATCTTTAACCTTTAAAATCATAAAAGATCAAAAAGACTAAAATACCCTTTAAAAATCATAACCACACCACACCTTATCAGAAGACTAAAATACCCTTAAAAATCATAACCACACTACACCTTATCAGAAGATGGGCAATTGAGTTTTGGCATAGGTCCACAAGTGGGACAGACACCTCTCCATGCAGAAGATGGGCCCTGGGGTTTTGGCATAGGTCCATGAGTGGGACTAACACCTATCCATGTCTCTGGAACCCAAATAAGCCCCTATATGGTCTACATCAATCAAGACCCCCCCACCCCCCCCCCCCCCCCCCCCCCCCAAAACCACACACACACACACATTGGGTCGTATGACTCAATTTTGGCTGAGTTATATAACCACGTGAGACGCTTTTAATTAGCGATGCAACTTCATACTCTGACTTTTGAAGGCCAAAACCTAGTAAGTCTCAGACCAATCTAACAAGGTAGACCTTGTCTTCTGATCATACAAGATGATTGCATAGGTGATAAGATGAGCCAATCCCATGGTTGTTATGCAAATTTGTTGAAGAATTTAAGTGTTTGTGTTGTTCGAGAGACGTTGGAATGTTTTGCATTTGAGGGATATGAATGGTTAGGCAGATGGCAACGGATTTGGATCGTTACTCATTCCATCTTTACAAACCTCCTTTGTGCAGATAGGTCTCAGGACTTGGTGCCTCCTCACTGTTGATACCTCTACTAGTTCTCTTCAAAAATAAATTCCCATTATCATTCAAGAAAGGAGATAGAGAGGATGGTAAAAATAAAATAAAACTAATTGTGGAAGGGGCTTTCATAATGTTAATTGTATGATGTGGCTCAACTATGACGACTGTCACAGCCAATAGCTACCAAATGGACCATTAAATTCAACAATGTGCAATGGTACTACATTTTATCAACAAGATCTTACAGTCCATGAGACAGTGGGTTGTCTTCATTTAATATAAACCAAAACAAGAAATGTTGCACAGAGTAATTTTTTTAATAAAATCTAGAGCTTCTGAAACATAGTAGAAAATTTCCCGAATCCCCAATTGCACAAAGAAATGCTACTCAAACTTGGTAAGATCCTAGAAAATAAACAAATATATTAAGAGCTTTACTAACAGTAATAAATAAATCTCCTAAGCTAATTACTGACGGTAAAGAACAGCTTGCACTTGCCTGGTTTTCTACACTCACAAGGCATGGAATTGAAACAGTATTTACATGAGGCTTGAAACCGAATGAAGAATCAACATTTTCTGCCTTTCCCTTATTCATATCAGAGTTTGAAATTGGCATAATACATTCCTGACTGAAGGATGGTGATGGAAAAGTCCCAGTCGTTGGAGAATGTTGGGCCTGAGAACATGAATCACATCGATTAGATGATAGAAGGTTGTAATAGGGTATAACACCAAGGGGCTAATTCAAAAGCTAACCTAGCATGAATGTTGTAGAAAAAGTTAAATCTAAGTGACAAGAATTAAAAGAGGAAAAAGTACATGTGCATAAACACAATAGCATTGCAAAATGGAGCATAAATCCAAAACCATCAATGCATCCAAATAACTTGACCGCATGAGAGCAAATACCCCATAAGGTTTAAAAGATAGTTACTTGAACAAATAGAAATCCTTGTGCAGTTGACATAGAAGTATGAAAAATATACAATTATAAAGTTCCAGGAATACCCTTCATATTTTAGTTAAAAAAATCTGAGATGTTGCCACAATGACATGCAAAACAAAAGATACACAATTACAATGTGGTCATTTGGATCCACATTTGCTACCTGATATTTATCAATTTTGACTTAGATTTAGTCCATCCTACAGTTGAATTTTTATATCATTTCTATTTTTCGCAGTAGGAAAAGAAAAAGAAAAGAAAGAAAATACATTATCTCAGCCAGTGAAAACTACTTATATGTAATATTGCTCATGTTATTATCATTGTTAATCATAGTATGAACATAATGAAAATATAGTTAGTCAACCAAGATGGCTAACCCAATTATGGTCATCTTGCTTGACTAGCACCACTCTTATATCATGTCCATGTAGTGGTGTTCTGCAGGACTAAAAACATGAGAATAACACATGAAAAATAAGAATAACCCATGAATGTCACTACAGTACAGTTATCTCTGCACATATGGCCCATGTATCTGGACAACTGGAGATGCCCGATTGTCATGATGAAAGATGTTTCAAGTTGAGGAGAGAGAGAGAGAGAGAGAGAGAGAGAGAGAGAGAGAGAGAGAGAGAGACCATTTGTCCATGGGACATCCAACTCCAATTAGAACATGGCCCTATAGCCACATGGGTTCATTCAAATCCACGTTGAAAAGGATGCCCATGGCCTCATTTAAGGAGCTGATTTGGTTTATTTGATATTAGTTTCATGCTCCAATTGTACTTCTAGTTACCTGTGTCATTATTAGCTCAATTTTAGTAATATTAACCCTTAATAAGCATGCATGGGTACATCTAGCCTTTTAGTTATTCCCTGGTTGAGGGCGTAGATTTTTCCTTAAATAGGGCATGCCAGTATGATGCTGATGATGACCAATCACCTGATTTAACCTCACGTGAGGTCCAACTGTACGTGAACAAGCCACTCACATTGGCACACCACCTTCTATATAGGAATCGACCCAAATTTAACCCTAAGGTGATGAGTAGAAATGATAACTACATATTCCACACATGACCAAATCCACGGCATATCACTCTATTTGGTCTCAAAGTCAAGCCATTGCCCAAAAAATGGATGGTGTAGGATATGAGCCACTTTTACCGAGCAAAGGTGGCCCCATGCAAGTTCAATCAGATGAAAGCTACCATCAGCACGACGCTGACAGCAACATGAGATCATTTTCATTTCTCATATATATATATATATATATATAAAGTAATACTCTACCAGAAACAGTTAGTAGACGTTTGTAACTTTTGGTTATTAGCTGTCCTTTTGCCCAAGAGATAATAGTAATATTTCAAAATCTGTTGGAGGAAAATTTGGTGGTGATGGGGAACATGGAGGAGGTGTTGGTAGCTTGGCTGAATTGGATATCGGACTAGTTTGTATTTGTTCCATTCATTGATTCTTAAGGGAGGAAAGAAACAATCAAACTTTAAAAATTAAGTCATCAATGGATACAAACGTTGTCGGAAGGTAAAAGCGGAGGGTTGTCTCGTGGGCTATTGTTCATAAGGATTTTTATAGAGTCTAGAGGATGGACTTTTGGCATTTGGGTGGTTGTTTTGATGGTGTTATGTTTGTATCTTCTCCTCATTTTGCTTGAATTTCCCCTCCTCCTTGGACATGGAAGCTTAATTTTGATGGTAGCTCAGTAAAGGGAATAGCTGGATATAGTGGTTTAATTCAGGATAGTAGAACTAGCTGAATTTGCAATTACTTTGAGTTTTAGGGATATGTCACCTCTACTGAACTGAAGCTAAAATCACGAGTTTGCTAGAGGGATGCAAGGTTATTGCAGAGCTTGGCGTGGTTGGAGCATTGGTGGAGGGACATTTCTTGTGCCACTATATGGCTTCCTCTTCTACTCATAGTGTGCGGTGTACGGCAAAGATGCGATTTTAGCAAGGGTAGAAGATATTTTCTTTTTCCATATTCCCAGTGAGGCTAATCAAGAGGTCGATAAGTTAGAAAAGGATGGTGCTAAATGACGGTTTGTTGTAGAATATGTTACAGTTTTGTTTTGGCCCATGTTTAATAAATAAAGAAGTCGTTATATTTCAAAAAGAAAGAAAGAAAGAAACTTTTTAATGGGCCCTACATGGACTGATGTTTCTATTTAAGAAAAATAAGGAACTAGTTCTTTCGTGATAATTCTCATATATACAATATAGTAATTAGTAGTAATAATAGATCTGAAAAAGTACAACCTATCCGAGGATTTGGCTCAGGATAGATCGGAATGGGGAAACAAAATTCGTGATAATGGACTAGTTCGTTCGTGGTAAGATACTTTGAAAGTTGGTGTTGTATGCTACACTTTGGAAGTTATGGTTGGATAGGAATAACAGAGTTTTCTGGAACAAAAGTCATTCAGTGCAGGATATTGTTGAATCCATTGTTTGGTCTATGTCAAAGTGGGTGCACATGAGAAAGGAGTTTAATGATGTTGATTTGTTTGACCTTAACCAGTTTTGGGCCACTATATTTATGGGGAGTTGGCGTGTGAAGCCCTTGCAGAAAATCTCAAGGATGAGCCCACTAATGGGAGTTCTTAAATTAAATTTTGATGGTAGCTTTGTTTCAATCCAAAGGACAGTATGGATGGATGAGTATCATGGGGGATGAATGTATTTTTTGTGCATGCACTCACACGAGGAGGGAGGTGTGAGCGAGTGTGAGGGAAGTAAATTGACAATGAGGGATTGAGGGTCTTGGTAGGCCTCACAGTGTCCCTCGTATAGATTCGCTGGGAAAAAAATTCTCCCATAGATGGCATACATACATATATACATGTATGGAAAATGATCAGGTGTGGGTCCAACTTGGGCCCCACCTGATCAATCCACCAGTAATCCTAAACCCAAACTGCACCCCACCACACCCAAAAAAAAAAAGAAAAAAAAAAAAAAAGAAACCTACCCACAATACCAATCCAACCAAATGGACTGGATTATTGGATTGAAGTTAAAAAAAAAAAATAAAAAAAATTGCATTTTAAAACCGTTAAAATTGAGGGCCACAAATCAAGGGGGGTAGAATGATGGGATTGATTTGAAAATTCATATATAAAGTGGTACCATTGGGATCTTTCCACCCCCCAGCTCATCCTTGATTGGTGGGGCTCTAGGTGGGCCCCAAAGGCTGTCTCGCATGGTCTTCTGTGTGAGACATTCGCACCTAAGCATGCCCCCATGGTCTGAAATCATTAGGGTATGGGGATAGGAAGGTCTCACTGTAGATTTGAGATTGGACAAAAATCACCATGTTCTGAAATCATAACCATCAATTTAAGGTCCGTAAAATTTTAATAGGATTACAAGTGCATGTATAACCATTATAATTTGGGGCCCTTAAATTGATGATATGATGATCGAAACCATCGATTTAAGGGCCTTAAAGTTTAATAATGGTTTTCAAATTGCATGTATGACCATTAAAAATTGGGACACTTAGATTTTAAGGCCCTTAAGTTGATATCAAATGATCATGAGCATCAATTTAATAGACCTGAATTTTTGACATTTTTATAAGTGAATTTATCACCATTAACATTTTGGTCCGTTAATTTGATGGTTGCAATCATCAAAGCATGATTTGAGGGCTCACCCTACCTAATCCACAGTGAGTCCTTCCAATCCCTCCCTCCTTGACCTTGTAAATGGCATGCATCCAAGTGGTCCCACATCAAGGATTCACATGAGCGTTTTTTGTTTCTGGTCTTGTAAATGAACTTGAATGCAAGATCCATTCATTAGGACAATGGAATTTTTTTCGAGAAGCTTAATGTGGATCCAAAATTGGTCCCGACCCACTGCAGATTTCGACCACTAAAGCTCTCTCTTGGTTTTAAAATTGGAAGTATTGGAGAGACGTCGGGACCCACTGGCAATGTGGGTAGGCTTTGAGGATTAATCATCTTCAAGAATCATGTCCATTGGATGTTACTAGCTGTCTCCTATGAAGCTATTAAACAATTGGTAGGTCAAAATGGAAACTTTGCTATTAAATGATCTATTTCTTAGCCTTAGAAAGAAATGCTAGCAACATCCAATGAACCTGATTTTTTTTAAAATGGCCAATTCTCATAGCCCCTTGACCCCGATCCCACATATGGATGTCAACGAGTTCCTCAAACTCTGCCACACATGAATCCAGATCCCACCTAAAATCATCAGCCATGTCTCATCCAAAGGACTCCTACCTGCCCCCCTACAGAATTCCTCATGCACCTGAAAAATTAGAAAAGAAAAGGTAATGAAGACCAGATGATCGTCCACAGTTGAAGACTCTATCAATCCAAAAAAAAAACATACTGCAAACTTTTAGCAAGCTTCTATCAAAGAGCATTTCCAATCCCAAAATTTCCAACAGACAATAAAAAAAAAATCCTTCTACACATTAATAAATAAAAGAACATACTCTTCCAAGACATCTTTTTTACCTGCGAATTCGAACTCAAGTCCGGAGAATTCAACAGCGCCGTGGGGCTGAGACCGGACGGGATGGTCAGATACGGAGAACAAGCCGCAGCCGGAGAAGACAAAGGGCTGGTGCATATGAACCTGGCAGTGTTCAGCCTATGCGCATTGAACCCGCACCTCGCAGCCCTTCTCTCCGCAATGCTCCCTCTATTCCCAACTCCCAGCGAATCCCAACCACCAAACACCTCATCAGAATCATCCAATTCTTGCTCTTTCTCGTCCTTGACCGAACCCAGCTCATTCACCTCCTCCACCTTGGTAGCCACAGATTCAGAAGAAACATGGGCTCCTCTCAGGAGCTGCGACAAGGGCATTGAAGAGGAAAGTAGAACAGAGACCAGACCTCTAGTGCTGGGCATCAAAGGCCTCCCATTCCACGCTTGGATCAGGTCACATCTCTTCTTCTGCCATTCGATTCCAGTCACTAACCAATCAACGTCAACACGAATAAACGAACTCCAAAACCGACCGACCATCAATGGGAAAAAAGAGACTAAGATGCAGTTCATGAGCTAAAATGCAGCAGATGGAGAAGAGAAAAACGTACCTGAGGATCTTGAGCTCTGTGAGGAATTTCAGCAAACAGATGGTGGACAGGTCTTTAATGCAATGTATTGTAGAAAAGTTGAAGAGGATTCGAGCGAGGTTTCTTTCTGCAGTCGACGCTGCAGAGGAAAACGAGAGAGTAGTCGGATCCATTGCTCGGTCGCTTGAAGGCGATTTTGCTCTCAACGGCCTATAGAAAAGGGCACGTGCCATTTATTAGGCTAAACGGGTACAGTCTCTGAAATCCCATTTTAGTTGACTAAACTACCCCTTTATTTGGGCCTAATGACTTATGAGTTATGAGCATAGTGCAGGGAAGAGCCCACGTATTTGAACCTTCTACACACATAAGACCCCTAAAATTTACCCAAGCCCATAGGTTTGATCTCATCTAAATGGAGTGGACAATTAGATCGATTGTTAAGTTTTTTTCTTCAATATAAGTCGTTAAACTTGTGAGTCATGAATGTAGGGGTTAGCTGCTTGGAATTGACCTTAAACGTAATATTTAGAATCCATCATCAAAGGTCGTTCTTTTCATTTCCTAGTCCTGTGATCAGTGGGGCTCAAGTGGCTTCAATCAAGCTCTCATAGGAGCATTTCTGTCATTAAGTTCAATAAAAAGGAGTTCAACGGGCTTAAAACTTTGTGTTATTAAATTATGGTTTTCTCATGGATTTGGGTGGGACACAAGGAATGTTTTTGTGATTTGATTTGGTGTTTATAAATGTAGAAGAAGCTCTTTTTGAGTTACTGGTAGGAGTTTGTATGAAAGGTGGGATGTAGGACTATCTTCGAAGGGTGGTTTTGGAATTTGGAGAGGAGGGAGCTGAAAATAGGGTAAATTGGTTATGCTGCATGGTTTCCTGAAACCATCCCCACGTTAAGGTCGCCAAAGATCTCGTTGGAGGAGTTTGGATCTAATTTAGCATTAGGCATTTGGCATTTTATGATTGGATTAGCGGTTTCAGGAAAGATTTTCTGTACCTGCAGTTCAGTTGCATGTTAGTAGCAAGGGTAGATGAGCCCGTACGTAGGGTTGCACTTGCACTTGTGTCTGGGGATGTCCCGTACTAAATCAAGGCCCGTCCCAATTCACTGTTCCAAACCATTGAATTTGACCCTTGGGTGTGGCGGTTGTGGCCTCCTCTGCTTAGCTTGTGAGCTCAAATTTCAAATTGCTTGAGGACCCACCTGGGTATGGGACGGGGGATCGAAACATTTCCCCTCCCTTTACCTCTGTGTGGTGATGAAGGCTCGGTTGATGATCTCAACCACTTCATCAATAACGGCCCAAAAGTTTCAAAACGTGTACATTGTTTATCTAATTATTGTTTGGATGGGTGTAAAACCTTGAGACCGATTACAATAGGAGCATCCATGTTTTATAGTCTATTGGGACATAGTGGCGGCTCCAGAAATTCGAATCAGTGGTGTCAGCAAAGACTTATTTTCCACAAATCGAATAAATTTATTTTCCCATTTATCTACATCTGTCATCTACTTTCAGTAATTCGACAAATATAACATAAAATTCTCAAATAATCTATTTTCGACAATTCGACAAAGACTACAGAGAATTCTCAAACAAAAATAAACATAAATTTTAATACATTGTTACTAATAGTTCTTTATCCAAAAAGAAAATTCAAATACATAAACTCCTACAGCTGCCCTTGACGGGTTTTCATGTGTTGAAATCATTGCATAATAGCTTTATTATCAATACTAGAAAACACATCCTTTTCAATATATGTGACCAAGTTTAGAAGTAAATAAATCAATAGGTATACGATATCCTTTTTTGTCTCCACTAATTTTCTAACAATATCACCAATTCCTTTGATTTCTAAAAACTCGTTGTCAGAGCGCATATTAGCAATGTAGTTTTGAAGTTCATGGTTAAGTGTCATGAGGTCTATTGTACAAAAATCAGCAATGCCATCCTTTTGAACAAGTTATGATAAATGAAGAGTTGATGACAAAATATCTAAAAAAGAAATTTTTCTTTAAAAAACAAAAGTTGGGCCCATTAATTTTTTTTTTTTTAATTTTCATAGACAAATGGCCCATTAACTTAGGCATTAAGTGGGGTCAAAATATTCCTATAAGTTCAATTCATTTAAAAAATATTTTTTTTTAATAATTTTTTAGTGACCCCACTGACATCCATGTAATGCCGCCCATGCTGGACGGATCATGAGGTGGGCGCTATTAGCTATTTCACATTTGAGGTCATGAGCTCATGGGCTCGGCAGAGGATTTCCCTTGTTATATGATGAGGTTGAAACCGCAGCGGTTCAGTTCAGTTATTTGAACTGCCCTCTATGTGCTATATAGCATGTGTGAGCTATATCATCAAGAGTCCAAACCCACTTGAAATTGGACTCAACTCAAAATCTATAAATTCATTCCCCTATATTAAACTGAAAAGAATTCTTTTGCCCAGTAATGAAAGTGATTTCGACATGTCACCCATTTAAGCTACTCGATGCCATCCCCACTAGTGTGAAATATTATGGTGACTCATTGTAAATGCCTACATGAGTTTGAGACACCAAATGCCCCAATGGAGAGAGTGAGAGAGGGTATAAATTCTAGAGGATTTTATGGGAAGAAATTTGAAATTTGGTTATTCTTCGCAAAGGGTCCCGCAGATTGTGTAGTACAAATGGAGTACGTCAGGAATTCTTCCTTTTTTTTAAAGGCTAAGGGGAGCGATGCTAGCGTGGCTCTGTGCGATTTTTTTATTTCTTTAATTTTAATTACTTCAACTAATTTTGACTTTACATGGAGCTCATTATCATAATAATGAATGCCTTGTCTATAACTTATAACCTTTCATTATTTAAAATTTTTGAGAACCCACTCCAATCACTGCATCACATAAAGTTTTTATATAGGTATTTATTAAATAAATATCAAAAGCAGTTAAAGTTACTTTCATAAGAATTAGACTTTATATCTAACTATTGTTATCTTTTCACATAATGTTTTTGAAATAAAGAAACCTCCATATGACCCACGACCACCACCGTGCCTATCTACAAATGTTTCCCATTAAGTCCAATCCATCCATCCACATGTATATATAGGATTTGTTATATAAATTAGAGGGATTTACGGGTAAAAGCCCCATAGGATTGCATACCACTGATGAGGTTCTAGAATCATTGTATAGATGGGAGGGGTCCTCTTGGAGCATTTTTGTCTCTCTCTTATTTTTTTTAGCGATATGGTCGATATCGACCATTTTGATAGTAGATATCGATCGTTCTGTCAATCAGGTTTTCTTCAACATGTAACTATCTTTATTTACTGAATGCAACAGAACGGTCGATATCGACCATATCGCGAAAAGAAAAAAAAAAGGCGAATTTGCAAGTCCATCTGCAGATCCTCCACCCTCGCCTCTTTTCACTCCCCTTGGGTCGTGTTAGACAAATTGAATTCCTAGTTTTCCATCTTCTCCCTTTTATCTCCTCTACCTATTTGGATTCATTGAATCTCTCCTCCTCTTTCTCCTTTTCTTCTCCCCTCCATCCCTTTCTCTCAATGGCATCTCATCAAACATGTCGTCTTCGACCTTCTCATTTCCTCGTTGCGTCTGCACAAACAAAGAAACTCAAACCCTTTAGACCTTTGACAACATCCTCTAATGCCAGAAATGGAGCGACTTCCTCATCTCCCTCGCCTACTTCTCCATCCCTCTCGAGCTCTTTTACTTCGTCTCATGCTCCTCCATTTTCCCCTTTCTATGGATCTTCCTCCAATTCGGCGCCTTCATCATCCTCTGAGGCCTCACTCACTTCCTCAACGCCTCCAATACGCACCTCATTCATTCCCTCTCATGCTCTCTGTTACAATCCTGGTCCCATCCACCGCATCTGGAGTAGCACCAGCATTCAAGAAAGAAAATTTCAATTTCTCTTTGGGTTCTGCAAATCGAGAGCAACCACCACATAATGGTCGATATCGACCATATCGCTAAATGACAAGAAAAATATAAAAAAAGCACCAACAGGATTCCTCTCGTCTGTACTGTGATTCTGGGACCTAATCAGCGGTATGAGATCCCTATGGGGCCTTTACCCATAAATTCCTCTATAAATTATTTCACCCATCCACCCATATATGTATTTACACTGATGAAGGTCTTGCAGATTCAAATTTGTTGTCTTTCTCGCGCGGGGGGGGGGGGGGGGGGGGGGGGTTTGTGAAACTCTCTCAAGTATTCAAATTGTGAAACTCTCTCAAGTATTCAAAGAATGAATTGGGGCTGAGAAAGTTCATGAACAAGTATAACAATTTGCACAATGGATTGTCTTTAAAAGGTTAATCTTTTGAATAATACAAGCAAACTCATTTGTGAACCCCACTTTAGGCCTTGCCAATTATAACCAGTGAGGATGAAAATAACCCAAAGAGATCTCAACCCCATTAAATCACCTTAAAATATCTATTTTTTTCCTTTTTATTCTCAAATTGAAACCACACCATGACTCATAACACTTATCCTTATCCACTAAGCTACAAAATTTACAATCATATAATTTTAAAAGATACAAGGAACAAGAGTTGAATGAGTTAGACATGGAAGTTTACCTTTTAGTAGTACACCGAACAAAGTTGGCAATAAGAAAAGTCGATAAAAATAACTTGGGACGTAACGACAAGTCGCTCATGTTCCATTGCGTGCGGATTGTGCAAAATTGAGATCAGAAAAGACAAGTGGACCACAAGCCAGGAGAGAACGCAGGGCACATACTCAAGGTGAGATGACAGAGAATCAGTTGTCATCTGGATTGATCCGAACCCCATTTGTTTCTTCTTCCACTAACCTTAGCCAAACCAAATCCCAAAAGAAAATTTAGCCAGACCAAATATCATCATCATCAGCAGTAGAAGAAGAAGAAGAAGAAAAGGAAGCAGAAGAATAGAGGGTCTTCCTACTTATGGCAAACACCACTGCCAAGGTCTATGTAATGTAAGCTTTTTTTGATAGAGGGTCACATCTCCCTGGGTTTTTCTCTTTTTTATGGATTATAATGTCCTAATCCCATTTCCCATTCAATCCAATGCAGTTACTACTCAGTGTACGGTCACGTTGGGACCATGGCTCGTGAAATCCTCCGAGGGGCCAATTCTGTTGAAGGGGTCGAGGCCACTCTCTGGCAGGCACCCACCTCCTCTTTCTCTCTCATCTTTTTTGTGGAAAATGGAAATGTTTTTTAATTTATTTTTATTTTTCTTTCGTGGTGGGGTGAGATTGAGTTTTTTTTTTCATCTTTTATTGTCAACATCTTCTATAGTTTTCATTATGGGGTGCATTCCATAATTTTATTGGAAGAGCAGTTTTGGACCAAAGATGGAGAGGGTTCAATCCTGTGTTCAGATGTAGAGAAACTTCTAAGTGGAGAATTACCATTGGTTGGAGAAATGAGGTGAAAAGTAGGAGTGGAGAGCCCCCTTTTGGAGAATTACCCTCTTTCCTCCTCTAGAGATTCTCTCTCCTCTGTGTTTGGATTTGAATAGAGAAAACCTTATGGATGAAAGGAATTAATCATTTTATGGATGAATGAATCTTTATTAAATAGTTAATTGTTACTTTTTAATAGTAAAGATTCAATTTCAGTAGAGAAAAAAGGGTGTTCACTCCAAAAGTTGGTGGTAAGGAGTAGAATTACTTTTTCTCCCTGTAAGTAGATTGAAAGAGAAAATGCAATATAACTGAGAAAATTTTCTCCTATCCGCCTTTCTCTACATCCAAATCACTGAAATCAGCCTCGAGGTAGACACTGTTGAAAATGTTTCGTAGTGCTGAACAGTAGAAACTGAAATGGTAGAAACTGAAGTGTAGTCTTCAGTTCTGGTTTTTCAAGAAAAATGAAGTAACTGTGGAAAGAAAATGTCGCAGAAGACTGTCGCATAGCAAGTTATTTCCACACTGATTTCGTGTGACGCTGGAAAAAGGAATTTTCAACTGTTTCAGTGGTTGTTGCATTTTGGTGTGGAGAAACTCTTTCCATGTTAAAATTTGTACCCCATCTTTTGTAAGAGTGCAGAAAATGATCTTGTTCTTCTTGGGTCTTGAATTTGCTTTCTGCAAAATTTATGGAGAAGGCTCTCACCTGAGACGATGTTAAAACAAGAATAACAACTTTTCCCTTGGAAAACCATAAAACTCTCTGCACATATATACCCTTAATTTCTAACTAAGACACACTTTAGACTTTACCACCCTTAATGATAGGACTGAAACAGGTAGCAACGGCTGTCGCAATAGTCCAATCCATAAGGATTTCTTTCTTGTGGTTTCATTTCTGATAGGGAAAATATTTTCCACAATTTGTGCAGAAATCATACCAAGAAGTGTAGAAACTCATTTCCATGAAGAAATGTTCTTGATAAAAATGTTCTGCTATACCAAACAAAACAAAATGAAGCCATCAAAAAATCTTAAGTTTCTGTTTCCCAGTAAAATTTAATCATGTGGAAATAAAGCGCCACGGGAAACTGTTGCACACAAACACGACCATAATATACAAATAAAATATCAGTTTCTAATTTACTCAAGGTTTCAGATTGCAATTTTGTAACATTTTTTTTATTGTTAACATGATATGAGTTGAACCCACAGCCTCGATGTTGCAACTTGCAATAGTGAGCACCTTCCACTGTGCCATGTGCTCTTTGTCCTGCACATGCTTGACATAGAGTATGGGTGACTACCATAACAGTGGCCACACCTGTGTTAACCTATAAGATGCAGTACAATTGGATAGGGAATGAGAGAAATGTAAGGAAGTTGTTGAGGAGAGGAGGTGACTGGATGATTTGAGAGAAGGATTTTAAAAGTTTAACTAATATCTTCCCTGGTTGAACAGATACCTGAGACACTCCCGGACCGAGTATTGGAGAAGATGAAAGCCCCTCCAAAGGATACAGATGTTGCAGTAATCAGGCCAGAACAGCTGGCTGAGGCGGATGGTTTTGTCTTTGGGTCCCCTTCCCGATTTGGAATGATGGCTTCCCAAGTTCTGGCTTTCTTTGATGCCACCCATGAGCTGTGTTTGTCACAGAAGCTTGCTGGTAAACCTGCTGGCATTTTCTGGAGCACTGGGTTTCATGGGGGAGGCCAAGAGAACACTGCGTAAACCCTCGTTTGGAACTTGTACCTTTTATCCATGTGCTGAAGTCACATTTGCTTCAATTTATTTATTATGTTCTGTTTGTTTAATTGAAATTGAATTCCTAGGATCTATCAGCAATGCCTTTCATTGAATGATCCCTACTTTGGTAGGAATTTATTACCCTCTCATCACTCTCGTAGTTTAAATCCTACGAAAGTGAGAGCTGCATCTACATCTCCACCTTAAATCCTTGATGCCTCATCTTAATACTTCAATAAAAAACCCTCTCATTATGAATTCCTAGGAATTCAAGAAAGTACGCTAATGAGTCCTTATTCTTTAACTTTTTTTTTCATAATAGTGTGAACAATGCCATTGATAAGGGAAGAATACACAAGTTAGAAAGTAGAAGTCAATGATGATGCAGTATAAGAGTATTACAATCTGTGAACGCACAAGCATCTCCCGACCCAAAATTGAAAAGACGGACATCAAATCTCTCTTGTTCCTCTATTAAGCTAGCTTATCAAATTGACAAGAAGCAGGTTAATTCTTTTTTTTTTTTTTCCTTTTTGATTGGTAAAGAAGAAGAAGCAACATGCTAGAACTTTAGAAGAAGGCGTTGGAGTCAAATGGGTTGCAATTTAGCAGAACAAAGACCTAATATTTGAAGTGAAAGTTGTTTAGTCAATCTGATAGCAAAGATAAGATGAACAAATTTGCTAACAATTACGACAATCATGTGATGGCTTTGATTTCCAGGATTGGAGATGAAAACATAAGAGTTGAGAATATATATAGTGAATATGAATGAGGTGGGGTGGGCAAAGTGGAGATAATTAGTGGATTGTTATGCAATTGGCAAAAGCAACTTTGATTCAAAGGGCGACAGAGAAACAAGAAAAAGATACAGTACACAAATGAATATATTAATTTACAACAATGGACAGAATTAGGAATGGGTACATAAGAGGGAAGCTACGAGTAAATGCAATAGAAGAAAAAAATGTCAATGAATGTTGTTAGAGATGTTTTGTACATGGGGAGACCAATAAAGAACTTGGAGGAAGTTGTGGGGAGAGACACATCAGAAATATAGATTTAATGAGAGCATGGCTTCAAATATGGTCAAATGGAAGAGAACTCCCACATAATTAGTAGAATTTATAATGACGATGGTATTGATGATTCCTTGATGGAGACTTGGAAAGTCCGAGGGTAGCATTACAGGTACATATCAAATATTAGTTACAGAAATTAACCTGACTCTTGATGTGGTTTTTTCAGTGGTTAAATGCCGTAGGACATTGGAGAACTCCAATTCTTCTTTTGTACTTGCATTCCTTTCCTTTTGGTTACCATCAAGTCTCTTGTATGCTCATTCACTCCCCCCTGACGGGAGGAGTGAGGATTTTCATTATAGTTTTTTCTCTTTTTTCTTTTTTCTTTTTTTTTGTGAAGAGTATAATTGTGGTGAGATAAGGCTTAGATGATGATCACAAGCTTCATTGTTGCTTCTGAGATATGCAAGACAGACACACCTATTAATGAGCTTAGAACTCTAATATCTCTAATAACGAATGTTTAACTGCCACTGAAGGTCAATCTCTTTCTCTACCAAAATTATAGCATTCTTTGAGTCTCCTGTTACAAGATGACGGGAGATCTCTCTTTATTCTCAATGTCTCTTGAATTAGTGAAATCTCAGCTTCATTAGGTTCTCAACCCATCATAGCCAATAACGAGAGTAAAGGTTTTCCTGTTTCATTCCTCAAGATTCCACCAATTCAAGCAACCTAGGTTAACCTGTAACTTTGAGCTGCTCCATCCATATTAAGCTTCAATACCCCTTTTTAGGTGGCCTCCAATGTTTTTTTTTTTTTTTTTGTCAAACCCCTAGTAATGCTGCTCTCTGATTTTCTAGAACATAGACTAGCCTGACTCTTGAGAATTCTTTCCTTGATGATGCCCAAAAGGCTATAATTGCTTTGAGCAGTGTTCAAAATATTGGCCTGCATATTGTATTGGCCAGTAATTATCAAGTATCAGCGAAGGCTGATATGATAAGTTGGATGAAGCTGGCCGGCAGGTTTCTATTTGCCATATCGGTTGATATGACTGATGTATTGGTTGATATGACTGATAATTAGTTGTTTTTCGTTAGTTTTCTATGTAATTTGGTTTGTAATGACCAGTATAGTCAAGGTGCAAGGTGCAGGCAAGGTGCAGGCTAAGTGCCAAGCCCTGTTGGAGCCTAGGTGTGCGAGGTGAACACCTAGGCGTGAGCCTCATTTTCCTAGGCACATTCAGCGAAAAGCAAGGAAATAAGCATATGTCTGTTATTTTTTAAGCTTCTACCATTTTGCCATAACATTATTAACTACATCATCCATGTTCAGGCTTAGGCTTATTCTAAGTGGAAATATTGAGTAAAAAAAAATGACAAGAGGGAGGGAAAGATACCAACTATCATAATGCTAATTCATAAATTAAAACAATATACCAAACAATTAAAAATTATAAGTAAAAAATTTAAATACTTTCGAAAAGTTTAAAAAAAAAAAGTTTGAGGGTTTCAATATGAAGTTTCAATTTTTCATGAATGATCAACTGATTTCAGTGACTAAATTCTACTTGGAATAGGTTGATTAAACTTGGGTTCAACTTGGCGCTTTTAGAAAAAGTTGGATTTGGGCAGAGTCAAGTTTGATTAAACTTACTCGAATTCCCTTCCAAAATTCACATGATACCTGACCTGAACTTACCAAGTTGTAATTTTAGATCTAGTTGGTTCCTTCTAGTGTGGAACCTCTCATTAAGTTAGAAGCCATTGAATTTTAGGCCATTGTTTGAAGCATTATCCTTGCACACATACGGAGATATTGCTGCGACAGATTTGATTTGAGTAACAGGTTTAGTATGAGGGCTAGGTTGGAACTTCTAATTTAAGTCATGTAAGCCAGTCAGACACGTTCTTTTCTAGGCTGCCAATGCAAACCAACATAACAGGCTGAACTGCTTTGTGCAAGATTTTGTTTAATTAGCCAGTTAAAGTAAGAGTACCAGGCCCATGGTCCTAATCTAAGACCTATAGGTCTACCTAATTGAACCCTGCCACTTAATCCCTGATGCGGCCCAGTATTGAAACTCATTTGACTTTGTTGGTTGTTACCAATCTGGTTGGACATAATAGTTGAGACCCAACTAAAACTATCGGGGTTTGATTTGGTCAATAGCCATTATTATGTGTCCAAGACCCATTGATTCCAAGAACTAATTGTAACAACAACAACAACAACAATAATATGGTTTTTTAGTTCTTTTATAAGCTATATAACCCATAATTGCCAATTAATGGACCCATAAGGACCATTACCAAGTGTACTGTGGCATCCTCTGTCTGTCTCCTTTCTCTCCGTTCTCTTTCCTTTGCTTCTCTTCTTACTTCTTATAGTTCTGTTCTATTTTCCTTCACAGAGATCTAAAGGGGTCAATAACTTAACATAAAGTGTCCATTAAAAAAATATAAAAAAGATAGCAAAACCTTAGTCTGCCCAGCGCCTGGCACTCAGTGCACCTGGCGAGTGCCTAATTTGGGGCCTTGCCTGACCCCAGGTGAGGTGCAAATGGTCCTAGAGCCTTAATGCGCCTAGGAGCGTCTTTGGCTACTGGTAATGCTATTTTACTACTTTTCAGCTAGCTACAATGTTATCTGCTTCAATTGTTTGGTATGCCATATAATTGTATTCATAAGGTGCTCTTACTTGAATTGGTTACTGTGCAAATTCTTGTATGTCACTGTTTCAACAAATTTTGATGCACTCAGTCCATTATGTTATAAAGCTCCATTAGTTTTCCTACTTTTCAACATAAGAATGTTGGAAAGAAATGCAAGTAGAAATAACTTTATTTGTTTAACAGTATTCAAACTTCTAAAGATCAATGCAATCTTTGAAATAGTAATGTTAATATAAATTATGAAATCCAGTGTTATAGATAGGATAATCGTACTCATATTCTAGGTTCTTTTAAGTTCAATGTCATATTCTGTTTCCTTGTATGGCATATCTGTGTCCATATTTGTATTTGGAAATCCTAGTTTGCCTCTTTATTCTTTTATTTATTTTTATTTTTTTAATGGTTTTTTAACTTTTGATATAGAGGGTAGATTAAGTGATTAGTGGTCTTGGAATGACTGAACACATGAACTTTGATTTGTAAATCTAGTTCTCCAAAGTCTAACCAACAAAACTATATGTGACCATTAACATATATAAATTACATGCATTTGATATCTATCCATGTCATATTTTAACCAATAGATTGTACAAGTGTACCTCAAAAGACTCAACAGTTTAGTCCTTGCAAAATCAGATTGTGATAGAACCTATGACATTTGGGTTCTGATACATGCTTATATACTACCTGAAATTGCATAGGGAAATAATAAAAAAATCTATTTTCTAATATTATGCTTTTTTTTATTATAAGTTTTTGCATTATTTGTCAAGAAAAAGTTCTCTCTAATAACTGATATCTATTACCAATAACTGATAGGTATCATCTTTTCAACTGACCATCATGCCTTCTAATTTCTATATTTGAGCACTGGCTTTGATTAGCTCAATTATTTCATCCTAGGGCATCTTTTCATCAAGTACTTTGTTATTTCTTTTTGTTAAGGATCCTGGGACCAAGTGAGCTAGTTTCCCTATCATTCTCTTATTCTAAAATGGCACAGCTCCCACAATGCAAACAACCTTTTTGAAGAACCTGTTACCACCAAAATGAAAAAATTAGCGCATAGTATATTATGCATGAACAAGTGATCTACTGATTCATTTTCTTACTTGCACATTGGACATGGGAAAGCTCAATCTTTTACAATGGGGAAGTTATTTCTCTCTCTCTCTCTCTCTCTCTCTCTCTCTCTCTCTCTCTCAAACTGCAGGTTGTTGCTGCAGTTAGCAGCAGCAACATAGTTGGCTCGTTGTTGCTGGATTTGACAACTGGGTATTATTTAATCATCATCATTCGCTGCAGGTTAACAGCAATACCACAGTTGGCTCATCATGGTATCCTATTTGTACCTCTTGGATACACCTTTGGGAGTGGCATGTTTGAGATCGATGAAGTGAAAGGTGGTTCTTCATATGGTGCAGGAACTTACGCTGGAGATGGATCTCGTCAGCCCACAGAATTGGAGCTCCAACAGGCATTTTATCAGGGTAAGTATGTTGCCGGAATAACTAAGAAGCTCAAGGCTACTTCTACCTGAGTACCCAACAGAGAATCTTCTCCAACCTTTGGCAGTTCCTTTCACAATGCTGTTTTGTGAATGCATTTACAATGCTGTATTATGCCATGTACACAGATAAAAAGGAACTATATATGATTATTCTGATGTGAAGGCTATACTTGTAGCATGCGATCAATTGGCTCAGAAAGTGATGATCTAATGAAAGTTGAAGTCACTCTAATAGTGCCAAAAAAAGGGGATCTCATTGGGATACTATGAACCCTAATCACAAAATCTGAACATGCAAAGAATTCGAGAAGTTGGTCCCCTCAACGCGAAGGGCTGAAGATGGAGATGTAGTTGGGATCTTAACTTTCCTAGGATTTGATTTTCTAGGGTGATGGCGGGTATTTATTTGCATCTCCCCTTAATTTATTTTCTATCATAGAGGAGATTATTTGATGGTCATTTATAGATCTGGTCATGTTTCTTAAATGTTAGCAACTTTTGGAAATGCATTTCTTAGAATTCCTAAGAATTCAATCATGCTGAAAAGCGCCCCCTTAGCTCCTATATACAACTAACTAAACCCACTGATCAAGCCTAATGCATTCCCTTTTCCCTATGTTTCTTTCTTTATGAAAGTGGAGCTTGGACAAGATTAAGGGCCCTTGGAGAAAAATCTAGCCTAGAGTCTCCTTTCCAGTCTCAACCATTCATGCAAGCCACTTTAGTGAAAGGAATGAAGGCGGCAAAACACCTAGCAAACTATACATGTTTCCCACTTTCTAGCTCTGTCACTGTCGTAGCATTTCCTATAAGCTAGGTGCATTTCAAAGCACATAAATCAAGCTTTACATATCATCTGATTTTAGACCAAATAATGCACTGCCAACAGTGAAATTGGTGTCTAAATAATGTATGATTAAGCAGTTTAATCGAATGAACGTTTCTAGTGGATGCAGAGTAGATTGTTTGTCCATAACTTCTGCAGGAGGAATGATCTGGCTAAATTGCCCAACCATGTTATTGCTGGGGATGCATTGTGAGGCCAACTGAATGCAAGTTGAACACGGATCAATAGGGTAGGTGGGTCCTAACATTTCATAATTTTTTTGAATAATACATATAAAAATTTTCTCTTGCACTTAGAGGACTCAAACCTGCAATCCATCACTTTTTATATGTTCTCTAATAACTGAAATACTCAAGCTAAATTATCATAATTCAGTAGGAAATATACAAACTAGTTAAGAATGGGTGGAAGTGGTCAGGGTAGCCAAAAGCAAAATCTGCCTCTTATGTGACTTTGGTCAAAATTTACTAACCTATACTCACCTATAATGTTCCATTGGTTTTCTTACTTTCCATGTGGCCCAAACCATTTTATTTTGCTATATATATTACCCACCCGTGGCTAAACCTGAAAGACCATGGATATAGAAAAAGAAGTCTGCTCCTATAGACAGAGGAATCCTGGATCAAAATCAGAGCAGTTAGGGGAGAAACATGCATCCAACTAACTGGGCAAACCTTTGGCTCTCACACCATTTTAATTGAACAATCATAGCAATTCCACATAGATATGCCAACAATTCTCCAGTCATGCTTCTCTCGCCTGCGTATGAGATTTGGATTTATGGGCGAATTACGTCCATGACAGCAATGCTTATGCATTCGAAAGTGCACAGTAACAAACTCAATCCATTTTTCAGCCTTGTAAGTTGGAACAGAGCGTTTAGAATGGTCCAATGAGATTGATCTCTTACTTGGCTTTTGTCCATTTATCCAAGATCAAAACTTTTCATCTTTTCTATGTACAGGGGCATTATTTAGGTGGGCCCACGAGTTGCACCCATTGTGACCACTATGAATCCACTAAACATTTCCATTCATGGCTGTCATCCTTACCTTGGCATTATCATTTACAGTGGCTTCAATGCCAAATGTGTACGAGCGTATCGTATAAGTAAATGAATACTAGGAGATGCCATCATTTTACTGAATCCCGCAATAAGAAGCGACGTTACAGGCTCTTGGACTTTTATATTTGATATGGGAAAATTGGTTTTTACTTGTGCAAATGTTGTCGAGGAGTAAGCTCCGCTTACGGAGTATTTATGCTGTCTCTGTTAATATTCGCATGAATGGTTAGCTATAAAAATTTAAGATAATATCATAATCAATCAGTCTTGAGTTCAAATTGTAAGATAAATGACTCGACACGAAAATACATGGTAACAAATATTGCGAGAGAGGCTACGCAGAACTACCAAGGTGAAAAAGCCTGTCGATCGGCTTCTTTCCCTTTCTTTCCTCTCTGGGCAGAAAGAGCAACAAAATAATTTTCAGTAATCGATCTTATAGTTGGCCTGCTTTATTTAACTTTTGAGCATTTGGACATATAAATTATTTGGATTTTGAAAAGGTCGGCCCGGCATATGTGTTTAGGAAGGTAGTTGTACCATACTGCCCTTATCCTTAACTTACAGAAGATGTACATCATCTATGTGCGCCTATGATGTGCACTAGACATGAAAAAGTATGAAATCTGCTGCCAAAAAGTTCCACGTTCATTGGCTGCCATCCAATCCTTTCATTTGCTGAGAGCGTGTCGTAAAAGTGAAAAATTCCAATGGAGATACCATCATTTTATCTGAAATTGGGAAGATCAAGATAAGTTTCAGGTGCTCCTTTCTTTGCTTTGCTTCGAATCCCATCAAAACCGTTTCCATTTTTGTGTTGGTGGACATTTTCAATTTACTACTTCAAATTTGGTTTGATTCGAATCCTCTTCTCCTTAGCTGACCGAGTTTGTTAGGAAATATATCAGGTTCACTGGCTGGTAAACGGGTCTGGTCGGGCTGATTCTTGTCACGTGGGAGGTGGACAACTTGTTTTGGACCCCAGCCTGTGACAGACCTGTTTAACCTGTAGACCGCACCCGATAGGCTTCGGGTTCTGGCTAACCCGTCTAACGCTTATTAAACGTGGGTTGGGTTGGCCCGACCTGTGTAACTTGTATGTACTGGTAAATATAAGTTAAAAGTGTGAGCAAGGTGAACTCATTCTCACAACCATTGGAATTTGAAAGGTAAACATAACCATTGCACCTATTGTATGCAAATATTTATACAAACAATATTAAAACTAGTTAGATGAAGATGAGAACCAAACCACTTTAGAGTATTAAAACTACTTTGGAACATTAGCTAGTAGTTAGACTTTAGCTATGAGGTATTTATAAAAGTAACTATATTTTTAGACTATTGACCTCTATAGATACTGTAATTATTATTTTTTCATACTTAAATATTGTACTTTAAGCATGGTGGTCAAGCTTTTATTTTTATGATAATCATTATGCAATAAAACTAAATCCAAACGAATATATAATATATGTAATTGATTAATAAAAATAACAAGTTTTTATAATTTATATAAAATAACAACATTATTGAATAAAGACAAATCCACACTAACAATGTAGAACTGAAGAAGATGGGAAAACTTTCCATGAAATTGATGTGCTACCATGCATACTTGCCGAGGGAGAAAGGGTAGAGTTTGATTTTATTTTATTTTTATATGGCTTTGACTTTTATAAATCGTGAATTATGTAAAAGGTGTAAAACACTACGATAGACCCCACGTATTAAATTCACAATCATTAACACAAACATCCATACTATTTATGGGATATCCCCAAGTTTCAACTCAACCTGGGTTATTGCCACTGTCAAGTTGATTCTTAGTATAAAAAAATAATAAATCCTTTCTAGATACTTATTATCATATTTTTCATCAAAAATTTAATCCAACGTAGGACATTCTCCGATGAAGATAAAATTTTGGATTGTCCTATGTACTTGAGAAAAATTTACTTTGAATGGTTGTATTTCAATACTTGATCCTCACAATGTTGTTCCCACACTTTAACTCAAGATTTATCAAAATTAAAGCCTTAAATCGAGAGTGAGTTGTAGCCTTTTATTTGTGGAATGGTTTGGAGGCAATGTTAGCAAATGGCCAACACTTTCCTTGTCCTCCTTCAATGTTTCTTTATCTAGGAGATTTGCATAAGCTCAAAAGGAGGGAGTGGAGAAGCGAGAAGTCACATTTACATGAGATCCTAAGCTTTACTTCACAACCCAAACCATGGATTCTAAAAAAAATAAAAAATAAATCATATCTTATATTATTTCTAATAATTCATTATAAAAATAAGTATCAATATAAAAGATTTTATACGAGTCATGCGGGTTAGGCGGGTCAATTGATTGTAGCCCCAAGTGCAAGGCCGCGATTGTAGTAACAACCGGTGAAACCGGATCGATCCATGGAGAGTTTATTTATCGCAAAACCTATCATAATGAAAAAAACTAGTTCTAGCCTAAAAAAAAACTATACAAATCAAATTTTCTAATTGAATTAAAAATTAATTACAAATCTGAAATATTAATTACAAGCAAAAAAAATTAAAATCCTAATCTATAAACCTAATCTAACCACTGCTTCACCATAAGATTTATTAGCCCAACCAATTGCAATAATTGTTAAGGTGCATAAAATAAAAATAAAATAAAATAAAATAAAATCAGAGAATAAAGAAATTAGATTTTAATTCTAAAACTTTGCAATAATTACTTTGCTTAATGCCATCAAGAAAAATCAAGACCACCGCACCAAGTGCGCACTGTCACTACGCACAGAAATTCGATGTTGACCCATTGGTGAAGACCAAGACCCCATAAACTTGATTTATTGATGAAAGACCCATTACAAGCAAATAACCATTACAAAATTCTTTTAATAAAAATAAAGTGCATCCAACCTTACCATAGACACAAGAAACACTAAACGGAGGAGAGGGACTCGCGGTCTCGAACGGCGATCCAACCGGCTCTCGTTTCACGATCTGAAATCCAAGCAAGGGAAGATGATTTCAAGGATGATCCGATGGTGGAGTGACGATAGCAACGGCGATGCGACGTAAGAACCCAAGTGGTGGTAGCCTTAGAGAGCCTTGGGTGAGTGAGGATGGTAGGGGAGAGATGGAGAAAAAAGTGATGGAAAAGAAAGAGGGAGAGGTTGCTGGTCGTCCAAGGTGAATGGGGGTATGGTAGGTGACGTCCAGCCCTCTTTTTGGGCTCTTTTTATAATTTTTTAATAGCTTGTGGTCCAAGGTATTTGATTTGGGTAAGATTTAGTAGTGTGGGGTCCAAGTTGGATTAGGATTAGGAGGGTTTTTTAGAGAGTTTTTAGGAGTTGGCCCACAATCCTAGTGAAAATAGGATTGTTTATCTCATGCAACTTTCTCTCTTGCTTCCCACTTTGGTTAAAAATCAATTCAAATCTGAAATTTCAGATTTGAAACAAATCTTGAAACCATGTGGTCCCCCTCATGGACGTGTGATTTTGCAAAATGGAGAGGCTTGGACGTGCAACTCCTTTTTTTGAGGAATCTTGGGTTGCAAAATTCAAATTTTGAGGCCTATCTTTTTGGAGATAAATCCAACAACTTAGTGCAAATCTTGGCCTCTTTGAATTTGTTTTCAACTTAAATTGCTAACCAAGATCTCCAATCTTTTGAACTCTTCATAGCTGGAAAAATATCCTTAGATGGGCCCACTTCCACTCTTGAAAAGATCCCTTCAAATCTGAAATTAATTTCAAACATGGAATAGAAGTAGGCCCCACTTAAAAATATGTAACATTTGAACTCCACACCATGCATGGACGTCCTCTCCTTGGCTTGATTTTCTTTTGCAATTTTTTTTCTTCTTTGTTTGGCTTGAATTGAATCTTAGCCATCCATCATGACATGTAAGCAATATTTGTTGGAGAGTAGATAGGACACCTCATCATCTCATGGCCCGCAAATTTGGAACTTATCTTCAAGAGATTAAATTTGATTTTTTTTCTTGCATATGAGAGCGGACCCTAACATGGCCGCCCCTACCTTACAATCCATGCCAAAGGAAGGTGGGTCCATGGTGCATTTGATTCATCAATTCTCTTCCGTGGGCCCCGATTTATGAAATTCCCTACAAAAATAAAAGCAAAGATCAAAGAATAATCTAATCATATAGGTAAGGAATTATGCAAGATGCGGGCCCAATTCATACTAAATAAATGCATAAAATGTCACCATTTTATCAAGTTTTCTTCAATTAAATCAATGGTACAAAGAAAATTCATCATTTCATGTGTGAATAAAAAGTTATAAGAAATTTGTGACTTTCAATGCCAAAAATAGAGAAATTCATGATTTTATGTGAAAATGCAATTTTTGGATGAATTTTGACTCGAATTCAGACTTTGAAGCTCAAAAACATAAAATCATAATTTTTTACTAAAATGGTCCATGATTTGATGATTAAGTCCTTAATTACTCTAAAATGATGAGGAAATTCTGCATTTTTAAGGACTTATCATCAACCCTAACCCGAACCCGTTTTTCAGCAGGTTGGAAAAACATAACCCTAACCAGGCCCATATTTTATGCTGGTCGAGTTATGCAGGTCGGGTTGGCTGGTCGGGCCATGTTTTGCCAACTCTTCTGTAGCTCTCAGGCTATTTCATATAAAGGAAGAAAAAAGTGACTAAAAATTTAAAGGGCATGGTTTCTATTTTGACAATTCAGTATCATTTATGGCATTAGGGGTGAAGTTTTCTCCTAATTAGAGTTCTAGGTGGAGGTGGTGTGGGATTTTCAAACTCTTCCCACAATAAATTGGACCCTCCTAAATTGAAGACACCTACCAAAATTATGCATTACTTCTGTGGAGAATTGCTATAGACGAAAATTCCACTTAGATTTAGAGGCAGACTCCTAGAGTCTTTTTTTTTTTTTAGAAAAATCTTAAAATGGGGCCTAAGTTTTTGAGAGATTTCAAAACAGGACAAAATAAAAACTATATTTCAAAATTAGCCTTTAAGTGTTCCAAATACATTTCAAATAAGAACAAACCGCCGGATCTGAGATCCTCCGGCCAATTTTCCCCCATTTCTTTTCAAAATCCCAAAATTTTCCTTTAGAACATTGTCTAATTGAGAGCACCAATACCTCACAATGCAGACAGTGGGGGTTGCAGGGAGAGTGCAAGTGGCACAAGCCTATAGACAATGCATGGAAATAGGCACAAGTGGCTGGTGAAAAGGTACCACATGTGAGGCCCCACCCCTTGTGGGCCCTCAACTTGATTTGAATAATTATAAATATAATATTAGTTATCTTATTATGCTATTTAATAGAGTATAGTAGGATAGTTTATTATTGTTCCTAAGTCTTAGGATTATGCTTTTCTATATTTCTTTATAGATATAGGGTGGTCATTATAATTTAATTAAGGTTTTAGTTAGATTAGGCCTTAGCTAGTAATTCAGTTTTATTAGGAGGGGTGTTGTATTAGAGAAGCTTCTAGAATCCCTTCAAAGGACCAATTTACCCATGTACTTATCCTTCCCTCTATTTAAACCCTAAGGGCCTTTTACTAATCAATCACAAACCCTAACCTATATATACACTACTATTGTAAATGAAATGTAAACCTAACCCTAATTCTCCTTCATTTCTCATTCATCTTCCATACCACTCACTCTCTAGAAATCATAATTCCCAATCCCATCAACAAGAAGAGTAGGAGATCACCTTCAATTGCAGCTTCAACCCAACATTAGCAACTTTGATCTTTCTCTTATATTCAAATTTCCATTTTCTATTGATCTAAGGCAAGTACCATATGCTAAATAGCTCAGAATACATGTTTTCTTTCTCTTGATTCTATAATTTCAATTCAATTGATGTATGTATGTTTAGATCTACCATTTGAGCTTTATTTTTTACGGTTATGGCCATTGATGGATGGGTTTATCTCATTTGGAAGATCAATGGCCCAAGGATGGATGGTGGGATGTGTATTGAAGTGTTTTCGTGATTTAATATGTCTATATGATGAATAGTGTGGATTGGAGGATATTTAATTGGAAATTGGATTGGAGGAGGGAAATCCCAGAAACCTCGGTTTTGATGCAGACGTGTGTGTCCGGTCGACCGGACCCTTGCACAGTCAACCAGGGACACAAAAACCTGTGAAAGAACAGGTCTCAGTTAAATTTCTGCAGGACTGTTAGACCAGTGTATGCGGTCAACCGGGCCCTGTGCCAGGTTGACCGAGTACATGGAGACTGCAGGAGATAACTAGGAGATGGTATTTCATTCTCAGGCTCAGAACTCAGTGTGCGCGGTCGATCGGGCCATGTGCCAGGTCGACCGGGGACAAAGGAATTTCTAGGAAATGCTAAAATCTAGAAAATGTCCTTATTCTAAAATCCCAGTGTGTGCGGTCGACCGCCTAGGCCAGGAGGTCGACCGGACACATTAAGGATTCCAAAATCAAAATATTGCATGCAAAGTGGCTGATTACTGTCACCAATGTGAGAGGTTGACCGCCCAGGCCAGGGAGTTGACCTGGTACACTATGTATAGTAACCTTTTTCCAGATTTTAGTTTCTGAAGTTACGATCGATTGTGGGGCCCATTGACCATCCAAACAGACCTCCATTGATGTGCCAAGCACGAGTCAATGGTGTGGCTCAACCCTAACTCGTGGGGACCACCAATTAGGTTTTAGGAATTTAAAATTGTCGGTGATTCGTCCCTTAAATGTAGTCAAGGATGCCCATAACTTTAGGAGCACCAAATATAATACCTTTTGGTATCAGAGATTGCAGTTAAGGATCCAATCAACTGATGTGGCCTTGAACCTTCGAGTGGACCATTACCTAGGTTGGACCATTGCCTTAATCCACTTGATTTTATTGCTTGGAGGTTATTATACGTTGTGCTTCTCTTATATCATTATTATTGTTTTCAAACCTGTTAATTGAATGGAAATTAGAGGACCTGAACCTAGGACTACGTAGTGGTGACCCAGTGATATAATCGGTGATAAATGACCCGTGTCTGTGGCTAGGCGGGCTCTCATACAACCTCAATTGGGTGTGTGGTGCCCTAAAATAGAGACGTCAGTTATGATAAATTGATGACTCATTGTGAATGAGTATGGATTGGTTACTTGTGGGTTGGACATGGACATTGTACTTATATTGTTTTAGACTAAAGTCATGGTTTATGGGCTTAGTATGGATCCAATGATGATTGGACTTGGACTTGGACTTGGACCGTATTCCATGATATTGTAGTTGGACCTTTTAGAGACTTGGTTAGGACCTTACTCGCGCAAAGCAAGCCTAGACAGACACAGGCCTGTATTTGTTTCCCTAGGTCGGCACTAAACATCACTTAGTTGATCTAAGCTCAGCCTGTTGACTGATCATCACTAGTAGGAGCTATATTTGGTTATGACTAGAGCTATCATGATGAGCTATGGCTAGACGGACGGTGTGATACCGGGTCCGGCCTAATATGATAAAGGGGTGTGATCGGTGCGATAAAGAGGTGTAATCGGTGTTGTATTTATGTTGTTATTAGCAGGGCTTGTTATCCCTTACATGGTTACCTTATTTTCCCCGCCACGACTGTTTACAGTATAGGAGGGCCGCAGCATAATATCCCGCGGTATCCAGCTTGTGTGAATGTGCCATATTGATATCTGTTATATTAAATTACTTATATTTCTGATTCTAAACTGTTATTTACTGCTCAATTACCTAGCTTATGTTTCACTGTTATTCTAATGATTAAATGATTGCCTCTATTCTCTTTGATGCATACATTATGTATTATCTGTATATAGTGCCTTGCCAAATATTTGGATCTGACCCCATCTTTGGTACTTAGGTTTTGACCTTGACCCCGCGGGTGACACATCCATTGAGGCGCCTATAGTCGGCGATTACGGGTGGGGACCGGTTGACTAGGTAGTTGAGCCGGAGGATGGAGCGCCAGCATAGGGTGGTTGAGTGCAGTTTGTTTTAAGTTTTTTATTGGATATGTAGTGAGCGGGAAATAAACTGATATGTATAAACTTGTTATTCACACCTTGAGATTTTGTTAGACATCAGCCCTGCTTTACTTGATTCATTTTATATGATACCTTATGATTCCGCTATTAATATATTGCTTCCACTATCTTTTCTCATGCTTCCGCAATTTAACTGTTGATCATCTTATTGTTCAAAAAGTTTTAAAATTTTGACCTCACTGCGGACTAAGATCTTAAAAGTTCTCAGATTTTTCGGGAAGTAGCACGCCAAATTCAGGTACCTTGGCGGTAACCTCGGTATTCGGAATTGGGGCGTTACACCATATATGGCAACCGTCTGTGAAAACTATTGAAAGAGAACAAGTGTAAAAACCTGCTGGCAGGTGATTGGGTTCAGCAAGAAAGGATTGTGACAGCAAGCCTGGTGATAGCAATATGCTATATCACACATAAAAAAATAAGCAGCAGTATGTTTTGGATCGTCAAGCTCTTGATACCATGATAGCAAAGATAGAGTTCAACGCACAAACTTTTTAGTGATTGTATTCAAGTATAAATTACGATGGTGATCCTATAGATAAGAGAAATACAAGTATCATTTAAATGTAAGTATATCTCTGTCTACCAAAGTATGCTAACAGGGATCATTATCTTGGATTTGGTTGAGGTTGACTAATAGTTTTTGGTGGAACTGTGTCTCATTTAAAAACTCAAGCTTCATTCATTTTTTTTTTTCAATTTGTAGTTTGCCAGTGGATTCTGCAGTTTTTTATTAGTTGGATTTTTAAATCCCTTCTTCTATCTGTGTTCATATGCATATATATATATATATATATATATATATTTATATATATTTATAAGAAATGGAATGGGATTCTCTAGATGATATTTGAAAAAGCTCTAGCAAGGATCTGAGATTTTGAAGAAGGAAGGAGAGGAGCTTGAACGAGGAGGAAGGAGGAGATGTTAGAGAATGGAGAGAACCATGACCCATCATTTGTTTCCTAGGTTTTCTTTTCTTTTCAACATAAAGCACTAGGGGTAAATTTGGGATTTTGAACAAAAAGAGGGAAATTGGCCGGACAATCTCAGATCCGGCAGTTTGTCCAGATTTGAAATGTATTTGGAAAACTTGAGGTCTATTTTAAAATGTAGTTTTTATTTTGTTCTCTTTTGAAATCTCACAAAAACTTAGGCCCTATTTTGAAAATTTCCCTTTTTTTATTAAAACACCTGTAAATTTGCAAAATCTTCTTGAGAGGACCATGGGTAACCTTATCTCCAATTCAGCTTAAGCCAAATGGTTATCAATGTTCATTGGATCATTTTTCTCATTTTTTATGGATAGGTTATAAAAACCCTCTCTCTCTAATTAATAGCCTCCACAAATTGCTTAGAGTCGCTGAGTATACCCCTAATCTTCTAATGAGTGGAGTGGAATTCTTGGGGCTGGCTTTTTGAAGTTTTCAACCAGTCAAAATGAATGTCCTCCATTTATAAACTCATTTTCTTGAAGATATATCCCCAACCAGAGTTGTCCCAGTGTAAGATTGGGCAATATGATTAAGGACATGATTACGAAATATGATTAATAGGCATAAGCTTTTTTTATATCATTCTTGATCACATGATCAATCTTATGGTGCGATCGACCCTTATTGCGGTAAGATTCTCCAATTTTCAATAGGCAGGCTTTGTTGTAGAACTTACGAGAAGCACGAGGGAGACTCAACTCTTACTATAGAAAATATCTTCCTACAAGCAATTGCGAGTGCAGTTCATCATGTGGGCCCACCTTTCATCAATGTGGCCACTTTGCTAGTCTTTACATCTCGGACCTGGCAATATGGCATCATTCTCAATTTGACACTTATTGAACATTCACTCACATTTATATTCAATTTCAAGATAATCTTTGACTAAAAGGACTATTAAATCAAGTACTACAATAATAGGGTGGGATTATCTTTTGAATCTTCCTTATCACCTGGAGACCTTTCAATATGCCCTCCTCTCATTCCTCCCATTAGTAGATTTGCATCACAAGTGGGCCTTATTAGCTATAAGGTTAGTAGGTGAAGATTTCTCTTTTGAGTTCTTACTGGGCCCCTACCCTAGTCTATTTATTATTGTCCGTTCTCCATTGTGAATGACGTTTATTTTTTGTCCTCCATCCATCGTGGTCTTAGAAAGCGAACGGATCACGTGAGTCGTGACGCACGCCTGGACGTACTTATATCATCGAGAGAGAGATTTACATATAACACTTTGTACTTTTTTATAATAACAGAAAAACCACTTTTTATTTTACAAACAACTGCCTCTATTAATATTAAAATCTTGGTCAACCACCTTAAACATTAGTCTATGGATCATTGTTAATTGATTGAAGAAGTCCTATGCATTTGCTAAGCATAAAAATTTATTTTCATCTAAGCACAATTAGATTAAATTCAGAATGATTGTGCTATAATATCTTTCAATCTAGTCAATCTAATGAGGACTAACACCCCCAATCTAACATTATCAAGGTAGAAGAGAATCTTCATCATAGTAAAGTACTTTAAACCTACAAAATAGTTAAAAAGTGCTCTCTAGTTGCAAAGTAGGCAGTTACTTAAGGAAACAAGAAGGTAGTATAAATTTATAATTACCCCCCTTGTTGTTGGTGGAGTGGCATAATACGTGGATTCTCTCACTCCTTGTGTTCTAAATCACTCAAGGAATTTGCCTAGTGTGCGTTTGTATGAGTTTAGAACGTGCCACGTGGGGGATTGGTCCTGTTGAGTTAAAAACCTAATACCCATGTCTTAGAATTTTTAGTATTTTCAAAATAAGTAATTTTAAGAAATAATTTTGAAGTGGAAATTTATTTACTCACCTATAGTTTTTTTTACGATTATTTTACTTGCCTCTTTCATTTCTACAAACAACCACCTTTTAATTTAAAACTCTTAGCCAACTCCTTTGACTACCACACAATCAAAGGCTAGTTTTGGGCCAGCTGATGAACATGATATATTTTATTGTAAAAGTAATTTTTTTTTAAATTCAACTTAATAGAAATTTAATTGAGGACACTAATCTAATTAGATTGACTCAAATTTAATCATCTTTCATTTTATTGAGCTGAATCCCAATAAGGCTAGGGCCATGGAAAATCTTTCTCCTTTTGTAGATACAAATATAGCGGAAAAGAAATGGAACGAGGATATCAACTCCCAAAATTTAAGAAAGTTTTTATCCTTTATGGAGAAAAGAAAAAAAAAACAGAGGACCTCATCAATAAAATAAAATAAAATTTAATGAAGGCCAAGCTGGTAGACCAGGATTTTGAAAGCAATAAAGAGGGTTAATTGGTTAGTTGGTAATTATCAAAAACTAGAAGTTGGAATTTTGTAATTTTCACCCCAACAGATGCTGTTGATATTTCATTCCCTTCTCTAGCTGTTTGTGCTCAAGTGTGTGGCTGCACAGTACTCACAGCCTGTAGTCATGGTTCCCTTCATCTACTACTCTGTCTTTGTATTGTTAATTCTTCACCCCATCTCTGAAGGAGCTCCTGAAGAGGCTCTCATCACCCAACTTCCTGGTTTCAATGGCACTTTCCCATCCAAACACTATTCTGGGTATGTCTGTTATTCTTTTCTCTCATCTCTTGGGTTTTATTTTAATCCTATTCCATCTTAATTTCATTTGGGGTTGTGGGTTTCTGTTATTTGTTTGAAGGTATGTGTCTATTGATGAGAATCAAAGGAAGAATCTCTTCTACTTCATCTCTTATTTATTTATTTTTATGATCTCTCTCTCGTTTTCTATTTCTTTTTTAAATTTTATTCATTTCAATGTTACCTTGTATTTGTGTTGTTTGTTGGGAGGATCTTTGATTGACCATAGTTTTACTTTGGGGTTGTGTTCTTTGTAATTTTACTTGGAGCACGGTTGTTTGCATGCAATTGAATTCCTAGGAGTTCATGGTAAAATGAGTGCAATCGATGGAATATTGAAGAGCTGAGATTTGATGGATATGAGGTGGAGATGACAGATATGAGGTGATGATGTAGATGGGAACCTGACTTCCCTATGACTTGCTTTACTAGAGTGATGGTTGGGTATTCATTTACCACCAAAGGACATAATATTTGATGGCCATTTGTGGATTTTCACCCTCAATTTTCTTAAGCTCATAAGGAATTGAATTCCATGCAAAGAAAAAGAACCTTTGGGTTTATGTTGTTTGTTTAAACGTGTCTTTTTCTAAATTTTGCTTCATCTTAATTTTACTCTGGCTTTGTGCTGTTTGTAATGTTACATTGGATTTGTGTTGTTTGTTTAAAGGTACGTGACTATTGATGAGAGTAAGGGGAAGAATCTTTTCTACTACTTTGTCCTTTCGGAAGGGAATCCGACCAAGGACCCTCTTGTGCTGTGGCTCAATGGGGGACCTGGCTGCTCTAGCTTTGATGGATTCGTCTACGAGCATGGTATTTTTTTCTTCCTTCTTCTTTCAGCTGTGTGTTCATTTCTTTTGCGTTCACTGATATTGATTTTAAAGAGAGCAACATGTTCCCCCCTAATTAGATAGATAGATAGATAGCTTATTCAGAGTTTACTAGTAGACTTCTAGTCAACACCAAATTGATGGGATAAGGCTCTGTTGACGACGATGATGATGATGTGGCAGTATCAATTAAAAATCTGTCAGTATCATTTTGCCTATTATTGTGAGTTGTTGTAGGATTGCGGGTGTTTTGGATGTGGTGTGAATGCTGTTTTGTGTATTTGGCATGTGCATTATTAGAGCATATATCCAAATATATTATGCTTAATTCCTGAATAAAATCAAGAATTTTGATTGGTATTTTCATTCCTAGAATCAGATATGCAGATCAGTCTAGAAAAAGTGTGTAATCTCCACTAGGAGAGACCTCCATGTTTCCTCCTACTTTATTCACATATAAGGGAATCCCCATTTTTCACTCTTGCCACATCCAAATGATCAGAGAAAATGAGGCAGGCTAGGGGAGATAGACGAATTTTGCCAGCAAAATTATGTACTGGACTCGTTTGCAGTGATTGCTTATTTCTTTTGCTTTTTAAAAAAAAAAAATTAAAGTTTCATATATGTGGTTTAGTCTATGCGGTGGAATTGACGGTAGCTTGACTGCTACTGTTGGATTAGAGTTTGGGTTCACGTTTGGATCATTTTTTTCTTTTAGTTGTGGTCAGTTGAACTTGTTAAGAGGCATTCATGTTGATTATCACTTAAAACTGTTGAGGGGGAACTTTCCTCTCAAGTGTTAAGAACTAATCTTCTATTTGTTTGAAAATGTTATCTTTGTATAACCCTGTTATTTTTCATCTTGGAGAACTTTCTTCTTCAAGGTGTCTTATCATATTATGGCTACTCATTTACCTCCTTGGTTATTAACCCCTTTACATTGACCCTATTAACTTATCAATATGTCTTTCGGAATTTTCAGGCCCATTCAATTTCCAAGCGGGAAGAAAACCTGGAAGCCAGCCACAACTGCATCTCAATCCATACACTTGGTCTAAGGTAAACATTCCTTACTCAATGATCATAGTTAGTAATAACTGTCCCTTGAAACTATCATTTCTATACAAGTGTCCCTGTTGGATGTATTGGACAGGTACTGTATGTATCAATTCAATTCAAGGTTTCACTTGTGCAATTCAAACTGACACTATCAAATTTCCAGGTTTCCAGCATCATATATTTGGATTCTCCTGCTGGTGTTGGATTCTCGTACTCCAATGATCACGGCGATTACACTACTGGAGATCTGAAGACAGCATCTGATTCTCACACGTTTCTCCTAAAGGTATCTCAATACAGAAATACTACTGTAAATATTAGTTGTTTTCTTTTATTGAAAAGAAGAATAACCAGAAACAGTGATTGTTCCACGTACATTAGGATGGAAGGTTCCACATCTTATTAGTTATGATGTGATATTTATCAATCATGCATAGCTGAGGTGGTCTTTAAGCTTATGTCATACTGTAATTTGACTGTGAGATGTATCTTCTGTTGTTGAAACAGTGGTTCCAGAAATATCCAGAGTTCCTAGCAAACCCATTTTACATATCTGGGGAGTCCTATGCTGGAGTGTTTGTGCCAACACTTGCTTTCGAAGTTGCCAATGGTATGTCGATTACAAATCTTATGAGATATTGTATGTTGGATAACACTAAGGGAAAAAGAGTGCTGATACAACATAAAACATTCTACCTGACTTTGTTCTCTCACAGGAATCAAAGCTGGTGTGAAGCCCATGATCAACTTCAAGGTCAGACCTCTTGGATTGTGTATTTTGGCAATCTAAAAGTACGACAGGCGTGGTGCTGATGTTCTGTTCTCATTTTCAATTTTGGTTTTTCCCATCCAGGGATACACAGTGGGAAATGGAGTTACTGACACAGAATTTGACGGAAATGCACTTGTCCCATTTGCACATGGAATGGGCCTGATATCTGATGATCTGTTTCAAGTGAGTAACTCATTTGGGCATGGGTTTTTTATGCGATTATACCAACAAAAATTGAACAGAAACTGATATATTATGATATATTGTGGTAAAATTGTAGGAGGTTAATGCTGCATGTCAAGGAAATTACTGGAATTCAACCAATGAAATCTGCGAGGACAAGCTGAACAAAGTTGACGAGGTAAGATACTATAGTTGTACAGATCTCAAAAAATTCTACTTGATATAAAAACCGAGGTCATTTCATTTAGTCTACACCTAGAATAGCATCTAAAGTCTTCTTATGCGGTCTACACCCAGGATATCAGTGGTCTTAACATCTATGACATCCTTGAGCCCTGTTACCACAGCCCAGAGATAAGAAGTATTACAAGTGGAAGCATCAGGTTGCCATCCAGTTTCAGGCAATTAGGCGAGACTAAGAGGCCTCTTGCAGTGAGGAAAAGGATGTTTGGACGTGCTTGGCCCCTTAGAGCTTCCGTGAGAGATGGATATGTTCCAACTTGGCCACAGCTGCTTGGAAGCAACAGCGTTCCCTGCACAGTAAGGATCCAAATGAACTTATTTCCAAACTCTCCTTTTTAATGGGTCTACGCCGCTTGAAATAAATTTTCATGGATTACATGATCTTTCATGAATACTAATATTCCCTTGATGCTCACTTCTTAGGTGCCACCAAAGGCTTATATTCATGTTCAATATTTTACTCATCAGAGAAATTAAATAGCATGCATGATTTTTATGATCACTAAGATTCCCTTGATGCTCACAAAAAGTGCCAACCAAGACATATATTCGTGGTTTGATGTTCAATCCTTGTCAGAATAATTAAGTGTATGCTAATAGAATGAGAATGTCTATCCTTGATTTTATTTACAGTCACAAAATTCTGGGAAGTAGGAAATAGGAAGTAGGAACTCTATAGAATTGTAAACACTGCATGTTATTTATTTATTTATTGTACAGATGCATCTATAACCAGATTGTCACCACCACTTTGAAGACTATACATATAATGCCTTGGAAATCTTTGCCTATACACACCAAAACCAGCACTCTATGATTTAAAATGGGAAGTAACCATATGAGAATGGCACATGATGAAAAGGAAAATCACTCACCCGCAGTGACATTATCTTAATGTATATCAAGAGAAATGATTGCATCTTTCTTGTTTTATCTTTTCCCTTTTCTCCACTTTTTTTTAAAAAAAAAATCATAACATGTTGATAATAGTTATGAAAATCACTCACCTGCAGAGACATTATCCTAATGCATATCAAGAGACATGATTGCATCTTTCTTGTTTCATATTTTTCCCTTTTCTCTTTTTTTTTTTTTTTATGCATTTTCAAAACTTGTTGATAATAGTTGGGTATTTGTTTTTTTTATTTGTGCACATTCCATGTTGCTGGAAAAACAGGATGATGTAGTTGCGGCTGCATGGCTGAATGATGAAAAAGTGAGGAGTGCAATTCATGCCCAGCAGGTACAGTTACTACTTACTCCTGAAACTTAGGTTTATAAGAAATGAATCTGATTTCTCATTCTACCTACAGAAGAATGTGTCTGGTGATTGGGAATTATGTACTGGCAATATTAACTTTTACCATGATGCTGGAAGCATGATTAAGTATCACAAAAACCTTACTGGCCAAGGATACCGTGCACTAATATTCAGGTACATACTATTCTTGTTTCATCTCCATCTTGAAGTGCTTGCAGTTCTAGGTTACTACATTTCAGTACATCCCCCCTATCATGTCACTATCACATCCATAGATACTACTGACATCCCTCCATCGTGTCACTATCACATCCATAGACAATACTGACGGCCCTCCATGTCACTAACACTTTCATAGATAATAAAATCAAAAGATGCAACAACTTGAGACACTATGAAGCGTATTTTATTAGCCAGCAAATTTCTGTGATTATGATCAATTCCATTATTGACATTTCATGAGCTGATTATGCAGAAAAGTTCATAAAACTTTGTTACTTATTATATTACAATCTAGATCTATTCCTAATAACTCTTGGAGGAAAGATTTAAGTTGTCCTTCAGTGGAAGTATTAGAAATGATGGAACTTTAAACAGATATAAAAGTAGTATATATGATGCCTGAAAGTTGGATTCATTAATGAACTTTTTCTTTTGTTTGGTAACATGACTTGAACCCAAAACCTCTGATGTAGATCAGCGGATCAAAAGGTGATCTAAGGTACAGATTGTTGTTCCAGCAGATGGACTGATCTGATCTCTCAAATGATGTGAATAAAAAAAAAGAGAGTCGCAGCAATAGAAAGGAGGAAGGAGAATCAGCTAAGAATTTTGTAATTCTCACTATTCAAATATAGGGCAGTAGAATTTGGAAGAGGATCTATTTAAAAAAATTTTAAAAAAAAGGGAGTTTTGAAATGATGTGGAAATTGGATATGGATTCTAGTAAAGTTTGTGATTAGGTGTTGACTTGGATTAAATGGGTAGCCAAAAGATTCTTAGGGAGGTAAGAGTTATAAATAAACTTAGTTGTAGAACTCAGAATCCAAAAGGTTATTGTTAAAAAGATAAAGCTAGTCAAAGTCTTGCGTTTTTTTTTTTTTTTTTGGGGTGGGCGTGGTGCATGGAGAATAAACAAATAAGAATATAAGAGTAGAATAATTCTCAACCATTTTTTCTCAGCATGGACATTAATTTTATTTTTTTAATCAGTTCAAGCCAATGAGGATTCCTTTTTCTTACAAGATCTCAATTCCGTAATTCTTCTTTCACATTTAAATGACTCGCTTGATTGATGCATTTGAAAGAATTTAAGAGTCTGTTTCCAAGGTAATACAGTGAATCCTAAACCACTAATACTAGATATGTATCTAAAAAATTCTTGACAGTTGCTAGCAAGCCGTTTTCTAAATAATTATCTTTGGCCCTGGAATTGCCGAAGTTCAATATTTTTCTTATGCAGAAAAGGTTGAAACTATGCAAGTGTTTGAACTTAGTCCAATGAAGAGTTTGTGGATAGAAAATTTTAGAACACATTGTAGAAGTTGCTTCTAACTTGTGGAAAGTTCTAGCTTACATCTCTTATTAGTTTGATTGTTTTTCCTTGTTTGAGGCATAGTTTTTCTCTGAAGTATCTTACATGCTATGAACTGCTCTAATTGACAAGAATTCCAATTCAACCAACATTTGGTACGAAACTGGTTAATCTGATTCCTGAACTAGCATCCAACTTGTATGATTTTCACCCTTTATCCATCCACACTATTTTACTATTTATATTTCTAATAATTTTTCAGAACTCATGAATCATTGAAGTGTTAAAACCACCAAAAACTTGGATCTTGCCTCGTGCTACATGATGAAAACACTAACTTGGATCTGAATTAATGATTAAGAAGCTTAGGTGTGTTTGCGCAGTAAAATGAGCGGGTTCATGAACTTCGGAGTGGTCCCAAGCCAAGTTGAACTGCAAACCCACAAACTTCTGTTTTAGGGGATGGACTACATCTACATGCATAAATACCTTTTCTTTCAGAAGTTTCTGATTGTATATGTATGCATAAATATCTTTTCTTTCAGAAGTTTCTGATGGTATATTTATGAAAAAAAGTATTTAACTGAAGAACATGTAGAGAAAGTTGTTCTTTATGGGGGAAGGTAATACTTTGAGTTGTTTATCTTCTGTAACACAATCTCTGTTACTTCCTGGCAGTGGAGACCATGATATGTGTGTGCCATTCACTGGCAGTCAAGCATGGACTAGATCACTGGGGTATAAAGTCATTGATGAATGGAGGGCTTGGACTATTGGCGGTCAAGTTGCTGGGTACGTTATACCAGTTTATTTTGCCTAATTTTTGTGGTACTGTAAAAGTTTCTTGTATATGAAAATTATGGTATCCTCCATTATCACCATGAATTTCACCACCTTACTACAGCTTCTGTTTGGGAAAATTGAACATTCTTTATTTTTCACTTGATTTTTTTTCGGCTGTTCATCCTGCTTGTGGCTTTGCTTGTTACTTTTCTGGAGAAAAATTGATTGCATCCTCCTTCTTCAATAAGAAAAATATTCTTGTTATTCATCTTGAATTCAGAGATTAGACACTTACTCCTCAGTGGTCCATTTTTACCAGATCACTGCAAGCGATTTATGCCCATAAACATTACTCGTCTAAATCAAGATTTCCAGTATAAGATGGGCTACAGAGGAATGAAAATGGGAGTCTGGTGTCTATTTTAATGTAAAAGAAAGTTTCAAAGTTACTCCTTTCTTGTAGATGAGCAACATTTTAAAATATTATGATAGTTTGAACTTTGAAGTGTTTTTGTTATAATTTCTTGAAATGAAGCCATCTGTAAAGTATCGATTAATATTCAAAATAATGCCAATTTGCAAAATATTTTCAAGATAATTGCACAAGAATTCAACTAAAGCATATAAAAATTTTAAATATGTTTCAATTTAAAAATCTTTAATATATTATTTTAATATTAAATAGTTATTTTTATGAAAACTTTCCAAATATATCTTGAAAAGACCCAAAATTTATCCTTGAAGTGAGAACTGAGCTATCAATCCGGGAGGCAATTCTTTACTTTTGCTACCAAGGAATTGTAATAGATGAACAGCACATAACTGCCAATAACTTTGTTGTGCTTAATATGAGAAGGCAAGCACTTTTCGAGCTCAAATGTCCCTTGATGTTTATTGTTGGTTCATGTGGTGGGTGTGAGAAGCATGAAATGTGATCCATGCTGATCTATACCCTGCGATCCATGCTGCTTTTCTATACCCTTTCATCCATGCTCAAACCCAGAACCTTGTGATTCCGACAATGAGCACCTTCCATCTATTCTACCAGCTTTATTCTATGAGCTGAACTATTTCTAGACCATCCATAAAAAATCTCCCTGATTAGGGGATTGGAACTCTTTGCTATTCAGATGTATGCATCAAAGGAAAAAAAATACCACTACTGGCCAACAAAATGAATAATGGCACACTGATTTTTTTTTTTGAAGGTTAGTGGCACACTGATTAGCCACCTCGTTTACGAGGGGTCCAATAATTGCCAACAGTGCTTTGAGTCCTGGGTTGTAGAGTCTTAGGTTTTGCTTCAACTGCTATCTTAATGGACAAAAACAACAATGATGTGAATTGCATGCATGATCCAGTGTGGAAGATTCTGAGTCCACATGGACCATCAAATCACTGGTAAGATTAAACAAAAGCTTGCTAATACTAGTATCTTCAGCAGAGGTTCATATGAAGCTTGAACCTTTTTACCCAAAGTATTGTCAATTGCCTTTTAAGTTAATCTTAAAATAATATTCGCTGAATTTGGCAGATGAACGACATCCTATCCTAGGTAGTTTTGTTTCACTGTGCTGCTATTTGATACTTTCTTCTTTGGGTTGCTTGCAATTTGCATTACACGCAACGGCCCTATTACTCTGTTCAAATAATGTTTTTCTTGGATTTTTGCAGATATACTCAAGGCTATGAGAAAAATCTCACCTTTCTCACCATCAAGGTTACGGTCTCTAACTTTGAATTTCCTGTATCTTTAAAGAGAGAAGATGAAATACCTTGCTCATCTATATTTTTTTTTATAATTTGCAGTATAGAATTGTTTCAGTTGCTTCTATTCATATAATTATTTAATTATTTATTTTTCTATTGTGATCTTTTCTCTTTTCCTTACTCTGTTTATGGGTCATGCAGGGATCTGGACATACAGTTCCAGAGTACAAACCGCAGGAGGCATTGGCCTTTTACACTCGTTGGTTGGCAGGACACTCAATATAAGAAAATTCAAAGAAACATTAAAAGAGTTGATATAATATGCAAAAACTCATTATAGATATTTGAAATCTGTGATCCTATTACATTATTCATTATTGGAAGGCTGTTATAGCCACGAACCCTATGATTATCCTAGCAAATTTGTAACCAAGTTTATGTGTCAAAGTGCCTGTTTGAATTCTGGGGGAATAGTCCTGTAGAGTCAAAGACCTCGGGATACCCACCTCATCAGGAAAAAAATATATATATATCATGGAACTTGGGTTGAAGAACTTGTTCATTCCTGAGTCCTAGAATCCTGAGACTCTTTTTAGGTCCCTAGACTGATTTAGAACCTCAAGAAGAGTGAAACTCCCATCTTAATGTGTGAGGGAGTAGCATGGAAGGGAACATTTCTCTGATCCCTGGATCATCTTTTGGGGTTTCTATCAGTTATAAAATGCATCCATTTTCAATTCCGGTTTTCAATTTATATACGATTCTTCCTCAAAAGTTCCTAGGATCCAGATGGGAACCTCTTTTATTCTTAACTTTTCCTATACTGATGGGTATTTCACATTTTTCATGTTAGAGAAAACAGGTGGATAGGGTCGTCCACAGTACAAATTTAATCTAACAGTTGTTTTCCACAGCTTTTTTTTTTCCTCCACCTTTTCTCCTGATCCCAAGGTCTGTTTGTATGATGGGAAAAAAAGGAGCAAATTGTTCACTGTTCAAATTTGTACTGCAGATGGTTTTCTCTGCCTACGTTTCTCCACCCATTTTCATCATCCAAACACCTCAAACATTAAAATTGAAAAAAAAAAAATAGTAAGTTATACATATACTCAATGATATCCTCTTCCAACTGCACTGTACATATACCTCCTGTCGTTTAATCCGGTCATGTGGACAAGAGGGTTTGCATGTGCCCCCAGGGGATTAGTTCTCATATGTCCAAAATTGAGTGTCCCTCTGGCTCAGGGCCAAAGGCTCTTGAATTGGGCTGGGTGGGAGATATCTTGAGTTACCAAAAAAAAAAAAAAAAAATTTGGGGCAAGGCGGGTTGGCTCACTAAACCTGACACAAACCAAAACCTATAAATCTATACCTGCTCCGAACCCCAAAAAGTCGGTGAGGGTGGTCAACTGCTTAAACCGACCCACCCATTTCCTTTCTGCAAGACCCAAAGTAGTTGCCCACTGAATTTATGTGAATGGATGACATGGTCAAATTTATCCAAGGAGATCGTAGGACTGCCAAATTAATGGTTTACCACTCAAATGGTACAATTCAACTTTATGTTACTTCTCCCTGTGGTTCTTATTCATGTGTGCATGGGATGAACATAACATATGGGGATTTTGGGTATGGTTAAAGAGAAAGCTGAAGAGGTCCTACTTGGTGAAGATGGGCAATTTCTGCACTCTCTGTTCCCATGCCAAAATGACAATACCAAATGGACAAATCAGAATTTTTGTATTCAGAAAGAGATTCCTTTTGAAGCAGTGTTGCATGTGTTGTTCAGCATAATATCCGCAGCATACAATAATATCAGGCTAATTTCAAATTTTGCGTATTTATTGGGATAGCATTGATGAAAGTGATGCTTGAAATTCATGGATAGGTCATGAATAGCATTAGTTTACATGTGTAGTACAGTACATAAGTAAATCACATTACTTGAGATCTCTTCAGAGAGCCAAAGACCACCTTCAACTGATACCTTCTATGGCCACTTAACATGGATAAAGATGAATATAGAAAGATAGTATAGGCTGCTTCTGTGGGTATAATTCATCATGTGAAATGCGAGGAAGATAGTGACAGATATCTTTATGCCAATTATTATTCAAATTCTCAGCAAGTTCAGTGAAGTCTTGTTGGTCGATCCACTGCTTCTACTTTGTTGCTAATTATGTCCATCTGATCACACAAAGGATCCAATGGGCAACTTCCCTCAATTCCTTTGGGGCCACACGTCGTGTTGATTAACATTTCACCATCAAAGTACAGTATTTCCATCCCATGATACGCACATTTTCATGAATAGGCGCTAAATATGCAGCTTCATGGGTGGACCATACAATTTGCACCATTCTTCGATTCTTTCGGAGACACGTGGTAATAACCAGACAGAAATTAAACAAATATTCAAACAACAATTTTATAAATCGCAGTACTACAAAAAGCACATCAAACTTAAAACCATTAGATATCCCAAAAACCAAAGAAAAAAAGAAAGTCACAATCAGGATTTCAGAATCTTCCGGGTGAATTTGAATTAAGAAACCCATTGGTTCTAGAAAGCTAAAATTCCATAATACCATTAAATCAAACTAATAAATCCAGGGGGGCAAAGAACCCCTCTATGACTTGTGCTAAAGCTGCAGGTATTTTGCTCGGACTGACTATAGGCCAGCCCGCTTCTATTGCAAGTAGTTGTCAGGTACAAAGATCACCTCCTTAAATAATATACAGAGGTTAAAACAGATTTACCCCATCAGCCTCTACCTCAACTGGAGACATCTCATCCAATGCTACTGGTCATCCATTGAGTGCCTTGCCGCAAATCATTTCCCCACACCAAAGACTCACCCTCACCAAATATGGGCCTTGGTCTTTTCTTTAGCGCAGTCTGTGAACTACCCACCATCGATATCCCTGCTAGGATTTCTGTTGATGTCAGGCAGCTGTCTACAGAGTAGTTGGCAATCTGGGTTGCCCTATGCAAAGATTTTTCATCCAGACAGGCTGCCACAATCTCGGACAACAATGGCAATTTGAGGGAGTCACATGGAACATTAGAACAGTCATTTGACACTTTGATTGCCAGTTCAGAGAGTTCTTGCCTAGTGGCCTCCAGCCCAGATGACGCCAGAGTCTGCTCATTCAGAACCTTGCAGGCTTTCTCCAGTATAGATTGCAGGTACTTGCCCTGTGCCTCGACTCGAAGATGGAGATGACGCTGAACCTGATCAGGGAAGCAAGAAGGATAAAGATCGAGGTCGAGTGAATAATGAAAGAACCACCACCGAGTTGCAGGTGAAGAATCTGACCTCAAGCTGTTCATGAAGTCTTCTTTGGACTTCCATTTGATGTCGCAATGCCTCAGTCACCTGGTAACCACTAATGTGCAAAAGAGGAGCTGGGATAAGGGAGGGAGGGCTGTGCAACATAATCATAAATAAATAAATAAATAAAAGCTAGAGGGAGTCGACGCTAACTCATTCATGTCTTGAGCCATCATCCTCGTTGAGGTAGATGATCCAGTTGGCTGACTTTCTGGAACTGAAGATGCTGCAAATGCACAATTTATAAGAAAGAATGTAACCGGTATGTAAAGGAAGTTCATGGAAAAGAACATAACATCTGGAGATTGACTTTTGCTTCAGGACTCTGGGGTTTTCAATCTTTCCACAATTGAAATCTGCTTGTACAGTTGGGACAGGTGTATGAATGATAGGATTGGTTTAAGAGGCAGTTGGGATTTTGTATAGGTGATGGGCAGTAGACTGTAGACGTCATACAAATGATTCTAACCATTGGAGAAGTAAAAAGTAAAAAGAGAAACTGCAAATAGTTGACAACAGCACCTTGCAGCCTGGATAATCTGGTAAAAGGCACGGATGACATTATCTTGTCCTAGCCCTGACCAGCAAAAAGACTGGTACCAGGATTTAAAATCTTGACTGGAATGCTTGGCTCAAAGCCCACTGATACTCCTATAGAGGCCAATCATTGTCTATGGCTGAGGAAGATGGTTTGCTAAAGGATGTCTGTACCAGAGATTAGTTGGAAGGTTGATACACTATCACTAGGGCCGGCATTATTTATGTTGTTGGTGTTGCTAGTCAATTTATGCATTCTCCTCATAATCCCCACTTGGAAGCTGCGTTAAGAATTCTCAAGTATTTGAAGACTTCTCCTGAGAAGAAATCTGAATGTGGAAAATTTGATGATGTAAAAACGCAAAAAGCAATCCACTGTCGTTTTTTCAAGTGCCAAGACTAAATACACAGCATAAGCCCATGGGGCATGCAAAACTTTATGGATTAGAACTTTGTCGCTAGACCTAGGTTTTAAAGTGAATCTTTAGATGAAGCTATTTAATGATAATCAGGCAACCTTCTAAATTACATAAAACCCAGAATATCATGAGAGAACGAAACACAGAAATATTTTGTAACTACATTGGAGAAAAAAAGTATGCAATAATACCATTAAAAAAACATATGCGATAATCGCATATTAGTGTATTTGTGAACTAATGATCAATTAGCTAATCTTTTCACCAAGGCGCTTGGCAAAAATAAGTTGTTAACATTACTGATGCAGAACAGTGCATGATTGATATATATTCACCAACTGAAGGGGGAGCATAATTATAATATATTCACCAACTGAAGGTTGATACACTATCACCAGGCCCAACTATTTAGGAGAACATGAGTTACAATTACAAATAATAATATGATGATTTTTAAACCTAGTTCACTGTTTTGATCATATCTTAAGTGGTATTGTAGTGCTGTTGGTTCTATGGTTCATTTCCTTTTTCTTTTTTTGTTCTATAGAATCTATACTTTATTTTGAATAGGCTTGTACATGGACAGAATAGATTATAAAATACAAAATGAGTCAAATGACTTCCTACTTAATAATAATAGTGTCGAATAATGATAGAAGCTAAAAAAAACATGTATAGGCTTATTTCCTTATTCTTCGTTGGAGGTATGCCTAGCATATTTAGGCACGTGCCTAGGTGTGCACTGATATAGTACGGAAGTCCAAAAGAGTCTCTGGGCCCACATGATGGGCCCAGCCATCCAATCCAGCACTTTGGGTGCAGCCCAGAGGCCCAAATTGACTGAGAAGCTACCGTGGATACTATTTCTATCCTAGGATTAGTTGATTAGGAATTATTTCTAATTTTATTGTTAATTAGAATTAGTAGCTTTCCTTATTAGCAAACATTGTACTCTATATATACAGAAGAGCTGTATTGTTATGTTTCATGCTTTATTATTAATCAATTCAGGTTAATCTCGTGTGTTATGGTTCGTGCTGTGCCCTAGGGCTGGAATCCATCTTTGGATTCGATCAATCCTTCGGGAGATTGATCTATCAACCCGATCGCTGCGTCATGCACCTTGCAACTGATGCCCCATACGGGCTTGACATCTACGTTGCTCCTTGTGCCTTGACTACATTGTTGATGAGAAGGAATTCATGAGAGAGTAGAAGCTAAATTTATTCAGATGATTTCAGGTAATATATGTGTCTTTGACCTGAAAAAGATTTGCTGTTCCTTTTGAGAAGAGAGAAGATTAATTGTGGAGAAAGAAATTTGAAAGGGAAATGAGAAATTCTTTGTTTGTCCATAATTAAGCCATAGAGGGGATCAATATAGCCATGACCTGGAAATCATTTCAAAACTCTTCCATATTTCAAGGATTTCTTGTAGAGAAACCTCTAAGTAACATCCTAACATTTGGACTTCAACCCAAGATAGCTGCCAATGTCTTTAGGGAGATGTTTTCCATATGATGAGTTAAGAGCAGCTGTTTTTAAAATGGATCGTGATAAAGTTTCAAGTCTTAATGGTTTACGATGAAAGAACTCATCAATCTTGTGCGAAAGGTCCTGTGTGTCTTTCTGAAGGCCCATTTCAGGTAACAGACCTTGGCCCACAAGCACTGCCAACTGTATCCAGTCCACTTGCGTATGCCCCCTTCATTCTTTCAATAGCTTTTTGTGAAGCCCTGCTAGGACTGAGATTGGTTTAGTTATTTGACAGGCTTAAATCAGTGTTTTGGATTGTACTTAGGTTTTTAAGATTTACTTCTCAATATATATGATATAAGAAATAGTTGGCGCCTCCATTACTGTTGGATGACTTTTACAGATCTACACAGTATTTGAAATTTTAGCAATTTTTATTCCTTCATTTCGTCATGTTTTGGTTCCTCATTTGATGCTCCAATTTGCTGAAACTGCAGAAACTGCAGAACTGTGCTTGTTTGAAGTTGACAGGCCCTTTGTGTTACAATATGAAATAAGATAAGGAAGAAGGAGACGAGAGTTTGGAGAGAATACTCAATACCTCAATGGGAGGATCGGTAGTGTATTTATAGTTACATTATACCCTAATCAAGGGCAATCAGAATGATAAGGAATGAATCTCCTAATCTATACAAGTAACTAAGAAATAATAAGAAGTAAATCTGCAAGATCCCACACGTGGGATATGATATACAGCTATGTACAAACCCTTGATGGGCTGGGCTGGGCCTAGTGGGCCTAAGCCCATTATCTTCTACACTCCCCCTCAAATTGATGTGGTAATGCAGAAAACAACAATTTGTGAGTGAGTTCATGATGGCGCGGCTTGGGAAGTGCCTTTGTGAAGATATCCGCTAACTGGTCATGAGTAGAGACATGAGGCAAGGCAATCTTCTCAGCGACAACATGTTGACGGATGAAGTGACAATCAATTTCAATGTGCTTCGTCCGTTCATGAAAGATAAGATTATTTGAAATTCTGGTAGCACTGGTATTGTCCCCATGAAGAAGTGTAGAACTACCAATATGGACACCGAATTCACAGAGAAGACGGCAGAGCCAGATGATTTCAGCACTGGCGGAAGACATTGCCCGATATTCAGCCTCAGCGGAAGACTTGGACACAGTGGTTTGCTTCTTGCACTTTCACGAGATTAGAGAGTCGCCAAGAAACATACACCAGCCAGTGGTAGATCGCCGAGAATCAGGGCAACCAGCCTAGTCGGCATCAATATATGCGGATAAGTGCAGAAAAGTATCAGAAGGATAGAAGAGACCATGAGTAAGAGTGCATCGAACATAGCGGAGTATGCACAAAGCAGCAGCAAGGTGGGGTTTGCGAGGATAGCTCATAAATTGGCCAACTGTATGAACTGCATGAGAGATATCAGGGCGAGTCATAGTTAAGCAGAGCAAACTACCAACTATCCGCCGAAAAATAGAAGGATCGTCCAGGGGAAGGCCACCATCTGCATTGATTTTGCTGTTTAATTCCATCGGCGTATCAAAAGTGTGAGCATCATCAAGTCTTGCCGAGGTGATCAAATCAGTAGCATATTTACGCTAATGGACCCGAATGCCTGATTTAGTTCGCAAGAATTCAAGCCCCAAGAAGTATGTGAGATAACCAAAATCCTTCATTCAGAAGTGGCGAGTGAGGTGGTGCTTGAGAGCCGTAATGCCGGAGAGATCATTGCCACTGATAATCATATCATCAACATAGACTAAAAGGAATGTGTAACCCTTCGGTGTCCATCGAAGAAATAGGGAACTATCAGAATGACTCTGACGAAACCCAGCTTGAAGAATTGCTACCCCGATTTATCAAACCAAGCCCGGGGAGCCTGCTTAAGTCCATAAAGAGATTTTCGCAACTTGCAAACATGCTGAGGAGGACAAGCATATCCCAGAGGGGGTTTTAAGTAGACAGTTTCTTTCAAGTCGCCATGAAGAAAGGCATTCTTAACATCCATTTGCCAGAGAGGCCATTTACAGGTTGCAGTGATACAAAGGAGGGTACGAACAGTGGTCATTTTAGCCACGGGTGCAAATGCCTCCTCATAATCGATGCCATACTCCTGCTTGTAACCTTGCACAACCAATCGGGCTTTGTGGCGATCAAGACTCCCATCAGAGTTAACCTTTACAGAGTAAATCCATTTACTGCCAATCACAGAGGCGTGTTCAGGAGTCGGTACCAAGTCCCATGTGCTGTTTGCTTCAAGAGCAATCAACTCCTCAGTCATAGCATCCTGCCAATATGCAATCTTCGAAGCCTGGGAATAAGAGGTGGGAATAGGAGCACTATCCAAAGAAGTAAAAAGAGCAAGAAAGCCATATCTGTCAGGAGCAACAGAAGGACGACTAGTGCATCGCAAGGGTATGATACTATCAATAGAGGAAGTATTAATACCTGGGGAAGCAGGAGGCAGCATTGGGATAGGATCAGGAGAGGGAGGCACCACAGGAGGAACCGTATTATGCCGGACATAGACATTGGTAATCGGTGGCGGGGGAGAAGTAGCCGCAGGAAATTGTGGCAGATAAGATATAGCAACAAGATGAGTTTCCAAACGCAAAGAAAAGAAAGGAATGTGTTCCAAGAAGATCACATTGCGAGATATGCGCATGCGTTTCTCGGATTGGTCATAACACAGAAATCCCTTGTGTTCGGTACTGTAACCTAGAAAGAGACATTTGGCAGCCTGAGGTGACAACTTGGTACGATCTGTAGGTGGAAGATGGACAAAGCATAAACAACCAAAAACACGCAAGTGAGAATATGAAGGGGTATGACCAAAGAGAGCTTCATATAGAGTAGTCTTTCCTAGAACGGAGCTAGGATGACGATTGAGGAGATACACAGCAGTCTGAGCAGCATCACACCAAAACTTTGGAGGAACTAAGGATTCAAGTAGGAGAGTATGAACAGTTTCAAGAATGTGCCTGTTCTTCCTCTCCGCAACACCATTTTGCTGAGGAGTATGTAGACAGGATTTTTGGTGAAGAATGCCTTTATCAGAAAAGAAGGCAGAAAAATCATGGGACATATTACATATATTCTCCGCCGGAGTCAGACCTAAGAATTTTAATAGCTTTCTGAAATTGTGTGTGAACCATATTGTAAAACTTTTGGAAAAGAGAAAAGACTTCAAATTTGAAGCGCATGAAATAAATCCAAGTGAATCGAGAATGATCATCAATAAAGGTCACATAATACTTAAACCCTGTCCTACTCAATGTGGGTGCAATGCCCCGAACATCAGTGTGAATGATGTCAAAAGATGATAATGCATGAGCACGATGAATAGGAAATGGCAAAATATGACTCTTACTCAAACAACATGTTTCACACTTTGATCAAAGTAAAGAGGACATCAGTTTATTATCAAAAGTGGGTTCCAAACAACCATTTTTAAACAAAGAATGTAAATAAACATTGTTCACATGACCAAGACGACTATGCCAGATAGTCCACAATTTATTGAAATTAGGAGAAGGAGAAGAAAATAGGGAACGATGTCCAATGTCCAGCAGAAACAGTCGACCATGTTTACTCCCTGTCGCGATCACCTTCCCAGTTTGCCGCTCCTATATGACACAACCAGTGGAAGAAAAGTTAATATGGTATCCATCATCAATAAGTTGGCCGACAGAAAATAAGTTGGCTGATAATTTGGGAACAAAGTAGACATTGGAAAGGTGAAGGGACTGGCCAGAGACACTAGATAAAGTAATGGTACCAATTCCAGAAATGATTAATTGGTCACCATTAGCAGTAGTGATTTTGTCTTTGCCAAGGTATGGGTGAGAGGCTGTAAAGCTACATTCCACGGAAGTCATGTGGTTCGATGCTCCTGAATCTGGAAACCAGGTAGATGGGGTAATGGAGGAAGACTGAGAGATTGAAGAATGAAAAGCATGAAATGCTAGAAGAGAAAGAGGTTGATACCGACCACCATTAAAACCCATGGATGCATATGCGAAGGTCACCGTGTTCTGAATGAGTTCTTGAATATGGGCTGGAGTCATGGAGACAGCCCCGGAAGAAGTGCTTCCCGTGTCAGGAAGAGGTGCTTGAACTTGGAACGCAGCCAAAGCATTTTGTCTTGGCACGGAAGGATTTTGCTTCTGGTGGGGCCCATTCTTTCGCTGTAAGCTACGACAGTCATCAATAAGATGACCAGAGCGTTTGCAATATTTGCAAACTAATTTCTTCCAACAGTTCTTGGCTAGATGACCGAAGCCTTTGCACTCATAGCATTGAGTAGGCTTCTAATTAAGGGCTGCCAGAAGAGCAAACTCAGCCTGAAGAGGAGCTAGAGAGGCCGTTGGTTCTTCAAGAATGGTACGCTGAGAGTTGAGGCGAAGTTCTTCTCTAAGGACTTCTTGGAAGCATGTATCTAGGTTCGCTGTGACTTCTCTATTCATGAGAGCCAATCTAACAGATCTAAATTCAGGTCTGAGATTCATAAGGAACTGGCTCATGTGGGTTTCCTCTAGTAATTTAAGAGCTTTAGCTAGAAACCCAGTAGTCACCGACTGAATAATCATAGCATCCCTCTCAGTCCATAAGGTGAGAAATCCGTTGAAGTAGGCCTGCACAGATTGATCGCCTTGACTGAATTTTGCAATTTCACTATCTAGTTGAAATTTGCGAGCTTTATTTGTTTGATGGTAAACTTTCTTGAGATGACCCCACATATCGAATGCAGTAGTATATGCTTGAAGAGCAATGGCAAGAGAATGGTCAATAGAGTTCATAATCCAAGTGATGACCTTAGCATTTTCTTTAGACCAGATAGCTAATGCTTTGGTGTCAGTAGTCGTAGTAGGTTTAGTTATCGAACCATCAAGATAACCAAACAGTCATTGGCCTTCTACAAAATTCTTTAGATGAAAAGACTAGGCCATATAATTATTCCCATTAAATTTAACGGGAATAACATCGTACTTTTCCATTGATATCAGTTTCAACAGGAAGAAGAAGAAGAATCAGCAGTAGAGAAACAAGCAACACGGCAGCAGAGAAGAACCAATCACAATGCAGAGATAGATGGAATCTTCTTATGATTTCCCTAATAGATGCTTTTAGCAGAAAACACCACAAAACAGAGAAGGATAAAGATTCTAATTGCACACAGCACACACCGGTGTAAAGTGATGTGTGCAAGCAACTACACCAGGGCAAGAAAAGTCGTCCAAACAACCACCAGATCCAAGAAAGCACTTCAGTAACAGTGGATGAGGCTTCCAATCATACACAGCACACACAGATGCAACGTAGAGAAAAAAAACAAAAACAGGCCAAAAACCAGTCCAGACGACCAAGATTTTCTTGGCTGGATTCCTTCGTGGGCCCCACAGATAGATCTGATTGATGATCAGATGAGATGCAATAATCCAGGATTAAAATCCCTTTCCCGCAGTGAAGGTCGCAACAAAATCCAGTTAGAATCCAGGATTTTGTGCGGCTGTGATGAAAACTATTTCAAAAAATTGAATAAGCACACAATGGATCAAAACACCTACCTCTAATCGCTGAAAAAATATGGAAAAATCTCAAAAAAGACAAGGAGAGATGGGCGACCAAGACTGGAGAGAGACTTGAGGATTTTGTGATGATCGCAGGTGGGCCACTATGATCACGATGATGAACCAGTAGGTTTTCAACTACGTTCTGCTTCCAAAAAGCACAGATCCTTGACCTGTGTTTGATTTGATGGTGTAGATGAGATCTCCAAGATACTATGGCTCTTATACCATGTTACAATATGAAATAAGATAAGGAAGAAGGAGACGAGAGTTTGGAGAGAATACTCAATACCTCAATGGGAGGATCGGTAGTGTATTTATAGTTACATTATACCCTAATCAAGGGCAATCAGAATGATAAGGAATCAATCTCCTAATCTATACAAGGAAGTAACTAAGAAATAATAAGAAGTAAATCTGCAAGATCCCACAGGTGGGATATGATATACAGCTATGTACAAACCCTTGATGGGCTGGGCTGGGCCTAGTGGGCCTAAGCCCATTATCTTCTACACTTTGCTTGCAACTAGGGGCTGCATCAAAATCAAACCCTAAAAAGTCAGCACCTCAATCACGATACAAAACCTGGTAGACAATGTTTTGGTGTACTCATTAACATATTATCCCTCTTACATTCAAAGAACATGAGCAAACAGAAACAATTTTGCATATTCAGATATGAGGCCTAGATATACAATAGAAGAGAAATACCATCTTTAGAGTTGTCAGTGAATTCCTTGGTCGATTGCTTTCCCAACCTGTATTTCTGAAATTTTAAGTATCCAAAACAGTGTTACAAACATAGTTGATTTGAGAATAGAACTAAGAATTCTTCCAGCATCTTGATCTTAGAGATGGAAACTAAAGTGTGGTGTGTAGCATTCAGTAACTAGAAGAAAGAAACGAAGTATGCCAAAAACCTAATTTCAGCATCAAATAAATAATGGGCACCTAGCCATGGTTCTTTAGAGCCCTGGTCCCGAAAGAGTACAGAACTGATAAATGTTTACATTTAAACAAATTAGGGGTTTGCTAGAAACCAACCTGAAGATGACTCTTCAAATGATAAAGGGTGAGGCCCTTGACACCCATGGTTCTCATGATGGTTTTTGGAGTTGCTTCTGCAAATTAATTAAGCAAACAAGCCTAGAAAGTCAAAAATGAGCACAGAAAGTTACAAAAATATTAGTTGGAAGCAGAATGAAATTCCAGTATGTCATGCAAGCAGCTACTGGAAGATTACAAATGGCTCCACAGCGAATGGTCTCAGGAAAAAAAATGCTTAGAGGGCATTCAAACCATAGATTATAAGTGACGACTGTAAATTGACTGTCAACCTTAACAACCATATCCTACTCTTCAGTTCCCTCTGAATGTTTGCATACTAACACGCATATGCACATGCAAAGTCTTTCAGTATAATTGTTATAAAAAAAAAGAGGCTAAATTATCCGAGTTAACATGAGTCATTAGCAGTGTCAGAGGCTTACTATTGTTCTCTCTGTTTTCTTTTTATTAATTTTCTTTCTTTTGTTTGATAGGTACAGACTACCAACGCTTGGTAGCGCCGTTGGTTGGGGCACTCTGTGACCACCCGAAGGTTTCAACATCGAAGCCCGCCAATGCGTTGGGACCCCAGGCTATTATATAGCCCGACGTACCCGGTGAGTGGAAACAGGGGGAGGCCACCACCCCGGGAGAATAGTCAGGTGCTCAAAGAGGCCTTGGACACCCCCGGTCATCAAAAAAAAAAAAAAAGTTTGATAGGTGCAGATAAAGCTTACATGAGACAGGACTAAACAGAACAGGCAGAATAAAATGAGCACTACGTGACCATGCACAGACGATATCACCCTAGTTCAAATTCTTATATTCTGACACTAGTAACTCTTGATTGTCATACCATGTGTGTGTGTGCAAGGGTTTTTGCAAAACAATATTCCAAGGTATCCTCCTCCAAGCCATTGCACTTGTTAAATATATAATCCCTACTAAAATTAGGACGCCTGAATCATTGTTTAAAATAGGTAATGATAAATTTCATTAAAATTCACAACAATAAGGAAACTCAACCTTATGATCATAAAAAGAAAATTTCTTGGACAGAGATTCCTAATCAGATTTTGACATAAAGATTATAATGCATTAAATTGTAATTGCAAAGAGACTCCTGAATGTAATGTGGCCTGGTGCTGTACTAACATGGTCCCATTGTCGTGAGCATTGCAGTCAATCCTGAAAATCGAACTGTCACATTTCGCACCTATTGCAGCTTATCACAGCGTAATTTTTTTTCTAAAATATATGAAAAAAATCCAAAAAGTTCAAAGTATTGGAAAATGCTAGAATCCAATAATTTTTTCTTTTCCATTAGGAGCATTATAAAGTAAAATATCAATCCCCAAAGTCATTACCATTATATATCTTTGTTCTGTAAGAAACTGTCGATTTATTCAAGATTTAATGACATAGTATTATAGTGAAATATATTTGCAAAAAGTAGTAAAGATATTCATATAATAACCATATATTATGCAAATAAAGTATATACCTTTGACCAATATCAAATTAACCATTCAAAAGAATAAGTATATATGTAGTAAGTTGGAAACTTTGAGCCCCAAATAGTATGTAAATTAAAGAATTACAATCTCAAAAAGTTTGAATGCTAAATCTATGATAAGAGTCAATTTAGTTGTTAAATAACTTGACAAAAAAAACAAAATAAAAAAGGCCCACTTTCTCTTAAGAAAAAAATGAAAAAAGAAATAATAATAAATAAAAAAATCTTGGCTCAAAATCACTCTCTAAGGAAAGCTAACAACTTAGAGCCAGATATAAGCCAATCTAACACACTGGCAAGTTTAGACATTTAATAAATAAATAAATAAATAAAAGAAGTTTCATAAATTCAGGTTAAATACATGCAGATTTCAAAAAAAAAAAAAACCAAATCTCCCTCGATTTGGTTTCAAATGTCAAACTTTGAGTAACATAGCTGAAGCTCACTCAAGCTAAAGCCTGACTAACATGTTTGATCTCGCCGAAACAACACCACTTTTGTGTTTTCTTGCACAAAGGAAGCTTGATGCAGCAGCAATACCACTTCATTGCAACAAGACTCGTGGGCCACATGTGGGACCCATGAAATTCTAATTTTAATTGTTATTAGTTTATTTAAGCAAAGAGTATAATTAGAATTAGGTTTCTAATTTGGGTAGGATTTTTATTCTTGTTTCCTAGTTTGAGTAGGTTTGATTTCTTAGCCCCTAAGTTTCTTTTATTATAAATATGGCATTGTAGAGATCAATTATCTTAGCGAATTGAGTTAATACAAGTTTCCCGTTTGTGGGTTTATCGTTGGAGAGTTGTTTCTTCGATTGATTGTTCCCGAGTGAACCCTAATTATGCCCCGGCACTTGCATCCTAACCCTAGGTTGCATCAATTGGTAGCTGAGGGGATTGCAAACCATCAAGCCAGAAAACTTAATGCATCTAAATGAGTTCTGCAGAAGAATCCCTCACTTGCAGGGTCTAAACCGAGTGATTCCTCGGAGAAAGTTTTCACCAAGCCCGAAGATCAAAATAGGATTACCTGCTTTAATTGTAAACAACAAGGGTATCGTGCAGCAGAATGTCCAAAACGCATCCACCTCATTGAGAATGAAAGTGCTGTGAAAGATGCACCAGATGATGATCCTAAAAAGAATGACACAGAGAAAGTGGAGGACATTCTGCCCGAGGAGGATATTGATTCTCTCATGGTAATTACTGACATTCCCTTAATTAATGAAAAGAAATGGTTGCGAGAAAATATTTTCCGCTCCAATGGAACAGTTAAGGGTTAAGAATGCATGGTAGTCATTGATAGTGAAAGTTGTCAGAACCTTATATCTCAAGGTCTTATGGATCAATTACAGCCATGGTTTAAAAAATCGGCCGAGTCCGAGTCAACTCGGCCGAGTCGCATGATTTGAGTCCGACTCGCATGCGACTCGACCGAGTCGCAAGAGACTCGGCCTAGTCACAATGCGACTCGGTTGAGTCTCATGGGACTCGGACATGCGACTCGGCGAGTCGACTCGGACTCGGCCCTGAACGAGTCGGGTCCTGAGTCCGGTTTTTTAAACCTTGATTACAGCTGAAAGTTCGGAAGCATCATCGTCCCTATTTTGCTAGGTGGTTAATGTCAGGTGATGAAGTGCAAGTACGGTATGCATATCCCATTATATTTTCTGTTGGAGAAGATTATAAAGATACAGTTTGGTGTAATGTGGTACCCATGGATAGTTGTGATATCTTGTTGGGTCGCCCATAGATGTATGACAAGAATGGCACTAATGGCATGCGGGACAACACATACACATTCATGCATGGTGAAAAGCAAGTCACACTCCGTCCAATGAAGCTAGCACCACCAAAGAAAGGGTCAAGTTCCCGTCTCACCAAGGAAGCGCTTCACATGCATGCTATATACAAAAGCAACATCAAGAAGACGAGCCGAGTTCAAGGTTGAACTCTTTTCCAAACTGGGGAGAATGATACAACAACAATACCACGTCATTGCAACGAGACTCGTGGGCCACATGTGGGACCCATGAAATTCTAATTTTAATTGTCATTAGTTTATTTTAGCAAAGAGTATAATTAGAATTAGGTTTCTAATTTGGGTAGGATTTTTATTCTTGTTTCCTAGTTTGAGCAGGTTTGATTTCTTAGCCCCTAAGTTTCTTTTATTATAAATATGGCAATGTAGAGATCAATGATCTCAGCGAATTGAGTTAATACAAGTTTTCCGTTTGTGGGTTTATCGTTGGAGAGTTGCTTCTTCGATTGATCGTTCCCGAGTGAACCCTAATTGTGCCCCGACACTTGCATCCTAACCCTAGGTTGCATCAAAGCTCTAAGAAGGTAGCACCTAACTCTTCAATTTCTCAAAAGTTTCAATGCCAGAATGGGCAAAGATCCAAAAAGCCGACTATAAAATAGGCCTGTCAACCAAGAAATCCAATTTCTTGGCTGTTATGGCCGATATGTTCAAAATTTTGGCTGACAAGGCTGATATTTACCAATAAATGGGGATATGAGCCAATACAGCTAAAACTTCATTTTGTGCATCGGTCACGATAGATACGCAATACGTATCAGCTGATATTTTGAACCATGGTTCTCGCGAGCCCATGAATAGGGAGGCACGTTATTTAGAGTTTCAACTGAGTGGTGCACAAGCAAAACAGGATAGCAATAGGTATTCTTATCACACGAATCACATATCAGCCAATATTTTGAACATGGTTCTTGCAAGCACACGAATAAGGAGGCACTAGATTTAGAGCTTCAACTGAGTGGTGAACAAGCAATACAGAATAGCAATAGGTATTCTCATCACATGGATCACAATGCAAATCCAGCAATCTTAGGAAAAAATTGTAGGTCCGAAGAAAGAAGATGGAGGAAGATGAAGGTAGAAGGTTCGGCCTCACATTTGCTTTTGAAGATAATCCAAAGAGCAGTCTCACAGAAGCCATTTATTGAGAAAAGCCGATGAGAAAATGTTCTATACATAAACAATATCAAATCTCTGAATTCTTTAACGAACTACCTATCATGTGAGTATGGCCCTCCAATAATATACACGTTCTCATTTGTCAGAATAAAATCATCATAATCCTGGTCACCAGTCTACCTTCACAAATAAATCAAAGCCATTTATCACGTTTATTAAGGAGATTTTCATGTGGGATAAAACTCATATGGAACCATTCAAAAAAGAAAAAAAAATGCAGTACAGAGTGTTATAAGTTAGAGAACAGGATCTATTTATAATTGATATGATGCCAGGGCTCTTGGTGTAAATATCAGGAAATTGAGGGGCTATTTTGTAAATTTTCAGAAGCTATGATTTAATAATATAGGAATGGTCGCCCTAGGGTATAGTGGAGATTGTTCTTTTGCTTCCCCCTCAAATTCTTTTTCTTTCTTCATCTTTTCCTATTTTTCTACTCGTTGTTTTTCTAAGAGGTACTAAGTTAAAACCCTAGATCTAATTGAATCTAGGGTTCCAACTACCTCCCACTCTGATACCATGTTGACAACCACTTACTCTAAAAGCTTAAGCTGATAGAAAATGGTGTAACAATGTATATCAAGTTTACAACACAAAGCTCATCCGGAAGTCTACAACATGCAACAGTCTTACACTCAGCCACGCAGATACAACAGACAAATCAGTTTCAGGAGACAACAACAAGAGAAGCATGAATGCAAATACATGTTCTATCATTTTCTATCATGTACTTTATTATATTTGTTAACCTTTTATATAAACCTTCTCTTTCGGTCTTCTGTTAATGAGTTCCCCTCTTGTTTAAAATAATAATAATAATAATAAAATAAGTAAATTTGAAAGGAAAAAACTGAAGTTCCCTTTAACTTGAAGATATATAAAAGAATGATTTAGGAGTTGTTACAAAAGGAAAAAAGTGTTTAATAACTAATAATATAGAAGAGTATTGTCCCATGAATCTTAAGTAATAAGCATAGCATTCGACAATCAACATGTGCTATGACACCACAACAAAATGGAGTAGCCAAGTGCAACCGAATGCATCTACTGGGAGTTTGTGGGAATTGGATTTACAACAATGTCATCAATTTTGTTCGTTTCATTCTGTTAAGCTGAAACCATCCAGTTCAATAACGAATCAGATAGAACAACCTTGCCAAAAAGATTTCAGCTGGAACTTCAGTGCTGTCCGGTCAAGTAGACCATTTCGGCCATCATTTCAATAATTCCAGATGAATAGACAAAAATTCGGCCAATGCAACCAAACTTACTCGTCAAAGGGACTATAACAGTTATCGGCAGAAATGTTCTTTCTTTTTATTTTATTCAAAACAGAAGTCTCCACTATTTTAGTGTGGGTAATGACATTGATAATTGAACCTGAAAATTGAATATGCATGTCAGATTTCACATGCACACATGTGGCTTATAAATTATTTATTTGGCATGTAGAAATAACATATTGCATTGTTGAATTAGTGGAATCAATTATATATATAGAATTTATGCTATTTAAACTTTTTTTCTATTTTTCTAATTTTTCCAAGATGAAACACTGAACCGGACAAAATGTTTCAGTTCAGTGTCAGACCAAAATAGGATCCAAAATGAAATTGATATCTGTCATATAAATTTGCCTAAAGAGTTGTTGGCAGAAGCTATGTAGTGTGCTTGCCAGGTGATTAATTGACTTGCTCTTACCACTACTAAGTCAAAGTCACAATTTGAGCTAATGTAGAAGTTTAAACCATTGCCTATCAGGGTTTTGGCTTTACTGTCATGTTCAGTTTCTGGATGAAAAACTAATGCAGCTTCAAGCAAAGAAAAAGAAGTGAATGTTTGTAGAATATGATCTACGAAGGAACAACGAGATATAGATCAAGAAACACAAAAGATCACAACATCTTGCGATCATACTTTCTGAAGTTCCTGATTAACACAGCAAAACCAACTCCATGTGCAACTCCCACACACATTACAAAGTTTGAAGAAACAAAAATTGTGGAGAGCTTAATTCCACTAGATGTTTCGAGCAAATAACTTTTTATCAATATCTCCTATGATTGGGAAGTCCAATCCAAGGGGAAGGTCTGAATCTCTGAACATAAGATGATCACGCCAAGAAGGAGAGAAAGGTCTTATTAGTTGATTCTAATTATAAAAAATTGACCACCAACCAAGAATGCAGAGGTCAAAAGGAGAAAGGAAGACATCAGAGAGATGCCTAGTGCCTACAACGAATGAAAGATTAGATGCTCATAAATACCACTTCGACAGTCTAGATGTGACTAAATGTACAATTAATGATTAGATACATATGCTGGTGATAGGAAGACTACATGTGGATGTGTTTTCCTACACTCCTAGCAACCAGAGGAGCTTTATCTAGATAAAACATGGAGTAAACAACCATTAACTCTTCCATTATGGAAGCCAAAAACATGAACTACTTTGTAGGCACATTACATTTCGATCAGTTGCAAGACTTTGGGTTGTTGATACTATCATGAAGGCACTGAGAATTTTCTGTGATAATTCCATTGTTGTTTGTTTTTCTAACAACAATAAGAGATCGAATAAGAGTAGACATCTTGGCATGAAATATCTTATTAAAGCAAAAATCTAGAATCACGAAGTGTCCGTCAGTCAAGCACATCAGCACTGAGGAGATGTTCGTAGTACATTGAACAAAGGAAGGGCTCCCGATGTCCATGAACAAGTCCAAGCATGTTTCTAGGTTGTTCAGTATGATGATAGTTATTGTATTTATTTAACACTTCAACATACACCTAATGAGATTGTGATTTTGTTGATTCTTTCCTTTATGAATGTACACACTATATTCTGGAATTTTTCACATGCAGAAACAGCCAATAACTAGAAATTATAAGGGAAGCATTGATGGATGCCAGACCCATGATCCATGGGTCAACCAAGCCCATTGGGGCTAGCCCACAGGCCCAATTGGTCAAGACTCTAGCCAATTTAATGTGGGAATTTAAGTTGAATAGGAGTCTTAATTAGGAGGAGAAACAGTATTCATGTAGCCGACCCCAACATAGTTGGGACAAGGCTTTGATGATGATGATGAGGAGGAGGAGGAGTCTTTGTTAGGAGTTTTGATTTGTTTAGGAGTCTTCAAATTAGGAATTTAGTTTGATTTAAATTTGATTTGTTTTAAAATCGTTTTTAGCAAGTCTCTAGGAGATCTAGTTTGCTTTAATGATTTTAGTTTCCTTTAATGTTTAGGAAAGTAGAGTCCTAGGAAAGAGAATGTCCAACCCTTCCTACAAATATGGTAATCCCTCCATTGGGAGAGAGCCTTTTTTTTTTTTTTTTTGCAACAAAAAAAAAAAGCGCTTTGAGTGGAGTGATTTGATTATTCAATAAAAGAATTGTTATGGTTTTAAGGGTTTTTATATGGGTTTCAATGCTTCTCTTTGAGTGAAGAGTGCTTGTGTGTGTTGAATCCTGTGAGAGATTCAGCCAACCCCCTTGTGGAGTTGGTCCTCGCTTGGAATCCATCCAGGATTCAGCAAACCCCCATGTGGAGTCTGTCTACAATGGTTCGTGGATCTGGGGCTGCATCAAGCATGGTGCACATAAGCATCATGCTTAAGCGTAAGAGTTGGCACATAGGAAGGGCTTAGTTGCACTAGATTATTGGGAATCATTTCATCCTAAAAACGTGTTACCACAATAACTCCAATTTAGTAATTTGGCTTAATTGAAAGTAAGTTTTATGTTTTATATATATATATATATGTTGGTTTTTTCTAGTGTCAACCAAGAGAGTGTGTTTTTCATAATTAAGTTTACAAGATAACTTTTCAGCATAGTTGTTTACATGTACCATGATATTATTGTCCCACATCACCTTTTCAACCAAAAAAAGTAAAGGTAGAAAATGTAACATCGGCCAATATCTTTACTACTCCACTTGCTAAACAAAGATGCCTCTGATCCAAATTTGAAGGACATTACCTACATCGGCCAATATGAACTGCCACCAAACCTATTGAGTTTCTTCAACCCAAAATGATGTGGAACCCAATTAACCCACTAGCTCATTCCTAATCAAGGGAATTATAAAATGGTCATAGTTTGAATTCGAAGTTAAAAATCCTTGGGTGATCTAATACAACTGGATCAAGGAATACACTTAACTACATTGAAACTTTCTTTCGTTGAAGGGATTTGATGGAAATCCCCTCATCATGCCAATAAATGAGAGATTTCCCTCTTTAGACACTCAACTGCCAATCTAAGGGAGCAATAACTAGTGATTGAGAGAAAAACTCTTAAAGACTTTCAAAAAGTTTTGGACTTGTCCCTTTCATCAAATCCTCATGGCATAACACTGTAAGTATGATTCATCAGATTACGTCTACGTATCATAGCATACTATAAATTCTTCAATTATATAACTTTCTCAACATGATTCTCTGTCGGCTAAACTGCATTCCAATCCAATTAAAGCATTCAAAAAAGAGTTGACTAAGAAGTCCAAGGGAGATGAATACTCACTTTCAGGGCCACCAAGCTGTGTGACCGCATCAACGAACCGCTCATGAAGCTCAGCCGTCCATCTCAGCCTCGGCTTGGGGTCCGTGGAGAGCACCAAGCAAGCATCAGCAGAAAGACTGGTCCCATCAATAGACCCCTGCAAATCATCATTTGCCGCACTACTCTCAAACGAGTGATGCACTGAAGAGTACATGTTCCTGAAGAAAAAAAAAACCCAACAGATCTCAAAAGTCAAAGCAGACGAACAAATCGTAAATCATGAAAAAAAAAAAAAACACTGACTTTCCAACCAAAACCCACTTCAAATCTCCCTCTGATCTCAGCCCAAGTCTTATGACATGTTTGTTTAACGCAAGGAATCGCACTCTCCACTGTTCCCATTGGATTTCATTTTCCTCTCTATGAGAAAATCAGTTCAAGATTTCACCTTTTTCGCAGAAAATGGCCACCCCAAACAGCAGAAAGCTAAATCAGAACGAAAAATTGAGCAATTGCAACAAACCCAAAATCCTCTCTTTCACAAATCCTCCACAATAACAAACGTGCCCTTTGAGTCAACAAAAAACCAAAAAAAAATAAAAATTCTCTAAACAGGTGATGGGCCAAAGCCCACAAAGCAAATCTAAAAAGAGTCCAAGAAAATAACAAAGAAAGAGAAATTCAAGAAACCCACCTCAGAAATCACCCCACCCCAAAAATCCTAATTCATGAAGAAAGGCAAGCTCATTGGGCAAAAGCAATGGAGAAGAAATCACAACAGCTCAAGGCAGCAGCTGCTGTTGTTGTCTAGCTGTTGATGGGGTTGTATTTAACCGAGCTGACTGAGGATGATTTGACTTCTGGAGTTACATTACCATTGATTGGATAAGGGAAGGAGACAGTGGCAGGCCATGGACGGTCGGGAATGAGTGATCACAAGATGGGTGTGGACCAAATCAGATGTCCCATCAAAGGGTCAATGCCAAAATTGGGTGTGGGGCCCACCAATGATGTGATTGCGGCCACCCATCATAGTGGATGTGGGCAGCCTGGCTGTCAGATGTCACAGGCACGTCACAAAATCGAACAGGAGAAGAGTGGAGAGAATGTGACAAAGGAAAGAGCCGATATGGGCGGTGCAGGCCAAGCAACCGAAATAGAAAAGGTAAAAGAGACACCCTCACACGGGAAGGAACATAAATGATAGGACGACCTGTGACTGTGGTTGTCACTGCAAGCTCCTTTTTTTCATCAAATCTCTTTCAAGGCTATTGCTTTATACATTGGCATTGGCATTGACATTGACTCTTAACTTTAAGCACATTTGTATACTGGTCACTCTTGAGTTTTTTGTTATAATATATTAATAGGTTCTGAATAAGCTACACCTCTTTTTGTTGTTTGCATCTTGGTTAGCTCACATGGGTGGGCATTGTTTTTTAGAAACAAAAATGCTCTAGTGCACTGGCTCATAAAATGGGAGAGTTTATTAGAGCTAATGGGAGTGTGAAATGTCACATTCTATTGGAATTTATTTATTTATTTTCCTTTTCGAAGAACTTTATTTTCCTCCAATAAATACTTGTAAGGGAAATTTTTAAAAAAGTCCTTAACTTTTGGGTGATCTTAAAAAAAGGGTCAAAATAATTCAATATTTCAAAAACGTATAAAAGCTTGCAAGACTTCTTTCACTCTAATCCAATCCGGCAATCCATACCCACTGTCGGTAATTATGTATAAACAAAAACTCAAAGAGATAAAAGCGCCCTTAGTGAGTAGTAAGTATGTAAAAAGGAAATTTTCAAAATAGTCATAAACTTTTTAGGTGGTTTTCAAAAAATGACCAAGGAATTGAATATTTCAAAAAGGTACAAAAGTTATCAAGACTTCTTTCAATTAGGTCCTGTTGGGAGATTACCATCCACCGTTGGCAGATTTTTTTTTTTTTAATTCAAAATGAGAAAAATCCTTTTGATTTCATTCTTTCTCCAAAATGTCGAACCAACTATAAGATCACTTTTGGTTGTTCCAAGTCACATATATAACACAATGCATTGAATGCTGTGAAATTTACACTAATAATTAGAGTGCCCAATTATTGGATTGATCATGATGTGAAAACCGAAATTAACTATTGACTAGATTAATAATTAGAGTGCCCACCTAAAAACTTTATGATTGTTTTGAAAATTTCCTTTTTACCTACTTACTACTCACTAAGGGCACTTTTATCCTTTTGAGTTTTTGTTTATATAAAATTACCAGCAGTGGGTATGGATTGAAGGATTGGACTAGTGTAAAAGAAGTCTTGCAAACTTTTATACATTTTTGAAATATTGAATTTTTTTGACCCATTTTTTAAAATCACCCAAAAGTTAAGGACTTTTTTGAAAATCTCCCTATTTGTAAAACACTAAACAAGTCCCACCCAGCATCCGAACAAAGTGAACTTAATTACTCTACCTTAACTTAACCCATTTCTCCTTCATTTCACTCCTCACGTGAAATCTACTTCACTTTATTCTACTTCTTAGAAAATGATCATATTGAAATGGTTTTTTGGCCTTTCTTCAGAAAAATTCCTTGATTTTGTGGTAAGGAAAGGCGGTGTCACTGGAACTTTCTAAAGTAAAAGCAATTATATAAATAAATATCCCCAAGAACCATGCAGCATCCAACTACAAAAGCTACAGAGGATCCAAATTAAAGAAATAAGGAAAAACTTGATCGATCACACATGACTTTATCACACATTCTTCCTAAGAAAGTAAAATTAACATTTATTTGGTTTTACTTTACAATCTCAGTTCATAGCATCATCTTGATAACCTGATGTTCTTCCTCCTTCCAAATATGGAATACTTAGTCACATATGCTAATGTCTCCAATGTCAAGGTTACTCTTCTCCTTTCGCTGGTCCCTGTTCTTTAAGATGTCCATCCACGGCTTGGAAATAATCACTATTGGAACAAGGGGCTCTAATGCAGGAGAAGCTTCAGGAGTGTCAGTATCACCATTTGAGATTGATGGTCGAAGAAAATTAAGCACGTCAACCTCCCCGTTATTGTTCATCATCACTGCATTGCACAGAATTTTCTTGGCATAGAATTCTTTGTCCCTTTGGTGGTGCCTGTCAAGGGCCATGGATAACAAACGTGAAGCAGCATACTTCTATTTTGGCAATTATCAATCTTTGATCCGATGACTAGTAATATCTAATGAGATTAATTTTGAAAAATAACGAATCAACAAGCTCGGATAAAGGAGAAAGGTAGCGTTAGGTAGGTTGATAGCCAGCGTAAAACTTTGTCACAACCCAAACATGAATTCTGAGATTACTACATTCCGAAAATAGATTGGAATAGAAAAACTTTTTTTCGTAAAGTTGATCCAAACATAATTGGGACAAGGCTTTGATGATGATGATGAACTACTCAACATGCCCTCTTTTATGTGAAGCCAATAAGCCCATGTACATTTCACATTTTGTGGGTTTGATATACTTTTTTCTTCCAAGAATTGTCTGGCATAATGCAATGATGGTTGAAATGGAACTCTGACGGGTTGAATCCCATTAATGAGAATAGTAATTCACTATTCTTAACAATAGGTTGCATAGACTTCTTGATTACTCATGTCATTGCTCTAGCTAGTTCATTCTCTTCTTCTTCTTCTTTCAACTTAAATTAAAGAAAATTCAGCTGATGGTCCTATGAGAAAATTTTAATGAAGCTTCCTCTTTATCCTTTTTGATGTCCCTCACCTATCAAACACCACCCATGAGGCATGGAGGTAAGTTGTTTGCTCTAAAACCACAAGTTTCAGCGGATGCCCCATTGCCACCTTCATATGTGGAACCACCTGCAATTCATTTGTGCACAACACGGTCAAAATGAAACTTTTTAGTATCCTGAGTTTTACTAAATTCTTTGAAATTCATGTGAAAGGGTTTTATGAAAGAGTATTGAAAGAGATTAAAAGTGAAAGCTCAAAAGACATGGATGTCTCTGTGAATAGGACTCCAGTTCTTCACTTTATTTTATGCTTTCCCCGGGGCGTTTGAAGCTTGTTAGTATAGTCCTTTTGTACTGTTAGCTTTTATATTAAATTTAATTATTCAGAAAAGAGAAAAAGAGAATAGGAATCGAGTTGGCAATATCGTACCAAACTAGTTCTCACTTCTCTTCATGGGGTTTATGTACTCACTGAACCCAAGCTGGATTAAACTAATGGGCTAGCAAATGGTGTGGATTCGAAGAAGTGGGACTTCAATAACAAAATATTGTCAGTTAGTTGACAAAAGAAGGAAGCAAGATCGTTGATTCCAGTCTTCTTGGGTCAGTCATCCACAGGTTGCCTCCACCAAGGAAGGATCATCCACATTTGACTCACATAACCTGACCCGCATTATATACAAATTAGTCAAGGCTTAGGAATACCTTAACTCCACTTAAACAAGTCAGGTTAGGGTCAACCCACATAACCCGCCCAATCTATTTAAATGGGTTGAGTTAAAGTGACCCTGCATATCTAAACTTACTTAAACAATTTGGTCTTATAATACTTTGGTACTTAAAATAGTCTGTTCTATATGGAATGAGCCAAGCTTGTGTTAGAATAGTGTATGGTCAGGGTTAAATGGGTTGAACCCCATTGAATGCAGGTTATACCAATTGGGTCAGGCTGACCTGCATCAGGTGTGGGTTGAAGTTAGAAAAGTGCTGGACACGAGTTGGACTTAACCATTGATTCCCTTGTCAACCTGACCCGTTTTGGTGTGGTGCAACTTGTTTGCCAGATCTGCACTCCCAAAGGGGCTATTTGATGGGTATTTGTGAACTCTACTCTATTTCTTCAATTTTAGCCACTTTGACGGAAGTACATTTTTTAGAATTGCTAAAAATTTGATTTCTTAAAATGGCCCCTAAGCGAACACCTAAAATAAAAAGGATTCTTTGGGTGATGCAAATGCTCCAAAAGACAATTTCAGTTAATAAAATTCAAATTAACTACGAAAAGCCCAAAGGGTTGGGAACCCTCCATTAACAAAAAAAAAAAAAAAAAGTTAATATAACTCAGATTAACTGGGAAAAAAATTTACCCCATAGCAGTTGCAAAGTTCCAGAATCCTGCGAACTTTTTGGTACTTGCTATCATTTTTCCATTCATGACTCCTCTCCCTCAAGGCTAACAGATAATCCAAGTTGAGAGTCCAAATATCCAACCATGTTTTGGATGAAACTGTAACAATTCATATAAACAAAACAAGTACTCCAACTATCAGTTACTGCCAAATGTATATTCTTTCCTAGTTAAAGATTAAAAAAATGCGATCAAAGAGTGGTTTCTTATTTTACAATGGGACTGGTAGTCGACCCCAAATAATCGATCGAATAATAGATCGAGTAAGGCCCAGAAGACGATGAAAATCATGGGGATTCTATACTTCTCTTTCCTTGAGAGAGTTTGTCTACCTCCATTGTCATTTCATCATCTTAGTATTATCCTATCAATCTAACTCTATGATCAGATTAATGTGTTTTACTTTTGAAACTATGCTGAAATGTGATGAGAGTTATCAACCATGACGCCATCTGGACCTAACCTAAGAAGATCCAGCTGAAGACATTAGAATCTCAAATCACTAGGATCCGGGCCCATCCAAAACCCCTTTAAAGCAGGCCAAGAACCAAATGGCCCATTCAAACATGTTTCCCCTTTATCTATCACAAATATAAAAGCAGCAGTTCCAGCTGCTTTTCATCGTCTCAGTTGTTTGTCTTTTTCTACAGATAACATATTATATTATATTATATCTATATGATAATTAAAAAGAGACAGTTGCTCTCATTTTTTTTTCTTCCTGGTTCCTTCAAACACATCTGCTGGCATTCATTTACTTGAGATTCATGGACCACCTGCATGCACAAGACTATTTGTTTCAATATGTGGCATCCACTTAGATATAAGATGTTCATATAAGATACAATCTTATAGGGCCCACGACATGCAAACCATTTTCATTTTGGCCAAGAAAAAGAAGGAAGACATCTGAGAGCTCTTTAAAGTTTTCTTGGGCTTAAGAAGTGTGGGGCCCACGGCATGCAAACCATTTTCATTCTTGCTAAGAAAAAGAAGGAAGACGTCTGAGAGCTCTTTGAAGTTTTCTTGGGCTTAAGAAGATTATTTCTGCTATCTTTTGAAGTTTTTCTTCAGTGTAAGAAGATCATCTCCTCCCTCCCTCATCTTGCAAAATAAAATTGAAGCTCTTCCTTGGATTAGGTTAGTGGATGTGTTTTTGTCTTTTTTACATGCATTTGGTTATTGATTTTTTGTTTTGCATTTTGCAGGTATTTGATGTTCTTCAATTCATGTGAAAAAATATATAAGTTAAAGAAAGACCCTCCTCTGCTTTCTGTTTGATTTGCATTTTATACAAATTTAAGGTTTTCCGGGTTTACCAGCAAATGGGTGTATATATTGTGTTTGCTTTCTACCGATTTTCCTTTCTTCTCTTAAATATATTGTGGTTTTTAGTATTTGATTTTTTATTTATCAAACAGGTGTATCAGAAATCGATTGCTACGACATACAATTTGGATGGGCCCAAGGTCAAACCTGCTCATCTAGGTTCTGGATGATTCAGATGACCTAATTACTCAGATGTTCATCAAATAAGAGGTGCTGAAATGGCAACAAAATGGTGTTTAGAGGGAATCTCAAGTAGGCGATGAATTGCAGCTACATCAAGGACTATAAGTCCTTGTTACACCAATTCATTTATTGTATTTAACAAATGGCCCACTTGAATAATTTTAAATGATTTGACATTTCAATGCCCCTTAGATATGAAATCCCGAATTTCATGACTAAACTTCGGTAAATGTCACCAGAGTCGTATGATTCTGATGCTTCTTTTTTTTTTTTTTTTTCTTTTTTACTTTTTGCCCTTATCCCATGATATCATGGGAGTTTAAGAACCCATGATGTCAGGGGATCTAAATGTTAAAAGTTGAAAACCTACTTGGTTCCCATGATATTGTGGGTTTTTTAAAACCCCATATATCATGGGGTCCAAGGCAAAAAAGTAAAAAAAAAAAAAAAAAAAAGTGTACTAGAGTTAAATGACTCTAGTAACATTTAGTGAAGTTTAGTCATGAAATTGGAGATTTCATGTCTAAAAGGCATTGAAATGTCAAATCCCCATAATTTTATGATGCTGTCTACCTATATGAAAATGAGTTTCTGATATACTTTTCATGTTATCTTTACTCACAAAAAGATGAACTTATGTAAACTTAGTTGATTTAGGTGTGTTGCATACCCATTATATACTTTAACATAATCTAGATTTTGAGAGGTATATTAAACTGACAACATTATGGTCTTTCTAGATTCCCTTTTTATTTCATTTCTTATCATATTGTTATACTAATATACATGATCTACAGGTCCAAAATCGTTCTACAAGCTAAAGATCCCACATTTGCAACAAAAACACCTACTCTGAAAAAAAAAAGATCCACCCGTTGACCGCTCAAAGCTTGCACTGAATGTAAGTATATGTTAGTATCCTATAAAATGTTATTATAAATCTTTCAATCAAAACAAATGTTTTATACTTTCTTATACTCTGAACTTAAAATGTAAGCACATATTAGTATCTATCAATTATTATTATAATACCTTTTTTATTTGATTATAGTAGGTTGAAACTTCTTTTTTTTTATTTATTGATAAAATCAAAATATGCACATAAGCAATTAGATAATTGTATACTTATCATTTTTCATCTCTATAAATATGTAACTACAACGTAAATACTTTCAGTAACAACTACGTGCAACTCGTAATTATAAAAAGGACAAATTTTGTATCAAGGCATCATCGAAACAGTTGATAAATCAAACACCCATGTGTAAGGAAGGAACTTACGGGGGAGATTGAGCCATGGCATGACACCTAACAAGGTGACAAGATAGCCAGGTTTAATGACATGAGCAAGAGCCCACTTAAGGGTCTCCATGGAGAACCCTCTGAGTGCATCCATGACCACCACCACATGGTTACTACTAGCACCTGAAAAGCTTGGAGAGTCCCTGAACACCAGATCCTCTGCCAGAGATCTCCTTATGTATTTTGGCGTCTCTCTATACCCTCCACACACTGCCATCTTATCTTACCCAAGCAGATATATATGGTCCAACTAGAATACAACCCAAATAAAAGAGGAAGATAGAGAGCTAGTAGCTCCGACTAAAACACAACCCAATACATAAAAAGAGAGAGAATGAGAAGGGAGAGAAAGGGATTTTGGGTGAGACATTTATGGGGATTAAAGGTGTGGGTTTAGAGAGGAGAGAAGGCACCAAAACGGAAAAAACGAGGAAAGCTTAGAGATTTCGAGAGTGCCAAGGGATTGGTGGTTGAGTAATTACAAAGGTCGGAAAGATCAAGGAAGAAAAGGCTGGCCGAGGTACGGAGAAAGCGGAGAGGCCAAATTATTGGGACCTACCCTTTCTCCCGCCCACACCACCGGCTCCTCTACTATCTTACCCATTACACTCCTTAAGTTACATCTCAAAGGGAGTAGGTCCCACCATCTGAATGGGACCGACGTGGTGGTAACACGGTGCTACATCCATAGTAATACGACGATCTATTAGTGGAGGGGATGAGATTCACCTTTAACTATCCGAACTATTTCTATATAGGCCCCGAAATGAAGTTCTAAGAAAGTGTCATAAGAACTTCAGTGAACGCCATCCACTATAGTAAAGCATCCTCCAATTTTACTTCAATAGAAGTTAATCCCCCTCAAATTTGGTCACGGGTAAGATTGAGCACATGGTTGATAATCACAATAATCAGTAAGACTGTGTTGCTTGCATTATCAACCACATGCAATTCCAACTTAAGTGAGTGTTTGTGGGGACCACTGGTCAACTAGGGACCATACCACTATAGGCCTTAATCTGGGCCTTTTTGTAGCCCGGCCCAAACAAGATTGGTCCAAAGCTTAGTGCTTGTAGTTTAGTGACTCAGGTACTTAATGTTGCATTTCTAAATTCCATCTGGGACTTGGGAGTGGATATGCCTCAATCTGGTCCATGAACACTCCTAGTAGTCTATGACTAATCCATCTAAAAAAAAAAGATAAACCAAAAAAACAAAAGATCAGGTCGAATAAGATGTAGATAACTTTAAGATATAAGGCCTCAAAATATATGGTGAAATAGAAAATTCATCATTTATCTTTAATAATCTATTTCATATAGATACTTCAAGATTTATCTTTAATCTCCTAGCTATTTCATATTCCTTGATGAAACTGCTGGCAATGTCTGTGAAACTAACCTTTTTGTAATCCTCTTTGGCCCCCTATTTTAAAAGGCTGCAATGAGTATCCTGTTTGTAGTAGAAGCAATAGGAAGAACAACCCACCAACCCAAACTCAGTTTTGTAACTCAAGGATAGGGTCAACACTCTTTTTTTATTTTGGATTTGGGTCTTGTTTGACATTTCTGATCCAATTAATTAACGTGTTTAGTTTGAGTTGAGTCCATGCTTGTCATTCGACCTGCCAACTAAGCCTATGCCTAACCCAACTCATCTAATTGTACAATAACTCACCTGCGAATTCAAATTGAATGCAACCCGATAATTAAGGATTCAAGGTTTTTTTTTTTCCCTTTAAGTTGGGTTCAAGCTGATCCATTTTGATTTTCATCTTGATTTAGATTAACATTTTCAAGGTGACTGATGAATGAGTTAGGTTTGGATTTAACCTATATATGTTGAGTTCGGATCTGGTGAGGAAAAATCCCACGGTGATTATGAGTGGACCATTCATGGTCCCCGCCACAACGCACTAAGATGGGACCACAAGGTAGACGCCTACCATGCACGCGGGCAGCGTAAGGCCAATCAAAGGATCCCGATTCATACATGTTATAGTGCTCTCATCCTCGCAGATTTTTTTAGGAAAGGCTCTCTTCTTCAATTGGAAATAAAAATCAGGGCCTATTTCTTTCACTTGATTGGATTAGGTCTAGGCAAAGGCAGGCTTATTGAGTCTGGGTCAAAATGTCAGGTCTTTTTTTTTTTTTTTTTGTTAAAGCAGGATTAGAGAGAGGAAAAGCATAAGAGAACAACCAAAGGGTAAGATGTCTCCAGAGAATCTGAGACATATCACTTGCCTTTTTGCTTGCTTGATGTCAAGCCCATTTTAAAGAGTCCGATCAAATGGGCATGGCAAATTAACAATGAAGTGTAGTTTAAGCCCACTCTTCCAAGTCTAATAAGACTCAAAATGTCCCACGCAAAAAATAAGTCAACCCTGGACCACAAAAAGTTCAAGCCCACCTGTCCCCATTTGGCACAACAGTGGGCCACAAAATTAACATATCTAGGAATGTGGACACAACATTATTGATAAGGATACAAAATTGTTGATAAGGACACGACATTGTTGATAAGGATCATGGAGGCTAGTCATTAGGCTCAAATTCACAAGATTGGATATCTGTATCCAGATACAACATGGTCCGGACTTCAACCCATTTGCAACTATAATATGAGTGGAGTTCTTGGCTGGGAATTATGCCCATATAAAACCCACACATAAACGGAAATAAATAGAACCTCAATGGCAATACCAATCATGTTCCATATGAGAAAATTTTGGCAAGCAATGACCCTTTCGTTGACTGAAAATCCTCATTCATCATCCTTATTACATGATGATAGCCATTGAAAATTACTAATGGCTAAGTGGCTAATTGGACTCAATGCTAACCTTAAACAGAGAAAACAAAAATAAGATTGGAGAGAAGAATGTATATTATTTAACTGTCTTTGGCACTGCATGCCTGGCTAATTGGAGTAGGTGGGTCACTATAGGCACCATTAACAATCTGATTGAAGATCCATTTGTTAGCAGCTTCAGTGAAATGATATCCATCCCAATTGACTCTCACTGATGGATCCTTACATGATTTTGCCACCTGAACTGGTTTCCCATGTATCCAATATGTGTATCCACAGCCCCATTTGATATTGAAGTTGTACTTGCCCCCATGGCCACAACAAGCCATAAGAGGATGCTCAAAACCTACAAATAGAAAAACAAAACACTATTCATGAAGTTGTACTTGCCCTCATTCCGTGGAATTGTTCCACACCAAATGCATGAAAAATGGATTTTCGGCGGAAAACCATCCACTTTTCTGTGGAAAAGTGTTACACAAACATAACCTAAAAAGTTGAGAAAAAAGAAATAAAAAATCCCTATGAAAGAGCATAGACTCAAAAAAATGCAAAAAGAATTAATCATGATTTGAATTATATTTGTATGTAAGATAAATGGAGCCCATTACTTCAGTGACAGATAGAGCTAGAAGAGTAACTAAGTGAAAAAAGTGAGGACTTTACCAAGTTCACTGGCTTTGGTTATGACAGCGTGCTTGACAGAATAAATGTCCACATAAGTGAATGAAGCCAATGGAAATTGCTTTCTGAGCTGGACCACAGCTTCTTTCAGTTTCTTATTGAAATACTGAGCTACTGAATTGAAGGTAGATCCACAACCAAACTTGTCCACCTGTGCAGCTGTGAGAGGGAACCGGTCCAGAACATATGGTAGACACCCAAAAGGCCCAGTGTTGTGAATCCAAAATGATCTCCCTCCATTCCAATATATATTCTGTAAATCAAAGTATTAATTTGATTAGGATACATGGACCATATGAAATTTTACATTGAGAGAGAGAGAGAGAGAGAGAGAGAGAGAGAGAGAGTTTTGGATGGTTTTTCCATTTAACTAGAATTTGTTACTAACATAGTTGGAAATGACAATCCAAACTCAAGCCAGAAATAGAAAGGGTCAACCCAAATCATAAATTTAACAGTTCAGGTTCGGATTGAGTTGGTTAGTGGATTCAAGAATTGGCACCCTTTAGTCGATGCCAAATTGACCCTCTATATGATGCGAATTGAGTCAGGGCAATGGTGATCTGTGATCCATACCTGTTTATTTTCAGTGATTGGGTAATCAGAAACATTGATGATTGAATGAAATAATTAAAATCTGGTTTTACCTGTATTACTATAACAAGCTTTTTTATCATATCAGGCACTTCTGCCATAACTTGTTCAGTGGTCATGCCCTGAACATAGGCTGAAGTAAGATCATTCTGACCGACGTCGATGGTATATAGACCATTAGAGATGGAATCCGCAGTCGGTAACAATTCCTTAAAAACAGCTGCAAGAATGTTACAATAAAAGGTCAATCCATTTTTCTCCCCCATGGAGAGAGAATATATGCATATCGGCTGAAAGACTCAATTTTTCCTATAAAAAGTCACTGCACAAACATGCCCATATAAAAAAATATACCATTTTTGGTAGATAGGGATCGATTTACGAATTGATTGTACTGCCAAGACTGCACATCCATGGAAAATGGGCTGTACCCAGTTTGGAAGAAGGTTGTGTTCTGGCGTCTTATGGTCGACCCTGCTGTTGCAAAATTGGCTCCTCGTGTAAAATTAGCTCCAATTGAGTCAAGATATGGATGAACAAAAGGCAATCCTAGGCTCTGAGCTGCCAACCAGAAATTACAGTTGCCCCATCAGTCCAAATAGAAGTAATCTAATCTGAAACACCCATTGTTTCAACGTAGCCAATTGTCGATGTGTCGTGGCCACAAGTTGAAGATTTAAGGTATCTAGTCTTTATTCACATATAATCACGCTTTTGTAATATGGATCCAAGCCTTGTTCTAACTATGGTGGTGCTAGAGTCAGGATACATGAATTATATTTCACTACTCTGATTTATCCTGATCCAGCACTATGGAGATTACGAATGTTGTTAATATTGCTATGACCCACAAAAGGGCCTATGTTATTGATTTTAACTATTTACTTTTAATGCTTGAACTATGTCATTGATGTGGTTTACATGTTCATGTGCCATTTTGTTCACCTTGTAAGTGCTTCTGTTTGTAAAAGAAAAGGAGACAATTAACTTCATCAGTGTCTTTGATAGTTTTGAGGAGTTGATATAGTCTTCATTATGTATTTAGGATTAAAAACAGACAAATATAAAAACATACCTATGAAATCGATTACTAGACGTCCATCACAATCTCTTCCTTGGGGTGAATGAAAAAATGTCTCGCCGCTCGGTGAAGGAATCGGCCCAAAGCTCGCCGCGAGACCACCGGTATCAGAATTCGAGTCACCAAAATTGAAGATGGCCGGAAAATTGCAATTTTTTGCAGCAAACACACATTGAATGGTTAGAGTTGCTAAGAAAATACTAACGTGGATTCTTGATGTAAACTTGTAGGAACCCATGAGGGAAGATGGATGGAAGGAAGGAGAGTGTGAAGGAGAGAGAAGTGAAAGGTGGGTGAGAAAGAAATGTAAAGAAAGATGAGTGATATTAATGTGAACGTGGGAAGTGGGATAAGAGGATAGTGATGATCAATTTGAATGTTGGATAGAGATAATTTTGGTTCTAGTTAAGATTAGGATATGGGAACATTAACTAGTCAAAGCAGTTCATCCGCATGCTTCTCCACAAAACACGAAAATACATCCAAATGAAATGCTTTTAGTTTTGATAGTTTTGATGGCTCCACTTGTGGACCAAAGATAAGTAGGCCCATCATATGAAAGAGAGTTTCCATAGATAAAAAGTAGACCCCATGTAATTCTCTTAGTGAGTCCCGAGGCTCGTCAGTGAGGCTCACTTAGGAAAAATTTAAACCACTAACCAATAAATATTGCCATCTTCTGTGGGGTATCACATATTTTAGTTGAAGATGGCTTGGTCCCACCCTCATATTTATTAATGACTTTCAAATCATACGAATAAAATATTACGAGAAGGTTAAGTGTTTTATAGTGATCATGATGGACCCAACTCCTATTAGGATGGAAAATGGCAAGTTTATCGGTGTGTGAAGAAAAAGAAAATTTAATGTCTAGTTAAATCTTTGTTTGTATATATTTATTATTAATCTAATGGTGTACATTAGTAAATTGTAAACCATTACAATTAAATGACTTAATTAGACCAATCAAAAGTAAGAGACCCACTAAATTGAATAGCATTCATAGGATAGTTTCTCTCCTCTTGAATAATCTTATAGTCTTGTTATCCAAGACCGCAAAAATGGCCAACGGTACCTTAGCATCATTTAAATATATATATATATATATACATGGCAAATTGATTCCTGATTCTTCACGTGGATAGTATCACTCTTGGCCACCAAGCCATTCACCACAAAAGTAAACAGTAAATATTAAATTAATAAATGTTGGAGTCACAAAACTTGATATGGCAGCTGGCCCAATTTCTGATTGCTACTAATCCACTATGTATGATGAGACCATAGTCCCTCCCATCTATGTGCCAGGTCTTAGGGCTCTTGATTGTAGGGATTTTAAGAATTTCTGTTTGAGAGAATTATTATATATTAGTGGAGAGTTTTGCATTCTATTTTGATCAAAGTTCTTTCAATTTTGACTTTAATGGAGCCGGCATCTTGCTCTAATATTAATCTTGCAAAAGATATGATAGGAATCTAAATAGATTTTTCCCCATTTTAAATCTTCCTGAAATCTCAACAGCACCTCAATATTATCCTTTTCAGACCTTCCCAAAATCTCACAGCTCAGCAATTTCTTTTTTAAACCTTCCTGAAATCTAAATAGATGTGGTCTCTGCCTACCACAAAATGCAATAATCCAGACTTGCAAATCCTACACAAAATTTCCATATTTAGAACCATACAATAGAATTGAGAATCTGAGAATCCAATCTTACACAGGTTCTCCATTGTTAAGCTTACACACAACATAAAAATATACATTTATCAATTAAGTCTTAAATGAAATAATTCTTTTCCTACCATGTTTAACTATCCCCCATCTACTGCAAGCAGGTTTGATATCTACTAGGGTTGGCAACAATTCAATTTCAGAATGGTTATTTTTGTCATTTTTCAAAAAAATTATGGCGATGACTTGATGGGAAGAAATATGAAAAACTTTTATACTTTTTTTAAATACTCAAATATTCATGTACTTATTTGAAAATGAGCCAAAAGTTATATATATATATATATATATTTGAAATTCTTCCTTTCGAAATTTATATACATTAAAAGAAGCACTCTTATTGTACTTGTGCTTACTTTCAACTTGAAATTTGCCTTAATTAGAAATGGCTAACAATATACTTTAACAAGTTCATTCTTCTCACCCCTTACCTTCGGTTAGAATGCATCTAAGTGAGCCCCAGACAAATCATATTTTGGAATGAAGATATAGTATAACGCCCCAATTCCGAATACCGAAGATAAAGCGAAGGTACCGAAGTTGGTGCACTACTTCCCGGAAAATCATAAAACTTCCAAGATCGTAGTCCGCGGTGAGGTCAAAATTTTAAAACTTTTAAACAACATCATAATCAACAATTGTAATGCGGAAGCAAAATAAAAGATAGAGGAAGTAATAGTATCAAGTATATAAATCAGATGTAAACGTGCGGAAGCCTAATGGAAATCTCAAAGTAGTTATCAAAGTATTTATACATATCATACTATCTACCCATGTCTCACTACAAAAATACTCTCAAACCCAAAAACAATATGCACTCAACCCCCCTGTGTAGGCTCTTCATCTTCCGGCTCGACCACTTGGTCAGCCGGCCCCCACCCGTAGTCACCAACTACAGGCGCCTCGTAGATCGCGTCACCCTCGGGACCATGGTCTGGACTTAAGCACCAAAGATGGGTCAGATCCAAGGATCTAGCAAGGCACCATATGCAGATAACACCAGATGTACACAGCAAAAAAGAGTAATGACAGGTACATAATCATATGAGTAACAAGGTACATAATCTAGGCAGTTGAGCAGTAATAGCAGTTTAGAATCAGAAATGTAAAGTACACTAATCTAATCAGACAACAAAGGGGCACATTCATACAAGCTAAATACACCGCGAGATATTATGTCGCGGCCCTCCCGTACTGTAAACGTCCCATACCATAAACAGTTTGCGGTGGGGAAAAGGTAATAATCATGCAAGAGATAACAGCCCTGAAATAATCATAACATACAATATACATAATACCGATCACACCCCTTTATCAGATTAACCCGAACGCGGTATCACACCGTCTGTCTAATCACAGCTCATCATGATAGCTCAAAGTAACCAACACATAGCTCCTACCAGAGATAATCAGTCAACTGGTTGAGCTTAGAACAACTGAGTGAATGTTCAGTGCCGACTCGGGAACCAAGTACGGGTCTATGTCTGTTTAGGCTTATCTTACGCGAGCAAAGTCCTAACCAAGTTTCTAAAAGGTTAAGGTACAATATGGAACACAGTCTAATATCAAAGTCCAAGTCCAACATCATTGGATTCACTCCAAGGCTCACAACCGTGGCCTGAGGTAACACAAGTACCATATTATGTCCATTTCACAAGCATTCATCATATGCTCATATACAATGAGCTAACCAACCATTTATACTAACCTCTTCATGCTATGGTTTCACATCCCCATCCTTAGGCCGTATGAGGGCCCGCCTAACCACAGACACAAGTCATTTATCCCCAAACACCACATAGGGTCACCACTAAGAAATCCTAGGTTCAGGTCCTCCAATTTCCATTAATTAATAAGTTTAAGACAACAACAAAGATAAAAGAAAAGAACAAGTCATGAAAACCTTAAAAACAGGAAATCAAGTGGAAATAGGCAAAGGACCAATCCTAGGTAGTGATCCACTCTTGGTTCAGGCATCATCACATGATTGGATCCCTAACTGTAGCCTCAGGTGTCAAAAATGGTAAATCTGGTGCTCCTGAAGTTGTGAACACCATGGACTACAATTAAGGTTCGAGTCATTGATGATTCGAATCCTAAAACCTCAATTGGTGAACCCCACGAATCAAGACTGAGCAATGCCATTGATTCGTGTGTAGCACACTTGATGGATGGCTATTTGGATGGTCAATGGACCCCACATATAATCAAACATCAAAATTACAGAAATCTGGAAAATCACTGATTACAGTTTGCCCGGTCGACATCATACCCTAGGATGTCGACCGGGTGAACTGGATGTTGACCTCCCAGGTCGACATCCTATAATGTCCCCGGTCGACATCATGAACGTGATGTCGACTGGGTCCACTGAGACCTGGTGTCAAGCAGCTGGAGGGTTGTGCAGGAAATCCAGTGTATCCGGTCGACATCATGGCTGTGATGTCGACTGGGTACACATGGTACCTGACCTGCCTGTGAAATGCAGGTCTCAGTTAATTCCCACAGGGTCCTGTGTATCCGATCGACCGGGTACACTGTCTGCACATTTCAGGTGGTAGCTAACTGAGACTTGATTTTCACCTGTTTCAGTGTGCCCCGTCGACCGAGCTGGGGGCCGGTCGACCGGGTACACGCAGGTAGCTGAATTCCTAGAATTCCGGATTTTCTCCTTCTCAATCCATTTTTCCTCCAATTTCTCCTAATTCACCTCCAAACATCACAAAAGCATTCAAACATAGAAAACACTTCTATAACCCATCCATTCATCAACATACCAGGCCATTGATCTTCCAAATGGGCAAACACATCCATCAATGACCATTTTACCATGAAAACAGGCTCAAAAGAAGATCTAATCATGCATAATCATTTAATTGGAATGTAATTACGGAAACAAGGAAGAAAGCATACATATAGTGAAATTGCATAGAGTACTTGCCTTAGTTTTAGAATTGGTGATAGAGTAGAGAGAGAGAGAGAAGAGAATCCAAGCTCCTATGTGTGTTGTAGCTGAAATTGGGGGGTCTCCAGCCTCCTTGTGCTGGGATTTTGGGGAATTGGGGTTGTTTGGGGAAGAAGATAGGTTAATTGAGAGAGATGAGAGGCAATTAGGGTTTAGACTAATGTTGCAATAACTTAGGTTATATAGTTTAGGGTTTTAGGCTAATTACCAAAAGGGCAATTTTGTTTCAAATGAAAATGAATTGGGGCCATGGGTATTTGGGTAATTTGATGGGGTTCTAGAATGTTCCAACTCTCAAGCCCTTCCCATTAGCTAATGATAATTAAAACCTAGTCTAATCTAATATATCAAAATTAAATAAAAGCTACACTCTAATACTTAGGAATATTAGAATCTATACCACTAATTCCTAATAATTAGCATATTTAAAGTAGAAAATACCTTATTAATTATTATTTAATTCAAACTGAGGGCCCACCAGGGGTGGGGCCTCACATATAGAGATTTTATTGTATGTTTGAATGACAACTTGAAAGTGATACCTTCTATTTGACAAACCTACCAAACCCATCCCAAGTTGAGCTAAAATAAGCAGCGTCATAAGCTGACACGCAGGGTTGCTTGTGGTTGGTTTGCCAGCCTCCCTATAGAAGGGCGTTGGGTTCGCATATGCCTAACGAGAGAGGGTGAGGGAAACTCTAAATGACCAGGTATGTAGTGGTGCATAAGTCTCACATCGGAAACATGTTAGTCCTTAACTTAGATATATATGTATGACCTGGCCTTTACTCCACATAAGACATTTTAAAATCGTGCGCCAAGATGGAGTTGAGATCCTATGAACTAAAGCGGACAATATCAGGTGGACAGCAGGCCCAAGTCATTATATTTTGATGGGAAACGACATAATCAAATTGGAGGAGAAGCTCTTAATGGCAACAGATGTGCGCTAACACTATTCCAAAACAGTCATTGTGCGTTGACTGTTTGTTTTTGTTTTTCAAAATTGTAGGACACATATTGATGATCTAAACTTTTGGAATTATTTACAAGCCCAAACATGAATACGTTCCCAAATTTTGACCATTGATCATTCTTGAATCTGGGGATATAAGAAAACTGTAATCCATGATTTTACATTTCTACACTTTCGTGGGCCTCAAAATTATGATTTGGACTGTAAATCCTATATGGAATATTGAAAATGGATATTGACTCAAATTTCAGCATGTGATTCAGTGTATATCTCGAGAAATTTACAAAAAAAACCTGAGAGTTGTTGGATTGCACAAGTCAAAAGCTTAAATACTCTGTGTGAGTTTGCACATGTTCATTTTTTTATTTTTTTATTTAAATTATAAGATCCTAAATGATGATCTAAACCTTTGGAACTATTCACATGCTCAAACACGGCTGCATGTTCAAATTTCAGTCGTTAATCATCTTTGAATCTCAAGATATTTGAAAAAAATGCAGAAACATAGGTCTACATTTTTGGCATTCTATGGACCCAAGAATCATGATACAAATCGTCAAACCTATTTACAATACTGAAAATTGCTATGAATCCAAATTTCAACCCTTGATTCATTGTAGGTCTTGAGAAAGAATGAAAAATTGTAAATCATTAAACTCTTGGACATCTATTTCAAACAGTTTTTTGTTTCCATGCCAAATAGTTTATTTGTAAAATATATATTTTAAACCGCTCCATTTAAATCAGATATATATCATAAAGATGGTATGAAGTCATCTGACCCTCCCAAGACTCTAGTTCTGTGGGACTCACACTAGGTAATAATCATTTTTACATATCTTATAGGTTTGTTTTATATACAAAAGAATTGCCAAAAAAGGCCCAAGTAAACTCAGTCTCTCTGAAACTCAGTCTGCCTTATCCAAGCTGCTCAAGCTCAACAAGCTCAACTCCATTCCCTTCCTATAGTTATTTGAACTAGTCGAGCTTTAAATTAAGGAGGTCTTCTTATGCATACTTCCCTCACCATTTTGGTGAGGGACACTTCTATTATGAGAAGTTTTCAAGTACAAAGCACCTCCTTAAATTAATATCTCTCTCTATATATTTTAGTATTGATCATTATTATTATATTTTTTTATTAAAAGGTTGGTTGAATATTTTTCTATTCATGCATCACATGGTCGCTTTCTAATTGGGCATAGTACTTACTTAAATTAGATAGGACAACCCACATGTGTCACGCTGGATGCACTTTTAAAAGATCAAATTCCCTAATTCTTACATAGAACAACTCACATAACCCTTGTTTTGATCTTCTTTTTCACTTTTGTAGACTCTATGATCAAGAATAATAATGAGGCTGATTTTATTTATTTATTTATTTATTTTTTTATAGGTGGCTATCTCGCCCTTCCCTTTATTTAATGGGGCTCACAGGCTACCCAAATCAACATATTCATACCACCAGTTATATGAGTCATCTCAAGCCAGAGATTCAGATCCAAAATTGAGACAAGAGGAGGGGCCAATCAGGCCTGGGAGGAGTGGCATCCCAGGTACCAAGGCCACATTGGGGGTTGCCAACCAATTCAAAATCTTTCTGTTTTTTCTGGTATCCAAGTTTTCAAGATCTTAAAATGCACTTTTCTAGAAGGCATGATTGGAGCCATCTTCCATATCCTTGTCTTGAAATACACGAGGATCTAAATCTAGAATTCTTTTTTTAGAAGATCTAAATCTAGACTTGTGTGGATGGATTTAGATATTGAATCTAGTTGCTCCATAGAATAATAAAATTAGATTCCATATCCACTTTTTTTTTTTTTTTTTAGGATTTTATCGGAAAATTCTCAGTATACGTCCGTTGCACGAAAAGGTTCCCCCTAGTTGGGGCCTTACGAAAGGGTTCCGTTATCCCATTGGTCCCGAAACCTCTCATAAGAAAGGAGAAGTAACACTAGGGTCTCCCCAATCTAAGACGGGTCACGTGGCGTTGTCCCAGTCAAAATAAGAAAAAAAAATGAAAATAGGATGAAGGAAACATTTCTTAAAGCCTCAACTACAGGAAACTTTTTTATGTAACGGACGTATACCAAGAATTTTCCGGTAAAATCCTCTCTTTTTTTCCTTGGAAAAGGTGAATTTAATGTATATCTAATTAAAAAAAAAGTTGGTACTCATGTTATTTCAGGTAGAATTAAGAACATACACCATTATCAAAAAATAAAAAAATTAAAAAGACATATATCATTGGTGGTAAAAGCATGTATTTGTAACTAGGTAATCATGAATCATGAGTTGCGTCCATTTTGAATCGGTCCGAGTCAGGCATCTTCACCCTCGCGCAACTCAGTACAAAGTGATAAACGAGGGAGTGGCAAGAATCTGAATTTGGTCTCAGAGTGAGTCCACCACCGACCAGCGAATGAGAGACTGGACACAAATTCAACAATTTTTCACCAATTCCCTCTCCTTTAAAAAAAAAGAAAAGATATCAAATAAGGCATTAAGTTTGATCTTATTTTTTAAAAAAAGACATAAGCTTAGTTTTTTTTAAATAGTCCCTAAGTTTCCATAAAGTTTTCAATTAAAGACATCCATCCCCCGTCCATTTAAAGCTTTTTTTCTTTATTAATATGAAAGTTGCCCTTCATTGAAATAAAATATTCCTTTACTTTCTTTATCTTCTCTTCCTTTTTTTTAACCAATATCTTCACGACATCCTTCGACGATCAACTGTCATGGGTTTAAATGATGGGTAAATTGGGCATTTAAAGAAATTAAGAGAAAAACGTTGCCAAAATACCCCTTTAAATGGTTGGATTTCTTTAATTGAAAATTTACATAAAAACTTAGCGACTAGTATGATTTTTTTTAACTTGTATCTTTTTCTGAAATAATGTAAATAAAGCCTTAAGTTTTTGCTTTATATACAAAAAAAAAGGACACGAGTTTTAGAAAATTTCAAATTAATCCTTAAGTTTTTCAGTAAGTTTCAATTAAGGACATCTGACAATTTAAATGTATTTTTTGACAACTTTTTTTTTCAATATTTAAAAAATACCGAAATTACCCTTTATTAAAAGACGTGATATTATTTTAGCAGCCACTATATGCAACTAATTGTTATGGGAACACTAATTGCCTTTGATCACCGTGAGAAAACTAGTGAAGAAAATGAGGAAAATATAAAAGAAGCGAACAAGAGTTTCATTTCAATGAAGGGTAATCTGGATATTTAAAAAAAGTTGTCGAAAAGTAGCTTTAAATGGACTAATGTTTTTAACTGAGAACTTTCTGAAAAATCTATAGACTAATTTAAAACTTTTTAGAACCTATGACCTTTTTTTTATAAATAAAGCCAAAACTTAAGGCCTCTTTTGAAATTTTTTCTAAAAATACTGAAGAAGGCCGCAGTGGCAGACGCATATTCATTTTTCCCCATCCTCGAGCCTCGAACTCAAATGTCCGAAACTCGCCTCTTCCTTTCCATCGCCACTGCGTCTACTACCAGCGCCCGATTCTCCTCCTTCTCTTCGTCTTCTTCTTCTTCTTCTTCTTCTTCTTCTCTCTATTTAAGAAGAAAGCCGCTCTCTTTTTCCTTATCTTTCTTTTCGTTGAAGCTCTTCTTCTCCACTCGTTCTTCTTCAATGGCTGCTTCGACTACTCCAAGCGTCACCGAAGAGGCTTCTGATGCTGGAATGGATGCAGTGCAGAGACGCCTCATGTTTGAAGATGAGTAAGTCGCAATTCGCAATCGATTTTACTCTGTTTCTATCTCCATCTCTATACATGGATGATGTTCTTGATTTGAGCTTTAGAAGAAAATCATTTATTAGTTGCTGCTGCTGCTGCTTGGTTTTGGATGATTTGTGTCAGGTGTTAGGGATTTGTGGATTGAGTTTGTTTTACTTCTTCTTCTTGTTGTTGTTAAAAATGATTGAATCGGGAGCAAAAACCGGAATTTCTTTCCTGTTATTAGGTTTTGCTTTTTGCTGATTGATCTGATCTGTAAAAATTATATGTTGTCTGATCTGGTGATCTGGCGGTCGTGATTTTGAAGATGAGTAAGTTCCGATCATCTGTCTTAAGTTCTGATCATCTTTCCCTCCTGACGTGCTTTTTGATGCTTTACTGCACTTTATTTTACATGTAAGGGTTGTTCTGCATCTTGATTCTAGTTGTAGTTATTGTTATTGTTGATCTCCTTAATATGATTTAATAGCAAGTAGAAATTTGAATTTCTTCCTGTTATGAGGTTACTAGGTTTGGTTTTGATTTTTATTATTGTTCATGAAGAGTCATTTGCTGTCTAATCTGGTGATTTGGAGATCTTGATTTCGAGATACAGTTTTCTACTGAGTACAAAAAGAAGTGTGTTCCTCCATATGCCTTTAGACTCTAAAGTGGCCTTGTCTCTATACCAGTTTTAACCCATATTTCAACAAGGGATTTGCCAGTTGTTGCAAGTTATTTCAGCGGCCAGTCACATTGATTGAGAAGCCAGTCACAAATCTGATTAGATTGGAAAATATTCCTTTGGGTTTTCTTTCCCTTGTGACTTGGGATCTTAATACCTTATAGTAAATTACTCCTCATCTATTAAATATATATAAATATCTCTCAACTGAGCATGTAAATTATTATTTTTCTTTAGTTTATTTCTTATGATCATATTTACAGTATGCATATCCCAAGACAGTTTGATGTGCTTCCTACAGCTGATTTATCGATAATAATCTATTTGTAGATAGGTAAAATCGATTTTATGTGTCTATTTTCTAGGAAATATGTCCATTGCACCTGTTTGGCACACATTTGGGACACATACTATTGTACCTTAGTAATATTTATATACTATTTTCTATTTTAAAATATATATGACGGGTTTCTAGTTATTTAAATGGGATATATATATATATATGGGAGACATTCATGTGCATCCATCCCTCATCACAGGGTGGGGACACTTAAATGGCTTTCTCTCTTTACACATGAAATTTTCCAATTATGGAAGTGTCCCTATATATATATATATATATATATATATCATATGGATTATTGGAAAGTAGATAGATTTATTGTGCTTGAACTTTTCTGTTTCTTATCTAAAAATGTTACCAAATTATTATGAAGTTAAGCTCAGGGTAATGGTTTTATTTAGGTCATACGCTGTTTTGCACTGCATATATCTCCCAGAGTTTTAATGGATTACTACACATTCTTACTAATGGTTGACCAGAGGTATGATGGAGACCATCTAGATGCAATCATGGTCGACATTGGCGAACTAAGCAGAGCAGATAGGGGCGGGCCCCTTCATTAATGCATCCATCCCCTTAGAAGGGGCGGGGGGGGGGGGGGGGGGCGGTGCGCTTCCACTGGCCAAAACCAGGCCTTACAAGTAATGGCCAGGCCAACTGGGACCAGCCCCCTGGGTAAGCCCATTAAGCCACGGCTAGCCAGTCACAATGGAGACTGGACCAGCCAGTTGACGACCAACCTGGTGACGGATTTGGATTTGCAACCCCAAATTTTTTTGATTTATTCTTTGAGTGTTTTTATTTTTACAACTAGCTTAGGGATTCTCTAAGACTTCTCTCTTTAATTAAGTTTGAACGGTGAAGATTAGAACATGTATTAGCAAGTTATCGTTTTGATGTACAACCAATATTTACTCCAAAGCTATCTTTTCATTTAACCTCACACACACACACCAAAGCTATATAACCGTTAAACTTGCGGGCCACTGATGAAGGGTTTAGGATGATTTAATGGGCCTGAAATTTTATACAAACATAGGGCCCATCCAGACCTTCAATCCCCCATTGTCCCACGATTTGTAGCGACCCAACAGTGGGCCCCACCATTTTGCTATGGCTATTCCCATTTCCCACCCACAAAATCACTTGAATCGTAAGATTCAATATAACAAATATCAGATCTAAGGTTCCTACTTGAAACCTAAGATACACTATAATTGTAATAAACCCTGCGCGCCTTTCAATCAATTTCTGCTTATTCACGGGCCTGGGCCTGTTCCATAGTTGTGGGCTTGGACTTTTCTCCTGTAGAATTGAGGCTTATGAGCGTCTGCATTGCAACCATTTGTATGGTATCTGCATCCAAGTTTTCGCTTTTTTATTTCCCGTCTTTTTCTTTCTTTTTTTTATATTATATTTTACTTTTATTGTTGGAATCCAATCAGATTTTGTCTTTCGAATCAAACTGCACGATTATCTTAGCCTGAATGCTGTACTTAAATGTTTGATGTGATTGGTAAGTTGTCTTCAGCCTGCTTGTAGGACACAGGTGTCTAGCTTTTTCATGTGACCATTTAGGTGTCAGTGTAAAATAGTCTGCTATTATTTTGCAAGTGGCGTTTTGCTGTTTTGATAGTGATGTTTCCTTGTAGATCTAAAACCATTTTGTGAATGAAAAATAAGAAAGATCTTTTTTTTTTGGAGTGGTGAATATTTATCTGATAGTGATGTTTGTTCAACTATTTCTTCTTCTTCATTAGGTAACATACCTTCCAACAGTTCTATGGGCTCCTGTCTGTTTTTCTTTTAACTTAAGATTTATTTTGTTAATGGCAACACTGAAATATCTTGGTACACATTTATTTATGTGAAACTTTGGGTGTTATATAAAATTTGTGTTAAGATCTCAATGAAAATTAATCATTTTGTGCAGGAAGATGTGTAATTTTTAAATAACCATTTTGTACAGCTTTGAAAAGCTGTTTCCTTTCTGGTCTTTACATACTCATCAATCTATGGAACATGCAATTAAGTGCTTCTTCTTTCCTCTCTCTAATATTATACATCTGTGGAGACATTAACCTTTGATGTTTGTGACTTTGTTTAGATGTATTTTAGTGGATGAGGAAGATCGTGTTATTGGGCATGACTCTAAATACAACTGTAAGTGGGAGTTGCATTCTGTTTGATCAATGCCCCTTTTTTTTGTTTGTGTCTATGTGAGTGTCCCCCGTACACCAACCACCCCCCCCCCCCCCCCCCCCCCCCCCCCCACACCCCCACCCCCACCACCACCACCACCACAAACTTGTATTGCAAATAAGTGAATCGCTGAGTACAAAGAGGGCCTAAAACCCTAGAAGAGAAAAGGTATAAGAGCATAATCTAGGTATTTTGGTCTCAAGCTAGTTGGCTCTTGCACTACATTGTGACTTATTGTCATAAAAAAAAACTTCAAACCTGAGTGCCAACTGCATTAACCCTTAATCAAATTGTAGACACAATCTCGTGCTTCAAAAACTGTTGAATCTCGAACAAGAACAACACTTAATCCTGTAGATTAAGAGGGCGAACTGCTCTGAATTACCTCTCAGATTACACCTCACGTGAAGTGACTGAAAACAGCCCCACATGTTTGGCTATAATGCTGCCATCGGCAGTTGGGTGCTGACATCAGCCCATGGGTTAAAACACTCTAGAACGTTGAAGAAACGCCTTTTCTGTTCTTTTTTGATGTGGCTTCAATTAGTAGGCTCTGATACTTGGAAGCTTTAATGTGAAGTAAAATCAAATCTAAGTCCAAGCAGTAAGAAAAAAGAACGAGAATTGAATAAGAGGAGATTTGCATTTAGAAGAAGATAGGAGAAAAATTACGAAGAGGATTCTGGTCGCCCAAGTTTGGGTTGGACAACCAGCCCCATATGTTTATATTAGTATAATCTATATTATTCATGAAAAACCACTCTATCTAATACATAATGATACCATCCCTGATTATTCTGAAAATAAAAATCGAACCTGGCTGTTTCTCAACAATGATGTGCTGGAGAAGAAGGCAATAAAGAAAGTGGTTGGGCTTTTCTTTCAGTTATTTCGTGCTTTGTTTGTGGAATGGGATTGAAAGAGTGCATCAAATGGGTTGTTATCCATCCATATTCCGTATCATATTTTTGAAAGATGTCCTGCATCCATATTTCGAATCATGTCAAATGGATTTCATGCAATGACATGGGAATGATTAATAAATTTGAGTTATCTTTTTTTTATTTTCTGAGGGAATTTTTGGGTAACAAGATTTTGAGTTTATAGCAAATGAGAATGAGGATTATGCTTATTGTTTTTTGTTTCATTTGTACATACAAGGACAGGTGCTAATAACATTTATTAGCTAAATCTACAGTTGATATGGATGCATTTACTTGGAATTCATTGCGACAATAGTTTTTGTTGGCTTTATTGGAATATTATATATATATATATGCACATGCACACACATCCAATCTTAACATTGTTTAGCATTGATACTGCATTCTTTTTAATACCCTTTCTTTTTCTTGGACTGCGGGTGTTATTTTTGTTACAAATAAAAGAAGTCAACTACCTTAGAGAATGGATAAGCCTGAAACAGGCTACTTCATGTTCTCACTGGGACTCATCTGTTGAATGGCCTGGAACCAGAACAACATGTGCACCATGTTGCTACATTTGCTGGGAAGCAATATTTGTATATGCAATCATGTGAACATCTTCTACATTTCTCTATTTCTAGTTTGAGAGTGAGTTCTGTTAGACTATAGAATTGGGTTTGCAAAACTGCATCCGTTCTTGTGAGGTTTAAAGTTTAGCATGTCCATGAATGTTGCTTCTGTTTTCTGTAAATGCATTTATGCTTTGTCCTTTTTTATTAGAAGTACCTCATTTTGTTGATATGATATTTCCCTATAACCTTGGTGAAGGGATGGATAAAGAGAATGTAACTTTGGCTAGTCAGTGTTTAAGCAATGTGTTTGCTCTATTTATCACGGTCCCTTTTGTGTTATGCAGGTCACTTGATGGAAATAATAGAATCTAAGAATCTGCTGCATAGAGCTTTTAGTGTTTTTCTGTTTAACTCAAAATATGAGCTGCTTCTTCAGGTATGTCAGACATTTTTTAATCCATTGAAAATTGAAGTACGCAGCTCTCTTTTGCAGAAATGATCATAAAAGAACATCAGTTATTCTCGTTGTTTTACCTCGTTTTGTAAGAATTTGAGATACAATTCTTGACATGAGAATATAATTAAGAGAATAGTATGCCTAGCAGAGCAATGCTTCCCATGATTGTCATGTTTCAGACAACCTTAATCACATGGGGATCCACGTTTTCTACTTTGAGTTGTCACTTTTTGACATCTAAATGATGGGGCTATTTACTAGTATATCTCTCTTTTTGACATAAATGTGGAACTCCATCTGCAATGCCACGCAAGCTGGTTAAATGTGGCTAAAGGTTAGTGTAGTACGACTTTGAAGCTCAAAGCTGAAGGTTGAAGTGAAAACCTTCGCAAAGTGAATATTGCATAGTTGTCAATTCCATTCCATTTTTATTAGAATAGCTGGAATATTCCAGCCAGAAGGGTATACTGGAACTGTATACCCTTGATGAAAGTTTCAGCCATGTTTCCCTTCCACCTTTCTGACCAGATCTGGGTGTTTCAGCTGGGACAAGGTAATTCTTTCCTTGTACATTCCTTGATTATAAAATATAAATACAATCATGGTTCAAAATTGCAGTTGTAGTTGCCATCGCGGTTGACCCTAAAACCGTTATGACGCGGCATTGCGGTCATCACAGCCTGAATTTTTATTTGACCCTAAAAAAATCCGAAAAAACATCTAAAACATCCAAAATATTATAAAATGCTAGGAAACAATTTTTTTTTTTTTTTCCATTAGTAATGCTCTAAAGCAAAATATCCTGTTTCACTATTTTATATGAAACCTGTAAAGTCTGTTCCGAAGTAAATAGATTTACATGTATATATTTATAAAGGTTCACATACCACAAATTTTACCGTATGCATTGAAACCATACTTTTGAACTAACCATTAGTGCTAAGCACTTTGAAGTCAAGAAACTAGTAGTAGTGGTGCAGTACTCAATTACTAAGTATGTTGAAAGTGGATTTCAACTTTCAAGTAACATTGACAACCACATCAAGATGATTTAATTAATGAAAGCATTAGAGTATGGGCATGGGGGGTATTGTGGTTAAGGAGGGAAAAGGCCTTCATATGAGAATCCACCATAATCTTGCAAGTCACGTGAGTTTTGGTGAAAAAGAAGACTTAGGAAGCTCTAGCACAGTCTTAAGAAGCTTCACAGCTGGTTAGGGAAAGAAAGAAGGGAAAAGAAAATAAATAAATAAATAAAAACCATTGTCGGCCATTATTTTCAAAATAATGGCCGTTATGACTGTTATATTCAAAATAAAGACCATCATGGACCATTATGTACCGATTTTTTCACCATTTTTTATACTCTGACCGTCATGACCTATTGAAAATAATGTAATTAGCCACTTTTTTAAACCGCGAATGCAATATGATTTTAGGGCCCTTTTGTTTGCATAGAATTGGATTCCTCCGAGTTATAGGAATGCATTCCTAAATGTGATTAAAATTGAAGAGACAGGTGAAGATCCATAAATGGCCATAAAATATGCTTCCTTTTACTGGAAATTGAATTAATGGGAGATGGAAAATGAATACCCAGCCATCACCTGTTAGGGTGCCATCTACATCACATTACATCCTTCACCCGTCACATCTTTAGTAACCTTTTGTTGCAACTTGCAAGCCATATTACCATGAATTCCTAGGAATTTAACAAACAGGCCCTTAGGGATACTAATTGAAATCAATCAATCACCTAATTACAAGCAAACAAACATCAAGTCTTATTATGGATCAATTAATCAACCTAATAACAATAAGTCAAAGATTATGCCTAATTGCAAGCAGTCAAAGTTTAAAAAGAGGTGATTTTCTTGTACAGTGCTCCTTGGTACTACACCAATATAAATTCCATCTTTATGATGCACCGCAAAACCGAGTAACTTTCAACACAGAAAAAGATTTAAAATAAAATTAGAAGAGAAATTGGAAGTTATGTCTTTTGAACTTTAGGATCAGGTTATGATCTTTTAAAATAAGAGACTATTATTTTTGGGTACATTCATCATTTTATAACTGAGAGCAGGTAATGATTATGACATTGGCAGCAAACATAAGATTTTTTCCTCAATGTCCCAGCTTAGTTTGATTGCAGTTTGTCCATAAATTCTCACAATTTTGATTGTATAAAGGTGATTATTCTTTTCTTGCGGAGTCGGGCTCACATTGTGTTTGTAATTTTTGTCGGAGTCTGGTATTTTGACCTTCGTAGTAACAGTTAGTTTCTTTTATAGCAACGATCCGCAACGAAGGTAACATTTCCTAAAGTGTGGACAAACACCTGCTGCAGCCATCCTCTATATCGTGAGTCGGAGCTCATAAAGGAGAATTTCCTCGGTATTTTCCTTCTCCAATAGAGCCCTTATCAAGTTTCAATTTCCAATTTCTAACACTTGCAGGATAACTAATAAGTGATTCTTAAACAGGGGTAAGAAATGCTGCACAAAGAAAGCTTTTCGATGAACTGGGCATTCCTGCTGAGGATTTACCAATCAATGAGTTCATCCCTTTGGGCCGCATGCTATACAAGGCCCCATCCGATGGCAAGTGGGGGGAACACGAATGTATTTCCTCACCTCGATCTTAAACACTCTGAAAGAATTTACTCATTTTTCCTGGTTGCTGACTTCCAGTTCAGCTGCCTTCAACACTAACATCTTTATTTCTTTGCTGAATCTCAGTGGACTATTTGCTCTTCATTGTCCGAGATGTTGCATTGCATCCCAACCCAGATGAAGTTGCCGATGTTATGTACGTTAATCGTGAACAGTTGAAAGAATTGCTGAAGAAAGCAGATGCCGGCGAAGAGGGAGTCAAGCTGTCCCCCTGGTTCAGGCTGGTTGTCGATAATTTCCTGGTCAAGTGGTGGAACCATGTGGAACAAGGAACTCTTCAGGAAGCTGCTGACATGAAAACCATTCACAAGTTGTTCTAGTGGAGTTTACAATGGCAGGGCAGTGAGTTTGAACCAATTCATTACTGAGAGCTGCACTTGTCACTATTTCCATCCCGCTGGGGGTTTGTTCTCCATGGATGGTGTAGGGTCTCCTTTAATTGCATTTTTTTTCCGGAAAACTGTTAACAAAACAGAACACTAAACTGAATTTTCATGCCAATGTTGGAGGTTTAGTGGTTCATTATGAGGTACACATTCTTTTGAGTTTCTAAAGCGTTCTCATTTGGTTGGATTGTTATCCAGATTTTAGTTTTGTAGTTGATGTCCATCGAATGGCTTGGGGTCTCGAAAACATGGTAGGAGAAATGAATTTGGTCAGCAGTAGTTTGGATTTAACCTTGATTATTTTACTGGTTGTTGATCTAAGTGGGGTTGCTGCTGTGAACAGCAATCAAAATCAGGGTTGATTCTTATGGGTCACAATGTCAAATGATCCAACATTGGTTTGAGATTCAATTTGGAAATCTTGGTCTACTAAAATTGTGACAAAAAAAAAAAAAAAAATCATAAATCGATTAGGATTCTAACTTGGATCTATCAAATCAATGATTACCTTATCTACATCGGAACCATATCAGTCTAGATGAAGAGGACCCACCATATTTAACCCCGTTTACCCAGCCTACCAATTGTGCCTATTTGCATGGCCACCAAATTTGAATTGATCATGAGTAAATGGATACTTGTGTGAATGCCACGGGAGAGTATTCATAAAGACCTGCTATATATGAGTGTGTATTTGTGAATTTCCTTTAAAATTATCTCCTCCCATCATTTACCCATCAAAGTATAATGATATTTCAAAATATGTATGCAATCGAATTTAACGACCCTGATTGGAATGATAGATTCATTAACAGTTCTAATTTAGTACACCATGGTCAAACCTTTTCATGGCCTATGATTGGACAATTGGTAACATCCAATGAATCTGAGAATTTTGTAAATGCTGATCCTCAAAATCCTCTCATATCTGATACCCTAGGCCCCACTCCACACATGCCTTACATTTCAAAAAAGCAGAAGATACTCCCCGGCACAGAAGCTAATAATAAAGATCCATTTGCCATGGTACCTCAAACGACATGGGTTAAGTGAATGACAAAAGGAGAAGAACAAGTAGAGAAAGCTGTCCACGGTATAAATTTGAACTGTGAACACCTTTGATATCTATTTAATTCACTTGTTTCCTCCACAACCAAATGACCCTTGCAGGCATGCTTCACATTGTCTTCATTGTTTCTAGGAACTGGGGCATGGATCAATGAGGTGACGGTGACGGAAAAAGCCTGGGGTCTACAAAACCATCTAAAATTTCCCCTCATGCTTGGCTTTATTTTCAAAGGGTGAGAAATGCAGAAACATTTTTTTTCCTGCAAAAATTTATCATACATTTTTGGTATATGACAATGACATGCTCTGAGCTGCCATGGTTCTATTAGATTTTCCAATCCTCCCCCTTCCTAGAAAATCAATGGGAAAAGGCCAAACGTACAAATAATTGCGCTGAGTTCAACATTAATGACGTTGATAGAATTCCCTCCCACCTTAGAATAAGCGCATTAACAGTTATTAATGATACAACACTCAACATCATACTTCAATCATATGATGGTACGGGGATCACTTTGCACACCTCTACGTTAAAGCCACAATCCATGAGGAGCAACAGCCAAGCCCGCTGCTGTTCAGAGAGCCGATCCCTCAGGCCTTTAACTTCAACAAGTTTGGCCTCACCACCTCCATAATCGGTAGACAAACGCCAGAGCAACAAATCTGGCATACCGCTCGACCAGCTTCGGTAATCTTGAGCCACGTAACGACAAAGAGAAGCTAGACAAGGGCCACCAATGCATGAAACAACTGCCAGTAGATCAGGCAATGAATGCCGTTCCCAGTTCACACATCGACACGCTGTTCCAAGGTGTGATTCCCATGAAGCCATGAGGATCTCCTGTGCCAGGCCTGAACAAATCTCACATAAGCGAGACTCTATGATGCTTTTTCTTGCCATGTAAAAGCGGTCCGTGTCAAGATCTAACGGTGCTGTCTGAAGTCAAGCACAGTTTGTTAGTTTAAATGAAAAAAGAAAACATTCTTAAGGGCCTCACTCAGAAGTTTTCCCACGATAGGTTTGAGAATCTTCCTAAGAAACAAGCATGCATGTATTCTCAAGGGCAGCAAACACTTCCTTTGCATAGGTATGTGACTTGAAATCAAATATCATAGCGAGAAAGCTCATGGACATTTGAATGGGCAATGACTGCGTACTAGTACATGCATGCTGACGACTAAGGACACAACATATGAGAACAAATTTGGAAGTTTCAATGATCATGTAAAACAAATTAAGGATATGACAGCTTGCAAAAGTACCACTCTTGTACCTGAAAACTGGTGCGGAAGACATCTGGTATGTCAGCAAAGATAATGTCCCACATGAGAAGCCCAAAAATAGTCATCCAAATGCCACTTTCTGCATGGACCCCCTGCCAGCCACCTCCTTCCCCAGCATAGTACTGAAGAGCCAGTTGCTCAACGCCACACTGCTCCCCATCATCACCATAATACCTATTCTTCATCCCCACCTCACAGTTCAAAGGTCTTCCCCTAATATGTACCTAATTATCGATCATCAGATCACAGCAATTACTGTCAGTCACCACTGGAAAGCCAATGATTGCACTGTAATGCCAATAAACTACGATTAAAATAGATCATGTCTCTAGCTCTAATTTCCAATTCTTGCGAGTACTGCTTTAAAACTTCAAAAAGAAATTACAAAACATGTTTGACTCACTTCATTAATCTTTCTATTGATGGAATCAGAGAAACTAGGTGTTTTCCAGCGTCTAGGTGGTTTTCCTAAGCGTACAATCCTCCTCTGAAGTGCCATTTTTGAGCCAGCACGAACCCAGGGATCCAGAACCCCTGTTTCAGCAACCAAAAGACTTTCATCAATAAGACCCTTGTGCTCCAAATCCACCGACAATCTCAGGGTCCAATATCCCCGTCTTCCATCACAAGTAAATCCGCTTAGGAGGTCCTTCAGAAGCATTATTGCATTGTCATACCTGAAAGGAATAGAGGGTACAAACAAAACTTATGCCATTGAGCACGACAACTTGCTGCATGTGATTTGCAAACTGCCCTTGTTGCCTTAAGTCTGCTATTGTCAAATCAATTGAATTATTTTGCTATCAAATTAGTTTAAGATTGCAGACCAGATAAAAGTAGTCAATTTCATTTCATTCAATCCAAAGCAGTCAATCCATTTCAGTACAAAAGGAATTCCAAAAATGAAATACAAATATAAACTTTCCAGCCAGAATGAAACAGCCAAAACAAGCCGAAATGATCATATACTCGAATAATATAAACTATTTTGAATTTTTGTTTTTCCCTTCATTTTCCCTATTTCACCCTAAAATAAAGCCTGGAAAATCAATGAAAGGGCCCTTTTCCCCTCCCCAAACCAAAGGATGGCTAAACACATTTACAGATTAGGGGGAGAAATAGAAGCATTCTCCTTCAACCTTAATGCCTTACTCAGGGTGAAAATCTTATTTTCGATGATGGGAGTTGACAATTTGACATGTAGAACTGTAAATAGTAGTGTCAGATGATGTAAAATTCTTGCATTCCTTTTTTATTTTTGTGACATGTTTTCTGAATTGGAACAACAAAATGGCCAAGAGCCCAAAACATTCCATTTCAGAGGCACACTAGAACATCCGTAATGCCAAAAGGCACCATTTTACAGGGAAACTGAAACTGTTAGTTTTATGGTCTCAATCCATTAAGATTGATGAAATAAATTGATTAATTTCTTTATTTATCAATATATTCATGCTTTCCTTTCATGAGATGAATGGTGTTTTATTACTTGTTTGTACATAACCAATACGAATGACATGATGTTTATGAGATGAACTGGAGTCCATAAGTATACTAGATGCAATACATGTGTATGGATGAGATCCATATACGGGAGACATGTATATCAAATCTAATACTGGAATATCTTCACAACCAGTGATGATGACTGGACATCTCATCTGACAAGGTTGTAGTACTTTGATTACTATGAGATAGTATGATTTATCTCGATCATCAGAATGGAAGATTATGGATCACAGTACTGGTACATTGGTTGTATTGAAAGACCATGAGAAGCACCTTATGAACATTGTCTTTACTTTAAGGTCTGCTCTCATAATTCCCTAGCAATAAGCTCTCAACCCTGAGACATTAATGAACTCAAGTTTCTATCTACTCATTTGCTTTGAGTCACCAATGAGTGAGGCCAATTGTAGGTCAACACCTAGGTGATTTGGGTATGTGGTAGTAGAGCTGTGGGAACATTCAATAGTCAAGATGGAATCTATCTTTAATATCCCCTTATGCCAATTAATGGATTTATCATTGGTAAGTGCGCACCCATTCCGATTAAGAGTTAATTGGAAAGGTACCTATGATCATTATAATTAATTGGGGTTCAATGATAATAAGATATGGATCTAAGTTTGGAAGACAGGTCCAATTGATCTATGGATATTGATGGAGGGGCCTACTTATGGACATAGGGAAGTTTAGGGTCTTCATGTAATTTATTCCTAAGACTTGAGTTCAATTGCATTTATATAGTGGAGTTATTTGCAATTAACTGTGGGCAAGGATTGCATATGAGATGTGGGGTCACGGTGTCCCAGTTGGAGCCAGCTTTTTAAGGAATCCCTAGTGGTCCCCACGCTAGCCCAAGTTTTTGGAAAGATACTAATTATAGTGGAACTCTAAAAGGAAATAGAGAGTTACTATTTCTATTTGAAGTGGGACTTCTAATAGTGGTAATAGTAAGTTACTAATTATTAATGGAAGTGAGACTTCTATTTTAATTAGAAAAGATAAAGTTACTAATTATAATGAAAGTGAGACTTCTATTTAAATTAGTAAGAAGAGAGTTACTAATTGTTAGAGAAGTGAAACTTCTATTTCAATTAGAAAGAGGAGGTGGCTTGGTGGCTATAAATATATGAGGAACAATAGGCTTGGACGTCCCATGCATATCCCACCTAGGGATTCACGCCCAATCCTTGTTTTGTGCAAGAGTTGCACATGCTCCTCCTCTCTTCCCTCTTCTAGTTCTCTTTTAGTTTCCTTAAGAGCTTTCTCTTGGAGATCCCACCCATCTTCTTGAGAAAAGAGAATCTGATACGGGTCATAGCGTGGAAGATCAAAAGGTCTTAGAGATTCCTATTTGATACGTGAAAGAGTTTCATCATCAAAGAAAGTAACAACTTCTCCATTAGAGCACAACCAAGCTCCAAAGGTATAATCTACTTCCTTGTATGTTGTGGATTTCGTGGTTGCTTGTTTGCTGCTATTTCTATCTTCAAGATAGATGTTATTGCTGATCATGATGGCTGAGATTGAGGACATGGATCCTGGATTGGGTTTTGTAGCCTTCTGGATAGTTGATCCCTGAGTCAAGTGGGTCAAAAGTTTTTGAAACCTATCCTAGAGGCCCACCTATTTCCAACAGAAACATCCTCTGAAATGAAATTGACAATTACGAATAAGAGTAGTCATTATTGGGAATCATTCAAGGCAGGCAGTTGATAGGAAAACAAAGAAGCATCACAAAAGCATATGATCTGATTCATAAAATTATGGTTGTTTCACACAATATTTGAAAACTAATTAAATTGAATGATACTTGTAGCTTTACACAGCATTTGGACTTTAGCAATCATTTAATGGATGCAGATTCAATAGATAATAATAGGCTTAATAGCATAACTGTTATTTCCAACTACTCTTCTTTTTTTTTACAATTTCAAGCTTCTCATAAACAGACCCATCTGCACACAGTGGACCATGTTAAGTAGACAAAAGATGTCTGTGATACAGTGAACCTCTATATGCTATTGTTTCCCTCCCATTTTTTAGTTTCATTTTCACATTGTATTTGCTTAGTCAAACATAACTGTATGATATTTTACAACTGAATCGACATATCTTCAATTTCTGATAGAATGCAAAGGATTTCCTTTATCAGTTTTTACACCAGCTGTAGTCTCCCCAAGTGGGTATTTATCAATCAAAAGCAACAGCAATTGATCATTTGAGAATTTACAGATGCAGAACAAAAGAACACAAAAATACCTGCGCTCACGCTCAAAAAACGAAACACCCAATGTGGCCACTTTTGAGTAGACCCATGAAGCTGAGAAATGTGATAGGAATGTCCCCTCGGATTCTGAGATGAGAGAATGGGTCATAGTATTTCTAGGAGTAGATATGTGCCCATGAGATACCTCTATGCAACTTATCACTGTGTCAATATTGTTTTCATCTAGAGACTGATCCATGACTTGTGCCACTTCAATAGCCTGTGTGCAGATAATAGCAAGTCAGAAAAGAAAACTGCAGGTGACATTTTCTGTTGAGAGACAAATTGAAACCTCTTCGTATGCGAGCAGGTCAGACCGAGTTGGGAAAATATGGTGCGAAATATTGCAGGTGTAAGATGGATACTTGACCAGTCCCAGATCTGCTAATAGAAAGGATGACAGATCTTGCTCCCCATTAAGGAAAAGGAGTCTCTGCAAAATGCAATAGAGCAGCGAAAAATAGGAGAAAAAAGCTTCAGATTTCAACATCCAACCAGGAAATTGGGAGAATGGGATTTAAATATTGAAAATAGAAGGATGGGACCATTACAGATAGCAAAAACATCGTAAGTCACCTGGGCCCGCCAGAAAAGAAACTCAGCAGTAGAAGAAATCCTAACACAAGGTCCTGTCCTTTCCATAAGCATGTGTACCAGAAGTGGGCTGTAAATCCAGTAGTTTGAAAGCAATGGATATCAAAGTCAGAATGGACCAAACAGTTTGCAAGCTTCAGAATGAATAGAGAGCCAACACCAACACAAATATACCATGTCCCATCTTCATATGCAGAAAATAGCCATCTATTAAGTTCCCGCTTTCTCAAACTGTGGACGCCTTTCTGAAGTTCAGAAGAAAATCAATAATAATAAAATGAAAAGGCACCCTTGGTAGATCATCAAAGAAATAGACAGAAAGAGATATAATGACATGAAACTGCAAGGATCTGCCCTAAAGACAGTTTTAACAGCTGACTAAGGCACAAAACCAGATAGGTATTGTGCTCGTATTAAAGATAGTGTGTCTTCCAGGCAATACCCATCATGATGAGAATATGAAATTCTTTGTAGCATTTATCAAACACAGGATGTTAGGCACTCTTTAAATTTTGCAGATTAACCATGCATGTTTGAGAAAATATAAATAATTTGATATACGAAAGGCTAACATGTTAACCAATAACCAAGAAAAACAAGAGCCAGGAAGAATGTAACATGTGATGTAGCCTTGAACGTAGTGATATGAGTGAAGACGAGTAGAAACTAGAACTTTCAAAGGTCCATCATAAAGTCCTCAAGGTACTGGAAGTGTTACAAGATCCAACTTCTCATCAACCTAAATCATCTGTCTTCTTAAGTAATGTCCAACACTGGATATTATTCTCTAATACCAAGCTCGATGTGACCTCTGCAATGGTGCAGTCACAGATGCAATTGATAAGGTCAAGTTCATGTAATTAAGCTATATGACACTGCTGCATGAGCTGCTATAAAGGGCCAGCAATTTATGGTTTCAAGAGTATAGAACTCTACTCGACTAAAGAAAAATCAGCAGGATCAAACTTCTTCCCCCTCCCCCTCCCCAGAAACTAATAATAATAATAACAACAATAATAATAATAATAATTAAAAAATAAAACCAGAAACTAATAATAATAATAATAATAATAAAAAAAAAAAAATAAAAACTTTCATTCTAAAATCTCCATTTTGGTATCAAACTTGAATTTGACTGATTATATTTGCATATCTTCTTAATGGGGGCAACAGCTGACAGAAGTAGATATTGTGCAACCAACATGAACAGTCCATAAAATCAGGATATGGTGAAGACTGAAGACAAATAGATTCATATATCATCTAAAACATTGCAATCATTGGAGGTTTTTGGTGATTTTTATGGTTTTCTTTTGACAGGTATAAGTTGACATTTTCTTTCCATTAATCTTTACTTATTTCAGTAAGCTGAAAGAAAAATATAAATCCAAGATAGAAGTGAATAATGCATTTGTACCTTTTATACATTCACAATTATATGAACTACATACACAACCAGTACTAGTAAACATAACGTAGATGATAGAAGTGGTTTCTCCTCATTCTATTGCCAGTAGCCATCTTCACATATTGTGACAATGACCATGTACAACAAACATGGAATTTCAGGTGTTGACTATAACTTTAGAGGAACAATGTAACAAACACAATCACATCTTCATTCAAGCATAGAAGTCAAAGACTTCATTTTAAGAAAAATGAACCAAAAGAATAAATTTCATATTTTCAGCAAGTAAATACATGATAGAAGATAGATCATAACATTCATACCCTTAGATGTACCAAAGTCAAAATTTCTCGTAGCTCAGAAACAGTAAGCAGATCAAGAGCCTCCTTTATATCATTTTTTGACAGATGCTTTGCAGATTGCAAGGAAACTATATAGCCTGCCACTATAGACATAACAGAAGATAAGAACCTAGTGATGAAATTTAATTGAAAGTTGAAACATAACTCAAATAGATAATAGGGGAGCAAGTAGCTATTACTGCATAGTTCCTCAATTGCTTGCTGAAAATCTGATATTTCTGGGTAGGATATGCTAGATGTCCGGAACCATGGCCCTAAATCATAAAAGTCAGTTCCCATTAAGTTTTATCACTGTTGGAGGCACCCAAACTGCTAGAAATAATCACCAATCATGTAGTATCAAAGGCATTTTTCAGCTTCAACCAGTTAAGAGCACCTTCAGTGTCATGTATTCTATGCATATCTAGGATAACAAAAAATCAAAAAGGTATTTGTAATATAAAATAGGATTCCATATTAACTTAAAATTGGTTAAAACACCAACAATTAAGCTCATGTAGCGATTTGAGATTAAACTAATTGTCTCCGTTTATTGCTTTGTAGATCTGGTTTAAGATTATCCATTGCACCCTTTTAGAAGCACTTGAAATGGCCAAGGATATCTTTATACTTCTTATGACGAGTGTCCAAAATAAACCTCACATATATCTGTCTTTGCAACAGTACATATAAATAAACCAAAATGTTAGACACATCTTTATCAGATCAGGAAGCGCCTTCAAAACATCAACAACAGTCGTATCAGAAGAACTTGGTAAGGAAGCAACCTTTTCGTGTATAAAGTCGAACAAAAAGTCTCTGACAATCATCTGGGAGTGAACTGAAAGATTCTGCCAACGGATGACATCAATATCACTAGTTAGCAAGATAAAACAAGACCAAGTAGGTACCACACAATCAAGGGAAAACCATTAGCTACCTAGAAACAGTTTCTCATCATTTGTAAAAAGATGAGAGTGCTGCTTCAGAACTTCCTGAATCAAAAGATGGAAGTTTTTCTGATATTTTGTCATGGAGGGTGAAAAGGACTTTGCATTTTCAACAACACAGACAGCACTCTCCCACAAGGATTTGAAGAGCTCGCAATCAGATCCCCTTTCACTCCACAGCGCAATTTCGTTGCAAACCAGCTTAATAGGTACAACATCAAGAGGATGCCTCGGAAGAGAGGTAATTGAACACTGACGAAAGAAGAAGAAAATGGTCACAAAGGATACATCAGAAGATGATGATGAAGAAGAAACTCATAAATAACACTTGGTACATATTTCTTCTCCAGAGAGTTGAATTCTTTTATCAAAATAAACAAACAAAATCAACACAGATCCCTTCTCTAGGAAGTTGAATTCCTGTATAAACAAATAAAAAAAACATAAATCACTTATCTAGGAAGTTAACTTATTGGATCAAATTAAGTTAAAATGAAATCAAAACTTAGAAGAAGTTGGTCTAAACAAAAAAATCTAGCAAACATAGAAAAGACCAACATAAATATACGATTTATTGGAAATTTTGGTATTGTCTCAGAAAATATAACCCAAATCTCGTACAGCAAGTTTGGCAAAGGGATTTAGTGAACAATGATAATTTTACTTGAATTTTGTAAGCATAAATACAGTTTCAGCATTTTATCGTATGATTTCAGGGGCTATGAAAACTTATCACAATACCGAACATGTCTTTCATGTAGATCCAATCCAATCATTAAGCTTTACTTCCATGATGCAACAATAGAGTGGGGAGTTCCAATTAACCAAACTACATGACGGAACAGGCAAGCTCGCAGCATAGTTCATAGAATGTTAATAACCTGTAACACGTGAATGGCATAGCAACCCGCGCCCCACCCCACCCCCCGAAAGGGAAACTCTTCAAATTCGAAACCCAACAGACATAATAGACTAGACCGACGGATGGAGGTAACATGGCTCCCAGGGCTTCAAACTCGCGACCTCTGGCTCTGATACCATGTTAAGCTCAACTAGCCAATACATCCCAAAGGCTTAAGCTGATAGGAAGTGTAAGAAAAATCTAGCGCGCCCCCCCACCCCCCTCCTAGGCGCCAAATGGGGCGACGTTTCAAATTTGCAACCCACGAGTGCCCACCCACGTGACTTGAAGGAACAACACCATCTCTGGGGTTCAAACTAAAGAACCAGCCTTGGCTTTGATACCATGTTAATAACTAGTATCACCAAAAGCTCGAGCTGTTAGTGAATGGCATAACAATTTATATCAACATAGAATGCGCCGAAAAAAGAAATTTGAAAAGGTAAATGGAAAATAGTAGGTAATAAGAGAAAGAGTAAAAATCTTTGAAAGTGTTAAGTTAGTTACAAGAATAAAGAATATGACCAACAAGTGAACAAGAATGTGAGGTCCCCAATGATTACAGCTAGCACCTTAGCAGGTAGCTTGTTTGTATGCACCAGAATAAGATAAGTATTGGTATACCTCAAATTTCAGGCAACACTTGTCAATTAGAGGCGATAAATGTTTAGCCAATTCACGAGGAAGATACCCAAGTATTAGTTCACATCCGGAATCTGTATGAACCACCTGATTCGAGAAAAAAAAAGACAATGAAGAAAATGTTGTCTTCCAGGAACTAAAAACAAAATCAAAGGATACAAATAGAAGGAATACCTTGATAGCATTTGGATCCTTGACATTTTTAGGGTCTCTCAGAAGAGAGATGAGTGTCCCTTGGTTTAGTTCAACTTCATCAGCAAACTTACGCCCAACAATGTAAGTTTCCAGAGTTCCGACAGTTGTATCAACTCCAGCACTACTTGAAGCAAGTTTGGTCATCTTCAGGTCAGGGGAAGAAGAACAGGAACCAGACGTGTCCACCTCCTTGGAGTTCATAAGATCATCCCTGTTTAAATGTTCCAAGGAAACCTCAACGCAGGTTTGTAAAATGTTCTGTGGAGAGTATATCGTTTCTGAAGCGCACTCATTTCTCCCATTATTTTCAGCAGAATCAGTTTTGGGAGACGAGAGAACAGTAGTTGGTTCAAAGTTATCATCAGATTTCATCTGGTTCTCATCATCTTCCAGATTATCAGCTTTAATCAAGAAAGTTTTATCATCCAGTCTTGAACCAAAGCTAAAATGAAGAAGGGTACGCTGGGTCAATTTTCTTTTTGTTCCTCTAGTGAGGCAAGCATCTGAGGACAAGGAGACAGACAGAATCATAAGCATTTACAAATAAGGTTCAAAGATAACAATGGCAAGCTAAGCTAGTCATTTATTTTACACCAGACATGTTACTCAGTTCTTATTACACAATATCACGCCAATAAAGGGACAACGAGTCCTGTATTATACATGAAAATCATTTCACCCTTATAAAGGAAAATCAATAGAAGTTGCTACTTTCTCCATGAAAGGTCATTTTACTTGTGTACAAGTGTTTGCATTATATATAAACCGGTGACTGGACCTTAACAATGATGAGGAACACTGTTCTTCTAATTTCTGATTTTCCACAAACTGTCATGATGTCAAAGCTCCCTGCAGTTTCTTGGGCAACTTGGCATGTTGAAAACCTGACATCCTCCATCAAAGAAAGGGACGTCTAGCTCTATCACGTGTTTTTATATGACCTCACTAATAGAAATACTGACAATGATCCGGATCATTAAACTGACACTAGATGTTATAACCCTGACTGTCTAAACCCCCACACCCCCTAAAAAAAAAAAAAAAGAAAAACCTAAATAAAATACACCTCGTCACTTGCAAACAAAGAAAACCAAATTAAACAACAAAAGTGAAAATAGAAAGTCCAGGTAAAAAAACATGTTTGTGTGTTGGTTTGAACCAAAGACCAACAGTGCTACTTTCGAATTCAATGTGTACCATCCATTATAAAAAAATGTGTACCATGGTACTTTTGTATGGCAAAGAAGTCGAGCTGGCTTGTATCTGACTCCCAGCCTCCTCTGTACAGGCATTGCTTCCTCCATCTTCTCCAAGTAGTCTCAATAAGTATGCCACGGTTCTCTTCTATGATGCCAACATCAGTATGTTTGTCTCATCACAAACTGCTCTAAATCTGTGTATGCAACCCTGCGTGGTTGGGTTGCTGAATGTGGGTGCGTGCACAGGTTGGGGAAAATTTGTGATACAATGCGTAAGGCATCCCCTTTGAACCATACAGACCAGCAGTGCTACTTTCAAATTCAATGTGTATCATGGTACTTTTCTACGGTAGAGAAGTGAGACCGGCTTGTTATGATGTCAACATCAGTATGTTTCACAAGCTGCTATGAATGTTTGATTGGGCGCAGTGGTCTATTTGTTAGGGGAAAACAAGACCAAGCCCAAAAAACATAATGGCAACCTCATAGTTCCATAATAAAAAAAAAAAACCCTGTAAATTTAAAATATACATCCAACCACATGCATATAATGCTCACATCTAGAAGCAAACATCTCATCATGCATCAAGATTACAAATAAGTCTGAAAGGCAACAGAACCATAAAAATCCAGCAACAACTAATGTAGACTGCTCTCAGCAATTTGAATAGATAAACCGCCCTCCCCCATGCCTTTCCAATGACATATGATAGCCTTCAGCACCAATATGTTGTTAAAGTGTGAATAATAGAGACCGGTTCTGTTACTCCAAAAGGGTGTGGTTTTTTTTTTTTTTATAATTTTTATGACAGTTTCTGTTACTCCAAAAGTTTGGAAGATGGGTGAAATCTTGCAGTATCCTGCCTTCTGCCAAAATTCTGCTTCAATCTTGGCATCATCACAAAAAACTTGACCAAATCCTACAAAAATGAAGCTTCAAATGCTAGTAGAAGTACTACAATGTTCTCATTTTCTCATTCAACCATTGTACTCTCTCTCACAACTCCTCACAACTCCTATATGATATGTCAAATTTGGACAGGTAAACATTTTGTGATCTTTCGAATTGTAGATATTTTCACGTCCTCACATCAAATCGGCGGTCATAAAATGCAAAGAAAAACAGCAGCAATATTAAGATTTTCAACTAAATAGCTGAATAATTGAAATTTCCAACATTAGGAGAAGTTATATTTCTTTTATTTATACAAACCCATTTTTCTTTACTGGAGTTTACACAATAAGACAACTGTTGCACATCACATGATCATAGGCTCTTCAGTGAAACAGACATACCTAAATGAGAATTCACAATATAATCCATTGCACGCACATTATTCCCACAAACAGGGCAAGTTACCCAGTCCAAATTAGAGTACAGATTGCTGTCACTAGTCCCAACTCCCTGATCTGACAGCTCTTCCTCTTTATGCAGGGTAGAAGAAGACGACGATTCGCCATTAACTGCTTTTGGAGGAGTTGAAGAGCATGACTGTGTCATCAAGCACTGTTTCAGCGCCACATTCAAAATTGATATAAAAAAACGTACCCAGATGAGAAAAACACCTAAATTGATATAAAGAGAGAGACCCAGATAGAAAAAGCACCAAACTTGATATTTAATAGAGAGAACGAGAGAGACCCAAATGGAAGAACACCAAAATTGATATAAAGAGAGAGACCCAGATGGAAAAAACCACAAAATTGATATTTAATAGAGAGAACGAGAGAGACCCAAATGGAAGAACACAAAAATTGATATAAAGAGAGAGACCCAGATGGAAAAAACCACAAAATTGATATAAAGAGAGACCCGAATGGAAAAACTCCAAATTTCATATTAAAAGGGGATAGATACAAAGAAAAAAAATGGTCAGAGAGAGAAACCCAGATGGAAAAACACCAAAAAAAAAAAAAGGAACAACACATCACAGAAGTGTAATTGAATGGGAAAGAACAAAATGATAGAAAGAAGAGAAGGAGAGACAGAGAGAGAGAGAGAGATTGCCTGGGTATGTTTGGAGAGGAGAGATGAGGAAGATGAGAGAGTCCGACGACGCTTGCCGATGAGTCTGATTAAGCTCTCTCTCCCCGTAAGCATTGCTGCTGGTGGCGGGATGAAGATGGTGATGAAATGAAATGATGCCCTATTTGAATTTCTCTGCTCTATTTATGTATGTGCTCATATCAAATTATTCCCGCCAGGGGATTTTGGGTCAAGACCAATCTTCATTGTTCGATTGATCGGCCATGTTGTCGGAGTGGAATTCCAGAATGGGCCCATTTATTGTAAGTCTCGGCCACTCAGAATTAGCGGCCTCATGATGTGAAGGATATCTCAGAATTTTGAATATTTGATTTGAAACATGATTAATGCAGTCTTACAATTACAGATCTCATTTATCACATTTAAAAATAAATATTTAATTTTATGGTGAAATCAACTCTTATTAGATACAATTTGAGGTTATCTAATATGGTATGGCACTTCTTCTTCAGTGGCTTGGATTTTCAAAAGGTAGGCCGAGTTCTACTTCTTTGAATTAGAATTTCTCTAAGATCATGTGTGGTAGGTAATAGACAAGGAATTTGCAACTTTGTGGATTTCTCACTATTCCTCAAATAAGGATATCCTCACTAAGAATATGTAGAGGTAGAGATTTAGTCACGTAAATGTTTGGCAATTGAGTAGGGATTCGTGGATTTTGAGAATTTTATATCTTCCACTTCAAACTAAGATTGTCTGATATCATATGGAGGAAAGTTGAACTTGAGAATAAAATAATAATAATAATAAAAACAAATCACTAGGGTTTACAATGACAAGAGGTGACTTTTTCTAAATTTAAAAACAATAAAATTGCTTTCTTCGAGGACTCGGTTGCCAATCATAGCTTATGTGAAAAAGCCTCCTAGGCATAGTGATTCATTTCATACCGTTTCACCTCAAATGCCCTCAATTTCAATCAGGTGGTCGAAAAGAAATTTCAGTCTAAACATTTTAATTTAAATTTTGATCAATTTCAGCTGAAATATGATATTATGGTCAAAATCGTATTTTACATAATTAATCTTTTTTACTTTCTTTACACATATATTTTGCATTTCTTATATTTTCTCAAAATCTAATTCCATTTTTTCACTAGAATGGATTAAATATATTTTTTTAATTTTTAATTTATATATAATTTTATAATTATTTCAAAATATAATTTTTAAAATCTTTGTCGAAATTTCAAATTGACCGAAACTTTTTACTTTATAAGTCAAACCAAAATGAGGTCCGAAACGATAATGACAAATATGCTCGGAAGACCTTTGATGTCAATATCAAGAGTTCGGTTCCATGCCAAGAATTAAAAAAAAAAAAAAAAAAAAAAAACCTACTCAATATTTTTGTTTTGTTTTAATTTTTCTTTTGGAAAATAACATGGACTTTCCCCATCCAATTCTCCCGAGAGCCATCCCATTTTCTCATCCTTTCTCATCCAAAGTGAGCACCACGTGCAAGATATTTTCATTGCCAGCGTGTACAAAGTACAAATTACAGTATAGAGAGATCATATCATACAGATAATTTCCCTCCCTTCCTCCCTTCTCCACTCTAGAATGGAGAAATGATGAAACTCATGAATCCCTTCCTCCTTCCCAACCCCCAAACCCTCCTCAACCCTCACAATCCACCTCCAAACCTCATCACATTCAACCCCACCACCAGATTTCATTCCCCTTTTCTCCACCCACCCTTCCATTCACCCCACCCACCTCCCACCCCCCAAACCCACAACCCCAGAAAACCCCCATCCCCATGTAGAATCTCCTGCACCTCCACCTCCAACTTTAACTCGACCACCCCATCTCCCCAATCAAATCAAAGATGGAGAACCAAGTCAGCATCATCATCATCAGCATCAGGAGCAGCAGCAGAGGTGGAGATGGTGAAGAATGGAGATGGGGTCTTCACAGCCAAGCAGAAGAAGGTGGTCCTCCTCTGGGACCTCGACAACAAGCCCCCCCGCGGCCCCCCCTACCACGCCGCCGTTGCCCTCCGCGACGTCGCCCAGCGCTTCGGCCGCCTCGTCGACATGTCCGCCTACGCCAACCGCCACGCCTTCACCCACCTCCCCAGCTGGGTCCTCAACGACCGCCGAGAGCGCCGCCGCACCGACATCCTCGAGCGCAAGGGCCTCCTCCTCCCGCCCGAGCCCTACATCTGCGGCGTCTGCGGCCGCAAATGCAACACCCGCCTCGACCTCAAGAAGCACTTCCGCCAGCTCCACGAGCGCGAGCGGCAGAAGAAGCTCAATCGAATGAGATCCCTCAAGGGGAAGAAGAGGCAGAAGTATAAGGAGAGATTCATATCCGGGAATCGAAAGTACCAGGAGGCCGAGCGCGAGCTGTTGACGCCCAAGGTCGGTTATGGCCTGGCGTCGGAGCTCCGGCGTGCTGGGGTGTTTGTGAGGACGGTGGAGGACAAGCCCCAGGCGGCGGACTGGACGATCAAGCGCCAGATGGAGCATTCCATCGCGCAGGGCATCGACTGGCTCTTCTTGGTCTCTGATGATTCTGATTTCTCTGGGATGCTTTGTCGCGCCAGGGAATCGAAAATGAGGACTGTGGTGATTGGTGATGATGGGCAGAGGGCGTTGGGTCGATATGCTGATATATGGGTGCCTTGGATTAATGTGGAGAATGGGGAGGTGGATGATGAGATGTTGAGGACGTCGCCGAGGGTAGATGAGTTTGATGGGGACTTTGAAGAGGAGGGTGGTTTCTTTTCATTCTCCCATTTTGATGATGAGGAGGATGATGAGAGTGATGTGGATAGTGTTGTTGATGAGATTGTGGTTACAAGTTCTGGATTCAATAGGCTTATTTCTGCGTTTTCGGAGGAAGATTTGTATTGGGATGATGATGGGGTTGAAAGAGAAGCAGAGGAAGGATATTATTGATTGAATTATGGAGGTAAGAGACTATCTACCAATGAATTGTGATGGGTATTTACATGTCCTATGAATTTGTATTTTTTAAAATTTTATATATTTTTGAAATCTGTAAACTTAGTTCTAGATGTTAATAAATTAGTTCGTATTATATGTCCTCATGGAGTTTGATTCATTGTCTTAATTCTATGTGAGTGTTTTTTGTTGAAGAGAGAGCTTTTAGTTAATGAGAAAATATATGTACAAGCATCCAAAGACTCTCATCTTGAAGCTCAAGCTCTATGTAAGTCTTACTAGTTACCAAAGTCTCCATATTCAAGGAGTCTCGAGAAAATTGCAATTTGGCTTGGACATAGAAAATAGAGCTGGATGGTTGAATAGTAGACCTGCTCTTGCAGTGCTTTGTGATCGGTATATGTGAACAAGATTGAAGAGAAAATTTTACAAGACAATTATTAGACTAGCTATAACCTATGGAGCAAAATAACAGGAACAATAACAAATTAACAATGTTACTAAACAAATTGAAATAAAATAAAGTAATTATTTAAGTAAATTAACTAGAGGTGGGAGCTGATGCGTGGGGCCTACTCTATTTGTGGAAGGCTCATGGCTGGGCCTTACTGAGCTGAACTAAGCTGCAGCCTGGCTGGGTTGTGCACTTGTGCTTGTGCTAGCTTGATCATTTGACATGGCTGGTCTAGTGGGGCCTACTGGTCTACTGATGGGCTGGAACAACTGGTAGTCCCCTAACTTCGGCTTTTCTCAACAGACATGAGGCTTGTTGGTGAGGAAAAGTTCAGATATAACAAACACAAATGAAATAGGATTTCCAGCAAAGTGGAGTTTTACTGATTTAAAGGTAAAAAAAAGGCAATTACAAGTCTCAATTTCAGAAAAAAACCAGAGTTCTTGGATGATGCTAAGCTCTGGGCCAATTTTGACTACCACCAATGCTCCAATGAATCCAATGACAATCCCGTAGTGTTTTGGGGTTTGGATTGAAGTAAGCCCTCAAATGCTCAAACTCCTCCTTAAGAAGGGATGTCTAGAAAGCAAGAACACTCTAGGAAATCCAAGGGAAAAAAATGGATGAGAAATCAAAGCATGCAATTCAGATTTCAAAAGTCTCAGGTTCCAAAGATTTTCAAATGAGGCCTTGGGCATGGCAGCAGCGTGCAGGATGTTTCCGGGCATTTGCTGTGTCTAGGGATTGAAAAACCCACCTGCTTCAGTCCGGGGATGAAAATCCCTTCAAATTTGACTCCTGCCCAAATTGTAGGGTCTGGACGCCGGCTGTATGCAGTCCCAAACTGCGTCCAAAGCCTGTTTTGGGGTGTGTCCAGCTTAGCCCCTGGACTTTTGATCTTTTCATCCTTTCTTGAATTCTCTTAGAATTTCTTCTTTCTTCAAGTTTTTTTCTTCCTGTTTTTCATGGTTTCCTTTCTTTCCATGATTTGCATTTACATTTACATTTTGACAAAATTGTATGCACCCCAGTCAAGTTGGTGGGGAGAGCCGCTTGTGATCTTTGATGCAGAGATTCCTATTGACTTGATGCTTGATTTTCTTGTTAAAACTCATCCCAATCTGTGTGTTTGGATGCTTAGATCTCATTGCTTCTGATTCTTTGAAATTTGTTGCCTTTATATTCCTTTTAAATGTCATGATGTGATTATTCACAATTTTGTGGATAAAGCTTGGATCCACCCCATTGGCTGGATGGAGTCCAGTTTGTTCAGAAGGGTTAGACACAGCCTGACCTCAATGGCTGGATGCAGCTGTGAGTTTCTTTTAAGAAAGGGAACGAACTGTTCCCTCTTCTTCATTTTTCGTCACATGTGCACCTCCTTTTCCCTTTTCTTTTCAAACAAACTCTGTTTTTCTCCCAGATTCTCTTGAAGTCCTTGCAAAATTTTTTAGAATCACGGCTAGAAGTGATTTACAGCCTCATTTCCTCCTTTCCTTTGATTTCCTCAAGTTTTTCTCGGTTTTCCTCAAGAAAAGCCCCGGTTTTGGGGATCTCATGGGTTCCTTATGTTTTGGTGCCAAATTTCTTTGGATTTGGTTCTACTGTTATTAATTTTTTTAAGAGAAAAGGGCTGAGAACCTAAAAAAAAAAGAAAATGGCATTGTATTGTTAATGTTTTAAAGATATTATGGAATGTCATTTAGTAATAATAATTATTTGTCACCGTTTAAAAAAAATAAAATTGTTAAACGTTTTGTGATGCCAAGTTCTCTAGAGAAAAAGTTATTAAAAAAAAGTTCTCTAGAGAAAAAGGTGTTTTCAGATCTACTTTGTTTTCTTAATGTCTTAATTTGCGCAATCACTTTTTTCTTCTAATTGTATTGTACCCATATTCTTATCGTAGCCATATTATTTGCATATAGTAGATTTTTTATTTCTTTTTTCCAATAGTCCCTTATTAATTCATAAAAAAGGTACGATGGAAGGGGCGTATTTTGAAAAATCTTTATGTACACATTAGACACATACACATTGTATACGAAATGGGCTATGTTGTTATTTGATTGACAAGTTGTTCAACTTATGATAACGATTGAGTTCATTTCTGGGAAGTTTCGGATCTTTTTAAAGGCCATATCCTATCCTATATTTTTTGTTTCTTTTTCTTGAGATGAGGTTTGGTTGCACATCCTGTAGTGGGTCGTACTCCTGATTACATTTTCATTCAGTAGGTCCCTGAATAATGACCTTTTTCTAATGCAATTATGTTTCTTTTCTCATCATTAAAACGACAGAATGATTTAGAGTCATGCATTGATTTACATCAGACCGAGTTTGGATTTTTGGATCATTGTGGATGTGGGCATTAATGTGAGAAATTTACATCTAAATGCATGCTTTAAGATGGGAAAAGCAGCAGGAGCTATACTTTCACTGTAACCCATGCAGGAGTTGGACCTTGCGATGCAACAAAGACATCATCTATGTATCATATATTTTTTTCATTTTGCTTAGAACATCTATAGACATCTTAATCTTACTCAGGTAAGAGAAGCTTTGCATGCCGATAGGATTGATTTGGCACTAATGTGTGTATCCATGGTCCTATTTTTTTGGCAAAACACATGCTTTGGGTCCTGTTTGGATCTTTGGATGGGAAATGAATGTTCGTGTTTGAATATCATTCAAAAAAGAAAAAGAAAAAAAGAAGTGTGAATAATCTGAATGGCCAAGTCTGGCAACCCATACTCTAGCAAGATTGCTGCTGTGAATCCTCTTGAAGCAGAACTAGCAGCACTCACTTGCAGGTCTAGATCTTTCTGTCTCCCTTAAACATTCAGCACCTCGTCATTGAAGGAGACTCATTTGTAATTCTGGTTGCTCCCTCACTCTCTTGGGACCTGATGGTAACTTGGAAGAAGGTCGAGAATGGAAGGCCGTGATCTGTCAACCATCAGCCAACTCCATAGCTAATCAATTGGCTAAAATGGCCACACCAACATTTTGGGCTATATACTTACAAGAACTCTTTATGCAGGAACGACAGGATCAGCTACAGTTGAACTACAACTATAGAGGCAGTGCAATACAGTGAGGATGCAGGCAGGACACCCTGGTTGATGAGCACGTTGACTTCTCTTGTACAAAAATAAACTAGGTCTGTTAGTAGAAGTAGTAGTAGTTAGTTATATTTCGCATCTGTATGTTTCTTTCTTTTCTAACATGAAGCTTTCTTTCTTGTGGGGAAATAAAAAAAGTGAAACCTGAGTTGCCTATAATTACCAGCTAATTTTTTCTTTGCAATTACAGGTAACCTGAATGGAAGGCAACCAAGTTCCAAGTACCCAAACTGGGCTTTTAGACCAATTGAAGTTGTGCAGGTTTCAATTTGATGTAAACTTGGTATTGTTAAACTATTTGGGCAAGAAGTTAGGTTGAACTTATATGTAAGAGATTATGGAAAAATTGAAAGCTGGTGCTGACACCCGTGTCAGATGAGTGAGGAATTTATACTAGATACAATGGAGTCTAAGAAGCTGATCATTAGCTATTTGAGTTTTCTTCGGAAGAGAAGACCTGATGTTGCTTGGTGCTGACACCCATGTCAGATGAGTGAGGAATTTATACTAGATACAATGGAGTCTAAAAAGCTGATCATTAACTATTTGAGTTTTCTTGGGTAGAGAAGACCTGATGTTGCTTATTTTGTTGGTCCTGTCTTCAGGTTTGTGATTTGTGAATGAACCTATTAAACCTCACTATTGCATCAGGCCCAAGGACTATTGTGATCAGTACAGTGGACCAATATTTCAAAATCAACTATGTTAGCAGAAGAAGAATATAGCTTTGGTCACAATTAATGATTTGGCATTATGATTAGTAGATGTTAGAAAAGAGTACTTCTAGCCGTGTGCTTTAGGGGCTTAACTGAAACCTTATTCTACTAGTGTAAACATGTGAAGCAATTCTTATTAGGGGTGTATAAGCTCATCAACAATAGATTAGGTAGCCTACCACGTTCACTGCTTTAAGTGTTAGCCATTGGTTAAGAATCATTGACAAACATACTCAGATCTTTTTTTCATCACTTTGTCATAAGGCTGAAAGTAATTAAAATGCGTAAAAGGATTTGGCCCAGAATAGATTGGATGCAACGTGGTTGGGAAAGGCTTCGTCAAAATTTATTACGAGAGGAAAGCAGCTAGCTGATATTTTCACCATGTTAGTAACCTCTCAAAGGATTGAATGCTTTTGCCAGCATTCGAGAATTAAAATTAAAACGGGTGCTAAAATGTGTTTTGCAAATTTATTTTTGAATGATAACGATAAAATATATTGAAGGAAGAAGGAAGATTACAAAAACCCCGTTCTTAACTAAGAGGGACACAATGGTATTTTGTAATTCTTATAAATTATAAAAGGGTCTTCTGTGGAAATTCTCAGAAAAAAAAACTAAAATTCTCTTTAAGAAAAAAAAAACCAGAAGTTTTTATTTTTTCTTTCAAATTATGGAAGTGGCTACAATGTGTCCTGAAGTGCCTTCTAAAAGGGGGAAAAAAATCTTATTTTCTATCTTCTAGGGATGTTTAGAGTGCTAAAAGGGCTTGCACTGAACAATGATGGCCCCAATTGGGCACCAAGGAGTTGGACTGAACGTACTGTTGCTCTTAGGAGAACATTGCTTGTGAGCATCTATTGTGAATAACCTTGTTAACCTCTTTGTAGAAAGATTTCTCTCCATCCAAATCCTTTATCATACATTTACAATTGCGTCTTTATGGACTTTGAGTCTTTAAGGACCAAGTCACTATTGCATTTACTTGTTTTTTAGTTAGGGCCATGAATGATGAATCACAAACTGTGAACAATAATTTGCAGCCTAAAGTTCTTGAATCTCCCAGTTTGTAGTTCTCATACCAAATACCAACGTTGACATTATTCCTAGGTACATTTCTACATTCCATTGGAATGAAGATAGGAACATCTCCCAGAATATCATAAATTTTGAAAATGATTAAAAACTGTCTTTATGAGTTTCCCGGTAACTATGGTTAAGTAAGATAAAGCACTCCCTTTCAAGAAAAAAAAAAAAAGTTTGTGTTTGAATTGCTTCTATTTCTGAATAGCACACTCGTTGTTCCCTCTCCTCCATCTTCTACATGCTTCTACTATTCCAAGAGAGAAAAATAGGTAAGATATATTTGATGACACAGGAAAATGTATTGTGACTGGCCATGAAACTAAGGCCAAAGAGTTTGCTGACAGTGGAAATGCCTTCCAAGTAGCCAAGGAGCTAAGTTCAGAGGCAGATCAAGAGACCATGAGGTGAATTGCCACACCAAGGCTTGCACGACCATCACGTAAATAGCCCAGCCCAGGCTTGATCAAGGTTTGGGTGACCTGTTGAATAGATAAAGGCAAAACATGGCCAGTTGTGCAGCCAAAGGCTTGGACCACCTGCTGGAGAAATGAAGGCAAAAGTGTCTAGGACCCCTGCAAAGTCTTTAGCAACCTATTGAAGAATAGAAGTTCAAAATAGTTTGTCGCCCAGCCATGAAAGGAAATAGAAGATCAAAACAGTTAGCTGCGCCGCAAAGGCTTGGGTGACTTGCCTTCAACTATTGAATGCACCAAACTATAGGTTGGGGTTACTTTCAGCAAAGTCACCGAGTGACCTCCTCTTCCAAGTGACTTGTTGAGCCTCGATTTAAGTTTTTCTACTACCATGTCGTCTATAATGGGTGGTCAGCCAGTTGCCCAAGTCACCCACTTGAAGTCTAGTCGATGGAAGATCAAGTGTTTGAATTTCTCTACAGCCATGTTCCCACGTCGCATGTTTCGATGGACACACTGCACACCTAGTTGCCTAATATACCTGTTGGTTACCAATATAAATCCAGGTTACCAGAACAAGGACATAGGTTGACAGAGAGGAGTTATGCTCTGATTGACAATGGAACACTTCTCCCACAATGGCTAGCAAGTTGCTAGTCCTAATAAGAGTTAGGAGTAAGGGGAAAAAAGGAGTAGGTTCCACTTCTTGAGCTTGTGCTCATCTAGATCACTTTCAAGACAAAGGATTTGAGAAATCAAGCATCTTGCTACTTGGTGTGTGGGTGGGTGGGGGGGGGGGGGGGGGGGGGGGGGGGGGGGGTGTGTGCGGCGGTACGGTGGGGTGGTGTGGTGTTGTGGGTTGTCTTCTCCTACCTTTTGAGTGAGAAACCACTGAAGGGATGACAAGGGGTGTAAAGTGGGAATCCTGCTTAGACCTGGATTGGTATGAAGCAATCCTTATCCCTCTCAAATAATCCTTCACTCATTCCTGATCTTTAATTCATGTAAACCATATAAATAGATCAATGGAAATGAGTGCAAGGAATTGAGAAAAGTTTCGTTAATGGATCTATTGATAATTGGAGGTGCTGGGTTCCCTTGAAAGATGCAAAATTTCTCTCTCTCTCTCTCTCTCTCTCTCTCTCTCTGTGACTGTTACATGGTAATCCGCAGCAAATGACCCTCGTATCTTTTCTCTCTGTTTCTTGTAGTAAAAGAGAATAAATTGAACAGGTATTTGTACTACAAGTTTGAGGAATGAACTAGTTCTTTTCTTATTCCTCTGTTTTCTCAGCATCTGGTATGGTAGCAGATATCAGATATCTCCCCATCCAATAGTTTGATTTCACCATTGGACTTTTTCATTGAAAATGTAGCCTATTTTTCATGAAGCGAAACCAGTAAATTCAATGAAATCCTTATAGCAGAATGCATTCATATTTTGTCCACATAGTTGCTAATGTTATAGTATAGAATGCAACTGGTTGGAAACAAGTTTCCAGGTAAACATGCTCAAAACTAACAAGTGATATATATATATATATATATATATATATATATGAAGACAATGGCCACATTGAAATGCAAATACAAAGTTCCTTCAAAACCATTGGAATATGGAATAATTTTAAGAATCAAAGACTGGAAGTGCTTCCCAGATCACGTCCATGTCCAAAGAGGGCATTCTACTCAACAGAACATCATCCATATCTGGGGATGAATCATGGTGGGCGGGCTTCTTTCCGTTGAGAGGATTGTCAATAGCACAAGTGTCCAATAGATCAACCTGGCACTCTTTTCTTGCTGATCTTCGTCTCAATGGTTCCAAAGCTGGATTCTCTGAACTGGGTTTCTCTGGAGGTGGATCATTGATGGATTTTCGCTGTATGAATTTCTGGGTAGGCAGGCTTTGGCCTGCTGCTTGTAGTTTTGATTCTAGCAGGGCAGCTGTTGCAGAATGCAAAGTACTGCTGCCATTTGAATTTGCCTTGAGCTGATGCTTGAGGTCTGGGAAATTCAGATGGGCATACTCACCCCTCAGCTTGTAAGCTGCGGTATCATATGCGAAAGCCGCTTCTTCAGCGGTGTCAAATGTCCCAAGCCACACCCTGGTTCTGTTCCTTGGTAACCTGATCTCTGCCACCCACTTCCCCCAGTGCCTCTGTCTCACCCCTCTGAAGAGCTTGGGTTGCGAAGAGACTGATGATGATGAGCCTATCTTCTGATGCTCCTGCAGTTGTCTTCCAGATAACTTCATTGGCTGTGTCTTTATCACCCCAAGCCAGTCATGTTGTTGCCTATGCATCTGATGTGCAGAATTAGATAGGGATTGCTGGACTTGAAGCCACTCAAGGCCTATTTCTTGCTGCTTGGGGTGTGGTTGATGCTCAAACTGATGAAATTCAGTGATGGGGATGGGATTGGAAGTGGCCATGGATTGGTGAATATGTGTTTTGCTGCCCGTATATCTTTCGATCATCTCAACAGGAGATTCCTTCAGAAACAGGTTGAATTCTGGCAGGTTTGAGACCACTGGCAAAGAAGGTGGCGGAGTAGATGACGAATGCACAAATGATACAATTGAACTTTCCATAGAGGGAGCTCCATTTAAATCCATTAGATTTAAACCAGAGGAAACCATAGGAGGATAGAATGCAATTTCGTTGTTACTGACAGCTTTGTTGATATCGGAGGAATTAGACTCTCCGTGGCCAATGTCTGTCTCTTCTGCGAGGGTGGATGTAATAAGTGGATCTCCTAGGATCTGAGTGCCCATCACTCCATGCAAATAATACAGTGATTTCTTGCTCATGTTGGTCTTCATCTTCTGAAACTGATCATCCATGCAGCTTAACTTTTAATGACACCCCACACGAAATTTGCCTACTTGGTACTCACAAGATGAGAAGATTAGAGCATTTGCATTCCACAACTTAATGCAGTTCCTTCTGTGGAAAATTCTGTTAGCATTGGCCTTTGGCTACCATTTCAAGGAGACTCAAAGAAAGAAGTCAGTTTCAAATGGAATTCATAGCTGAAAACTTTATGGTAAAATGGAGGCTGTTCCAATCATGAAGAATCCTGCATAAAATCATACAAACAAATAGGAGTAAAGAAAACCCAGAAGAAAACTCACAGTTGAAGAAGCTTTAATCAAAAGGGAATTGCTTTCCTTTTGTTTTGCAAACTCGTGGGATGTAAAGAAGAGAAAAATCGTCTGGGGACCTTTGGAAGCAACAGAGGCAGATGATGCAATGAGAAAAAGGACACTGTAACCTGCTACCACATTTCCACTCCCTGCCTATATATATAACACACCATCTTTCAATCTGGAGTGTATTTTATTTGTTAAGGAATCCTTGGAGTTTTAAGGACCCACTTACTGTTGGTAAAGTGTAATTAGATGTACTCTTTGTTTTTTTGTCAAAAAGATGTACTTAGAAAAGGGGTCTCACATTCGTGCTCTCCACACACCCATGTCTCTCAAAGGAGCCAAGGGAGCACAACAGACAGCTCATGTCTCTTGGCATCTGCATTTCATCTCTTCGTATGGCCTCTGGTTTAGAATCACCCACAGACTTGTGTAATGACAGTGGCAAGAAGCTTCACACCACTTTTATGGTATTGTTATGGTTGGTTAACAGATACTTTTCTGGTGGATCATGTGATTTCCCCAAACACCCACATGCCTTCTTCTCTCTTTGGGTCTCCTCTTGAATTAAATATCCTTAATTGTTTCCTTACTTTGTTTAGTTTTCTGTCCTATCATGAAACCAGGGGACCTATAGAAGGGTCAATATGATTGAAATTGTGGGGCCCTTATAACTCGAGACTCATCCGAGTCAACTCGATTCCTTTGAAATTTTAGTTGAACCATCTTCTTGGTCTCATGTTTTTCAGATTTTGTGGGAAGGGGAGTTTTTGCATGGGCCCAGTAGGGCTGGGCAGAGGCATCCTATTTATAAAATAGGCCAATTATTTAGACCTAGACCAGCCAATTGGCCCAAGGTCCAGCTCTTCCGAGTCGAAAAATATTGTTCTTTTAATTCTGCTTCCATGATTTCATCAGGCAAAGGGCCCTCATCTTGACAACCCCAACTGCTTAAGAAAGTTGTTATCAAAAGGCATTTTCAATTAGCACTAATTTATTGAAGTTACTACTTATTTAAGCATGAGGAATCTGTGCTGTCTTCGATGTATCTAACATTAAAAAATGACGATGAAGCCATGATCTAGTTCATTAGGCCTAAGTGTCTTTTGGGGTCAGCAAAAGATGCCTGCCCTCGTTGGGTTTAGGAACATGCAGTCAATTACAACAGAAGCTGGTTGCTGGTCATTGTCTCTGAGGCACTCTGTGTATAGTCTCCTGAATGTTGGTTTTGTGGTAACTAGTCCACGATTTATGTTAGGCAGGAAATGGGTTGTATCAGACGAGATGTCTCCCTGCCCAACCCAGAAAAAAAAAATATCTGGTTTAGGTATGAAGGATCAGGTTTTTTTTTTTTTTTGGTAAAACAAGGATCAGTTAGCTATGAGGTCGGGACCTAGCTTGGATTTAGACCACAGCAGCAGCAGCAGCAGCAATGGATGTTTATATTCTATAGCGGCCCTCTTGTGGCCCCACTTGCAGGCACCCAATCATGGTTGAAAACGAGATTGAAAGGTCTATATGTGGCCCAGGAGTGTGCAAAAAATGGAAGCCATTGGATCATCTTAACGCTTGTTTCGTGATCTAAACTTTATATAAAATTTAGCCAATAGATGAATGTGAATGGAAGTTCCAGGTGTATCAAAATTAAGTACCAACTTCGTTTTTAAATTCTTCATTTTTTAATGATTTTTCTGGGCATGGCAGTGCCATACAAATCTACTTAGGTGTATGTGAGGTTTTGGATTCATAGCATGAGGTATCCAATCCACTGGTAGCTAAGTTGGTGAGGCCTCTCCTTCGACAAAAACAACAAAGGATCAATCCCTGGTTATAGCACTGATGGAGAGCAACTTGTATGAGTATGTTTGTACGAGTGTGTGAGTACCTACCTTTCGAATAAATAATAAATAAGCACGCTGAATCTCTATTGAAAATCCTCCAACTTTGAATTGCTGTAAGATGCCTGAAGAAATTTTAAGGGAAAAAACTGACCTCAAACTCGTCACAGCCCCATAAGATAGAAGCCATATTAAGATTCCCAGATACCTTCTTTCCTGTCCTGTTCTGTGGTTTAGTGCCATAGTGCTCTAGTGCTTTGGATTTACTTTTGTTTTCTCAAAGCTGTCTATGCACATGGTGCATGCTAAGCTTATACCCTATTCAACTCATGATTAGCAGACAGGTCCACGTTTTTGTTGCTTTTGACCTTCGTAAGAACAGGGAAAAACAAAATGAGAAGGAATTCACAGCTAAAGCTTAGATAGTAGCAGCAAAGAAGAAGTATTATTCTATAAGCAGCTGTTGCAGCCATGACTGTCATGTACAAGGGGTTTAGTAACCGGGGAAAGAAATATTAAATGCCTGGACAAGATTAAATTGAATTTAGCAATCATAAGATGACAACAGTGATTTTATTCGTTCAATCTGGATCATGCAATAGCATCACCATGAACCCACAAAGTATGGCCGTAAATGGACTCGTTCAGGCAAGTTCTAGCTGGATCCTGACCTCAATGTGAATATACTAGGATCCATACCCATCAGATTAAATTGGGTCTTGTTCAGTTCCATGTTTAGAATCTAAGACAGTCAAAGATCTCATCTTATCAGCCTTGTCCTATCATTAATCTGGGGTAAATAAGCTATAGCATGACAACATTGTCACTATTATTTTATATTCAGGTCTCAGTTGGGTGTAGACCTGGTAATTCCTGAGTCCGGTTCGATCAGATCTGATCAGACTCGTTTAAGAAACTGTGAGATTCAGGATTGAGCCTGTACCAAACATTGAATCCAACTTCATCAACCCCACTTTCATAGACTTAATAATACAGTCATTCTTGCAGTATCTTGAGGAAGGAACACAGGATATGACAAGTAGTCGTTGGGTCATTGGAGCCTACTAGCCTAGCCTATTGGAATTCATTGATTGTCCTTATTCCGTTTTAAATATTTATACCATTTAAAGAGAAGTGAGCTTGTTAAAAAAATTCAAGAGCAGTTGGAGCTTTTCCATAGTTAAATAGGTTTGTTGTGTATTTGTATTAGGCAAAAATCAAACTAGTAAAACTAGGAAAGAAAAAAATTAACCAACCACAAATTAAATTAATCTTTGCACCTACTTAATTAAATATAAACAGAAAAAATCTACAAACAGATTGCTTCCAAGATAAAATAAAGCCCAGCACTTGATCTGCAGTGTAATGACCCAAAAGTTAATCTGTAAGTCTATCGCCTAAAAGAAAACAAAGAGAAAAGCTTGCAGAATATTGAGAAAGTTATGGAATGTTTTACAACTAATTCTCAATTTTCCAATTCAACTGTACTGGAATTGAAGAAAAGTGCAAAATGAAGTTGGTTTCCTTTAAAAATGTATTTTTGCAAGTTTGAGAGAGGGAAAAACCCCCTCAAATTTTCATACGAAAGTTTAAGTTATTTGAAATAGTTTTGATCCACATTTATCATTTCTTGAAATATATTGAGAATCAACTATAGGGTGCTGATGTTCTGGCCCGAATGAGGCAATTAATTTCCAAGGCCCAAAGATGCACCCTTATTAGTTATTGGGCCTCATCAGGCCCACATGGATCGATGTGCGTGGAGCTCACACTTCCATGGCAGGCGTAAACGAGCCAAACTCGGCTAGGGTTGGGCTCAAGATTGAATTGGGTATTCTCAGCTTTAGTTTGGCCCAAGCTTAAGTAAAGCTTGGTGAGCTAAGCTCGATCATTGCTGAATATCTAGTGTAGGCAATAAAAGTATCACCCACTTATATTAGGATGTAGGATTTGTGGATTAGGGAAGACCGAACGTTGAGAACCTGAAAAGGGAAAGAAAATAGCTTGGGTCAGAGCCCCTGACTGCTGTGAGCCGAAGGCACTCCGATGACTGAGTTAGTTATGGGAAAACTAAGCAGGAGGAGAATGGAGAAGATAATGAGAGTTAGAGCAAGGGTTCACGTATTGTGAGTTTTCATACCTCCATGGAGCTGATCCCATGTGTATTTGTAAATGATTCATCGTTTATTCTTCTTTGTGAGTGGGGGTAGGTGGGGTAAGGTCCCATCGGGCCTTACCTTGACATCCGGCGGTAGGTAAAAATGGCACATCCCATCAGAAACTTCTATGCTTTCAGTCAGTTGATGTTAAGGGATGATAAAGTCAACTTCTTATCGTCATAAATAAGCGATCCTATCGCTATAAATGAGCGCCCCTATCTGTCAGGGCGCGCCCGTACTTCTCATAGGATCGTGATGGCCCACTCTACCTTCAGTACTTTTAACGGGACTAGGAACGGTCCGGGTGGGCTGGCATTTAGTTGGCACTTACGCCGAGCTGGGTAACGCTAAGCTGACACTCTTTAACCGAGCTGTCGAGTGGGGGAGCCTCTTAAGCCGACGCTCCTTACTGAGCCGCCGAACTGCTAAGCTATGTTTACCGAGACGGAGGTGGATGGCCAATGCTATTACCGTGGTTGTCCTTTAATCTCGGCATTACGGTATTTTATCCACACATCTAGTAAGCTCAACCTTGGTTTATAATTGAGCTAAGTTTGAGTCGAATGGTTAGAATGTCTGACAATCCCACCTATGTTCGAGTTGAACTCGAACACGAGTCAATTGCCTCAACTCAAGCTCAACTCATTGGAGATGGCTCACCCCCAGTATGTAGTAGAATTCAGGTCATTGAGTTTAGGTTGGGCCCGGTCCAGGTTGCACACCTAGCCATGTGATTGTCTTTAGAATTTAGCTTCACCAAAAAGAAAAGAATATTCGTACATGGTCATTCTAAAAAAAATGCTATAAAAGACAGACCTCAAGGTAGTTGGAATACTCATCTGGGTTCAGTTGTAAGAGAAAGGCATGTGAGTGAGACAGAAAGACCTGTGTGTCTACATTGCATGCACACATATATAGATACATACCACCTACCTATTTTTGTGTCTCCACACATGCAGCCACACCATAGATGCAGACAAGCCGCAAGTCTTTTGGAAGACTAATAGAAAAGCTTATCTTCTCCTTTGATGTCTAATGACCACCATCATGCCTTCCACCAATAAAGTGCTTTCTAGCCAGTTCCTTTATAGCTATATATATACTTATCTATTCATTAACCTGGTCATAGATGATATATATCCATTAATCTTGCCATAGATTTCTGTGCCATGATTACCATCATCATTTGATTAGCTTAATGATAGTTAGATCAGGACAAATGACCCACCAACTGAACAAATAAAATTCTCAAGAGAGAGAGAGAGGGAGGGAGAGAGAGAGAGAGAGAGTCCTCAAGTTGGGTCCAGTCTGACCCAACTGTGCTCCATTATATTTATCAGGTGTAGTGCGGTTACATGGTTATTTTACCTAAGCCCACTTATAATATAATGAAAATATAAACTGTGTACTAATATCAAGTGCCCAAGTTCCCTACAATTCATTTTATTTTGTATAATAGAGAGCCTATAATAAATCCATAACTTCCTACACATCCTCGTGCGTTGACTTCAATTTGATTGCCATTGGATTGAATAACAAAAATGTAATCTACTCACCTTGGTCAGTTAGATGCTAGGATCATCTGATAAGAGTACTGATATTTACTACTAAAAAAACACATAATATCTATTGGTTTTTAAGACTTTTAAAATCGCAACCCCATGGGTTTTTAAGATTTTTAATACCCTTATTTTATCATTTTGACTTGAACACACAACCTCAAGATTGCTATAGTGAGCACAGAAAGTTTCACTCCTTTCATCTATACTCCAAGCTCAGTCACTACAGTATAAACTCCCATGACCATGCTACAAGATAAATTGATCTTAAGATCATTGCTTCAACATCTATCATTGCTAAGTGTGTATTTGGATACATACATTGTTAAAACATAACCATTAAAATATTTGGGTCTGAGTCAGACTTATTGTCATAGTAGTGGAGGTCTGACCCGGCCCATGTACAGGCCTAGGGCAATGGTTAGGTGGTGGAGGGGAGAATTGAGTGGTCCTGATGGGCAAGTGCTCCTTTCTTTATTAATTTACATATAGAAAATAAATCAGGTTTTTTTTTTTTTTATAGTGAGGAAAGAAGTTGAAGTAGTAGTAGTAGTTTTGTTTAAGGTAAGCGGCCTCTTTCCATAGGTGTGAGACTTTGTTTCTACTCCATCTGTTTCTGGAGACTGCATTCATTCACCAGTCCAGGATAAGCTTGTTTAGTCCAACCCTGTCTCTCACCACACCTTTGTTAGGCAAAGCAAAGATTGGACAAACCCATTATCTTACAGTAAGTGCTTCACCTCATTCTCAGTTTGTTATTGGGAAATGATGATCCCCAGTAGAGCCATCTTCTGGTGACATGTGGCATGCATGCACACAGAGAGTTACCAAAAAAAAAAAAACCGAGACTCAATTGACACGGTCTGACTCGACCATTGACTCTAAGGGTGATATTAACTTGGTCTACAAAAAGGGTGGGTTGGACTCGCCTAGTGACTCAGCTTAATGTTCAGAAAAATTCAAAACCTTCTGCAACTTGCATACAACTCTTAATTCTTGGGTCAAAGATCGACTCATGAGCTAATGAAGCAGAGTAGGACTTAGATCGATTACTTGTCAATCATACTCCACATTGACAAGTGCATGCTTGCAATAGTGCATTTGGTCAATCTAACCCGCTTGGGCCTGCCTTCAATCAATCTATCCTTTCTTATCAACCATCTGCATGTTTCTTATCTACGGTCAGCCTTATTGGCTTTCCTATGATCATGTTAACCCCCTCAAACACTACTTGAATTAACACAAGCTAAAATTATTCGCTTTAACAGCTGATGCTCATTGTTGGGCTGAATTAATCCAAAAATTGATGCCTTCTGAACTTATTAAATAGAGGGTCATAGATCACTAAGATAAACCATGGGCCAATACTTTGCTCAGCCTAGAGAGGTAAAACTATAAGCCCTCTTTGCAACCCACTTAAATGCAAGTCAATCATGATCAGAAATAGTACGATGGAAAGGTTTCATTGTGGATATGATTTTGGGCAAAACACCATTTCAATTAGATCGTCGTATCCACTACTTAAGGAACCTTAAAATTTAGTGGTTTATTGAGTTATATTTTTTATCAAATCAAATTCAGCAGTAATATAATTAAAATTAGTGAAGAATTAGAGTGAGTGCCAATTCATGAAGGTACCTTTCATTGGAAGTAAACTGTGCTCCTGTCATATCTATTCACATTGGGGGTTTGGGGTATTTGGATGGATCATAAGCTGATCCGATTGTTACATGACTTGCGTCCAAAGGGACGGTACAGGGCCACCTGTCAAATGAAGTTTTAGCTTATCAAAAAGGGAACTGCGTGCACAGTGCACGCAGGGGGCCGTACCTCTGTTAGAGACAACAACACTCCCCCTTTGGTGCAAGATTATGTGCATTTGAATCTAGGTTCTACTATCAATTGATGGCCAACGCTTATAAAGAGCAATTCCGGGGCGGATATATCATCATCACTAGTGGCTTAACCATGATTTTCATTTGGGTGCGGACCCAAAAAGGAATCATGAACAAAGACAGAATTTTCATTTGGGTTTTGGAGGCAAATGCAAAATCTTTATGTAAATTTTCGAAACAGAGCCAGAACTTTCATTATGATTTTAGAAACGGACGGAGGTCCAGCAGGTGCAACTGCCCCCACAAGGATGTAGTTGGGTCTGCATCACCAGATCCTTGTCCCAACTATTTCGTGGTTTGGAGAGGATATATGAGGGTTTTGAATTGGAAAAGGCATAATTCACACTCATTATGAGCAAGAACAAATCTCTGTATAAGAGGTGGACCAAAGCAGCCTGGTTGGCCCTATGTGAGTCCATGTGGAGAGCTTAGATAAGAGTCGAATTAATTCTGATGCCAATTCATAGAGGCAGTGGGTATTAGAAGAGAGATGGAATCCTAATAGATGTAGCTTAGGATGATGAGATGGGTGATTACATAAATCGCCTGATCTTTTTGGTGTGTAGAAAATAATTTTCACACGAGGGTATCCATCACCATCAGAGGAAAGTATCTAAATTCCTTATAAGACCCATTTGAATACATGCCAATCATAGATAGATAATAGTGTGACCGAGATGACTCAGCGGGGGATTAGATTTTTAGACAAAACCCATTGGGATTATGTCATCTCAAACCTTGTTTAAAGGCCTTGGGTCTCAAAGTTTAATGATTCCTTTAAGTTAAATTTAAAAAAAAATAAAATAAAATCTAGCAACGAGTACAAGTCAACATCCCACAAAGTGCTAAAAAGTTTCCCAATAAGGAAAGTCTTAGAGCTTCGTGGGACCCACTAATAGCCACTCCAATAACTGACTAATAAGTGTTTTTGTCTTTTTTATTTTTCATTTTTCTTTTTATGTTTGAGTGGCTATGTGTGGTGATGCTTTTCAATTTGAAGACCTAGAGATCGATCATGGACTGGACATGCAGGGGAGGCTCTAGTTACTAGGCATTTTTATTTTCTTCTTCTTTTTTTTTTTTTTGCTACATTTGATGTTGGGAAATAGGAATACTACTTTTAAAGCTGCCCACCAGTTACAAGAGTGGGTTAAGATAATAAGTTGAGATGCAAACGCAAACGGTCACACTCATATGACCCTCAAGTTAAATGATTTTAGAGCATCGTTTCTCCTCTGGAATACAATCCAACGCCAGGCAAAGTCCCCCAAGATCGACTGCACATAAAAACCATGGGGACAGGTCTCTATCTGTGCATTCTTATACACACGCTTGTATTCATCCATCAAGCAGGTGCACTTTTTACGAAAAAAAGAAGAAGAAAAGAGTGTTTCCTGTATGATCTAACTTCATACACATCCCATTCACGAAGTAGTGAGACTGATTGAGGATAGAAAGTGAAACAACTCTCACTTCGATCACATAACCCTCTCTCTTAATTTTACATCCTCAAAGTTTAATAGTTTGCAAGTCCATTGAATTTAATGATCGAGTCAGACAGTGATTAATGGTTGGATCAATGTCAAACCATGATATGCAAAAAAGTAAGTGCTTAGGGCCAATTTGTTTGCATTGAAAGAATTCCTGGGAAAATAAATAAGGGGAGAAGCAAAATAAATACCCAACCATTACCTTAGTAAATCCAATATTTCTAGTTAAGTATCTTGTTTCAGCATATGGGAATACAGGAGCACCCCAAAAGGAACAATGACAAATTGGGCCTAAGGGACTCAATCTGCATCTCCAACTTGTATCATTCACTCTTATCTGTTTAAAATTCCTTTCACTTGAACCATTTTACATTGAATTCCTAGGAATTCAATTCCATGCAGAGGAATGGACCCCTCCAAAACAACAGTAACATGCATGACTCATGGTCCTTTTCATGGTATAAATCCTGCATGTCTTACCTTCAGATGTGCACACAGAAACTGAATTGATGCCAAGATGCTACAGTACAATAAGAATGTGACAAATGCAAACAGGAAGTGAATTTGATGTAGAAATGTGACATGTGAACAAGAATCCACAAACAAAACAAAAAAAAAAAAAAAGAAAAAAAAGAAAATCATGGAATTAGACCCAATCTGTTTTAAACTGTGATTAGTCTCACAAAATCTGACAGTATTCTGGAGACATTTCATCTGTGTTTGGGACTTTGCAATAAAATGATCAAGTCAGTCCAATATTGATCCAACTCTTGTTATCTTTTTTCTGAATGGCAAGAGTACTTGTTTATGACAAGGCCAATCACATCTTCTAATGTGGGCATTTTTGGTAGTCATAAGAAAGAAAACAAGTCTCCTGATTCCCACACGCCCAAGTTTTGATTCTGCTGCAAACAACCTTTCATAAAATTAGTATAAAAAAAAAATGCCCGCTGTCTTAAACATGTCATTTTCATATTTTCCTTGTTTCTTGAGTTTTTCATTCAACCTTCTCTCTGTGTTTGCATCAAAAGCGCTTTTGAATACAACCGAAGTACAGTTTTATACAAATCAGGAGGCATCTAGTTGGGGACTTTGGCCTCACTGCATAAAAGAATTGTAGACCTGCTAATATTTTCAGTTACTACTCGACTTCATCTTGGGGTACTAAAATTCGTGCCTGCATCCAGCCCATGGACCTAAAACTTGGGCTGCATCCAGCCTATTGGTGGCGTTAAACTTTCCCCACCAAAGGGGCAGTCCAGCTGGACGCATATATTGGCCTACTTGGTCAGCAATCTAAGGTAGGCTCCGCTTGGCATAAGGCTGTCCCAGCCCCATGCACAATCCAGTTTCAAACAAGCTTACAATTCCAGGTCAGATGGATAAAATACATTATAGGCAACCAAAAATCCAGCTTTACAAAATTTGTACAAGTAATATCTGCAACAATAACAAGAAAGGTTAGCATTCATACCTAGTGAAACCCCCACAGGTCAGCAGCTTTCACACTCAGATTCAGATGCTGCTGTCTCACCGGCCTCCTCAACTCCATAGCCAGTTTTATCTCTAGTAATACTTGAAGCACAAGAACTAACAAGGTCAGGCTCAGGAGAGTAACCCACGTTCGGATCCTCAATGATTTCCTTTTGCTTATGCTTTGATGCCATTTCTTTATTGCCTCAGAACACTCCTCGGAAATTGCTCCATCCCCTCCTAGATTGGACGGCTGATCCTTCACCACTTGGGTGGGCTGGTCTCTCAGCTTATGGTCACCAATGCTCATCATTGGAAACATGATCGGCTTACAGCAACCAACCAGAATCATCATCTGAAGCATTATATACGTGCACAGGGAACTCCAAACATAAAACGTCCACTTCCAGTTGTGTACCAATTCTTTTCTCCGAGGAGGTTGTGAGTTTATGAAAACTCTGGCAGCATACAGCTCTGGAAGGGCTGTACTTCCAGCTTTTGGCTTCAATGTTACCTTAATAGCCTCTGTTCTCGGATATCCCTCCTTGTATTTAAAATTTGCACTCTAATTTCCTGGGCCTCACTGGTAATACCCATAACGACAGGTAAGCTCATAATGGAAGTCTGGATGAGTCTTACTGGAAGACTTCTGAAGCGTAACATACAATGCCATTATATCTCCAGTAGCCAACATAATCTCTGCAGTAACCTGATGATATGAGAGAGACAGAGAGAGTCCATCTACATGCTTGGAAATTTGAGAATCTACAGAGAGTGCAGTTTGTTATGGGTGATAGAAGATGCTCAGTAGTGTTCTTCTAACATTTAAAATTTCAGATATGTTTAAATGTTTACACCAGTGAGAAGTATGTCCATGAGTCATACTAGCTAGATACATTCCTAATCTCTGTTGGGAGATTAGAGCTCTATCGTCTTCAATTCAAGTGAGCTTTATTCGTATTGGGAGGACGGCAAATGGTTTTGCTGGCTCTTTAGCTAAGAGGGCTTTCACTTTGTAACTTGTTTTGCGGTATAATGCTTTTATACCATAGTGCCCTTCCGCCATGTTGGCCGGGGCTTCTTTGTAATACTCTTTCCTTTCTTAATACATTTTCTTCATTGCCTATCAAAAAAAAAAACATTCCTAACCTCTGTTTCCAAAAGACCTGCTCTTGTATACTCATCAAACCCGTTACAAAATTGATGATCTAAGATGAAGTGACTGGGAATAAGTATAGAGACAGTGTTGTAAACAAGATCAGTTTGCAATCTGATTGCAAAATTGAGATGCTTTACCTCTTTTCCATCCTTCATTGCATTAAATACTTGGTTGTCGAAGAAAGGCCTTAAAAGATAGCTTACTCAATTGATTTTTATATCGTTTCTTCTCCTCATTTTGGTTTAAGCTTCTTGTTAGGGCACTGAATTTCTCTCTCTCTCTCTCTCTCTCTCTCTCTCTCTCTCTCTCTCTCTCTCTCTCTGTGTTGACGCCTATTAATTAGAGGTGCCAAGAGACCCACCCACCCAAGACTAAAAAAGTACAATGTGCCATAGACATGCCTACAACTACACTAAAGGTGTAGGTATAATAGCATTATACCAAAAGCACAACAAAAACATCACCCTCTCCACCACTTTCTTGGCCAAAACATCCACATTCCATCTGCAGTCCTTTACACATGCTGGAAGCCTACTATGGAAAGACGAAGAGAGCACTCCAAAAGCAAGAGACAAATCTCCAAGAGTGTCCATCTGCAGACTCATCCAGGCTATAGCATTGAATGAATCACTCCCAACAAAAACCCATCAAAGAAACCATGAGAATAAGCACAAACAAATTCTAAGATCGCAAGCACCTCCTTGTTAAGTCTTTTTAACACCCACATACTTGGAAAACATAAATAACAACTCCACTCTCTCATTATGAAGGATGCTACCAATACCTGCCGACCCTGTCTTCCCTCTAGTTACCCCATCCACATCAAAATAAGAATCCATATGGAGGAGGATACCAAGAAACTGAATTCAACTTAGAAAGCCGTGACCTTATGCAAACATCCTTGTAATACACGACATTGAATTTTGAAATCCTTCTTGTAAATGACCCACACGCTAACTTTAAATACACAACGGGAAGTATCAACCATGGCAGAAAAAATTCAACTATAAGGGGAGACAAGCCCATCCAACCTGTGCACACAGGGGCCCTCCCTGCCCCCATGTTAGGAGTGTTGTGAAAACACTAACACTGCCAATTAGGGGGAAAAGACTGCACCCCCATATTGGATCTTGCACCAAAGCCTTCAGAGTCAAGAGGATTTCAATGTCAACACAATACCGGAAAGAATGCAGATGTGGTACTAGGTTAAGGTTCAAGACAGAGGCTCACAAGTCACAGAAGCTGCAATGAAATCAAGGAGAATTTGGTAAAGATTTGAGCAGGGACAGATACATATGAGATACTGTCTATAACAACTTAGTTAATAGGTTAAAATGAAGATCTCCTTTTGAAGCAAAGTTGTCATGAAGGTCAATCATCAATGGCACATTGGTCTGGTGAACTTGCCAGCTGAGACACAGACTAGTGAAGATGCAGGAAATTTTTGCACAGCAAAATCATGACATACAAGAGAAGGTTAGAAGAAATGCCACCAGTAAAAGAAGTTACAAGCAGCAAGCCACTGCCCATTGCAGACACGTTTAGTTTTAAGGAGATAAGAGTAATGGTCAGTGTGATTCGTGACAACTGCCCAAGATACCTACGAGACACTACCTTGTGGGCCATTAAATTTCAAGTTCATTCCTAACCACATTTCCACCTAAGAACTGAATACTAGTTCTTCAGTACATGAATCACAATAACAGATTCCAAATGACTCAATCTGGATCTTTATGAGTACCAAGCCAATCAACTCACCCAGAGTTTGAGTTGATGAATTTGGATGCGGAGACTCCGACATGCGGCCGGATATCTATGTGCGTTCCGGCAACTGGGAAGCTTCGCGGATCTCTTCACCTCTGGTCTCTCCTATGAGACGGAATAATATCCAACCCTAGGGCTCTCTTTTCTTATATAGACAAGTCCCAAAGAGCCACACTTGCTAGAGACTTCTTCGCCAAGAAACCCACATCCATTAATCCTATTAGAAGTTTTATTAGTGGTACCAGATCAAGTCTTACATTAAGTGAGATTATATTCTCCGTTGGCCCTAGCCCTGCTTGATCTGACGTGGGACCCGTGGTATGCAAGCCACATGATTTCCTACATAAGTCAACTCAAGTGGCAAGTGGAGGAGAGATGATGCAGGCAATATACTCATAGCAATGCATGGTAACACATATACATGTCCAATTCCACACTTCATTATTCTCTCCCATAGTTTCATAGTGGTACTCATAAGTTTAATCCCACTGTAATTCGTTTGATTTAACATATCTCACTTGTCTGTTTATATAGATACTACAACATTTCTTTTAGATCCATCCGGCATTTCTCGGTACCTAATAACTTATTGAAGAGCGTTATTTAACCAAATCTATCCATTCTCTACTAATCTTTTCTCTCATGTTGAGAAGGTTGTTAAACCATGCACCACAAACACAGGATAGAAGAGAAATGAGAATGACATTGACCTGAAAAACTCCAACATGGAGATTGTAATCTGAGTCAGGTAAGATGAGCAAGAGAAAGACCCAGAATGTATGTCCCACAGGAACACCCCTTTCTATCTTCCTCCCATCAAAACCCCCAAACACCAGCTTCGCCCTCGGCCGCTCTTCCGTGTAGTCGAAATAAAGAGGCTCCTCCAGAAACACAGGCTCCTCCACCCACATCCGCACCGCTCCAACCACCATCACCGCCACCGGCACCAGGCACACTTGCGCCGCCGCAAGAACCCCAAATCCCAGGTTCCGGAGGAGGACGAGGACGCTGCTTTTGCTGGAGAGGAAGGTGGAGAAGACCGAGGCCGTGGCTCGGGCGACCCAGCCGACGGGATCCGGTAGCTTCATTGTATTCGTCGTCCTCGTCGTCGTCTTCTTGGTGGAGGATGGTGGTGGCTAATTTGCGGCGGTGGCGGTGGGGTCGTTCCATGGTGGTGGCTAGTTTTTTGTTGGATTATAGAAATGCTTGTGTATCATGATCTGCCTGTTCGTGTGGTGTGCATGCATGTTGAGTCGTGGAGTAGGGAAAGGAAGGGAAGATGGCAAGTGGCCAAGGCATGAAGACGTGTGGAATGGAGAACTATGTCCTATTAAAACAAAATTATAAAATAACAATAATAATAATAATAATACCTTATATCAAAGGGATTTCAAATAAGGCATTAAGACTTTCCCTTATTTCAAAAAATGATATAAGTTTCAAAACGTTTTAAATTAGTCTCTAAACTTTCCAGGAAGTTTTTAATTACGGACGTCTGTCCATTTAAAGCTATTTTTCGATAATTCTTTCTTCAATTTCTGTAAAATATCCAAATTACCCTTCATTGAAAAATCCCTCCTTCACTTCCTTTGTATCCTCTTAATTTTCTTTATCGGCATCCTCATGGTGATCAAAGACAACTAGCGTCCCACGGCAATCGGCTATATATAGTGGCTTTCGGAACCATGTCGTGGCTTTAAATGAGGGGTAATTTGGGTATGTTAAAAAAATTAAGAAAAAGTCGCCAAAAATACCTTTAAATGGCTAGATGTCTTTAATTAAAAACTTATAGAAAAACTTTGGGACTAATTTAAAAAGTTTTGAAACTTATGTCCCTGTTTGAAATAAGGCCGAAACTTAAGGCCTTATTTGAGATCTTCCCTAATAATAATAATAATAATAATAATAATTTGGGGTGATTTCTCAAAATTTGAGAGGGAGAGGGAGAGTGTCTTGCTAGAGTTGTTTTATTATTACTATTATTATTATGACATGGGTATCCCAAAGTTCTTTGACCAACATGATTAATACCCGAGATGAAGCACACTAAACCCACACCAGCGCACATTGGATAAATCTGGGCGGTTTTAAACACAATATATAGGTAGCAAACCCATGTCTTATGCCACTCCAACTCCAATCAATTGTCATAGGTATGAAAAGGAGGAGAGATCATTTTGTAGGGGAATATACATCAAAAAGGGAAAAAATATGTTTTACCCCGACATATTTTGGGTATACTTTCAAAACTTGGCTTATTTCTGGGATATTACAGGGGATGATGTTGGAGAAAGTAAAATAAATTTTAAATAATTGACTAAATGGATGAGCTTGGGCGAGGCACTTAAGGCGTGTCAGGCTTTGGCCAGACATGGGTTTGTTTTTCTGAAGATGACCTGGGCCTGGATATGCCTCAGCTCGGCCCGGCTCATGATCACCCCATATCAAAATCCTCAACAAGGAAAGTGAGAAACGATTAGGATCCAAAAGCAAGGCACATGAATGTTGGCACTGCCCATCCAGAAATGTAAATTCTTGTAAAGGACTCGAATTAATTTCAGGTGTGCCTGTTTTACGAGGAGAAAAGTCATTGTTGGTTGAAGTTGCCATTATGTATAATTTCTTAATAGCAATTCAATCGATTAACCTATTGCATCTAATAAAACCAAGATTTGGTAGATGCTTAGGGCCCGTTTGGATGTTTACAGAATAAAATATTTATAGATTTAAATATTACAAAAATAAAATAGTATAGAATAGAATAAGTTAGAAGTTTTCTTGTGCATCCAAATGGGACCTTAAGTTAAAATTTTCACTTTATCCAGTCAGCTCAGATGTAGGACCCGTTTTCTTGCATAGAATGTACATATAGATTTTCCTGCGATGGTAGTTAAAAGTTAAGATCCAAGGTGCATATGCAAAAAAAGACCATCAAATAACCTCCACTTTAATAGAAAGTGAATCAATGGGAGATGAATACCTAGCCGTAAATCAAAACCCTAGGAAAAGTCAAAATCTCATCTACATTACTACCTTATAACTTTCACCTCTCACCTCATGTCATTCACCCATCACCTTCATGGAGCTCATTGGACCATGAATTCATATGTACTCAATTTTTCATGTACTCTAATTCAATAGGGCTCTCAGCTTCAAAACCAAGCCCGGGAGAAGACCTTTGGCTTGTGTGGAAAATTTCTGCTGTCCTTTATTTCATAAACTTTTGGTTCTAGACCGCTGCTTTCTACTCTTTCTTTTTTTTTTTTTTTTTACTCTTCTTTTCAAAATAATATTGTTTGACTGTCTCAAGCCAATTTGAAACTGACCCATTAAAGACCATGGGACCTAATCCCTAAAGCTGTGCAGTTAGAAGACCATTAAATTTTGAAGCTGTCCAACCATTATCCACCATTGAATTGAGTCGCAATAAGAACAATAAAATCTGGGGGCCTAAATTCGAGGATTAGAATAACAAAAAGGCAACCAGAATCCACACCCATGCCTGTGATCGACATGCATCCAAAGTGCACCCATTCAAAGTGGGCCTCAATTTTAAAAAAGAACACATCATTGTTTTTATTTTTTAAAAAGAGAGTAGAAACTACTCACTGTAACATGACCGGATCAATTAACAGCCCCAGTTCTTTTTGTAACTATATTAGGTAGGCTAGGCAATTTCATTGGGCTCATGGTTTTATTCTAACATCATAAAGGAAATGTTCGTTCAAACAAATGGTAACCAAGAAAACACTACTCTACCAAGATTGAAAGCATTTACACTGAATGGCTGTTTATTCATGAAGGTCAGAAGAAAATGCTCCATCATTATGAATACGATTTGGTGGATTCATTGAGGGGGTTCCAGTATCTGTTGTAAAACCACATTGAATCAGCAACTACGGCATCTCCATCTTGATTGCGGTGCCAGCTATAGTAGGCGTGCGTCCGATTCTTAACATCAAAAATAGCATGACCAAAGCTGGCTTCTCTATAAGCTGAATAATGTGGTTGAGGTTCTGTCATGCTGCGCAGAGAAGTATAAGAATTTTGCGCAGGATCAAAAAAGCATGTGGTGCGTTTGGACGGTTGGATTTCCTTGGAAATGTACCTTTTCTATTAGTTGGCTGGATTTCCATGGAAATGTACCCTTTCTATTACTTGGGCAATGTGGTACATTTTCTTTTTTAAAAAAGTAGAGAGTTCAAAAGGATCATTTCCTCCTTGTCAGTGAGACAAGATGAGGGGAAGGATCAGAGAGAAGGAAATGTAATTGCCAGGAAAATGGGCATCAATGTACTTTTCGTGTCACTAAGGTATATTTCCATGGAAATGAAAATTTCCAACACAGCCCATGTAAAGAACAAGGAAGCTAATTACAAGAGGATGATCTCAAATTCCAAAGTGAGTAGTTTTTTCTTACTTCGTTGCCAATCCTTCCAGATTTCCTCCATCACCGATTGTTATGTACACAGGAGCAGATTCATCAGGTACAACAGGTGAGCATTTTGCATTTACAATATTGTATGCAATGTTCGATACACGTTCCTGTGAGATTAAAACTACCCATGGTCAAATGAACTGGTTGGAAGCCAGCTAAAGATAGGAAATTTTTTCAAATAGATCAGTTTGGGTATAGATGAGTGAATGAGAAATATTGCGGCACTAACACAGTTCTTAATGCTTCATGTACAAAGTAAATAATGATGCAATGTTAATGTCTTTTGTCTGCATGGAGAGAGAGAGAGAGAGAGTGGAAAACATGGAAAGCATTCCCAACTCACAAAGACAATGAAAAACAAGTAATTAGAACTTAGAAGCAGCACCATTCCCACCTCACAAAGACAATGAAAAACAAGTAATTAGAACTTAGAAGCAGCACCATTCCCACCTCACAAAGACAATGAAAAAAAAAAGTAATTAGAACTTAAGAAGCAGCACTAACATAGTTCTGAAAGTTTTGAGTACAAAGTAGATAACAATGGCAATATTAGCTTCTTTTTGTGCGTACGAATAATATATATATAGAGAGAGAGGATTTTGTTAGCATTTGGACTAATCAATCCCTATAATTGCTGACAAGACAATGCCCTAAGGACACGTTTGTGTAGAGGCAACTTCTATGGAAAGATGAAATTGCCACATCAGGTCAATTATAGTTGTTGGGTGCCATCTTTAAGCCAACCTTGGTCAGCCGATTACTAGTTCATTGAAGGATATTGGATAAGGTAAACCAGAAGTATTGGATAACTTTTCATGGAAGAGTCTTGTCTTCGGTGGCCATGTCTAAAGGTCGAAGGACCATACAGGCATGGTTGACCATTGACTGTCTATAAGAACTTACCTTGTTGAAGCATGTGGAAAAGCCCAAGCATGGTCAGCCACTGGCCATGTACAACTTATAGGAAGATGATCTCCTGCAAGCAATGGGGTGCGGGAAAAATGGATCGGTGCCTTCATCACATGCCCATCCATGAAATTCATAGACCTGCCTTATGGAGGGTTGGTATAGGAGCTCCCACATCCCATTTCTCGCAGGAGAAAATTCTCTCAACCTATATTTCGGCCATGTCTGCAAACAAATAAGCGCAAGCATGGTTGGCTGCCAACCAAAGATACCTGACTCCTGGAATGGGGAGAAAATGCTGTGCCCTACATGGCTAAACCATCTTCTCTAAGCTAAGGACAAGTGGTTTGAACAAATAGCACAACTGATAAGCAACCAAAGCATCATGATTTTGAAGACAACAAGTCATAAACAATTGTAACAAAGGAAGCACACATAAATGGAACAATGTAGACAAGTTCGAAAGTCATAATATCTTGCCCTAAAGAAATGGCTTCAACAAATGAAAGCACAGTTAGTATAGCTGCATAGGATGGCTACTTACAGATCTTTCATACGCATGGACATGACCAGCAAATACAACATCAACTTTGTACTTCACAAACCATGCTTCATACATCACTCTCATGGTTTCACCTTCCATGTAATGATAGTTGTAGCTGTTATACCATGGTGAATGCATCAAAACTATCAACCATGGCGTCTCACTTCTATTGACTTTGGGTAACTCACTTTCAAGCCATTTGTACTGAGGAGTGTATTTACCTGTGAATGGGAAGTAAATGAAACCCATCATGAAATATCACATAAAGTTAGCCGTTAGGATGATCATGATTCAAACAGATAAAAAGGAAGATCAAATGTTCAGCCAAGCTCTATCTGCATGAAATGTTAGACCACAACTAGGTGATTAGATTGTCATGTTACCCGGTTACTAAACTGATCAAGGCAAAGTAGTTTTATTAATTAAATAATAATAATAATAATGCAATGTAGGAGCTGATTATAGAAAAGAAAAGAAAAATTCATAAATAGATTGAATTGACCAGCTGACTAGACTCTTCAAAACTGAACATCCATGCTGGGTCAGAATAATCTCTATGTAGATACCGAGATAATGGATGTCATGGGCATTAGGGGACTACGCATCCCGATGCATCATAACACTATGTTTTCCCCTCTTAAATGTATATGTGCAATTCAGAAATTGTTTAGGGAACATAGAGAGATTCCAAAGTTTTGACATAAAATCGGAACTGTTGCTTAAGAAATCGGTGCAGCAGCAGAGCAATAAAAATGTTGCAAGAATGTTATAAGGAAAAACGTGATTACAGCCTCTTGTTTTGGTTTTTTTTTTTTTGGTGAAGCACAACTTTTTGGCTGGGGCACCTGGAATCATGGTAGGTTACACTGACCCTACTGGATGCATAAATGGACTGTGGATTAGAGGTCTACCAAAAAGCAGCTCATTGGGAATTTCTAGCCATCTGACATTAGCTGATGAATTCAATTGTTGAAATTAAATTATTTCAACCATCCATAGTATTGCCTTAGATCGGATGGTTAAAACTTTGGAATGCAGCCAATATCCAAGTACTAGTCCACAACCCATTAATGTATCTGGTTGGGCCAATGGACCACAATGAGATGCCAGGAGGCCCAGCTGAAAATCCCTCTGTTCCACAGATGGATAACTCTCATCCATTATAAATTTTGTAAGGGAAAAGATATTGTAATTTAGATATGGATCACAACTTTACCATAGGCTGAATATGATGCAAGGACAATTATGTATGCCGAAGCTCGCTTGATCGAGTACCAAAATGGAGAAGTACTTTCCGATGCCTTATAAGGTACATGATAGCGGCGTGTATAAGGCTTAAAAGGCACAGTTTCACCCTGCAGTAAAATTCACATTGTTTAGTTCAATTAACTATTGCAATAGCTGCTCGACCTTTTCAAGGAAAAATTCAGGCCCTGTGAAGGTTATTGTCATTGGGTAGAGAGCAGAATCTTAAGAGAGAATTTCACAGGTGATCCTCCAAAATAATATCTGTCTAGAAAGGTCCAAGGATGACACGCTATTCACTCGTATTGGACTCTTCCTGCCTCAAATTTTTTGACTCGCCACCTAGAGCTGTTTATGCCTATATCAAACCAAACTTAATGACGTATTAGTGTATTACACCTTCATAAATTTGGTTCAAGTTGTATCTCTTCTTACGGTGATTGAGATTCTGGGCGGAGTCAAAGCTTGTCCAAGTTCAGCATGTTTGTTTCTTCGGCCTAGTACTCGGGCATGGTTCAAACAGAACAGCCAGAAAGTAGGCCAGGTCCAGTTTAGTTGAAAGAACAAAAATCCTGCTCCTTTGCTATTAAATGTCAGGCATTGAGGATTTGGCCCAGGATGGATAGGACTGGGATACAATTAAGTGTACGGAATGTCACATATGATCTCAATTTTAAGCCATGTAGGAGAGAGGTAAAAAATAATATGAAATCACTTGTTCTGTAACTGGTTTGTTGCTTACAATTTCAGGAGCAAAATCAATCTCATGATTTCCAGCAGTCCATATCCAAGGTTGATATGCAGCACTTCTCTCAACAAACCTGCCCCATGTATCCCACCTGACATTGTCATGAAATGGGTAATTATCTGCGTAAGAAAGGTCGCCAACAAACAGTACTGTCTGTCCATTTGGATTTGACTCATAATGAGAAAGTGTCCTATTTGAATCAAAACTCTGGCCAAGATCCCCTGCACATATTGGACAATGGTGAGCATCCTCATGATAGGAGGTAGAGACACAGTCATATGAGATATCTATCAATCTATATAAGTGAGATCAAGCATCAACTCTACAATTTTCTCTTTTCATTGACCAAGTTCCAGTCTTTCAATGACAATTGAAAAGTAACCCAAAATGCAAGTGATAGGCATATGGAAGTGGACTAATTCCACACAATTGTTTTTTAGATGTTCTTGCATAAAGAAAGGAAACAATTTAAAAAAAAAAAAATCGCTCAGAACTCAGGCCTGTGCCTGAGCCCCAACACAGCAGCGCTCAGCCTGAGTCAGCCCTCCACATGGGCTCAGAATTGACTTGGCCTGGCCCAAGTCGCACATGAAATGACAACCTCCCTTGTGGTGGTCTTCAAACAACACAAGTATTGGTCCATGTAACACACCCATGTTTGTAACACCTGCTGTGTATCTTACATGGTGTATAATGTTGCCATCCTCCAAAGCCACCTTGAAATCTTTTTCACATATTGATGCACAGATCCATAAAAAATACACGCAATGACTCCTGGTAAAAAACTTTCAGCGAGCCTTATTAACAGGTTTTATACAAATGTTGATTCCTACTTTAATATCTTCCCCCAATAATGCTACAGAAAACCTATACCATGATTTTGTCAAGAATGAGAATAATGGATAAAAAAATGTTGCGCTGGAGATTCATTATCACATCTCAATTGTGACAAATAGAATAATTTCAGACTTTCTCAAAAAATAAAAATGAATATTAAAGAATTTACAATTGTACATGTTGACCCACATCTAACCAACATAAGGAGAGTCGCATAATGTTGAGTGGCAAGCTATGCACAGCATGAAGAAACGATAGGAATCAGATAAGAAAACTATTCCAAAAGACCAGGACAGTTAAACTAAAAGCTACCATAAAGATCAGAGTGAGAGACGCCTTCATTGCCACAATTAAGTTCTCTCTCTGAAATGTGACAACCAGGGTCAGCAATATTTTCTTGTCATCTACAGCACTTAAAATTAAAGTTGACTGGTGCATAATGCTCCAGTCGCTCTTTATCACATACAGCATCATAATCATTTATACATATAGAATTAAAAAAAATCATGGTCCAGCTTTCGCAAAGGACCATAAGCTTGGAGAAATTGAATTTTTTGAGTAACCTTCAAGCAGAAACTGCTCATCTAATAGGCTACAGGGAACAGTGCAATCACTTCATAGAGTCAAAGACCAACATGCACAAAGTCCAGGTCATCATGCCAATACCTGTACAACCCTAGTTGGAAGATAGGCCATCTCCAACTATTGATACAAGAAGAATAAATGTTGGTTTGGCTTCTTGCCGATGTCAGGAAAGAAATTTCCCTTGTTTCACCATCGGCCCGTAGGTAGGAAATCGAATCCCATCCAGGCCTCACAAAATTCTCTGCTTCCAAAATTGGAATCAGCCAAATGCAGCCTTAAACCTATAAAAATTACTAAAAATTGACAGAAAATCAAAGGAAATGCAAATTGATTTGGCCACATGACCACAATTAACATAACAATGTACAGACATTTAAACAGAGTAAGTATGAAAGAAACCAAAATATTACAGCCATAAGTGCATTAGAAATGTAAGAGGTACCGAGTTTAATAGATGCTTTGCATCCAAAAATAGAATGATAAGAATTTTTTATTTTTTTTTCGTTTGTATTTTGAAACCATTCTGACTTCTGAGTAGATTTAGGCAGCCTTATCACATATGAAGAAGTGTGTAAATCAGCCAGTGCACGAAAAATACCTATAAGACCAAAAGTATAGGGAACATCTGGACCAACTCTTGGAGGAGTTCTAAACCAGAATTGACGTGGTGTATGTCCTATCCCAACCTCATAGAAGTACAGAGTGTCATACTGCAGAAATAACAGAAAGATAATTTAATTCAAGTTCCTACAAGATTTAGATATTGAATGAATTGCATTATCAAATTCAATTGTTATAATCAAAAGAAATTAACGAGAATGTTATAATATATACAATCGTTTATCTAGAATGACAATGCCATTATGAAGCAAATCATTGCCTGGCCTGCGAAGCCTACCTGGATGCATGCCAATCATACGGCTAAGGAGGATGAAAGTCTAAGCCTGACCTAGGTATGTGCAAAAGAAAGGGAACCACATGATCATTCTAATCCTTGAGTTATGAGCCTCAATTAGTACAATTTCAACCTATAGATGGGGAATCTGCATATGTGATTTTGCCTGATCAATACAAAGGGCGAGAAAAGTTCTGATGTCGGTCATCAGATTGGGGTGGATGCTGATTCATAGGAGCGACAACCAGCCTGTTCTAGAGATAAACACATATATATTGTATGTAGATTTTCTAGTAAGATCAGCCAATGAATTTAGAATTTAGGAACTCCCATATGAGGCTATAAAAATCGGGCCCCGGGTAGTAGGAGTGGGGCGACTTCCATAAAAAAAAAATGTGGTTTTGATCTTCCATAATCAAACACAAAACATCCCTATGAAACTCCACAGCTTCTCCCAACAAAAAAACATAGAACCCAACCAACTAGGAGACTTGCAAGGCTACTCAACTAACCACTCGTCAAGTCTGAGTTGACTCGGATCCAACTGACTTAACTATGCTCATATCTAGACCCACATGATCAACTCAAACCATTTACATTCATCCAATTGCTGATCACCCTCGGAAGTCCTCAAGCTTTGACGCTCTTTAATCAAGGGTCAGGACTCTGATGGGAATCATTAGCCCACTCCTACATGGTAGGCATTCAAAGAGGTGACCACCGCAGAGGATTTGCTAATTTCATAATGATGTGTGCGCGCGCGTGTGTATATCTTTTTAGCAAGCACAAGAAAGTAGAACTGGAAATAAGTCCCAATACACATGAAACCTTTATCTGCAAAACATGATGAAAGGGTGAACATGTGCACAGGAGATGAAATAGAGCACACCTCTAAGTGCTTGATCGTGCAGTGATGAATGTAGCCCGAAGTATAGTTGAAAAACTTATAGGAGGTAACAATGCCTTTTTTCTGGAATTTGTGCTTGCTTTTCGATCTCCAATAAAGAATTATGTTTGAACCAGGTTCGTCCACGGTGACCCAAGAGATGATCACTCCCTTCCCTACATGGTCTCCTTGAGTTATGTGAACCTACACACACAAAACACCCAAGCTTAGAGGAGTTTGAAACACAAGGATCATTTCAAACAGGGAAGTTACAAAATGGCTAAGTCATCTTGATAAACAATAATGTGCTAAGAAAATTAAGAAAACTGAAACAATAAAGAATAGAAATACTTTTCTCTTCGCGGTCATCAACACTTAGAACTAGAAACTAAGCTATAATAGCGACTGATAAGATTCTTTTTGGTACTATCAAGACTACGGGCAATTCATTCAGATTTTTTTAATTGTCAAACATGCCACTGGTTGGCCAAGCAGCCCTTTCACTTAATAGTAGTTTTGCTTCACTTGAATGAAAATTTCCAGGCAACCCTATAAACCACCTGATGGGATCATAAGACAATAAAGCAACCACCCAAGTCATATAAATATTTAAGAGAAAAACCCCAATTTCTACATTCTGGTTATGCAGTTTCTGATTCTTTCATAATAAAGCACAATCTCATCATCAGTTACTCTGTTTTTTATAATTGTGCAACAGTTCCTGCGCTTGTACAACTGCCTATATTTCACTTTCTTTACAGCTACTCTTGTATACAACCTCATCTGAGAGGCTCAGTTACAGCTCTGTAACCTTTCAATTCCCCTATCCTACATGGATTCTACATGGATTTTGGATTTTAAAAAAATGGGAGCAAGCTATATGGACAAATTTCATAGCCAGTAATTTATTTATTTGTTTGGATGGGCCTGCTTATCTATAGCTTTATGGCACATGTCCTGTAAGCAGCCATCCAATGGTAAAGCTAGCCGGCTTCCATATTAAAAATAGAACAAAACCCATGTCCCTATTCCCCCCAAACCCCAACCACCGCACCCCGCCCCCCGCCCCCCCCCCCCCCCCCCCCCCCCCCCCCCCCCCACACACACACACACCCACACCCACCCACCTTTCCCCTCATATCATTATCCATGCATTAGAACCCAATTCTAGATAACCCAAAAGAAAACCAAACTGCAAAAGTTGGGTGCCCAAAATAACTAAATCAGCACCTTCTGCTCTACATATATAGAAAAGCTGAAACCAAAAACTATATATATACACATATGAAAAGAGGAACATAGAAGAAGAAGGAGAAGAAAAGAAAGAAGGATAAGAAGAAGACCTGTTGTGGTGCATTATAGCCAGGAGGCACCCTAAACACATCACTATCAAGTGGCATATCAACAGCCTTCTCATCCTTTCTAACAAAACTGCTTGTTGATCCTCCATTGCAGAAACTCGGTGCATCCAAAAATACCAAGAGACCCAAGACTCCAAAAACTATAACTTTCATCACTCCCATCACAACTGCAGAACCCATCAACCCCTGCCTATTATTTTCTCTACCTTTTGTGTATATTTATTGTTGAAGCATTTATGGGTTACAGATTTCATACCTTGAAACAAGGGGAATATTCACAAGTTGGATGCTCTTTTGCATATGTCATGGGCAAAACTTCAAACTTCCAGGTAAAGAATGAACAAATGAGAGTTGACGAAATCGCTTGGCCTTTTTATTAAGTAATAATTAAATTATATGCTCTGGCGTATCTATTAATGCCCCTGTGGCTAGAGTTAGACAGTGAAATTTTTAGCCATACATGGCCCAATGGGGCATGGCATTTGGTCCTATCTCTTTGGATGACGACCACCTCCTTGTAGGCTCACTTGGATTGAGCCGGATCAAGAATGTCTAAGCCTAATCCATTTAGTTATTGGCCCCATGTATTGAAAGTGAGGTCCAGGTTTAGGTCATGTTTCTTTTCTAGAATTCAAGTAATTCCTGAATGTTCCTTTGCGCTTGAACATTACGAATTCTACCAAAATGCGAAGGGAGTGGAATTCCTTAATTTCAAAAGGTCATAAGAGACATTTAATGTAGCTGAAATCCAAAAATACTAGTGAAGAAATATGAAATTCAGAAATTCAAAGAGACAATATGTCAAATCATGTTCAGAAATTCCTAAACATGGTGAATTCTTGGCAAAATTTCCACTAAAAAAACAGGCTCGAGCATCAAAAAGTTTTATATGCCTATGGGTGGCCCATTTGACCATCAGGCTAGATTACTCCTAGGTGCAACCCATGGGCCTAAAAGTAGATTTAATCATGTAAAAATAGGCCTCCATAACTCTACTATGGGGCCCACTTAATGATAATTTGGACCCTCCTGGATGAGTGCCATTCCTTCCAAGTGATGCATTAGCCAATATCAGATCAATAGGGGTGAGTCTCATTGTCAAATTGATGACATGACTAGAACATAATTAATATGATTAACACCACATCCACAGCAATGCCACGTAAGTGCCCAATCACATTTTTAATCACGTGTTCAATCTTACCATAGGACCTTCTATGGAACTAAAATTTGAAGATGTATCACAGCAGTTAAATAAAGGGAATGTTCATATGTATCTTTCCCTCACCATAAGGTGAGGGATACTTTCATTTTTGGGTCTTTTCAAATACAAAAGTGAGTTTTCAAGTACATGGGGTGAGCTCTTTTGTACTTGAAAAGACCCAAAAATGAAAGTATCCCTCACACTATGGTGAGATAAAGATGCATATGATCATTATCCATTAAATAGATATATCTATATATAAAACATGTTAAAGTCAACTTTTATTAGAGTTCCCTATTTTTACTCCTACTTTATTCCAAAATTATCAGTTTGTCACCTATTCCACTTTTTGGAATTTTATTAACATTTGAAAATATCATATCATTATTTTATTTTTTTAAGTTACTAATGTCCAAAGTAATCCCATACATTATCTTCAAAATTCAATGTCTGGCGCAGTCACAATCAACTTTTGATTGGGGTGTGTGTATACATAAATTTCGTCCACGGAGAAGACTTGTCCTGTAGTCCAAAGCCTGACCCTTCATGGGTCCACTACAACTGCATGTACGCGTCTGACTCGCCAAAAAAAGTCATAGAAGTAGAGGAACTCCCCCAGTGTGGAAATTGGGGCTCACTTCAAGCTTTACCCTTATAAAATCTCTTTGAAATGGAATGAAGTACCTCAGGATCAGGAATGACTCTTGGGCAAATAGATTTAACCCTGTTTAGGGTTAGAATAATTTACTATTCTTCTCATATAATAGTTAAAAAAAGTCTCATATTGTGGTGTAAATTATGAGAATATCTAGTATATTAGGATTTAGTAGGACATTTATTGTGAGCAATATGATTTTTCAACAAGTGAGCACCTTCAGTGGTCAATAGAGTTTTCTGAAGATCTGTTTATAGACCTAAAATCCAAAATGTCTCATCCCACCAAGGGAAGTAAATCTCTTTGATTTTATGTCTATTCATCAACCTTTAACATAAATGGCAACTCTATTAAAATCTTTGTTGATCAAAAGAAAAGAAACAAAAATGGAAAATAAGTGGCAAGGATCAATTTTACTATTACATGGTCAGGTGGGTAACACTAGAATAATAGACCCAACACTGATCTTATCAAGTTTATAGTTTTTGGGTGTTTCAAATATAATCTGTATATCCTCTGGATGGTCTGTTTGTATATGACTTCCTAATGTTCTTGTTAATATAATCTCCTTTTTAGTAAAGACAAGAGAGGAAAAAGTAAATTTTTAATGTTACATAAAGTAGAGATTTTATCTCACTTTTCTCTCTGTGGCATAAAGTTAGGATCTGAGTTAGGATGGGTGACATAAAGTTGATAAGATTGGAAGTCTATCAAGAGTCAGGGCTGGACCAAACCCATTTCCTACAAAGCCATTTTATGGAGCACCACCATTTGGTGGAAGAACAAGCCCCACATGGATTCTTTTTCCTTGATCGGTGCCCCACATGGATTCTGAACTTCAACCCAAAAAACAGAAGGCGCCATTTATACACATATACATGCAGAAAAGTTGTCAAGCGCAGAAAAGTTGAAAAGCTGTCAAGCGCAGAAACGTTGACAAGTTGAGAGATTTTTTTTCCTTATCCACATAAAGTGGGGCATATCTGGGAGAAATTCAAGCCATTCGCACTGTCTGACTTTATACACATGAATTCATACTAATTTGGGTTTGACATTGATCTAATCATTAAACACTGTTGAATTTAATTCGCTGAAAATAATAAATGAACTTAGCAGTTATTAAATCTGTATACGAAGGTTGGATGAAGAAATATTGAGGTTTCAATGCTTCATTAGCCAAGAAACTCCCTTTATTCGATATAAAATATGTTTATTAGAATACACATGCGAAGGTCTGACAAGGAAAATCCACAAATTTCAATTCTGTGTAGCAAGGTCGGATGAAAGAGATACCGATGTTTCAGTACTTCATTAGTCAAGAGATCTCCTATATTTGATATAAAATCTATTTTATTAGAATGCACATGCGAATGTCTGACAAAAAAATTCACAGGTTTCAATAATGTATATTAAGGTTGGATGAAATAAATACCGAGGTATTAGTATTTCATTAGCCAAGAGCCCTCTTGTATTCGATATAAAATTTATTTATTAGAATACACATGCGAATGTCTGACAAGAAAATTTCACATGTTTTAATTCTGTGTACGAAGGTTGGGTGAAAGAAATACCAATGTTTCAGTGCTTCATTAGCCAAGAGTCCCCCCTGTATTTGATATAAAATCTAGTTATTATAATGCACATACGAAGGTCTGACAAGGAAAATCCACAGGTTGCAATTCTGTATACTAAGGTTGGATAAAAGATGCCGAGGCTTCAGTCTCATCTAATGGCATCGTATACTATAGTTTGAATCACAATGTACTGAGGTTGACATCCTCTTTGAGAAGGTTATCTTAATCAAATACTGAGGTTTTATTATTTCGCAAGAAGCCCCCTTATTCGATATAAAATCCTTGGATATTAGATGGCTATGCGAAGGTCTAATAAGAAATATTCACATATTGCAATTCTATGTACTAAGGTTGAATGAAAGAAATGCTGAGGTTTCAATCTCATCTTATGACATCGTGTACTATGGTTTGAATCATTATATACAGAGGTTGAAACCCGGTTTGAGGAGGTTATCTTCATTATATACTGATGTTTCACTGTTTTGTTAGCGAAGAAACTTCCTATATGAGATAAAAAGAATCTTACTATTAGATCGCAATGCTCTGGTTTTAAGAAAAAGGTTCAAAGTTAGTAGAAAGAAGTTTTAAAGGGTTACAGTCTCATATTATGGCATCGTACACTATGGTTTAAATCATTATATATGAAGATTGAAGCCAAGTTTGAGAAGGTTGTCTTCATTAATTATATACTAAGGTTTCACTGTTTTTTTAGCCAAGAAGCATGCTTTTACATTTTCATTATCAATCAATCAACATATGGGGCCCACTTAATGATAATTTGGACCCTCATAGATGAATGCCATTCCTTCCAAGTGATGTATCAGCCAATATCAGCTCAATAGGGGTGAGTCTCATTGTTAAATTGAGGACATGACTATAACATGATTAATATGATTAACACTACATCCGCAGCAATGCCACGTCAGTGCCCAATAACATTTTCAATCATGTGTTCAATCTTATCATAAGACCTTCTATTGAACTAAAATTTGAAGATGTATCACGGCAGATGATGATATTCGTCTTCATATATTAAATAAATATATCTATATATATAACATGTTAAAGTCAACTTTTATTAGAATTCCCTATTTTTTTCCTACTTTATTCCAAGATTATCAGTTTGTCACCTATTCCACTTTTTGGAATTTTAATAACATTTGAAAATGTTATATTATTCTTCTTCTTTTTTTTTTTTTTAAGTTACTAGTGTCCAAAGTAATCCCATACATTATCTTCAAAATTGTGTGTGAACATAAATTTCGTCCACTGAGAAGACTTGTCCTGTAGTCCAAAGCCTGACCCTTCTTGGGTCCACTACAACTGCATGTACGCGTCGAGTTGCCAAAATTAAGTCATAGAAATAGTGGAAGTCCCCCAGTGTGGCAACTGGGGCTCACCACAGTGCAAGAGTTGCAGAGAGTATTTTCAAGTTTTACCCCAGTAAAATCTTTTTGAAAAGGAATGAAGTACCTCAGGATCAGGAATGACTCTTGGGCAGATAGATTAAGTTTGTTTAGGGTTAGAATAATTTACAATTCTTCTCATATAATAGTTAAAAAGGACCTCATATTGTGGTGTAAAGTTAGAGAATATCTAGTATATTAGGATTTAGTAAGACATTTATTGTGAGCAATATGATTTTTCAACAAGTGAGCACCTTCAGTGGTCAATAGAGTTTGCTGAAGATCTGTTTATAGACCTAAAATCCGAAATATCTCATCCCATCAAGGAAAGTAAATCTCTTTGATTTTATGTCTATTCATCAACCTTTAGCATAAATGGCAACTTTATTAAAATCTTTGTTGATCACAAGAAAAGAAACAAAAATGGAAAATAAATGGCAAGGATCAATTGTACCATTACATGGTCAGGTGTGTAACACTAGAATAATCGACCCAACTCTGATTTTATCAAGTTCATAGTTTTTGGGTGTTTCAAATATAATTCGTATATCCTCTGGATGGTCTGTTTGTATATGACTTCCTAATGTTCTTGTTAATATAATCTACTTTTTAGTAAAAAAAAGAGAGGAAAAAGTAAATTTTTAATGTTACATAAAGTAGAGAATATATCTCACTTTGCTCTCTATGGCATAAAGTTAGGATCCGAGTTATAGAATGGGTGACATAAAGTTGATAAGATTGGAAGTCTATCAAGTGCCAGGGCTGGACCAAAGCCATTTTTATGTAGCGCCACCATTTGGTGGAAGCACAAGCCCCACATGGATTCTGAACTTCAACCCAAAAAACGGCGCCATTTATACACAAAACAAACATGCACGCGTCAGAAAAGTTGAAAAGCCCAAAAAGTTGACAAGTTGAGAGATTCTTTTTCCCTATCAACTATCAAGTCACTTCTTATGCACATAAAGTGGGGCATATCTGGGAGAAATTCATCCCATTCGCTCTAACTGACTTAATACACATGAATTCATGCTATTTTGGGTTTGACATTGATCTAATCATTGAACACTGTTGAATTTATTTTGCCGAAAACAATAAATAAACTTAAAGGTTATTAAATTTTCTTTTCTTAACCCAACTAAGAGAGCTTGATCCAAGAGAGAGCCCCCATACATACAGAAAAACAGCTTATACAAGAAGAGAGAAGTCTGCACAAACAAAAAGAAAATCAATAAAAGTGGAAAAAGATGATGTACCCACGGTTTGAATCATGTGCAGCTTCATAAGTGGCGGTTCTCAAAAGCTATTAAATCTTGAGACCTCAAAATTGAGAGCTTGGACTTTGGTTAGAATAATATTGCGCCACCTAATATCCTCAATGCACACTACAAATACAATCTATACAGTGAATGAGATGCATCTTGTTTGGCCACTTTATTTGTAGAGTTGAATGGAGTAAAGTCTCCATTTCTCAAAATTAAGTCACATTAAAAGTACTTTATTTTCCATTTTCCACCATTAAAAGACAAAAACACCCCGTCTCTCAATAAAAAAGTAAAAAAGATTCCATCACAAACAACTAAAAACAAAATACTATCATAACTCATTTATATTTTATTATTTCTTTAAAAAAAACCTTTACTCCACTTAACTCCACGAGTAAATTCCCTAAACATAAAGTAGGCCGGACAAGAGTTGAAACAATGTAGAAAAGTGCACCAGGCTTAATAGCAATGCGAAAAGGAATATTAAAAAGAATCATTCACTTTGGATTTTCAACGTGGGGTGTGGTGGATTCTTGGCAACGTGGGGTGTGGTGGATTCTTGGCCTCTCTCTCTCTCTCTCTCTCCTAGATTCGTCCACTTTTCAGACCTTTTCTTCCCATGCTTTGTCCAGTGGGGATCACCTTTTCACAAGTCTAAGCCATTAGAACTCACATAAACCCATGATTGGCATTTTCCCAAAATTTATCACTGATTTCACTCCTTCAAAAAAAAAAAAAAACCTTTACCACTTTACCCAGATTCAATCACAAGTGTAAAGTAAACTTAAAAAACCATTAAACCTTTGGATTCAATCATAGAATTACCCCTTTACCCAGATTCAATCATAAGTATAAAGTAAACTTAAAAAACCATTAAACCTTGGAAGTCAATCACAGGATTACCCCTTATCCAATATCATGCAACTATCTACCAAAATTTTAGTTTTACACTGATTTGTCTACTAACCACCTTTGGATTCAATCATAAGAATAAATTAAACTTAAAATATCATTAAACCTTTGGATTCAATCACATGATTTCCCCTTATCCAATGTCTCCTTGACGTGCAATTTATCTCCTTTGAGTGTCCGTGTCCCAGTAGGGCCACATAGAAGAGAAGCACTTTTTGAGAAGTGCACCCCAGTTGGAAGGAGAACATCCCTACAAATCGTAGGGCCAACCTGGATGCATGGCTAAATGCAAACTAAAGAAAGCGCGATGATTAAAAGGCTAAATGTGAAGTGATGGAATACAAAGTATTATGCCAAAATTAAATTATATCACTTGTGCAAACTTATCACGATAAAATCCACATTGGGTGTTATCGTAATTATTATGAATAAATCCATGATAACTAATGTTTTAATTCACGATAACGGCTTCTTACTCGAGCAGTAAAGAGCGGCAGTTCTCAACACCCTCCTGTTCGAATCCTAGGTACACCACTTCTTCCCGCGTGTGTGCATGTGTAGGCTTCCTTCCCACTTGTGTGGACTCATTTCCCATTTGAATGGGCTGTCTTCTTCTTTATACGAGGGCTCTTTCTCTCTCTTGGATTCTAGCCTCCTTGGTTAGAGTACAAAAAAAAAAAAAAAAAAAAAACACTGCAAAATTAGGATTAATGCCACTTTGGTGGGGATTAATCGAATGTGGGCCCTTATATATAAACTTATGAAAAGACACCCCAATAGTAAGTTTTCTAAGGCATTTGTTTATATCCATGAATACATATGGATACCATAACTTCGACATGCAGCTTATTACGAGGCCCATTTGAATGCATGACAATCATGAAAGACGCAGGAACTAAAATTATATTTTCTTAGGATTGTGCAATAAATCAGCCCATTGGGTTGTTGTTCAGTATTGGATTGAAAATTCAAAATAAAATGCATTAAAAAGCCAGGGTAATTGAATTTGGTGTTTTTTTTTTCTTTTTTTTCATTTTTTGCTGCTGCTGCAGAGGCCCAGGAAGAAATACTAAGTTTACATTCCCTCACTCAGGATTATTTCATGTGTCCTTGTGGGCATCTAGGTGGGCCCTAAGCAAGTTTACTTGAGTATGGAGGTTAGCTAATCATCTCCACATCGATGTGTGTTGTGCTGCATGGAGTTTTCGTCTAGTGAGAACCATCCATGGATAGTACCAATATGAAGTTATGAACTCGTCCAGCAAGTAATCAACAAGCACATAGATGCACGCAAGATGCTACTCAAATAAGATGAACTGCTCATTAGAAATGTCGATACACATCTAGCTGAATCAATAAGCGGAAAAAAATAAAAACCATCATTTGGTTTCCCTCTCTGCATTATCCATTTGCTCATCATATCTTGCATTAGCCCCATTCTACTATACAGTCATCTAAATATGAGCTATGAGATTGAACATGGCTCTGTTCATACCAACCCTCTCAGAATCAGCTAAAGTGGCTCAGCTCGGGCTTTAGCTCAGCTTTTATATACCTTACCATACAAGGGGTAGATCATTAAACATATATATGTGTATTTTTTCTTCTGAATATCAGATCAACAGGCTTGTGAGCAGATGGATATGCCACCTGATAATGTATGTACACATACAAAATAACCTCTTGATGAACAGCATTGCTATGAATCACGCCATCTTCCAATGGCTTCTCCAACTCGAATTCTGTCTCCATTTTTTATGCAGAATTTGAATTCTGAAGCAGCACCATCTTTTCCAAGCGATTTTGACACCGGGGCTTGAAAAACAAGCACTACGGTAGAACCCATGTTGAAAGCTGCAACCTGCAAGAGCCAGTGTATAATAGTAATAATAGGAAACCCATGCTAAACCAGAGGAAAAGGTGCAACTAGCTGAAAACCAGAGTACAATTCTGGAAACACAACATGAGAGCATCTAACCTCGTCCCCCTTCTTGATCATTACACCAATGCCTTCAGGTTCATACACCCGCTCGTCAGGAGGAATCGAATGTAACAGCCTAGTTTTTGGTCTGTTTGTCCTGAGCTCTGGTTCAATGAAAAGCTGCCAAGAGCAAACACAAACACCATTCAGTAGGAAGACTATGTGTTATTGTTAGTCAAAACTAAGTAAACTTGCCACTATTTGTGGTGCCAAAATGTTAAGAGGATCATGGCTACATTAATTGTATCAAGAAATGTCTTCTATTCATGTTGATCCACAGCCTCCGCATGAAACATTTAGTATTACAATGAACTAGGAGAAAGGGGAGACAAATTAAATTGCCTCGATTGAAGTAGTGAAAGTCATAGTTGCTGGATTTTACAGAGAATATGACCTGTAATAGGGTTGAGTGGAAAAGAACAGCTCAATAAGCCGAACACAAAAACGAGAATGGAAAATCAAATGGGGAATGAGGTTAATTAGCCCTAAGTTGGCTAATTAAGTTCTTTAAATTATATAGAGGATCTATAAGGTTATGATCCACCAAGCACTGTGCTTACCTAATACCTAGTTTGGCAACTCTACTAATAGAGTCGAGTGAAGAAAAGTTGAATTTGAAGAAAGAATAAAATATAAGTGGGTTATGATGGTATTTTGTTTTTAGTTGTTTGTTATGGAATCTTGTTGACTTTTTGTAAGGGAAAGTGGAGTTTTTTTGTATTTTAGTGGATAAAGGTGGTTGCTTTTTTACTTTTTTTGAATTAAAATGCTTTTGATGTGACATCTTGTCTGAAAAATAGAGGCTTTACTTGACTTTTACTATGTTAGTAAAGTGTCAAATTAGTTAGGTACTATCAGCCCACGTAAGAGAAGCAACAATGGACGAGGTAAGAGTAGGAGCCAATGCAAGAGAAAAACAAACTCAAGTGTATCCACTGCAGGAAGAGGCGGCATATTATAGAAACATATTGGGATTTTCATCCCACCTCCGCTTAAAGCTAAGTAAAGCTCGCTAGCAACCATGGTGCAAAATATCGACCGATATCGGTTCATATCGGCCGATATGAACCGGTATCGGCCCATACCAAGCCAATATATTCATTGCGATACCGGTATCGGTATCGCAGGGAAAATATCCCCAAAATATCGGGATATAGTGGCCGAGATGAACTTCATCTCGGGAGAACCGATATATCGGCCGATATCGGCCGAGATGATATAAAATGAATAAAACCCTATTTTTTCTAAAATTTTCCCCAATCTTCATTTTCTTCTCCTCTCCTCTCATCTCTTTACTCCTTAGGGCAGTAGCCACACTCCATCACACATCCCTCTTGCATCTTTTCAAATCCTACATCTATTTCTTAAAGAAAATATTATTCAAGGTAAGAGAAAATCAACTTAAAGTATTTTAGTATGTGTTTTTTGTTTTTTTATTTTTAGATGAAGCATAGAAATCATTGGGTATGTCACTTTGGTTGTGTTCTTCACTTAGAAATTAGATCGACATACTTTCATGCTAAATCTACTCATACACATGATTTTGATTTTTTTTCCAATTTTTTTATTTTCGGATTTTTTAATATTTGAATTATAATATTTGTCAATCCGTCATACACTCATACTCATCAGTCTCTCTCTCTAGTCTCTGCTCTCTAGTCCCCTCTAATTTCAGGTAGACTATGAACCTTTTCATGCCCAAGTGCTTTATGATTTATCCATCTCACTATCATATTTCAGATCTTAATATGTTATCTTCATGGTCTTGAATTTCACAACATATTTGCTGATTTAGTTAGTATTAAATAATGATTGATATGTTATCATTATTTTCTTATATTTTACATTAATAAATTGATCATGAGCATCAATAATGGTTGTATTATATGAAATACTGGATAAGACACGAACTGCGAAACAGACAGGACTCATAATTTAAGGTGACCGATATTTTGATTTATTGTTGTTACTAAAGTAAAAAAATATTGTTTTCCAACATTTTCTAATATTCTGAATTTTTTGGATATTTTTGCGAATTTTTTTGGATTAAAAAAAAATTCACACCGCGAAGACCACGACAGACCGATACCCGCGACCGATAACGATATCATATCGGTTTTTCGGCTCAGCCGATACCGCGACCGAAATCGAGATTTTAAACCATGCTAGCAACTGAGGAGACAATACTTGATACCATGTCTGGTAATGCTTCACTAGATCCAAGACCATGAGATACATGTTCCTAGCCAGTTGGCTACCATTAAAGCTTCCCTTAGTAGCCTAACCAGTATAGAGCAGAGAAGTACATCTACACTTGCATATGACAATGATGTTTCATTCCTCATCCTCCACGTCGTGGATTATAGATTCAGGAGCATTAGACGACATGAAGGGTATGAAAAGTTAATTTTTGTCCTTGGATCTCGTGTTATTAAACTTGCCGATAGGCTGTGTTTCTGGCAAAGGAACCTAGAAATTTTCTTCGTCCTTGACTCAGACATCTCTTGTGCATGTTCGTTTCCTTTAAACTTGTTGTCTGTTAGTTGTTTAACCAAACAGTTGAATTGCATCATAGCTTTCTTTCCTTCCTGGTCGATCGTGTACACAGTTACAAGCATGCTGTGGAGTATGAGTACCCACCAATCAAATACAGCACACTGCTTCTGTTTCTTCCTATTTATTTACAAAATGGACAAGAAGATGGGCGCACCATGGATATGGTAGGGGTACAGAAATTGATAAATGTGTACCTTTTATATAACCCTTTAACAATGCTTTACAACAATCAAACTTAAATGGCAATGATACAAATGCATGAATTACAATAAACTAAGCATATGAAAAGGAGGTCACCGAACTTCAATGGATCCAACATTTGTTGCACCAATTGCAGCAACTGCCATAAACCCTTCCGCCCATTGGCCTTCAAGAACAACCTAGTGGCATCAGGAGGAATGAAACAATCAATACATCAATAATTCCCAATGTAGAGCAACAATCTTAAAAAGAAAAGGCTTTGTTATAGTTAATGATTACAAAATATGAGAAAACATAGAAATAGTTTGAAGTGCAAACTTCATAAAAGGGATATAAAGTGGCAACATTCCTGAAGGGTAACATAGCTCATGATATGACAGCTCATGTGGGGCCTCCCATTTAACACCCACTCCACAACCGAATTGACAAGAGACTTAAATTACCATTTAAAATTTATCTACTGTAGGATCTACAATCAAAAGAAGACTATATACGTAACTATTATTAATCTTTCAGGTCATCAAATTAAGTACAAGACATCCAAGTAGCCCAACTTGGCTGTCACTCCTGCTAAGAGTGAGCGAAATCTCCCAGCAGATCATGAGCGTGCATCATCAGTCCCCTATTTAACACCACCTAGCTACATGACAATCATGTGGGTATGGGCGAGTAGAAACTGCCTATATTTACAATGATGAAATTGCCTATATCGTCTATATGAGGCCCTAAGTGTGACGATGATGCCCACAGTTGATGTGAGTGGATTAATGCTTTGTTAGTGCAAAGGAACATAATTTCACGAGTCCTGTGGAACATTATATTGTAAAATATGTGTAGTAATTTAAAGAAACCATAGGAACACCATAACTGTCAAGAGAACTATTGGGATTGTTGATTAAATAAACCATAGGAACACCATAACTGCAATTGATTGGTTGTTGTTCCCTGATTTAAGGATTGTAATTACCAAATATAGTTGGATATAGAATTATAAAAGGCATGTCTAATGACAGTAGAAATCACCCCTTTTTGGTCTCTGATTGTTATGGTATCAAAGCAAGATTTTTTTTATTTTCTTCAAAGACAATTGAAACCTTGATCGTGTTTCAACTCTGCAGTAAGGTCCATTTTTTAAGATCGTGGCCCTGTTCTATTTCTGATCAGACAAGAGGTTGATGCTCGTCTGCTACTGATCTCTGTGGGGTCACTTTTGCCCATCAAATGACATTTAAGCCTCCAGTCCTTGGTTTGCCTGACCCTTTCTGTATCAGTTTTTCAGATTTTCTTAAGCCCTTTTATATCAGCTTTGACACAGAAGACTTCTAAGTCGGGATTGTCCACTTATCTCAACTATGGGGTCACTTTGGTGATTGCTACCATCTTTAAAAGCTTTTTCTTGATTCTTCTGTCCAGCTCTCAGTTCACCCTATTCTCCTGAAGTCTCTTTCAGATTCAAATCATCTTCCAGATATGAGGTATTATGCTGCATACATAGGTGGGGCCCACAGAAGATTCATTACAGGTCAACCCTTTCTCCTATACATGGTTGCCCATCCTTTCTAGGAATTATCATTATTTTTTGAGATTTTTTTCTACTCTATTTAAAAGGGTTTTTGTGGAGGTTCGCGAGTCAGCAGTTCGCAGTTCTACGGGATTGTTAACATTACAACTGATCATCTTCTTTGGTCTAGCTTTGATCTCTAAAGGAAATTCTGTCGTAAGGTGTAAGACACATTTACAGACCTGTCCAACGTTTGTGTGGCGAATCATATCTGATTTGATTGACCTTTTGTGATTCTACCTATACTGCCAAGGTCACTCCACATATTTTGATGGCTTTTTTCTCCCACTTTTCATATTTTCTTTGGTTGTTCTTGTTTTATGGAATTATTTAATAATCAGAAACCCTCACAGCAAAATTTGATGGAAGAAATATTTTTGTTTGGGATTTCAATTCTGCTTTTTTTGAAGGAAATAAAACTCTGGCATTTTGTTGATGGCCCAATTAAAAGGCCTTCATCTGGTGACCCGAATGGTCTATCCAAATAGAACATGAAAAATGCAAGGGTTAAGTTGGATCCCATGCTCTATTGATATGTGGCAAAAATGTGGCAATATTTAAAACATATTTATAATTAGGAAAATGATGCTCATCAATTTCAATTTAAGTAAGAAATAGTTGAATATTATTATTATTAATACTATTATTATTGTTATTTTATAACAAAGGGTGTCCCAGCCCTTTGGGCCGAACTAATCCCTACGGGCTAGGGGGAGCCGGGTAAATCCCCTGTCACCCCAGTTTGGTAGCTCAGTTTCGAACCCTTAAGAAAGAACATACAAGATTATATCAAAGCCGAGGACGACTCTATTTTCAATGGGGGAGTGTGAGTACCCAATCCACCTAAGTAATCTCTTGAGGCAAGATCAGGTCAAGTGATCCTATGAGGTAAGAAATGGGACTCCGCAGGGGTAAGGGTGGAATGATTCGGTTAGCACTGTGAGGCTTTGTCCAAGTCCCACATCGGAAATATCCAAGTCCTAACCTTGGGCTTATAAGTCAAACCACGTTTTAACTCAACATGATGCGTTTTAAAGCCATGTGGCCCCAAATCCCATAAAAACTCCGAAGTTGAGCATGATCTAGCAGGAGCAATACCGGGATGGGTGACCACCTGGGCAGTCCTCACGAAGACCAAAGTGGACAATATCATGCTGAGTTGGGCGGGGCTATGACATTGCTTTGGGTTTATAACTTAATCATCAGGAATTCAGGATATGCTTCCCCAATTTATACTACTGTGTCGGAAGAGTCAGTTGGCATTATTAAACAGAAATATTGGACCACTCAACATATTTGTTCCAACATATTGAACCTAAGTCCAAAATCTTCATTAGTTACCCGCCTACAAGAACTACTTCGTGAGGAACAACATTGGAGGTCATGAGCTGCACTTTACGTCCACAGGCCCACACTCTTACACAAACATGTGCCTTTTTTTCACAGAAGACAAAAATGACTTCACTAAGGCTCAATGATCTCACTGCAAGAATATGGGCACTTGGCTAATATTTGTTGCAAAAAGAGGAAGATGTGCAACTACTGTAAGAAGTCTAAACACGTGATTTCAGAATGCAGGAAATGCCCACGGAATTAATCCGCAGACACTTATCAAGCTAATGCTGCCACTACATCTTCCAGCACCGATGATCCCAACAACTCTCTTACTCCATAAATGGTGCAACAAACTGTCCAAAATTCTCTTGCCTCTGCCTTTTCCACAATGGGTTTTTTAGGTAAACCAACAACTTCTCCATTTATCTGGTTTGTGGATTCTGGTGCTAGTCCTCAAATGACTAACTAATTCACAAGCTTGCAAAATATCAAACATATGTCTGGTAACCATAATATTCGTACATCAGATAGGGTTCATATCACAGCTTCTGGCATTGGTAACTCATCTTCTACATCACTTAAATTGAAAAACGTTCTTTTTTTTTTTTTTTTTTCTCCTGAACTTGCTGCAAATCTTCTTTCTTTCAATGACTTGGTTGATAGTAACTATCAAATTTCTTTTTGTGATGGATGTCTTATGCAGGACCAGTAAACTAGGCTAAGGATCGAGGAAACAGAGGTAACTAGGCTAAGGACCGAGGAAATGGATACAATTTAAGTCTAACATGGCTGCCCTACCAAGACTTGGAACATGCCTAGGTAGCCAGTTCATTAAGAAGAATAGTATCACAAAAGGATGTGTTATAACATGCACAAGAATCAATGTGGATGCGGAATCTATATGTAGTCCAACAGTTTAGATACATGGGGTTAAACATCCTGCACTAGCAGCTATTATGTGTTTAAGGTAGAGAGCAGAGACAGATTTAGAAGTCTAAATGAGGTATATCTAATGTGCTTGTCAGCCCCTCATTTATAACTCATCTTATGAGATAACTACACAACTCATCTTATGAGATCTCCTAATAGGGCATTTGCACAATCAATTGGGATCGAACCTGATTAAGAAATATAAAAGCAGTTGACAAGGACCCTAGTAGACAATATCTTCAGTAAGGCATTCCTCATGAGCAGAAAAGAAGATTATACTTCTCAGGTACATTGCTCCCTATATGCATGAGAAATGAGGAAAAAAAAATCCTCATTTGCTATAAGATATAAGGGTTGAAAAATGCAGACCATTTGCTAAATGCAATCTGATAGCTTGGTCAAAAACTTTCCATAACAAACTAGAGTACTAGACACGTGTACATATGCACACACATTTGCAAAGGCAGAAACTAGAGAAAAAAAAAAAAAAGAAATGAAAAGAAAAGAAAGCATGATACCATTCAGTGGATTTATTTTTGTTAGAACCATACAATTGAATATTCTGAATTACCCTTTCATTCTCAACATGCAGGTTTCTGATTGTCCGAGCCGCTCGTTCATTCAGGGGGAAAAGGTTACCTGCAAATCACCACCGCCGCCGCAGCCGCCATCAAAGTGTTGTTTCAACTATGTAATAATTAAATAAACATCCATGTTTAAGTTTTAGGGCAAATGACATGCTTTACCCACAAGGTAACCTTGTATCATTTTTCCAAGACAATGGGCAAGTCTTCGAATATATGATACAGGGCATAGATTAGCCTGTAGCACAACTGGAGGGCGCTCATTTTGTAACCACAGTGTCACAGCTGAGTAAGCTTGCCTATCAAGTTTCAATACTCATTACATATGTACACAAACGCAGACGCATGTTTCCAGTTACAACAGATCAAATTACATATATACACTGAATTGATCCCTAGAGAGACACCCGCTTATGAGACTCAAATGAGTTTTATTTCTACAAATATGGATTATTGAAAAGAATTAAGACCCACCTAATGTCAAATTCCCCAGATATAGGTATGTATTAGTGATCAGGGGTGAACCTTGTGGACCATAAACTAGGCGCACACCACCATGAGAGGCCCACACAGATGAATGAAAATATGGGAATTACAGGATGGAAAGATGTCATTGTGAGCAGACCAATAAAATCACCCTCACCATTTGATCAACCGTCAAATTTAATGGCCTAAGTTTCAACCAAACCCACCACACCACCACCCCTAACCCCTATTTTTCTTTCTTTTCTTCCCTCCTCTTCCAATCATCCGAGGTCTATGTGATAGGTTAGGTCATGCAAAATCAAAGGTTTATTATAGAAGACATATATTCAGAACCCGAAGCAACAATCACAGCCTTAAGATGATTTGATGAGGATGAAACTTAACCTACCCCCAATGAACATTGTCCCCTACACACCATTCTTGGCACAGCCTAGGAGTCTCCGTAGTTATAATAACCCATCATACCAAATTACTGTGAGAGGTCTGTTCTATTGCTTGCCTGCCTACCTGCCCGTCTATCTATCTAGTTATATATAGAGTATATTATTGAACATAAATAAGTACCTGAGAAATGGCGACGAAGAAAGACACTCCAATCAACTGGAGAATGTACTCGATGATAGTCACCAGGCTTTAAATAAATAACACAATAGAACAGACCCTTCAACGCACTGTCAAGAAAAAAAAAACTATTTAATTTCCAAATTCAAATGCACTCACAAAGTTTAAAAGGATATAATGTGCCTCAACTTAAAATATAAATGTATGATATTTCACGCTTCAAAAGAAAATGTGACAAATTCATCCATGTTTTCACACTTCAAAAGAAAATGTGACAAATTCATCCATGTTCCACAACATGGTTACACTAAAATTTTATCAGGATAATCAGGATTCAGGATGCCGACCCCAATATAGTTGCGACAAGGCTTTGATGATGATGAAGAACCAAGATTCAGGATCTATAAATAACCACAAAGCTACACAGAAGGTCTACAAAAGAAATGAGTATGGCATTGAAAGTGGCCCAACCAATGATGTTTTAGGAAAAAAAAAAGAAAAGAAAACATGCATTTGGAGGAAAAATGCATCCGGGGAAAAATGAAAATTGAAACCCGACAAGTCAAACCAAATTCTGAATTTATTCACATTATTTTGGGAAAACATGATAAACAATCTTGACACTAGTTAGTCTCAAACAGCATGTTCAAACCATTTACTCAATCTTAGTGGTGGCCAAATTAGGTGCCCTGTGTTAAGAAGCAAAAAAGTTATTTTTTTTAATTTCAAGAAATTCAGGGACTTATTTGTAAATAGATAAAAATGCAGAAGGGTTTTTTGTAACTACTGGTAAATACACTCGTGTTATGTTGGTCGTCTTTACAACAGCCTTAATAAATAATAAATGCCTCTACAAAAATTATATGGAAATTTGATTTCTGCCTGTGGACAAACAAATGTTCAATACAATTTCTCTTCTTTTGGTTGTGCCATGCTTGTGCAGGACTGGGAAACTGAGAGGGTGACAGGAATGAGGCAAAAATGAAGACAGACCTTTTGGTTAATGAATTAGCACAGGGAGAATGAAGGATAGCCAATGGGCTATTGTCCAAGCCAAACGGCTTAAGGTATGATGTCCAGGTCTCACACCAAAGACAGAAGAGACGAGAGAGAACAGAGGACGGAAGCATACCTGGTCATCGTCTTCGTTGACAGAAGCCATGGACCACCAGCACCAGCCCCACTGCCAACGTCTCCGTCTGTGCAAGCACCACCAGCGCCCGGCTTCATTGCAACAAGTGCTTGCAGCAGAACCCATCCCTTTCTCAGTGAAGACAGAAAAGGAAGGAAGGAACCCATCCCTTTTCTTTTCTTCTGTGCACAGAGCACGAGGCGCTAGGGTCATGTGTCTTTGACAGAAAACGAGCCCATCTCTTGGGCTTGAGTTCGGATCAGGTCTGACCCAACAACAGTAAGTAGTGGCAACAAAAAAAAAGAAAAAGAAAAAGAACAAGTCAGCATGTCAACCTCGATCCCGACTACTCGCACTGGAGCCACATTCAAAGGAAAATTCATGGATTCATGGACCACCAGTGTGATAGCTACATCATGGAATTAATGGACATAATGGACAAGGTTGAAGAACATCTTCGGAACACGCCACCTCTGGGCAACCGGAACAATGACAACCCAAGACCTTCCACCAACAAAGATGGCAGTAAGGCACCACGGGGAACCAACCAACAGGCAAACATGGAAAATTCTATCAATGGTGGACCGTAGGAAACTTGTCGGCAATTTATGGAGCGCATTATGGATGAAACTGATTATGAAGACCATCATGGCTGACGAGATGACATCACCAAGAAGGTACGTGTTGATGTTCCTTATTTCTTTGGATGCATGGATGTGAAAGTCTTCACCGACTGGATTACATCCCTTGAAGATTATTTTGAATGGTACAATATGGAAGAGACAAACTCGTTTCCTTTGTCAAGATAAAGATGAAGGGTGCAGCATGTGTTCGGTGGCGGAGTATTGATGACAGGAATGCTAATTATGGGAGACGTCCTATTAACACATGGGCAGAGATGAAATAGAAACTTAAGGATAAATATCTACTAGCTGACTATCTTAATTCCCTTTATGATCAACTAGTTGACTGTAGACAAGGAACCTCCACTGTAAATGATTTCACAGAAAGGTTTCATGATCTCATGGTGCGATGCAAAGTGCCTGAAACTGATCGACGGGCTATCACCAGATACAAGAAAGGACTGCGTCAAGAGATCCAAAGGGAATTGACTACTCACACCTTTTATAGCATTGAAGTAGCGTAGGAAGAATGGAGGATAGCCAACGGGCTATTCTCCAAGCCAAACGGCTTAGGGTAGGAATCTAGGTCTCACACCAAAGACAGAGAAAATCACACGATGAGCAACTCAAATTTTCATTAATTTCTGTATGTCCCAAAGAAGGGATTATATCCTTTATATAATTGAGTCTCCACATAATTTTAGTAATCAAGCTATATAATTTTAGAAACTACTAAATCTATAAATTTAGAAAACTTAGTAAATGCCTAATCACAATAATTACTCAACTCTAAGAAATCAACTAATTTTAGAAAACCTATTAGAATAGGAAACTGCCGATCTTGGAGACTTTCTTTATTGTTGGGACTTATGGGCTTTGGGCCTTCTAGAATAAACTTTCAAACGGGCATTAGTCTGGCCTGCATCAGTTATCGGACTTCCCACCCACACACACACATTTATCTCACTTCGTTTTCATTTGATATAAAGTAAAGAATCTATACAGTTTCTTCCCCTAACAATTTCAGCACTTTTAACAGACTTCAAAATTGGAGTTTCTTCGCTTAATAAAAAACACGCCAATTACAAATTTTGACTTACACATTATATCAACTAGAATGTACGGAACAATCATGGTGGGTCTACCTACAAAATAGGGACAAGAAATATAACCATGTTCAGCAGTATGGTCATATGGTTTTATCATAATGCCTAGCAACTTTCTGCAAGTCTTTGTAAAATGTTGTGGTCAATACTTTGTATGAAAGCAATCAAGATATTCGATTAATTCTCAGACGAACTTCAATGGTATGGCATTCATAATTGAACTAATGTGGCAAGGCATCACAGTCAATGACATGTTAGATAGCCAATAGTTAATAAATGCCAATCTCTACTCCATTTATAGCCCAAAGAACTACATTTGCATTTATCTGTCTATGGTAGCAACTCATGAGGGACCAGTAAGTATTAAATCATAATCAACAAAAGATGGCAGCCCTAAAAGCTCGGGCCATTTTAATGAGGAACAATGCTAACACCATATTAAGAATGATTAAATGAAAATCTTAAAGAAATACCATCCTGAAATAGGGTACTGGACTTTTGGTGATGCCAAGGAGACTCGCCACCATGACCTTTTGCTTGAATCGTTTGCCACGTGCTTCTGGTCGCCATTTACTCCATCCATGTCCTCCTCAGCAGCCATAGGGATGAACGAATTTGCACCAAGAAGGGCAGAAGCTGAATAAGAAAACCCTTTGACTTGTTCAATCATAGCCCCAGGCTGATTTAGCTGTCCACATCTCATTACCGTACCATCAACAGGACTGACCTATTCCAACCACCACATAAAGTCAATGTTATGTTCCGAAATAAGTAACTAGTTTTAATGTGAAAGGAAAAAAGAATAAAAACAAATTAGAAACTACCGGCAACAACTCAACCCTACCAGACAATATGGATCAGGGTCAATAGGCCTTGAGCCTTCCTTGAGGGTGCGAACAAAAAATTCCTGTAAAGATGCATACTCATCCAGAGGGAGAGCAGCTTCTTCTAAATCTGCAACAATAGATCAGTTCTCAGAACTAAACTTGAGTTACAAAATAACGCAGGAACGAATTGCCTGGATTTAATAGATCGTGATTGATCAGGCCCTTGATTATTTGTGATTTGATCGATAAAATGGCATTTTGATCCATCTCAATCAGGGCCCAGTCAAGAAAAAGGGACTTAAAACACAAACTGGATTGTCAAAATGGGCCTAACTTTAATTCCAAATGAATAAATGCAGTGAGTTAAATGGGGATCCAAATGAGCCTCTAGAAGATCCATTTAAACAAAACAACATAACCCAAAAGGGCCAAATAGGTCCAGCAGTTTAGGGCAAAGGGAGCAGCAGCCAGCAGCCCACAAACCTGACCCAATGAACTGGGCCCAACCCAGATGGAACAGATCCTAACATGGTTGCCCAGGTATGGCAGCCACATGCAAGCAGCTGGCTGGTCCTACAGGTTCAAATGCGCACTTAACATAGTATTAGTTTCCTATTCAAGAAGCTTTTGTTCTTGAAGTGTTTCTTGATTGAGTTGGAATGAGGACTCTCATGAGGAAAGCTACAGTTGGAAATCTCTGTCAATTATTGAGTGGGCTCCCTATTATCAAGAAAAAGAAATCCAAGTTGGTAGAACCCAAGAACTTCCCGAGATGTGTGCAACTCCTTCCTTTAAAGTTTCTCATTTAGTTTGGTTACTTACTATACTTGATTTTTTATAACAATAAAATTTTATTTCACCAAAAAGGAAAAAGACAGAGCCAAAAAAGCAAACAGGAAAACAACAGACATACAACTAATTGAAAGAAAACAACAAACAAACAACATTAGATATAAAAAAGAATAGTATCTTGAGAATGCCCTTTTGCAAAACCATCAGCTATCACATTGGCCTCTCTAAGAATGAAACATATTTTGTTTTGAGCCATATATAGATGGCTAAAACATGTTAATAACCAGAAACACTAAAAGCTTGAGTTTTTAGTAAACGACAGAACAATGTATATTAAAGGGTCCTCCCAGGTGTTAGTAAACGACGGAACTCTTATTCAACAATAAAAGTAGTTTTGGCACTTTGTTTTTTTCTTCTCTGTTTGAGAGTTCTCCCAAAGGATTGAGGACCAATTCTTAGCGGACCTGTGATCAACGGTAAGCGAATCTCTGTTTTCCGCTGATTAAGAATTATGGGTTTTGGGCTCACAAACAATCATATTTAGCTTTCCTTGACTGCATCACAAAATAACTAGTGAAAATAAGATCTAAACAAAAGGGACATGTGTCCTCTTACAATGCAAGGCTGACAAGTGTCCTCCACTTGCTTCACCTCATCCCCATGCACTTGCTCCACCTCATGCTCTGCTAGTGCCCTTCTCTCACAATGCATTTAAAGAAAATCATTTAGCATTTTTCCTTTATGCATATATTTTTTTTAAAATATTATGTATATATATTATTCTTTTCGAAAAGTTACTCCAAAAAATTTCACCGAAATTCCAAAACACCAAAGATTTCATTTTTGAGGTCGGACCGAAATGGAGACCGAAACGAATTTAACAATTATGCTCTGTTAGCTATTTCAGCTTGGATATCTATACGTGTCTGGTTATATTCATCATTAGCTATTTGTTATTTATATGTTTATGTTGAGTAGTTTAATCAGTTTGAACATTTTCAACAACTAGAACCTAGAAGGGAATTTTATTATGTTTTTCGAAGTTTAAAACTTTAGATTTCTAACTTTATATTTCGTTGTGAGGTTATCTTAATTACAACATCAAGGTTTCATATGTTAGAATTAGTTTTGAAAAGGTGCATTTATACATGTGATTCTTATATTCTCTTGATTTCTGCCATCATACCAATCATGGGATTTGCTTCATATGATGTGTGCTTTCTTAATTGATTCTAAATCCTAATGAAAATGACTAGTTACCTACTGAGCTGTCAAGCTCACTCTTCTTTTGCAGAGTGATCGATAATAGCTTGAGTGTCAGTTTGGTGCTCAGTATACCAGGAAGCGAAGTTTTAACATTTAATTTAGTTTTCATTTTCAGAGGTGTACCTATGCAGTGTTGTGGTTGTAAGGAGTATTTATGAAGTCTAAATTTTGGTTGTACCTTCACTGGCACCATGGAGATAATCTTTTGAAAGGAAAGAAGGTGTTATTTAACTATTAAATTTGACCATACTGGATCAGCTATGACACTCACACTTCAAGATTCAGTATATTTGGATGTTGAAGCATGACAGGGTGCACACTCAAAACCAAGGAGAAGAATGCAAAAAGATGCAGATAACAATATTTATATAGAACATGTAACAACAACCAAAAGCTAAAACTAAACATCTCTTTACAATGCTTTTAACTAACCCTTCAACAACTTAAAAACGTACTTCTAATCACGGCCTTAGATCTGATCCATAAACAAACAAAACCATAATCTTTAAATAGTCCAGACCACAATTAAATAAGAGAATTAATTCAAACCAACCGCAACAAAATCAGATTATCAGTGCAGACCGTCTTCGATAAATGGAGAGAAAAAAGGTTGTGGGGCCAATGTTTAGCTCTTTCATGTAATTTATTGTTCATGTCTCCAGTGTTGTTTTGGTTTGTCTAGGCAATGCTTTTGCCTAATTTTTCTTTAATAAAATATACTGTTATAAAAAATATAAAAAAAGAATGTGGGTCACATGTGCAGGTGCAGACCTTGTGGGACCAACTGAGCACACCAAACTCCTCACTGGACCGGCATGATCGGGATGTTGTAGTTTTCACTCATTTGGATCTGTTGTGGGCCCTGTTTAAATGGGCCAAAGTAGAACAGCTCATTATTCTTTGTTTCTGGACTGTTGGGCTCATATGGACATGAATGGGCTTCATGGGCTGATGCAAATGGCCCATTCAAGACTGGATTTGGTTCCTTATTAAATTCAACAATTTATTTTAGACGCATCTGGACTGTCCTATCTATGTTTTAGTCCATTTCTCTCAGTCGGGCTTGAATCATAATATGATGTGCCAGAATCAAAGATCCATGTGAATTGGATTTACCCGAGGATCCAGGAACTGTCATGGCAGAAGATGCAACAGATGGTCAATACACTGAACTTGGAGAGGCAAGGAACATTTGTTACATTCTTTCATAAATTATACTCTGAATCAAGAGAAGGATGGCCTTGACTATGCTCTGATTCAGCAGTGCAAGTTGTATGAGGCAAGCAAGCAAGCAGATTAGCTGGACAAAAGGATGTTGTAGATAGAAAACCTCATCTACTAGTACATTTTGATTGCCATGATTAATACAAGGTCCTCTTTCTTTAGGCCTAAATGGACATACATGCTTCCAATTGCCCTTCTATATACAGTAGTTACAACTGTCCTTGAAAGTAGATCTAGGGGATTTTTGAGTATGGGAAGCTTGCGAAATTGAGGAACCAACATTTGTCAGTTCAACACTCTTTTTCTTAGTAAGAGAAGTTTGAGTTTGCTTTTCAGCAAGTAGGTAAGACAGAGCCATATCAACAGTAGGAAGTGGAGTACAGCGAAGGAGAAGGTCACAAACATGTTTGAAATAGACCAAAGGGCCATAACAAACTGAATAAGTATTGTTTCTAGATGATTTTTCAAAAAGTCATGGAATTTGTGGTGCGGTTATATGAGAGCCAACTATTATTTACCAAAAAGCAAAGCGAGAGCCAATTATTCCTATAAAGCAGTCATTTGTCATTTTGACAAGAAGGCATGGACGGAATTAGTTCCGTGTTTTTCATTCTTAGTTTCCCACTCTGATTGATAAAGTCTGAACCTGAATCGGTTTTCACATACAACCAAGTCAAATTGGGTTGAGTGAATTTGGCCAACTGATCTCCTAAGATGTCTACAATTGCTATCTGTCGTACTCATATATCTTGATCTATATTCCAAATGCTCATATTGGACGTAACCCAGCCTACCCCTAATCAATAGTGATTAGTGAATACATGAGCAATAAATGTAAGAAAACTATATTTATACTTGAATGGAATGCTCGAGCCCATGCTTTGTAGATGTAAGGACGCACCCAAATTGGAACTTCCTGCAGAAAACAGTTGACAAGAAAAACATAATTTAGAAAAGAGGAAATATGTACATGAGCAAAGCAAATACTGGACAAAGGATGGTTATGAAACTTAAAAGGACGCACATATAGGAAGTCACCTACAGTATTAAAATGTTTTCATGTGAACAGTGGAAATCCAGTAGAATCAAGATGTACCATTAGTGATTAGTAAAAAGAAGACAAATGAAAAAGATCTAGTTAAAGTAGAGGGGTGCAAGTCATCAGAAGGAGATAATATCTACAAACGAGCACGGTTTAAAATATTGGCGATAAACTGCTCATTGGCTGATATGAACTAGGTAATCAGTCCCCACTGTTTTGATATAGTATGTACGCTTTGGCATTGGCCCATTTACTCTTTTCTTTTGTGGTACCCCAGCTCAGGGGGGCTGGGACCCAATCGAGCCCTCGGGTGAGGTGAGGAAGCCCTCGGGTGAGAGAAGGTGGCCAGCACAGGGTCAACCCCTTGGCAGCCAGGTGAGAACTGTTGCTCCTCACCACTAGGGTAAGGAGCAGTTCTCGGCCTTGGCCAATATACTGCATATCAGTGAATACGATAGATAAGAATGATACGTATAGGCAAATAAAGATTAAGAATTGATTTCTGTTATTAAAAAAAAAAGAATGATACGTATAGGCTAACTATAACCTTATTTTACCCTTAATGGGTGTGAGAAATACTCTCTAGCCTCCTTTCTACCTTCTAGGATTTGTTTAGTGATTAAAACATTGAGCTGAGGGTTTTTTGACAAGAATGAAAGCATTATGCGGAGGTTACATGAGTGTGCTCAAGAAAGGTATGCATCTACTTTACATTTGGGATTTTCTTCAAGAAAACTTAGAGAAATGATTATCTTAGCATTTAGTTTTTTTGTGCAATTGGATATCTTCCCAGATTTGGTAATTTTGAATGCCTCTATACATAGATGCATGTGTCAAGAGAGAGCTTAAATCTGGCTGTAAAGTATTCTGACCTTAGGTTTACTAGTTCTAACCATAGATTTTTCAATATTTTGCATTTTTAGAAAAGAGAAATTGGGGCTTTTTTGAAAACATCTGATTTTTACCAAATCACTTCAAATAAAAAATAAAAAATAAAAGTTAATGGAGGGAACTTTCTTTGCTTAGATCTAGAATTTGAAGCATTTGAATCATAGTTGTTAATTCTATTCCATTCCGACCAGAATTGGCCTGAACATTCCAGAATTGTCCTGGGGCAAAATGGAATGCCCGAGCCACTTCCAGCCAATTCAGGTCTTTCTGGGCCTAATACTGGCCCAGACGGAATGAAATGCGCCCCAAAAGTTCCATTTTGTTGTGTTTATTAAGAAACTTTAATAAGCTAAAATGTTTCATATTTTCATTCATAAGTAGTGGAAAATAGAAAATAGGCAATTGTAGAGTGTAGTTTAATTTAAATGATATGCATTCTTAGTATTATTTTAGCATTCTACTTTTTTCCAATTTTAGGTATTTTTCTAGTTTTTCTTTTCCATTTTTCCGATTCTTTTCTAGAAAGGAACACTAGAATTGATTGGAACGCCGGAATGTTCCACTATAAGGGTCAAACCGGAACGAAATTGACATATATGATTTGAATATCTAGATCCTCATGGTTTGGGTAAATTATTTTCATATTATTATTTATTTATTTATTGTTGAAATTTACAAAATATGGGCCATAGGTTTTGCAAAAGCAGCAATTTTATTTAGATCGACATCGTCACCATCATCAAAGCCTTTTCCCAACTATGTTGGGGTCAACTAAATGAATTTTGTTTCACCATTCCAGGCCTATTCTAGGCCAAATCCTCAGATAGATTATACTTCTTCGGATCTATCCTTACTAGTTACTACTTCCATCCATGTCCTCTTTAGCATATACCCCTTTTCCTTGAGGGGGACATCAACCTACATAAAGAAAACCATCCCAAAACGAGTTTCTCTTAATTTATCACCTATTAATGCTACACCTACATGCTTCTAAAGCCGCTCATTTCTGTTTATATCTTTCTAAATTTTACTACACATGCATCTCTGCTACACTCATTTTTGCATATGTAGTTTCCTAATTTGCCAGAATTTCGCAACTTATGTTAATGACCGGAAACACCAAAAGCTCGAGCTATTAGTGAACGACACAACAATGTATATCAACAACCCCCCTCAAACGAGAGGCCGTTCGAATTCGAAACCCAACAAAAAGACCAAACAAACAGATGGAGGTAACATGCCTCCCAAGGGTTTTGAACTCGTGATCTCTGGCTTTGATACCATGTCAATGACCGGAAACACCAAAAGCTCAAGTTGTTAGTGAACGACACAACATCGTATATCAACACCTTATACTCTTGAATATGAGCAGTTAACTTGTCCATAATCGATGCCAAAAGGATAAGAGCTCAAAGTTGGATGCAAATCTACGGTCATTGGAACTCACCTATTTCTCCACGGGAGCTTTACACACTCGTTACTACTCCCTTATACATGTCTTCAATGATGTCAATATGACCTCTCGTGACATTCTTTTTATCCAAAACGGCAAAACTCACCATATCAAAACTCTAGGTATCTAGTAATATGCTTTCTTTAGATTGATGAGGACCATATGAAGATTTTTCCTCTTCTCTTGTTGTTTTTTCCATTGATTGTCTAATTGAGAAGATAGCTCCCATAGTTAGCCTCCCTACATGAAACCAAATTGAATTTCAGATATCTTGGACTTTTTTCTTAGTCTTTACTCTATTACTCTCTCTCATAGTTTCATAGTATGACTCACAAATCTCCTTTAATCTTGTATATGAGAGGTACAAACGCTTCCTCTCGATTCATCCAACACTGAAGAGAAAACAAAGGGTAGCAAACTTCACATAGTTACTGTGGAACTGTTTCTGCAGAATTCAGCAACTGGGATCAATTTACCAACCACCAAAACATGAGAAAAATGAAGAAAACAGCACCAGCACATCAAGTATCAGTGTGGATCTGAGTTCTGGATGTCAACTCAAGAGAGGTCCCAGCTTGTGCAACCCCTAGGGGCTGAAATTTCAATCTTGTAAAAGTCTTCCAGTTCTCAAGTGATTGCTGACTGCCATTTTTTTTCATTTATATGCTATGACAATGAGGACTTCTTAATAAGAGTGGTTCTCAACTTCCCAAACAAGGACTTCTTTGAAAGACTTTAAACAACTACTTAAATAATGATTAATAATTATAAAAAAATGACTAATGTAATTGTGTTCCTAATTTGAGTGATAATAGGCCAGTTGACAACTCAAGTAAATTAAAGAAAAAAAAAAACTAACGTGGGACCTAGGATTAAATCACGAGGCCTATTCGAGCATTGGACAATGTCCTCTAGTAGACCTTAAGAAAAATAGTATTTGCATCGGCGTCATGGTATTAAAACTTGGCCGAGTCCGAGTCGACTTGGCCTAATTGACTTGGACTCGGCCCCGATCAAGTCTAGTCAGAGTCCCCTCTACAAATCTCATTTGATCTTGTGTATGTATATATATATATATACATATATATATATAGAGAGAGAGATGGAAAGGAACATCACCCACCCACACACAAAAAAAAAAAAAGATCCAGGCTTGGGAGTTGGGACTGCCAATTATAATAACTGGCGGAATTAGATGAAGAAAAGAAATATATATTACAAAATTGAAGTAGCACAATGAAGGGGACAACAACAAATGAGCATCCAGAAGAAAATTAAACATATTACAACTGAAAACAAAATTCAATCCATTTGTTAAGAGGTGAAGCAGATTACTTTACCATACTTGTCAAAAAACCCCAAAAACGTGAAATGGAACGCAAGGGTAGAAGCCTCAAGAATGCAGCCTGTATATACAAGGTTAGCAGTTTCTTGGTGAGAAGTAACACGATCAATATATGGTACAACTCAATCACAAGAGAAAGAATAATGACTTCTTATCTTATTGAAAAGCAACTAAAAGTTTATATTTAAGTTACAAAGCAGATATCATAAAACAGACGCAGATCTGATGATGATGGTAATGAAGATAAGAAACTAAAATAATAAAGACACAGCATTGCTATATTGAAATCAATAATTATTACCTTCGCATCAGGTGAGAATTCAAATTCAATCCCTTTTTCTCTTGCCTCTTCAACCTATGCAAAGTACTAGATTAAGTACAGTTAAACAACTAATACACATGATAGCCTAGGCTGCATGAGAAGATGGAAGGAATGAAATAGGAGTTTATAATTGAATAAGTGAGAGAGAGAGAGAGATTGGAGAGTCCAACATGAGCTATTCCACATTTATGAACCATAATTTACCTTAGTTACCAAAGGTAGCTAGCTCTTAACAACCTAATTACCTGATAACAATCTTGTCTAATGCTGAGAGATTTCAATGATATTAATAGAAAGAGAAGAAGGTGGCAGAAAGAGCAAACATACCTTTACTAGAAGTCTCCAGCGCTCCTCTTTGGTATGAATGTATTGTATTGGTTAGAACTAACAAGCCATACTCATTGCCTATTTCCTCTCCCATTCAAGTTGTTTCACAACATTACAATCTTCAACTGATTTCATTGTCCCTCCAAAAGTGTTTGACTGTGTTCATCTTACACAGTTTCTTGGTCCCAAATAGTATAAATCAAAACCAAAGGCAATCAGATGTGTGTTCTTTGGATATTCATATACCAAAAGGGATACAAGTTCTTTGCTCATGCCTCTAGAACTATCTATATAGATGTCACCTTTTCGAGACAATGTCATATTTTCCAGATATTGTTGATTTAACAGCCTTAAAGTTTAATGGTCATTTCTTTTCAAAAAAACGTTTAATGATCATTTAACCATAATGTTTTTTAGATTCATTCCAATGGTGAGTAAAGGTTCAATGAGTATAAAATTGAGCATGGTACCAGATCATGGGGGATAAGAGTGTGAAAGAAGCTGCAATTAAAAAGTGGGCCCCAGAGAGCTGGACTGTACATGCCATCAGCTCATAGGAGAAAATTCTCACTGAAAGTTATCATGAATCATCCAAGTGTTTCTTCTCAAATGGCAGGTAATTCCTTGAGTTGTCCACCACCTCTTATTTTTAATTTCCATTTCTCCTGATTACTTATTGAATTAAGTAAGAGTAAACACAGGTGTGTACCCAACACCTAATCTAGATTTGAGAGATATGTTTCTTATCATTCCATTTAAACCAGTCATCAGTTATTGAGAGCTTTTGTCTACATTTTTTTGTCGTAACAAGCTTTTTCCTACAGTTAAGATACAACAGTGTTGCAAAGGCTCCCTCAAAGCACAGTGGAAGGCTGCAAATGAGCATTCCCATAAAAGAAATAATACAAGGGAATTAACAAGAAAATGAGAGAAAAGAAGATATTGGAGCATTAGAGAGGTATTCAGTTACCTATTAAACAAGACCAGATAGGCATATAGAGAGATACAAAGCTCCCTAGTTGCTGGAGGGTACACTTAGACATATTGTTTAGATTTCCATGATAAATTCACTACGGTAGCTAACTTGAGTTCAATCAAGATTTTTATGTTGATTGAAGCAAATGCAGACTTGTCATTTCATCAATTTGACATGAAGAATGCTTTTCTTCATGGTGAATTCCAAGAAATGATATATATGTAGGGGAATTCAACAAAGTTCGTAAGCTAAAGCAGGCTATATATGGATTGAAGCAGTCTCCAAGCATGGTTTCAGATGATCAGTGAAACCTCCCTAAAGATAGGGACCAAGAAAAGTACAACTGACAGTATCTTGTTTGTTGGTCCTTTTTTTATACTTTTGCCTTGTTTGTGGTCAATGAATGGGTATTGCAATTTGCAACGCTTATTGAATATGTAGATGATATCATCGTCATCATCAAAGCATAGTTGTGACCGGCTACATAAATTATGTTTCTCCATTTAGATCTATCCTAAACCAAATCCTTGGATAGGTTGTATTTCTTCAGATTTATCCTTACTATTTCCATCCATATCCGTTGATGATATCATGATGATGAGAAATTGTCCAAGTTTAGTAACAGAAGTGAATATGTTCTCAATCTTTTGAAGGAGACAATGTTGTTGACCTGCCAATTCTCCAATTATGTATGTATGTATGTATGAATGTATGTCACTTTCATAGTATGGAACCAATAGAAAAAATAAAATAAAATAAATAGATAGTGTCTGGTATGGAAGGAGAGTTCTACAAGATGTGGGAAGACGTCGAAGACTTGCATGTAGATTAATATATCTCACCATCACCAGACTCGATATGTAGTGGGCGTAGTGAGTCTGTTTATGCATGCTTCTTATACCCCAAGTTTTGAAATTCAATACAGGATGCTTCAGTTTTCAAAGTCATCCCATAGAAAATGACTTCCATACACCAAGAATGGACATCTAGATATTTTAGTCTATAAAGATGCAAGTTTGAGATGAGATCCACTTGACGATGCTGTAGTTCCATACATAAAAATTGATAAACTTGAAAAGGTAAGAAGCAACAAACTGTTGCTCGACCTAGTGTAAAATTGAGTATCATGCCATGGCCCATGGGACTTGTGAAATGTTATGCATTTAGACGTTGCTAGCAAACTAGGTAATTGTCAAACTTCCAATGGGGTTGCAACGTGATAATCAAGCTACTATGCATTGAGAACCCAATTGTTCATGAGAAGACTAAACATATTGAAGTTGATTGCCATTTCCTATGAGAACGTGGCAGCCAATAGTGTTCGTCATATTTTTGTCAGATCAAAACAACAGCTAGCAGATTTACCCACCAAGGCACTATGCAAAGGTCTATTTCAAGAGTTAATAGGCAAGGTGAGATGATAATTATCTACGCTCCACTTGAGCAGTAGACTGTAAAAGTGGTTCTAAGTGTATTATTTATTTTCATGTTAGGGATTAAGATATAACCTTTTTCCAAATTTCCTCTCTAAGTAATTTTTCCTCTTCCTTTTGGGGCTAATTGTTATTTTGTTGCTGTCCACTTAAATTTCTTTTGAAAACCAATGACTTGTGGCATTGCACAATCAACTCATTTGGTTGGTGTCCTCCTTTCTTCCTCTTCCTTTTAATATCTCTCATTATCCTTTCTTACCCCAGACAAAGTCGTCCTCTTTTCTTCTATATGTATGTAGATAGTACGGTAAAACTAATGATCCAGCCAGGCTCACCTCTATTAGGGCAAAGTTGGCAGTGGGTTCACAGGTTTGGTTCAGGTACATGCTTATAGATTTCAACCCGAGTCAGGTTTGCCGTTTGGGGCCAGTTTGGTAGATTCCCTTTCTGCATTTCGTGATGCAAAATGGAAATTTCAATGAAAACTGGGACAACCAAAGTAGGGCGAGCAATGGGTTAATTAAACCAGGAAACCATCTCTAAGGCCTCCTAAAGGGGGAGGCTAGGTAGTGGCTTTGATGGGTTTGGAATAGATACAAGTTTACAGATTTCAACGCAAGTAAGGTTCAGGTTGGGATTAGTTTGTGGCTGCTCCAGCCCACACCAACCCATTTGTGATTAAGGAAAGCTATTCATAAAGTTTTAAAAAATTCTCTCCAAATTATTGCAATGTCTCCTGCACATCAAAGTATACACGGAAAACCCAATCAAACCCAATTTCTATCTGTCCCAACGCAAATCAGGTACAGGGCAAAGTGGATGCTACTCAAGGTAAGTATGGATTTACATTTACCCTGGCCAGTACCAAATTCCATCCATTGCCATCACTTATCTAAAGGTATGTTAAACAGTATGTAGGTCATAAACTTTTAACATAGCTATGAAGGAAACTGCCTTCTCATAATCATATAATAAACACATGGATTCATGGGGGTATGAAGCTCAAATAGTGAGATATTTACCTTCTTGTCATCATATAGACGCCGAGCATGAAGAATGCCAAGCATAACTAAGGTAGCCATAGTTGCTCCTGGCACCAAAAAACTCCCTGTAGTTAAACTTCAAATGAGTAAGCATGAGGCACAAGAAAGTAGTTAAACTTCAAATGAGTAAGCATGAGGCACAAGAAAGTAGTTAAACTTCAAATGAGTAAGCATGAGGCACAACAAATCATGATATCCATGAAAAATCCAAATTATATAGGCAAAGGCAAATAGAACATCAGTATTTAACAACCCCTGGAGATGAGAAGCACTGAACATAAGATTTATCAGTACAGCCAAAATAAACCATCAACAAGCATTCTAAAGGAGTGTAAACTATGCTACATGGATTCTTAATGAAAAAAGATAACATTTTTTTTTTCTGTTTTACAAATTGAACGACATGCATTCGACAAAATGTCCAAGAGAACCATCAAAATAAAAAGGACCCAGCAAAGGGATACAAAGAAACTGGAGGATGTTTACCTTCGCTGCCGTTGTTGCTGCTGCTGGCTCGGCCATTGAAGGAAGCTGGGGTAGTGGCGAAGTTTCTTGGGGAGGAAGTGAAAAAGAGATGGTGAGGCTTGAAAAGAAGATGATGATTACCAAAGCGCTTATTGTGTTGTGGAAACACTGCCCATTTGGGACAAACCCTAAACTTCATTTTCCTCTTCTCTTTCTCTTCACTTCTGTTGCGGAGGGAAGAAGGTTGGAAGCAGGAATGAGCGAGTGTCTGCACTTTACAAGCAGAGTGGCTCGGACTTCAAAACTCTGGGGGTATTTTGGAATTCTAAACTAGGGTCGTATTTGCTCTTTTTGGTAAGGGGTCGTTTGTTTTCAGTATTTACGTTTAGAGTCATCAATTTTTATATTTTATTTTTTGGTTAGGTTGGCCAGTTGCCGGAGGTGATACCAACCTAAAGTCCCAAGGATCGATCCCAAGGCATGCTTGTGGTAAAGAGGTGCAAAAAACGCTAATTAATTGCGGGCAACCATGATCGTGGGTTCACAGGTTCAGGCGTGATGCTTGTTCACATCTTTCGTTTGTAATGGTTATTGCATTTGGTTATGCAATTGGTCATATGATCAAATATCATCAATCGATTTTATTTATTTTTTTATTCCATGAGTTCTGTATTTATAAACGAAACAATTCAATTTGTTTAGTTAACTAACAAATTTTGAGACATTTAAGTTGATTATCTTAAATCTTTCAAGATTTTCAGTAATTTATGGAAAAGAAAAACTACATAATCTCAACATATGAATCTAATTTTCTGCACTTTTTTGTATGAAGTGAATTTATGATCTAAGTTGGTTAATATTCTCATAGTAGTGATAAGCATGGAGATGTTTAGTTTCATATCTTAAATCTTGTTGGATTTTGGGAGCTTTGTGAAAAAATCCAAAATCATCCAAATTACACAAATGCATGATCGTATTAGGGATGAGCTCGTTTTTTTTAATTTGGGCCCATTTGATATATGGGCCGGGCTTGGGTTCAGTTGTAGACAGCCGAAAGCTTGGCCCAACCCAGATATAATAATGATGTTAGCAAAATTAACTGATGTAGGGATTCTATCCATTGCATGACCAAACCAATATAGGTACCCACAAGACAATGTAAACTATCCAATTTTTTAATTATAAACATAACGCTGGCTGGGCTTGGACTTCATGTTGTTCAAGCAAGCCGGGCTTGGGCCTGCTAGTTAAGCCCCATTTGGGCTTGGGCCGAGCTTAGGCCTATAGTTTAGAAGTCAGGCCGGACCTAGATGTTCCTTTCTACGGCCCATGAACACCCGTAGTAGTTATATAAACTTATTTTCACCATTTTTTAGTCTATCTTAAGGTCGAATCTTTGAATACTTAAACACGTCCTTGCAATGTTTTAAGCATGTCCAAACCACTTCAACACAAGTAGCTCTTAACTCATTCCTCATAGATGCTATCTATAAATGCTCCTGAATATGCTTATTTTATATATTATATCTTTATTTTATACGTTTATCACACACGTCCATATTAACATTATCATATCTGCTACACTATTTTTTTTTTAATTTTTTTTCTTTTGCATGATTGAGTTACATAAGTCATAAACTGAACTCAAATGCCATAACAACAACAACAACAACAACAACAACAATAATAATAATAATAAAGCTACATAAATTAATACCAGTCTTGTTTTAAGTCATATGGACCAAAAAACAGTAGATCTGCTAAATGGCAACTCTGATCAGGCCAAATATTGAAGCACAAATGGAGCCCATGGTCCTGAAAAAGAGGCACAGGCCCAGCTCATTTACAAAATAGAAATATAATCTATTTGGTAAATTGTATTGTGTTGGCTGGGGTTCTGAGCATATGATAATCCTAGGCCCCTATAGGCTTCTGCCCAATGTGGGGATGGAGTCAAACTGGCCTAGCTCATTGGTACCCCAACCCATCGAATGCCATTTATTCTTCTTTTTTTCACTTTTAGCAAATTGGAAGCATTCCTTCCTTCCAAGGTCCAATTTTGTTCTAGTGTTACCCCTTGGAATTGGAGATTGAGCGATTTGGATGAACAAAGAGACAGGTACCCATTGTCAGGAAACAAGAGCCCAATCAGAAGATCCACACCCTTGGGTCACGTTTGGCAACCAATTCCTCCATAAACTAGAGGATTTAGAAAATCCACATTTGACAATTACAAATCCTCAATTTTTATGACTTTCATGGTCAAACCTCTCCCATAAGATTTGAAAAATCCTAGATTACATATAGCCATGCACACCGATACATAGCAATATCATCAATGAAAAGTTCTCAGCTATACAAATCCTCAAATCTACAGCAGTGAGCAATTCTCAAATCTGCGGATTCCTCGCCTATTACCAAATGAGCCCTTAACTTATAATACAACATCCATGCTTGCATGCATGCAAGCCCATTCAAATTATCCAATTTTTGGGGAGTCCCATCAAAAGATGAAATCGTACTTAGGATGATAACAGCCATGCAGTTCTAGAGAATGGATGACTAGGCAAAAACACGTTTGGACAGACATGGGGCTACAACGTCCTGGATGACAGATCCAGGTCCCGCGTGTAACACTTGGAAGTTGGAAACTTGCAAGGGTCAGATCCCAGTCTGATCAGGATCCTGAATTTCCAAACCTTAAACTGTTTCATTAAACTCATAGTAAACCCACTTGGATGCATGCTAATCATAGTTGAATAGTGTGACTGAAAAGTTTGATCAAAGACAAGATTTAAGGGCCTCAAAAGTTCAAACAATTTCTTCAGTTACAAATTTTGAGAATATGATTGAGTGAATATTTCTTCTACATATGGTATGTATTTGTCAGGCTATGAGATACAACAAATTTTACACCAAAATTCCAAGTGCGGCTATCAAATAGATGCTAAAACAATACCAACAAACAATCTCACTGCTTCATGGCAATAAACTCATCGTTTTCACCTTCCAACACCTCAAGGAGATTTGGGACAAATCGAGCTGCAAGCAATTCTACTTGTTCTGGAAATGCCTTGTCCCTATATTCACCAACGTGTTTGGTCATTTGTTTCCAGCGTTTCAGGCATACTTCTCCTGACCTTTAAGAAGGCAAAGAAAGAGGAAACTCTTAAAAGTTGTAGAAAAAACATAATTTTCTTAGGTCTCAATTAGGGCCATGGAACACAGTTGTCAATTTAGTTTTGAACTCGGTCTCGGTTTGGCTTCAAACTGAAATGTTTTAGCCAATTCAAAAATTCAGCGGTACATTTCTGAATGTCACTTTGAAAAAAAAATATTAAAAAACGAAAATATAAAAAGTGTAAAAATATAGAATACATTAAAATTTAAAAATAACATAAATTATATACATTTAATTTATTAGAATAAATCAGAGATGCAACGTTTTATTTCCACATGACAAGTGAATAATCAATAACCTAGGTATAAATGACAATGTGAAATTACACATGCATTCTCAAAACTCAACTCACAACATGAACATGCAATTGGGGAAAGGATCAGGGGGGAGGATTCTCTTTTGGAAAGACAGATGGATTGGAGAAAGGGCTCTGAATGCTCAATTCCAAGATCTATTCAGGTGTATGCAGGATAAGGAAGCAACAGTTAGCTCTTATAGGATTTCAAGTGGAGGTAAGGTGGTGTGGTGTCCGACTTTCAAAAGAAACCTGAAGGAAAATGAGGAAGCTCAATTCATCTCTCTCCTTAACTTCCTGAACAATGTTAATATTCAAGATAGAGGGGAAGATGTTTTGGTGTGGGAAGCCTCAAAGAATGGATCCTTTTCAGTGTCCTCCTTCAAGACAATCCATAATACTTTGGGGGAGAGGAGCACAGTAAGTAGCATTTGGAAGTTGAAGGCTCCCCCAAGGGTGCTAGTTTTTGGGTGGTTGGCCCTAAGGAACAGGATTCCTACAATGGACCTCTTAAGGAGGAGAGGGATGACTTTGATTAATGGTTGCCCCATGTGCTTAAGAGACGAGGAATCTGTGAACCATCTTTTGCTGAATTGCAAAATAGCTCAGTCTCTCTAGATGTCAATGGTGGGTTGGTTTGATTGCAGCTGGGCCCTCCCTAACTCTCTTATCAAGCTCTTTCAGGCATGGAAAAATCCTATTGGGGACTTTAGAGGAAAGGTGATGTGGAGGTTATTTTTTCTGGCGGTGATTTGGACAATCTAGAAGGAAAGGAATTCAAGATGTTTTGAAAGATTAGCCTCTAGCGAAAGCATTTTGGTGGAGAATTCAAAGTTTCTTGTGGCTCTTTGGGTGTCCATCAACCCGTCTTTTAGAGGATATTCCTTACAACAAATAGTGTATCACTGGAAAGAGTTGGTCCTTCCTAATGCAGGGCCTTAATTTATTGCCTTTCGTTTTGGCTTTTGTGTTTCCCTGCTTCCAGTCTTTTGCTATCAGTACTTATCTCTTGTACTGTTTGCTCTTTTTCAATGAAAGTAACCATTCAAAACAGAAAAAAAAAAAAAAAAACATGAACATGCAATGTAATTATGTTGTTGTTTGCATATGGTGGTGCTCTTTGTATATATTTTATAAAAAAATTTACAAAAAGCCCATACTCTTTAGTTCTTCTTTAAAAGAAAAAAATGGCTGGAAGGACTGAAACGGGCTGAAATGCTAAATGGACAGAAGTATGTAGCTTAGTTTAGGCAGTGGTCTGATCCAAAATTATTGGACCATTTTGATGAAACTGAACAGAAATTGACAACTAGGCCGTGGAGCCCAAATATTTCACTAATAAGAAGACAAGCAGAAAAAAGACTTTCCTTTCTTTTCTTGTTTTTTATCAGGGTTTCTCTTAAATGCTAGAATTACAAATGCTCCCTTGATCACCAAAAGTCAAAATTCATTTGCAGTGTATATATCTCAAAAACAAGTAGAATAATCAGCATAAATATCATGGATTGGTTACCTGTGGTTGAGAAGATTGTCCCAGTCGACATCATCCACACAGGAGGCGTCAACTTCGACTAGTCTGCGCACATAGAGCAGGATATCTTACTTCACAGATTTTGTAGACATAATGTGAAAGAAGAAAGTAACAAAGACTACAACAGCTAAACATCTAATAATATGACAATGCATTCTTCGTTTTTCTTTTACAAAAGCAATAATGCACATGACCATGCATGAATATCTTTTCTGCAAATACAGACCAACAGCTTGGAAGATTGTCATGATTGCACTTTTTCCCCCGCTAAAGCCCAAGACTAGAAAAACCAACCGGCTAAAGTTCCAACCAAACTATAATGAAGCCCAAAACTACCACTTATCACCATTTTTACTGAGCAAATAATTTCCATCAAACTCCCACACATGATAAGGTATCAAGAATTAGTAGGAACTTTAATAATTCATATTCACTGCATATTAATTATGAGAGACTAAAATGTTCATTACCTCTCCACGTGAGTACAGTGAGATAATTTGAATTGTTTAGACTTTAGAACCTCCAGAAACTACAGTTGTGAGTAAGGTGCTCATTGTAGCAAACACAGGGTTGCAAGTTCAAGTCATGTTGCCAATCAAAGGAGAGAAACAAAAACAAAAAAGATGGGTTTAGAAAGGGATCTCGGATTTTTTTTTTTTTTACCTGCTCGAATGGGGCTCTGTGATGGGGAATAGGTTGGTTGGAGAATGGTTTCGGTGGTGGTTTTGGGGTGTCGGCGGTGGTGGTGGTGGTGGGTTCTGGTTTAGGCTAGGGGCTTGTGGTTGAATGGCCTTGGTGGATGGGTTTTGTGACGTGGGTTTCACGCGGTGTGGCTTCGGTTGAGAGAGGATGGGGGTTTCGGTTGAGAAAGGATGGGGGTTTCGAAGGATTTTGGGGTTTCAGTTGAGAGAGGATGGGGGTTGGGTTTGGTGGTTTAGAGAGATGGGAGAGGTTATTAGAAGGCGTTTGGTGAGGTGCAGGGCTGTTGGGAGAGTGATGGATTTTGTGGGAATGACGATGGGCAGTTGTGCTGGGTTGATGGTGATGGACGGATGGGTGGGGTGAAATCTTATGGAAGGATGATGATGATGATGATGATAGAATAATAGATGATGGATGCTAGTGAATCAAGGGGATTGGGATTCACGGGTTACCTTGAATCGGCGATCGGGATGGCGATCCGAAATCGGATCTTTGCTCTGATGCCAATTTGGTGTAGCCCCAACCACGATCGATCAAAATCAACACCTTCGACAATGCGATCAAGCCTTCAAACCCAAGCCCTAAGGGCTCTCAAATGAAAATACCCAAAACTCACGAGAACACTCTGAAGATTTTATTTTATTTTATTTTTTTGAAAAAGATGACTTCTCATTGCACAAAGACTGTACAGTATCATGGGCAAAAACAGTAAAAAAGCCCCTACAAAAAACACGGGGAAGGCTATACAAAAAGATTTGAGACCCAAAAAACATCGGGCACCAACAAAAAAAGGAGCTTAAGTAGGGCCACAAATAAGCAAGGAAGGTTTAAGAACTCCCTCTTTTGCGAGTTTATCTGCCTCCGCATTTGCCGATCTCATAATGTGATTGAACGAAACGTTCAAATCACCTGACCACTGAAGCACCTCTTCAATAATGTCTGCCAGATACCACGGAGGCGAAGAAGATCGAGTCGCCCATTGTATAACGCAAGAAGAGTCTCCTTCTACAAGAAGTAGTTGAGGTTGTAAGCAGGAAGCTTCTCGAAGACCAAAGAGCAAGGCAAGAAGTTCCGGTTTGTTGATTGAACAAACACCTGTTGGGCCGGAGTAAAACAAAATAATCATCCCATCTTCATTATAGATAACACCACCAACACCTGCCATACCCAGATTACCAATAGCGCTCCCATCAAAATTCAACTTCAATGCTCCATGAGGCGGGTGCCATCTGGGGAAGATGCGCCTAGCAATAGGGCGGGATCTGGCCACTACATCCCAATTGAGAATAATGGAGCTTATCGATATTCCTTTGAATAACGGTAGGGGGGAGACCCAAAGAGCCACCAGATGCTTGACATTATCTACTATCTTTGTTGCATATGAGGATTTTCCTTCAAAGCACCGCAAATTTCTTTTTTTCCATAAGGACCAAATTGCCGCTAAGAACGAGAGCTTCTATATGACCCTTCCTCTTATAGAGCCTACCCCTAATCTCCAAAAGTCAAACAAAGAAAGGATAGAATTTGGCAGAGGACCACAAGAATGGAACCAAGACAAAATAGATCTCCAAATGCACTGGGCAAGGGGACAATTAAGAAGCAAATGGTCTATAGATTCCTCATTAGCAAGGCACATCGAACATGCATTAACTACAATCACTTTACGTCGACGTAAGTTGTCCATTGTTAGTATCCCATCAAGCAATGCGGTCCATCCAAAAGCTATTACTCTAGGCAGTGCTTTCGTGCTCCACAAGCTGCCCCATAAGGAATGTCTCTCTACCACCGCTTCAGACATTGAAGAGAAAGAAGATACCTAAAAAAGGCCATCAGAGGAAGCCATCCAGACTCTTCTGTCTTTGCCCTCCTTAGGGACGAAGACACTCCCAAGGATAGCTAGCATAGAGCAGAATTGGGACGACTCCACCTCTTTTAGATTTCTTCTGAACGTAGGCCCTTAGCTGATTTGATCACCTTTCCTCTCCATGCATTCGATAACTTTGGTTTCCTAGTTAGTAGCACAGCTGAACAACTCTGGAAAGGTATAGGCCAGAGTGTTCTCCCCAACCCATAGATCAGTCAAAAATAAATTTTGTCACCCCTGCCCACTCGTAACCTTACCTGCTTCATATACATCTTCTTTGCAGCAACAATGCCCTTCCACAAGCCAGAAGAACAGGTAGAAGGATCTTGAACGAACCAACCATTTCTAGAGATGTCATATTTAGTAGAAATGACTTCCTTCCATAGCCCCTCAGTTTCATCTCCTATCCTCCATAGCCATTTACCAAGAAGAGCTAAATTTAGCTTCTTTAGAGCTCTAATCCCCAATCCTCCCTCCTTTTTTGGCTTACACACTTGAGACCACTTGATTAAGTGGAATTTTTTCTTCTCCTTTCCATGCCATAGAAAGTCATGTTGCATTTTCTCAATGCGGTTCATAACTTCCATCGGGCATTTAAAAAGGGACATGAAGTATATTGGCAGATTAGTCAACGCAGCTTTAATTAAAGTAACTCTCCCACCAAGCGACAAGTATTTTGCTTTCCAAAGGGAGAGCTTCTTCTCCATCCTCTCTAGCACCGGAGACCAAAGGGAATTCGTGGATGTCCCACCACAAAGAGGGAGGCCCAAATAAGTGGATGGGAGCGTTACAGCCTTGCATCCAAAGATGTTAGCCAGCCTACTTAGATGATCTTCATTCACCTTGATACCAATCAGCTCACTTTTGAAAAAATTCACCCGAAGACCTGAAACAACTTCAAAACAGAAAAGAATAGCCTTGACATTACGGAGCTGGTCTTCATCAGCATTGCAAAACAGAAGCGTGTCGTCTGCAAACTGTAGGTGGGAAATCTCCAAAATGGTATTGGCTGGCCGAAAGCCTTCGAAAAGGTTTGCATTGACTCCCGCATGCAACATGCGGCTAAGGGCTTCTCCAATGATGACAAATAAGAAGGGGGAAAGGGGATCCCCTTGACGAAGACCTCTAGATGCAGAAAAGAAACCTGTTGGAGAGCCATTGATAATGATTGAAAAAGTAGCTGAGCTCAAACATTCCAAAATCCACGCCCTCCATTTTACTCCAAAACCCATCCGTCTCATTCAGTATTGGAGAAAATCCCAATCCACCCTATCATACGCCTTCTCCAAATCTAGTTTACAAATGAGACCGGGCCTCTTCTCCTTCTTTCTAGAGTGGATACATTCATTAGCAATTAGGACCCCGTCAAGGATTTGCCTCCCATACACAAAAGCACCTTGAACCATAGAAATTATCTTGGGGAGAACCTTTTTCATTCTACTAGCTAATACCTTGGCCAAAACTTTGTAGATGGAGCCGATAAGGCGTATGGGTCTAAAATCTTTAATGCTTTCAGCACCAATCTTCTTAGCTATTATAACTATGAAAGAAGCCCCAACGAGCTTAGAAAGTTTACCTCTCCCATGGAACTCTGTCATGAATTCCATCACATCCACCTTTAAGTCCTCCCAAAAGCGCTGGAAGAATGCTAAAGGGAAACCATCTGGTCCAGGTGCTTTTTCTCCCTTCTTATTGAATACTGCTGCCTTCACCTCCTCTTCATCAAAAGCCTTTTCCAGCCAGTCTGAATCAGATTCTTCAAGTGATATGAAATCCAAATTATCAAGGGAGGGACGATCCCAGTCTTCTTTAGTGAAGAGCTCTGTATAGAAGTCTACCACATGGCCTGTGATTTCCTCTTCACTCTGTAACCTTCGGTTACCATCTAGAAGTGTGGAGATTCTATTTGTCTGGTTCCAGTGGGAGGCAAAAATGTGAAAAAAATTTGCACCTTTAGCCACAAAACTCTGGATCACTGCCTCCATTTAATTTCTTCTTCCCTTGCTTTACACTGGAATTCATCTTTAAGCTCCTGACGGAGATTAAGATCAAACTCTAATAGAGGTCCAATTTCTTCCTTAGAGTCAATCTCCTTGATACCATGCAACAGATCAGCCATAACAGCTTCAATCGTCTTAACATTGTTCTTTACCCATCCTTTGATACTACCTTTAAGATTTTGAAGCTTTGATGCTAACCTGAACCCTGCCCAACCTTGAATCTGAAAATCAAACCACCACGAGAGAATGAGATCGGAAAACCCCTTTTCTTCAAGCCACATCAATTCAAAACGAAAAGGCCTTGGTCCCCAGTACTCCAGCCTCGAGTCTAAAACAATGGGACAGTGGTCAGATGTTGGTTTTGGGAGCGCCACCTGAATTGAATGAGGATATAGGTCGGCCCATTCCCTTGAGATCAGAAATCTATCCAACTGAGACATAATAGGCGGCACCTGGTGGTTAGACCACGTGAAAGAAGCCCCGTTTAGTTGTAAATCTAGCAGACTGTGGCTGTTTATCCAATTTGAAAAACCAGTCATCTCTGGTAATATCCTACCACCACCCAATTTTTCTTCTGGCGATCTGATAATATTGAAATCTCCCCCAATGCACCATGGGCCATTCCACTTGGCTCTAACTGTGTCTAACTCTCTCCAGAAATCAGTTCTTCTTTGATTAGCATTTGGACCATAAACAGCCGATATTATACATTCTTGATTATTTTCCAGGTTTTCAAAGACAACTGAAACAGAGAAAACTCCCACCCACTGATCTTTAGAATTGACCTTACGGGTATCCCATAACAGAAAAATGCCCCCTGAGGCACCTGCCGCCTTCAAGGTAGCCCATTTTATGAATTTACATCCCCAAATGTCCTTTACTATTCTCTCCACCCCTGAATTAGTTTTAGACTCCTGAATTAGCACCACAACAGCTTTTTGGTTGCGAATTACCTGCTTTACTACTGCTCTTCGCTCCAAGCTGCCGAGACCCCTAACATTCCATGATAGTATCTTCATCGGCGACCTTTGCATTGCACCTTTGAACTCTGGATATTCTGAATGGAACCCATTCCAACTGCTGACTTGCCTTTGCTCTTCTCATAATTTATTGAACTCCTCAGACTCTTTAGTCCTCTAACAACCCTCTTCTTAGACCTCTCTTCTTCTCGGGCAATGGTATTAATCCTGTCGCGCCCCTGAGCAAATTCAATCATTCTTGCCCAGTCCGTCTCATTGTTTCCTACCGTAACACCCACAGCTTTCCCACAAATCATTATCTTAGAATTCAACCATTCACTTGAATTAGACTCACCAGATATGGAGGAATCTGCCACTCCTTTCTTGATTTCGTTCCCAGTCATAGCTATTTGTTTCGCTGTAACTGGTGGACTGGATGATGACGGAACTGACGTACAGTCAGCTTTACTTTTACGCTTCCCATGATTTTTCACCACTAAAATCCAGCCCTCTTGCAGATTTTGATGAAGTTCTTGGGTCCCTAAATGTGTAGAATGAAAGTCGTCAACCTCTGTAGAAGGTAGACAGGCCAGTGGGGAGATATAGTTTACATCGAAGATCATTGAAGCCCTCTCAGCTTGATCTTCGTCAAAAAACTTCAACGCAGTGGAGTAGTGGTTCTTTCCAGCCTTGTTACGTCTGCTCGATCCCTCCTGTTCATCCATGTTTAGGATTTCCTGCATCGAAATCATAGGTTTTCTTTTTGACTGAGATCCGCTCCGGCCTGCCCTTGTAGATCTTGAACCGGATTGGGGGCTGTGGTCGTCCGTCATCTCCTTCGCCATCGGGATTTCTATCGTCTCTTTCACCGTCGCGATAGAGAGATCCTCTTCGCATTCCTCTGCCCTAGCAACTGATGAAACAGGTTGGTATAACTTTCCCCTTTCGAAAGAGGTATAGATACTCTGACTTAAACCAATGGGCCCAGCCATTTTATATCCAACTAATGGCATGGGCCCAACACCATCTTCTAATCCATGGTCCATATGAGGGCCCAACCTCACTTCTGGCCCATAGTCCACAACCGTGAGTCGGTCCCATGGGAGCAGGTCCAAATCCATTACGCCGAAATTGGGATTTTGCTTCAGTAGGGGGGATTTTGAATTTGAAAACTCTGACGTGAATTCATTTATCTTCCTCCCCAGTCTTCGAGCAGGAAGAGAAACTGCACCTTTCTTCTTCAGACTGGAAGTCCTCAACCTTCCCTTTATCATGCTTCTCCTTTAACATTTATTCCATCTCCACATCTATGGGCGCACAGAGGTCATCTAACCAAAGATAGATTCTTTGGGGGAGTTTCTGATTTGCATCTCTGGACACTTTCACCCTTCCATATATCAGCATCTCCTTGTTAGACATCAAAGGGTCCACCTCAACTGTTGAGCCGACAGTCTCCCAGTAGGGAGAAAGTTTCTTCTCGCCATATATGCAGGGGAACTCCTTTAAATCTGATCCAAACCTCGCAAGGGGAGCTGCCCAGAACTTCCATCCATCTTTCCAGAGCCTTGAATGGAGATTTGTCTGAGTGAACAGCTAGCTTAAGGACTTCTGAGACTTCATCTTCCGACTGCATTTCCATCCAAACCATCGAGGGTCCAAGAAGCCTGATGTCTTTGGGCATTTTACCCCCGACCCAGAACACCAAGAGGTGATCTGAGATATTCCTCCTGCCCCTTCTTTTAAGAAACCCACCAAACTGAAAATGAGATTTTCTTTACCTTCCTTGATGACATTGGAGGCTATTCTAACCCCTAACAGGTCTCCATAACTCACGACCCATCCTACCTTTTTTGATGGTGTGTCCTCCTTCATGAGCCCCTTTGTTCCATCGTTCCAAGCCTGCCTAGCTGACCAAGGATTTCTCTGCCTTGCTAACCATGGATTTACCTGCCCAGCTGAACAAGGGTTTGCTAGCCCAGCATTCTTCCTAAGAAGGTTATCATTCTCTTGAGCTGGTTTAGGGACTTGTTTATATTTAGAAAGCTGAACCTGTATTTTCCTTCCTCGCCATGATCTGCCTCTCGCCAACTCCACTGCCTTTTCTGCTTCTTGGATGGAACCGAATCTGACGAAAGCAAACCCCCTTTTTTGCCGTTGTTCATATCAATGGGTATGAAAGAATCCAGGATCTTCCCTCCCCTGCAGAACATTGCATCCATCTCTGTTTTTGACATATCTTCTGATATGTTGGACACAAACAAGGAGAACGAGTTTTCTCTCATCTTCAGAATCCTGCGTGGAAGAGAAGGTCTTCCCAGAGGTGGTCTTTCCAGAGGGATTTCTGAATAATCTTCTAGAACTTGTTTTCCTTTCACTCTCCATTGGTGTTCTTTCCTTGTCTCTGAATCTACATGATTCTCATTTCTTCCATGTTCATCCTCTCTCTCTCTCTCTCTCTCTCTCTCTCTCTCTCTGAAGATTTTATTATCAAAATAGCATGCCTTACAGTCAAAGTTCCTCCCTATTTATGTCATGACCCAAATTCCGGGGCCCTGTCGGACTCTGGATCGTGATTATTTAGTAAATATTCACCACATATTCATCAAATGACTTTCACAAGAGATCAGGCATTTAGATCAAATATAACTTTAATTAAATTATGAATGTCAAACAAAATCAAATATCTCTGAGTAAACCAAATTCCATATTCTATTTCAGTTCATATAATAATATTCCCTAAACAAGGGTTAATCCCCTCATCAACTACTTGAATATTTCTCGTTCTCTCCCGTCAGCCACGCATTTCAAAATTTACGTGCTGAACGTCGTTCTGCTCTATCTCACCCGCAACGCGATTACCTGAAGAGGGCAACACAACATCAGTATTACTGGTGAATGAATTTTCCTAATTACACAAACAGCATAAAACATAATATCGCATAAACAACAAATCTGAATACATAAATCAATTACCATTATAAGTACATTCATAAACATATTCGTGCCCATGCACATTACAACGCCTCCAAGGCTTATCGTATACATATATACCGGTCACCATGACCCTGTCTCATCAGATACGTCCCCAAAGGACCAGCCGCTATAACGGCCCGGATACGAAGTCCAACATCCCACGTCTGGAACCAAGTGCACAATATTCCATGTTCATCTTTCTAGACATGTCATAACATTACAATAACCAGAATTCAATTAAATATCCATAACCTCCACAAATCAATAGTGTGGACTAGCCCCCTACACAATTTACATGTCGCTACCCCACCTCTAGTCATAACTAGTATTGTTAGGTGTAGGGCTGACCCACTCTATCTTATAAACAGAATGTTACACAAGATTACAGAATCATGCCCAAATTCCAACCAAACTGCCCATACAATTAATCATAATTCACATAAAACCTTAATTTACCTAAGTAGAATGGTGATGTTGTAATTACATACAAATCCAGGGGCTGTCCCAATTCTATAAATTCCATCCGGCCATATTTACATACACAGAAACTAGGAAAGAGGTGAATCACGTCTAAATATACTTTAATGTAAAATCCAGTGGGTCCCACTTGACCCATCCAAGATCAGACCTCAAGGTCAAGGTCGCCCAAGGGTAGGCTCCCATCCTATTGGATCTGATTCATCATCAGATCAGTACCTGGGGCCTAAAGATCCATACTGTTCTGGAATGAATTTCCCCACATGTCACGATTGGGGTTTTTTGATGGCTAATAGATAGACCACAAGTGGGGCCCTCCTCTCTTAGGTCCACTAGCATTAGGGTCGACCATGGGTCCCCTTTCAGATGTGGGGTACTGATCAATGATCAGGTGGGCCCAGCAGACTCACAACCCCTGTCGACCAAATCTGAATTTTCTTCCTCATTCACGCATCTGTGATCTGAAGTACATGGATGGTGGCCCAGACGTGATCTACCACACATGGGTCCAAGTCCACCTTGGTCGACCATGGGTTCACTACAAGATCTGTGGACCAGATCTAGTATCTAGTGGGCCATGGGGGCCCACAACCCCAACTACTATTTTCAAGCACTCTCGTCAAGCCTCTATTCCCTTCAATTTCATGCCCAAACAATGGGTATTTTGGATTTGGACTTCATACTGGCAGAATACCACACTAATCAACAATTTAGCAATTCAAGACTTGATTTACTCTAGGTCAATGACTTCTGGTTGTCATCCTCTACCTTTCTATTACACAGCACTCAACAATCCTTAATACCAAACATCCAAAACATCTATAGACAGTAACCAGGAAGATTCACTCACCTTTTGTATGTGATCGTTGCGTTTGCATTGTGTGGACGCGAATAAGACATCTGCCAGTGATTGCCTCCTTCTTCCTCTTCTCCTGAATTTCAGCACACCAAACTCTCTCTCTCTCAGAATTTCTCCAAAGGAAGAAGAATAGAATACCATAAGAGGGTCGTTGGTTTCTTTAAATATACAAGGAGGGGTAGAGTCCTAATCCTTCTCTTATACTTCCTAATTCTAATTATTATACTACTCCTCTCCTTTCCAAAATCCATCACGTGAGACACTTCTAATGCATGGTAGTTTAAACAACTAAGGGCCCTACCTGGGCCAAACTAATCCTGGGCCCAGGTAGTTCAGGATATTACAATTTATAATAGAGGAATGGCCTAATAAGGAAAATGCAATTACTACATGATTGCTAAAATCACTCTTAACTGAATCAAATCAATCTAATTAAGGAAATCAACTTAATAGAAAAGATATGGTGGGGCCCATTAGAGGGCCCTCTTCTTCTAGGATCGTACTGCATCAATCCCTAACTCCCACTCCTTTAAGAGCAAACAACCAACCTCCCCCTTGTAATAACACAATACCCAGTCAATGCCTCCAACCCAGGTTAACAAAGTTAAATTTTGATGGATCTTACTGTGAAATGAAATCAATAAGATGAATGGGAAGAATTCCCTAACGGACACCATTTGGGTTCTTATTGCACCCCTATTTCCTCAACTTTTGGGTTTTCGGCTCACTGCCTGAATCCATATTCGCAATCTCTACATCAAGGGATGCCAAGTAGGTAATTAATGTGCCGCCCGATCAGGCACGGAACGAGAGCATGCAACTATCCTCCACAAACTTCCAGATACACAACCAGTCCAACCTCACCAACAACTAAGACGTCAGCCATTTACTATTGAGTCTGAAATCATTGCTCACATTCTTTAGCTCATGGCGTTGCTCACATGTCAAGAGAGAAGCCGACCAAACAATGGCAGGTAGCAACTCTACGAACTAAGCAACACATGGAATGGTTAAATACAAAAACTTAACGAAATTAACACTTTTGCCTTATAATACTAATAATTTTTACCAGAAAAGAAGTGCTTGCTGAAACGTTCCATCTCTTAAAATATTGCAAAAAGAAATAAGGAAAAGCCTTACGCTGCTAATAACCGATAATCATCTGCATTATCCCATTTCCCTTCAGCTACCATGGGTGATGCTAATTGATCATACCTAAAAAAAAGTGAGATTAAGCAAAGTTAGTTTAAGATCTAGCAAATGAGAAAAATAAAAATCAAGGTTACAAGTTAAGACATCAATATACTAAAATGGTTAGGGTGTTATTGAACATATTGTCACTTTGAGAATATAGAGCATAGAAGAGAGAGAGAGAGAGAGAGATGCAGAAATCGTGTCCCCTTAGGGTTCCATCACTTCTCATTATATAAGCCCTATTAACAGAATCCTAATACAAATCAAATTGATGAAGATGCATTATTTTCATTGCTTAAAATTGTGACCCTCTTTCTAGTCTATGTCAAAATGCCTTTAATTGGTACAGTTGCACCTTACTGAGTCGTCCTCACAATCTCAAAATAATAATCTTTTAGGATTTTATTGAGAACATATGAATCAAAATCTAATTAAGGACATGACTAATAGTTATTACGTCATTAGGAGAAACAAATCAAGTTACATGATTTAGCAAGAAGAAGAGAATTCAAGTTAGCTGTCATATTGAAATAACTCAAGAAGTAATGAAATGCAGTAACCTTAAGAAAACTACCAGTTTGTGGAGGCCTGTTGTCAATTAGGGTTACTATCGAATCCATGGTGCGCTTCAGAGTTGGTAAGGAAGAAAGGATCAGATTCTGGTTGGAAACTTGCGTGGGGAAAGCGCCTTTGGCTTCCCAATTCCCTTTCTTTCTTTGCAATAGTGATGGCTCGGTTATGGTCAAGGATTGCTTCTCTAAAAATGGTGGCCGAGTTGTTTGGTGTCCCGTTTTAAGAAGAAATCTCGTGGAGGGGGAAATTGAAGAATTTGTTCCTTTGCTCTCTGTATTAGATAGTGTCTATATCGCAGATCAGGGGAAGGATAAAAGAGTTTGGATGGGAACAGTTGAGGGTGCCTTCTCCCTGGCATCTTTTTTCTTGGTCATGAGGGGGGATTCCTCGTCGCTTATTCCCTTTGACAACGTTTGGAAGTCTAGAGCTCTGCCTAGAGTTCCGGCATTTGCTTGGTTGGCTATTTTTGAGCTATCCTTACCAATTACCATGGATAATCTCTGTAAGTGCAATATCACTATCGTGAATGGCTGCCCTATGTGTTTGTGGGATGTAGAATCACAGAATCAGTGGACCACTTACTTCTTCATTGTGAGGTGGCTCGTTTATTGTGGATTGCGATTCTATTGTGGTTTGATGTCAGCTGGGTTTTGCAAAATTCAACGGAAACTTTGTATCAAGCTTGGATGGTTAGGGTTGGTTCTGATAGAGGAAGGATGATGTGGAGAGCCCCGTTTTTGCAGTCTTACAGACTATGTGGAAAGAGAGGAATTCTAGCTGTTTTGAGGGGGTTTCTTCCTCTAAGGAAGCTATGGTGTATAAAGTCAAGTTCCTCATAGCTTCTTGGGTTTCTGTCCTTCCTATTTTCAAGGGCCGCCCAATTGATTGTCATATGAGATGTTCGAGAGAAGTTGCTTTTCAACTCCTTACAGTCCCCAGATTTTGCCTCGTTGGATGCCGCCTCCGACGGGTACTCTCAAGCTTAATTTTGATGGGAGTGTGCTAGGTAACCCAAGGCAATCATGTATCGGAGGGGGTTTTAGACACAGTAAAGGAGTTTGTCTTCTCTCTTTCTCGGGGCATTATGGATTTAGATCATTGAAAGAGGCTGAGCTTATTGCCCTTCGTACAGGTCTTCAAGAAGCTGCCACGAGGGGATTTAAGAACTTCATGTGGAGGGTGATTCCTTTTGTGCGATAGGGTGGGCCATGGGTTCTTCTAAGCCTATGGCATCTAGCGGACCTGTGTGATGAGGAGGTTTTGGCGTCCAGGCTCAATGTCTCCTTTGCTCTCATCATGAGGTCAGCGAATGAGGTTGTGGATGCTCTAGCTAAAAGGGGTGTTAGGAGTGATGATCTTGTTATTGAGATTTTTAATTCTGTAGCCACTTGACCTAGTACTTAGGGGTTTGTTGTTTCCTTTTCTTTTGTTTGGTTTCCTTTGTCGTTTCTCAGTATATGTCTCATCTGTTGTTTGGCTTTTAATAAAATTGCATTACCATTCAATATATATTTATATATATATATACGCCTGCTATCATACATATACCTCTCGTACCCTAATACGGTATGAGGAAGCTAGATGGGCCCACTTCGGCTCCACTGATCACTAGACTAGGGTGTGGAAAGATCTGGGTAGGCCCTGGACATCAAAAACAGGATCAATCTCATGCCTCTTAAGCCTTTGATCTGTGACCCACAAGTTTAATGACCATATTTGGTTTGGATTGGTGATAAGTGGGGCCACCATGTTACCTCATATCATAATACGATACGAGGTGCATGTACCAAAGCAAAATTATATACATATAGTAGTGATCCAGTGCACACAGTGTGCATGGTCTTACAATGCACACCTCGCTGTGAGGCCCACCCTGGGGCACATGCTACCCATCTAGGGATGGGTCCTAGGGTGGATTGGATAATTTGATTGGAACATACTTGCGTAAAAAATTAGGGGCCCACATGATCATCATAACCCCTTAATCAGCGATAAAATTGGAACCCCTTGAGCAAAAGCCCACAAATTTTGACAGCTTTATATTAAAAAAAAAAAAGAAAAGAAAAGGTGTAGTCGATCCAACGGGCCATTCCATTTGAATGGGCGCAAAGTACAACCCCTGGGATCCAGTGAAGTTTCCTGATTTTGTGGCCCACTCAATGGGTGATCACATGGGCCCCACTACGTGGTGCTCATCATAAGACTCTTGCACACTGTATGCGCTGGATCTCTCCCGCACACGTATTCCATCCTTAAGAATGGAATGGTTTGGCCTAAGGGGCCCATCAAGAAGTAAGACAGTAAGCAGGACAAGGTGTTTTTAAGGTCCTTGCATGACCTACCTCTTTGCAAAAAATGGGAACCATCAAGCTAAGGGAGTGGAGGGCATCAAAGACGTACAAATCCTCAACAATAGATAAAGTCCGATTGGTGTTAAATTTCCATCATCAATTCAAGGGCTTAGCTGGCTCAAATGAGTGCCAATTCTCCTGTGTATGTGTTGGGTTGGTGTGGGTCGGGAGGCAGAGCAGCTCGCTTTCAACAAAGGCCAGTTTGCACTAGGAATAGTCTGGTTTATGGGGCCCATCTTCCTCCTATGATAAATCCAAGCCCTTTGCTGATTACCACCTCAAAACCCACTAAACCCCCCCACCCCACTCTTGAAATTTTGACACTCATTCGAGTTCCATTGTCCTTCAATTGATCATGCAAATTGTTGGCACCTATCCTAACAACGAATTAGTGGGACAAGGCTACAATGATGATAATGACTACCCCAAAATAATTATAAGGCATGATAATAAGTGTGTGTGTGTGTGTGTGTGTTTGGGGGGGGGGGGGGGGGGGGCGTGTGGGGTGTGGGGTGTTGGTGGAAGTACATACCACTTAATACAACAATTTGGATTGGTCCGTGTGGACAACTTCTCACTGATTGCTTCCCAAGCTATGTTATCTCGCAGCTATCAATGGGAGGAAAATGTTCATTAAGAAGAAAATAGTCAATATTGCAAAAGCACTCCAGACTGCAAATAACCAGATGAATAGCATGAAGGGTATATATGAAAGGCATTTTCAAAATAACTCTAGTACGCCTATAGCAAAATAATTAGCGTGGGACCAAGTTTTGATTTTAAACAATGAAAGAGGAGTTCACGAACCATGCCATGTTTAGTCTTCTTTTCCTCGAACGCCTTCATCCGCAAATCCATGTTAACCAAATCAAATAAAGTTTGGTATTCGTCTTGAGACCACGAACCTATGACATGATTAGTAGAAAAGAACAAAAGATGATTTGATCAACATGGAGGTAAGTATTGCATACACAAACTACCTAAAACATATCATTAGATTTAATTACCAACCATTTGTATTGATTTTCTGTGGTGATGAAAAGAGTTCCTACCTGAACCACTTTATGATTTTATTGAGTTTTTTCCTACACGTAAAAGCAATGAATTCCATGCAATGGAACATGACCGTTCAGCTAAAATCTCTGAATTTGGAAACAAATTGGGAATTCTGACCAGACAGAACAGCATCCACCCGAAATTTAGGGGGATTGTCAATTTCGGTTCATTGACCAAAAACAAATAGTTTCAGCTAGTTCGGCCAAAATGAACCAGAATTGACACCTAGGTTAAAAATAGAGATGGTAATCACATCGGTCAATCATCTCAACCATTTTCCCCTATATTTCATTTTTCACGAACTCAATGTGAAGAACAAGTTTCTTCATGGAGATCTGACCAAAGAAATTCGCATGGCATATTGGCATTGTCACATGACTTTACTCTTAGAGATAAAAATCAAATATTAATCACCAAAATTCTGAGAAAAAAAAAAGGCAATTTAAATCATATATAGATCAACATAGCTCTCAAGAAAAACATCCCCATCCTTTGATCAGGACATTGACTAGGGTTTCTTATGTCATTTGTGTGGCTGCATAGATTGAGTTGGTCGAAATGAGTTTTGAACAGACAATGTAAAATGAGAAAATATGGGAATGAAGATGAGGGTCCATTTAAAAAAAAAAAAGGTTAGAAAAGGGGGTTAGAAAAAGGGATTGCGTTCTTCTGATGCTGATGCTCACATATCATGTTAAAGTTTTAAATCATTGGATGTCCGAGGACATCTCCATTAAAAAAATATACATATATATATATGAGAGAGAGAGAGAGATCATGATAAATAAGAGTAGATCTATAGAAGTTGTAAATCATTGGATGTCCAAGGCCGCCTCCAAAATATATATATATATATAAAAGTCGAAAGCCCCACATCAACACTGCAATAGCATATTACAGCAAGAATATTTGAAGAAGCTGATTCCTTCAAATGGTTACAAGTCTAAGAGCTTATTTGGAAGCTCAGAAAAAAATTTGTATATGAGATGGTTGGCATGAACCAAATTTGCAATTGAGAATCTGAGATAATAGTGGAACCAACTTTCACTTCACAAAATGGAAAGCCTTTGATTATGTCAAAGACACAAAAGTAAAGATTCAATTGCAACCATCGGCATTTCTTTTTCTCAATAGTCAATTGAAACCATAGTTGTCATTACATTCAATTTATAGTCAATTTCGCCCAGAGCGTTCTGGATTTTGCCTGGGACTGGAATACCACAGAGAGTTGTCGGGTCCCATTCCCGTCAGTCTGGCCAAAAATTTGACTGTTCATGCCGGAATGGTCGAAATCACGTTACCAACTTCAAAGCAAAATATCACATGTAATGGGGAATAGAGAAGAAAACAGAAAAATAGGAATGAGGAAAAGGAGGCTTTAAAGCCTTTTATTCCAATACTATGAATGTCAACTGTGCACCACCAGTTGTATAGTTGGCTATACAAGCTTTTAGAGTAAAGACCCTAGAAAATCTGATGACAATCAATTCTACTCATCATTACAATTCTTTCCTAATGATAAGATACCTATTTGACATGATTGGGAGCCAAAAGGAAAAAGGCATTGCAAATAAATAAAAACAAATTATTCAATGACAGGGTCATCCAGAGTCTAGAGTTCACTCTTTAGAACGATATTATCCATGACAAGGATTAAAATAGTAGTCATGGCAAGCGTAACGGCCAATAGCCAAAACGCTACGTAGCAGGCGATATGTAGTGGTTGCGACGATACGTAGCAGCGTAGCGGTGTGAATTTTTTAACTGATCAAAAGAATACAAATATTGTGTAGCAGTCAATCTTGTGTATTTTTAGTGATTTGGAACTATATAAGCATAGAGACAACTTTAGGAAACACTATTAAGGAGAAAAAATAGGGAAAAAAATGTTTTAAATTAAAATAGATTGGCTCTACTAGGTCTTACACCGTAGCGCCGCTATTTTCAAAATAGTGTGGCGGCCCCAACCAATACGACCGAAAATGCAGGCGCTACGCTACATAGCGGGCGCTATTTTAAACCATGATCTGTGGACCCCACATGGTCCACCTATTCTGATGGTGGGCCGCACCATCTATAAGTTAACCTCTGGGCGATCAAAGGGGTGTAGAACCCAAGTAGATTTTGTCAATAACTAGTAACACCAAAAGCTCGAGTTGTCAGTGAACAGCATAACAATATATAACAACACCCCGTTCAAACGGGAGGCCGTTCGAATTTGAAACCCAACAGACAGTACAGAACGGAACGGACCAGACAGATGGAGGTAGCATGCCTCCCAGGGGTTTCGAAGTCGTTACCTATGGCTATGATACCATGTTAATAACCAGAAACACCAAAAGCTCGAGCTGTTAGTGAACTACAAAACAATATATAAAAACAAATTTGGGCCCCTTTAAGCCTATTAACCACAGCTCCAAAATCCAGTGTCCTGCCATTTGGCTTTCTATTTTCTGAGTTTCAGAAATTATAAAATCACCACTTAAATTTCCTGTTAACTCAAAACAGTCCCCGGCCCAAAGTGATGGAAAACGCTACAATCTTGGACTGTTTTGGGTTCTCTAGGTGCATAGCCTCCCCACACATGGGTCCAAACCCCATGTGTGCAATCATTCGCTTCTAAATACCCTGTATCTTGTCCAAAAATGCAATCTTCAGCAATATCTAGGCCAACCACATCAGTTGCCCCTCTAAAAGGGTAAGGTGAGGGCTGTTATGGTCATTAGGCATTTAGACCCTCAAATATTCTCAGGAGAAAGCCCATCTGTTAGGGCTTTCTTCTCCCTAGCGCAGTAATGAGCCCGTCCACAGCGAGCATACGAAGCCCATTAGATTTCATTTTTTTCCCATTTTTTTATAACAGTAAATTTGATATCAAAGGAAAAAGGCAACAAGAAGAGAAAACAACAAACAGAATACAAACTAAATAAGAGACAACAGAAGAAAGTTAATCATCAAATGAAATAAATAAACAATGCACTCCCTCCCTTGCTAGACCATCCGCCTCATAGTTTTCTTCGCAAAGAACATGATGAAAAGTAGCTCCCAGCTGATCCGATATATCTATAATTTCCTCCACCAAATCTGCCAAAAGCCAAGGGTAAGAAGCCCTTCCAGATCCCCATTGAATTGCTGAAAAAGAATCTCCGTTGATGAATGCATATAACCTCCCAACTTTTGTAATTCACAGCAACCAACCAATAAAGCAAACACTTCAGCCCCGTTAGAATCCAAAGAACTCACTGGCCCCGAATATTTTTCAACTCATCTTTCTTTTTTACTTCTCCCAAATTTTGCTCAATTGAACATTTAATCCATTAACAGGTTCCAAGTGCATTATCTTCCAGACATTGCCCAACGTACAAGCTTCTTCCAACCTCATACACCCCCCCCCCCCCCCCCCCCCCCCCTGTTTTTTTCATCCCCTTGAGGTAAGATTTTTTATTTTAATTTTTAATTACGTATTAGTTCTTTTGAGATAAATCAGTCGTAAAGTAGATTTTTTTTTGTTGCTCTAGTACACACCCTCACGCACTAGCCAAGTCCCTTTTCAATGTACCCAAGAATCGATCCCTAATTGTATCTATGGATAGGGAGATGCCTGACCACTTGGGCTACAAGTAGATTGGCATAAAGTAGCACTTGATCATATTTTTTTCATTATTCAATCACGTCCTTTTCGGAATCAACCAGAATGCCAGAACGTTCTACAAGTGAAAGCTGGACGCCGGAACAAAATTGACAACTATGATTGAAACGAAGGTTCATACAAAATTTCTTACTATTCAAAAAAAGAAAAAAGAAAAAAAAAAACTACTTCCTAATGTGGCTACCTATGAATAGTTAGTTATCTATGATGCCTAGATATGGATATGGAAATCGGCATGAATACGAGGATCAGGGATACGACACTGCCCTTTTGGAAATTGAGGGCAGATATGGATTTCCCTGACCCAGTTTTTTCTTTAAAACATTTTTGAAGTAATGAAATTATCATTTACATTCCTTTTTAACATTTTTTATGTTGAAAAATAAGAAAAATAAAAGAATTATATGAAATATTGGACCTACTAAGTTGGATATGCTAAACTTGTACCACAAAAAGTATCAGTGCGGTTTAAGGTACCAATACAAGTGTGGTAACGGTCCCAAACTAACACAGTGGGGATCTACAAGTATCCAGATATCATAGTCAGGAATTGCCGATTTACCATACACAATAAGTGAGATGAATGGCACAAAGGCTCTTGATCCCACGCTTCATCAATGGGATGCCTGCATTGATGGACAGAAAGATTTTTTTTTTTTTTAATGGTATTGATGGACAGAAAGATGCTAGACGGTTACTTCACAATAAAGACAACAAGTCGGGTAATATATGAGGATCATAAAACATTTTATGCAATAATCTTTTAACTGCATTCCATGTGAAATAAGACATTTCTCCGAGATCCATTAATTCAAGATGTCAAATACAACATACCTCTCTTCAAGTTGGGCAGTTTTGACCTGCGCCATGCATCTTTTATATGAAACCGATGTTTGCCCATCACGTCTGCCAGTGCTTTCCAATTGGGTCCATGTTTCTCATAATGTCTATGATTTTGAGTTATCATAACAGCAGATGCAAGGGAAAATTGTAATTAACAAGAGCATAACATTTTCCATGCTGATGTAATCAGGTAAGTGTATTTTTCAAAATATAACTTGGGGAATAAAAGAAGGATGAGAAACCAATCTCAACGAGCATAATCAGAGTAACCAAATGAATTCAAAGTACCTTCTGAGAGCATCATATTCATCAGGTTCCCATTTACGCTCCTCACTTCTTTCATATAGCACATGAGCTCGGTAATAAACGGCCCTATACGGCCGCCAAGGTAAGGCGGATCCTGCAATCAACACCAAATAACTGAGAACTGAGTAAAGAACCGCTCAATGCTACTCACAAAGGCCACAAGGAACCAAAGGTAGAGGGGCAGCTATAAACACTACCTACAACTTCAAACCTGTACAGGGAAGCAGATATTGTGATTTTAGTTTATTAAAACTGAAAATGTGAAGAAAAGTAGTAGTAGTAGTAGCAGTATCATGTATCTCATTATCATTATCATTATCATTATTATTATTATTGGTGACATGACTTGGTGCAACCTATCTGAGGATTTGGCTTAAGATTGATCGGAAAGGAGACACAAAAGTCGTGTAGCCGACCCCACAAAGTTGGGACAACGCTTTGATGATGATAATAATGGTGACACAACTTGAACCCACGACCTCAAGGTTTCAATAGTGTGCACCTTCCACTGTGCTGCAGGCTCTTGTCAACAAGAACCATAGATTAAAGTCACATATCAAATGAAAACCAATGCCAATAGTTGTTCCTTGAGTTTCATACACAGTTTGATAGAAAGAGGAATATAGGGGCAGTTGAAAACTGTCTACTATGGGCGATCACCAATATATAGTGTCTTTCGTTAAGTGGCCAACTACAAAATCAATCTATACAAGGGCCAAAAGAAAGGAAAAGGTAAAAATAAGCTATATGTACCGCATTGGAGGCAGTATTTTAAATGGTCACCCTTCGCCGAACACCGGTGCTCACAATAAGGTGAGCACCACATGTGCTAAAAACCTAGTGGGCCCACCTTAGGATCCATCCAAGTGGGCTAGAAAATAGGGGCTCCTCTGATAGTCACCAATCTTGTGTTTGACACCAATCCGAACGGACTAGACCGTTGGATTGACTGTACACATGTTTTGGTAAGTGAAAAATTGACGGCTGTTGATCAAGTAGTTAGGAGCATAATTCGAGCCTCCGTAACCATACACAAGTAGGCAAGGGGGAGATCTTTCAACATACCTAGCCAACCCCCCACCCCCACCCCACCACAACAAAAAAAAAATCCCTAGGTGGGCCCCATAATGAAGTGTGCTCACGACAAGGTGAGCACCGGTGCTCAGCAGAGGAGGGGACCTAATTTCAATGCCTTCTAATTTATAAAAAAAAAAAAAGCCAGGTAAAAAGAAAAAGGGAAAAACTTTGATACAGTCATATGATACTTTCATAGACAATCTGCTTCAATAAGGTCATTTAAACTACAAATATATTTTAGTAGAGGACATATTATCATTACTTACAAGTTAGTCGAATTGGACATATGAATAGGTCTGGCACAATTTGGACTATGAGCCCTTCAACAAGTCAAACCTTCGGATAGAGTTAAAAAGCAAGCAGTTCAAGGTACTAGGAGAAGGAAAAACTTACAACTGAAATAAATATAGAATACAATATTCTATATTTTATAAAATGCAAGAATAAAAGACCTTTCAAAGTTTGCCACAGGGTAGGATTAACGGTCCAATTTAAAGTAAAGCAACTTTTACTAGTCTTTCTTTTTCTAAAAATAAAAGAAAGCCCGCGATGACTCGATCAACTAAACAGTAAAGAGTAAAACAAAAAGTTAAAAACTCGCCACTAATAACTATAAGACTCATCAATCAAGAAAGGAACTTTCAATACAGCTTTCCTGACTCAACTAGGACTTCTAATTTCGATCAAGACCGGACTTCATCCCAAAGGTATTGAAGGAAGGAAAACACTGAGCCAACTTGGTTCTTGCAGCCAAAAAAAGAAAAAAAACATATGAAGTTTGAAACCCATGTGGCATCTATGGGTTAGCAATTGGGCACCCCACGACCACAGCCCACTTGTATCTGCCATGCCTTTCAGATCTGCATCACTTTCTTTAACAAAAAATTAAGCAGTTTACATTTTAAAATGAAATATAGTTGCTAAATATCCATGTAACGGAAGAGGAAACACAAGGATCATGCTTGAGTTAGGATCACCCAACTTGTGAGAGTAATATTGAGAAGCTCACCAATTTCAAGCCAACATCCTCTCACTTCTGGATGAGACGAACAGTGCAGAATCATATCCAAACCCCGCTCTCCCAAGTCATGAGCCTAGAAACACAGCATAACAGGTAAACTCCATGCACTAACACTAAAACTATAAATTATATCGCATTAAACCACCACCAACCATTTTTTGTCACACAGATCAAATATTCAACTAAAATAAGATAATAAAATGATTAGCCATATCAGAATGCACAATTATAGTGCATTCAAAGGAGCAGGAGGTACTGGAGCACAGAAAATTCATTAATAGAGTGTGGAAAGAAAGATGATCTAAGAATTTTCCAGATCCAACCTAGAATCTAAGAAATTTTTGTAAGTATGCACCAGAAAGGGTTCCTAAAATTTGGACATTACTGAAACAGTAAAGGAAATACAAGTAACAAGTTAAGCATTAATTAGAAAATAAGCATTTTACATATGCAACTCAAAATAGTTTATGAGAACACAACAATCCAACAAGTTTCTTATAATAATGATGATAGGAAACAAACCAGGTAAAAATCAATATATTGTTTCTCATAAAGTTCTGTAATTATTAATTAATGGGAATAACAAAAATGTTTATTCAGTTGTTTGGGACTTAATGTCTTCAAAACCATGATGCTTCGGTTGCTTATCAGTTGTGATATTTGTTCAACCCACTTGTCCTTAAAGCTTAGAGAAGATGGTGTAGCCATGTAGTGCACAACATTTTCTCCCCATCCCAAGAGTTAGGCATCCTTGGTTGGCAGCCAACCATGCTTGCACTTATTTGTCTGCAAACATGGCCGAAATAAAGGTTGGAGAATTTTCTCCTACGAGCAATGGGATGCGGGAGCTCACATCCCAACCCTCCATAAGGCGAGTCTACGAATTTCACGGATGGGCATGTTTCAAGACTTACTTAAGCATTAGCAAATATCTGTGTAGGATAGGTAAAGAATATGAACAACCCACTCAAATACCAAGAGTTGTGCCACAGTAACCCTAAAGCATAATTTATCATGCCATAAATTTAATCATACAAACCTATAATGAAAGGATGTATTCTTTCCTTTCCAAGTATACACACGTATGTGTGTTGAACCAGTGTATAGGTATGAGTGTTGACCTGGACATGTGAATGCACTGATCCTTCTAAACACTAGCCCGGAGAATGAACACTGGTTACTCCTCCCCTTCTTTGCCCAAAAACCTTCGATACATATGCCCAGCCATTTCCTTGTTGCACGGCAATGCAAGCAATGCATACATTACTTGTCTGATACAAACCTATTTAAAGTACCACACTCAGTCCTATTCATTTCTCTATAACCATTTATCTTTTTTCTTTAAGGAAAAGTGAATTAATAACTTATAAATAGGTTAGGGAACTTAGGGATGACCAAGTGGTAAAGGCTCCCACTCTGAACCCACCAGGGATCAATTCCTAGTGGGTGGCTTTACTTCTCTCCGACTTAGCCACTGAGCCAAGTAAGCAAAAAAAAAAACTCATAAATAGGTTAAAACTATTAGAGTACTAGCTATCTATGGAAACATATAGAAGACAGTATATCCTAATAAAAGATGTCTAACATATCGTACAACTTAACACTAAACTATGACTACTGGCCATAGACTACTTGAATGCTTGCAACTCTGAAAATAACCATCGAATCATGATGCATATCTTTCCTGTTAAGAGGTTTCAGTGAGGTGACTAGTGGTTAACTCCAATTGGTTACCCTTCAGCTTGAAAAACACACACATGTACAGCTAGGAAAAGCGGGGGGAGGGGGGAAGAAATTTCAGTTTCATGGTTAGACTCAATCTTAACCAAAATTAGTAGTTTTCGCTAATTAAAAACTGTTATAGGTAAAAAAAAAAAACACATAAAGATAAAAAATGAAAAATGAACCATCAGTTAGTTGCAACGTTTCTGAGCAAGGATTTATATCAAATACAACGAATTTTAACGAGTAACAAGCAAATCCAAATGCCAAGTAGGATACTTTCCAAGAACCTTCAAGTCATTATAGGACTTACCCTTATATAATTCTCAACAGATTCTTTGACCAATGCATCCTCTTTTTTTGAAAAGCGCTTGCCTTGGACCAAATTGTCTTTAAAATCCTGCTCGTCATTTTCTGTGTCATTAGACAAAGGATCGTCCTCCTCATGCTCTATGTCATCAGGCAAAGTATCATCCTCCTCATGTTCTTTGTCCTTAGACGAAGGGAACACTTCCACTCGCTCTGAAAAGCTTACACTTTTAGATTTTTTCTTTGGTGAAAAATTAGTTGAGTGATCAGCATTAACTTTCCTTTTCTTTATATTCAACTCCCCATTATTAACGTTCACTTTTGCAGCCTCTTTATCTTGTGCTCTCTCATCAATCTCAAATCCTTCATCTGATATTTCTTTTGAAATGGATTTTACTGCTTCCACCTCTTCCTCCCTGACATTCTTACTCTTTTTCTTCTTATCTTTCCCAAATTTAACACCTACAGCTTCCTGCTTCCTATTCAAAGCTATACAAACTTCATCACTTGAACCCTTTGTATCTTCTACTTCCTTTCTTCCGTTAGTAGGCTCTCCAGCAATGGCCTGTGTCAAGCAAGATTCAATACGCTTCCCATTCTTCCCCTCCTTCACATGCTCCACTTTTTTCTTACCCTCTCCACTAGTTCGATCCTTATCTTTTCTGACCTCCTTGACATTTGAAACCTTCCTCAATTCCTGCACATCTTTCTCGTTATCCATACTCTTTATGTTATTGTTTCTCTTATTATTTCCTATAACCTTTTCATTTAAAACCTTACTCTCTTTCACATGGTCGTTTTTACTAGCTACAGTATCGGGGCGATCATTATAGTCTTCTCCGGCCTCTTCGTAATGTGCAACCTTCTTCCTCACCTTAACATCCTCCACCTTCTCAACATCCTCTCCAATCATATGATTGCTATCTTCTCTGATCCTTTCATCATCTGCAGCCTTTTTCTTCTTCTTATGAGAACATTTCTCCATGTCATCACCTCTCTTCCGCTCTTTGCTTTTGTTCTTATTATCACCAACCTTTACTGCTCTAACCACATTGTAAGAATCAATGCCAAGAGAATGCCTTTCCCTGTCATTATCTGTACATTCTATGGTGTCAGTGCCCTTTTGTTTCTTCCTCTTATCATCTTTTGATTTTTTTCTGATCTTCTCTACTCCATTGTTGTCACTAAAATACACATGATGAGAGGGCAAATCCTTGTCAATTACTCCTCCATATTCAGTCAACTCTTCTGCAATAGGACTTGTATTCTTCTTCATCTTATTGTCTGTTTTGCTTTTTGTGCCCCTCTTCTGGAGCTCACCTACTTCCTCTTCCCACATGCGAATCTTACTTTGTCTTACATTCCTGATCATCAGACACAACAAGTTAGAGGAAAAAAACATCAACTTTCTATCATGTACGTAACTTCAACAGACTTTGAACTCAAAGATAATAAAAGATCTCACCATAACAAAATGGCTTGTTGAACTCAACTTTAATTCCACAAATTCTTTATCTTCAAAGATATCTAATAATTTTGAAAACTCCCTCTGCAAAATAGAAGCATTGCTGTTGTAAGCTAAACAAATTAGCAAAACTGGAGATGCAATTGAAAATACCAAAAGTTCTAGATGAATCTCAAACCCAGTCTATCTTTGCCGCTCTCTCATTTGGAAGAAGAAGAAGAAGAAGAACAACAACAACAACAACAACAAAAAAAGTACAAAAGAGGGACATGCCACTTGTGAGAGACCAGATCTTAGGCAACCCAAATATGATGCTCTCATGCAAAATATGATGATTATGACACAGATGCCTGCCCTTTTAAGTCATCACCAATGGCAACCCAAGGAGTCTTCACTCTTCACACAAGGGGAAACTCTTGTTCAATTACCACTGCCCATAGTGATGACTCCAGCGGGCACCTGCAGTGAATGCATTGAGACTCCATCCATCAGTGGGTCCTATCAAGATCGATATCAAATATTCTGGCAAATGGAAACATTGGTTTCCTAATGCAGCAGCATTATCTGTCCATTGGAACAAGTCTTGTGGTCCAATTGTGGGACCCAAGCAAGTTTAGGAATTCTTTAGTAATTGTTATCAGTTTCTAATTTTTATTTAAGAAGTTGTATTTAGGAGTAGTTTCTAATTTATTCTGTGTGTTTCCTAGTTTTGTTAGAATTGTTTTAGGGTAAGTATTTTATTATAAATAGAACATTGTAGAGATCAATGATCTCATATTAAAGATTATTGGAGTTAATAAAATTTTCCTATGTGGGTTATCGTTGGAGACTGTTCTTCTTCGAGTGATTGTTCTTCAGAACCCTAATTGCGCTCTGGCACTTGCATCCTAACCCGAGGTTGCATCAATTGGTATCAGAGGCGTGATTACCCATATCCCACCTTCCGTTCCATCCCACCGCCTAATACGAACTTTCTAGCTACCTCGAGCTATGGTACCCAAGTTACAGCACTGCTCAAAGAGGAAAGCTGAGAGGATAAAATCTCAGATGGGAGATTGCACCATAATAGTAGTTTTGGCAGAAAATTCAATGAATATCTTTTATTACTATCTTCTTACATTAAATATAGACTCTACAAGCCTCCAACGACTATAGTACAGGACTTCAACTATCCCCTAAGAAGCTGCTCCATATTGTCGAGCAACTCAAACAAGTTATAACGTGCAAAGACTCTTTCCTTATTCAAAACAACTCAGTCTAATAGTTCCAATTATGGTGGACTTACAAAACAGAACACAACTCAAATAAACAACCTGACCCACAACCTAACCCACACATGCATATACCTATTAAGAAACTACTCGTATCATTCCACCCCTCTTAAATTAACCTTGTCCACAAGGTTAGCATCTGCCAGTGACTGCCACTTCGAGGACCTTATAGTCGGAAAAGTCTTCCACATAAACTGCCTTATATGGACATGAACATAAGTAGTTTGGGCTGAGTTATGTCCTATGGATTTGGCCCTTCCTTTTGTAGCACAGTTGATAGAAAATGTTGTAGCTTCTGTAATAGACTTCAACACGCCGCGAAAATGCGCTGTAAGGGACTTATCCCAAGTTGCTTTGTATGGGGCATCTGATCCAAGTGTGTTAATGGCTACCGAATTGTATCTACTTTGGTCTCTTGACCTAGCAGCCTCTTGTTTTTGTAATGATGAAAATGATTGTCCCACAACAAGTGCTTTTAAGGCGTGGGGGCACTTCACATATCCTTGTAGAGTTCCTGCACTTACACCTGACCTAAGAACCAATGGGTATGAATTGAAATCTACCCTCTCTGACAGATTGGAAGAAGAATCCAGCGGTACATGATACAGATTATCATTAGTGGCGTCAAAGTATGCGAGGAATTCATCAAGCATTTCAAATCCCGATGCACCAACATCATCACTATTTGAGAGTTCATCCATTTCTATGAAGAATTCATCTTCAATTGGAGGTTGATTATGGGTAGGAGAATCAACATAGATCATTTCATCATCAGATACTTCACCAATATGAGTATTAGCCCCCACAACACTAACATAAAAATACACATAACCACTAATCAATGCAATCCGCACGAATAACATTCTCCGGGGCATTTCATCAAACAGTTGGTGTGCCATGTGAATCACCACATTCTTCAGAATTGATCCACTCTTCTGGAGTATTTGGCATAGCATAAATGCGCCCTGAGCGCCTCCCACAACACCATTCTTCTTCCAGTTAGTGAGGGGACCTTAGAAGACATCTTTGGATAACTTGACGAATCTCGATTGTGTTAGATTTCATGCTAGGAAGCACATCTTCATTTAGACCAAGCCCTTTACTAATGCCCCCATCTTCCTTGAGTGCTCCTGCTCCCAATAGTATTAGAAGAGTTAGTGCATTAGTGTTTCCACATGTCAATGAAGGACTGACCTTCCACGAATATATAAGGAGTGGGAAATACCATGGAATGATCTGTTCAATTACTCCAGTCAGTTTATGCAAAGTCTGTACATGGCGCCCCCCATCAGCGAGACCAACGAGACCATGAATCTTACCCGCCCAACCAGCATAATACCAGATCAAACAGATCAATATTGGAACCTTGATCGAGACATTGATTACTAAATTCTCATCCAATTTCCCTCTAAATTGTCTAAGAAATTTCTGAATTTTATCAACAAAATTAACACCATTAAAACCCCATATTCTATTCGGAAAAAAAAAAAAAAAACCTTCATAGGAGTACTTACAAGAAGACGAATCCGTGAACACGCTACATCATAATCAACCACATTCTCATTCAAAAAGATAAAATCTTTCATCGAAATCGACTCTACATGGTGACTCTCTTGAACTGAAAGCACCCAATTTCCAGAGTTGCAGGGATGTGGATCGCCCAATCCGACATTTCCATAATTGCAGAGATGTGGATCAGCAATTATGATCAAATCATCTTCAGAGGAGACACTTTGACCACTTCCACATAATCCAATCAAATCATCGTCTTGGGAGGAGCAGTGCCAAAGCCCAGGCTCAACAACAACATGGTTTGCCTGAGATGCCTTCCCAGTTGATATTTCTGCAGACCAGAGGTTCTCTAGGCATTGTAGTATCTCTGTTAGCATTTTGCCATGGCGTTTGGAGGTCTCCTTCAACTCGACTTGAGACTACTGTAGGCTATAAAGTTGTTCTTCCATTTGAGCAATAATGGTATTATCCATCATCTCAGAATCGAAATGCTCTGATACCAATTGATACGAACTTTCTAGCTACCTCGAGCTATGGTACCCAAGTTACAGCACTGCTCAAAGAGGAAAGCTGAGAGAATAAAATCTCAGATGGGAGATTGCACCATAATAGTAGTTTTGGCAGAAAATTCAATGAATATCTTTTATTACTATCTTCTTACATTAAATATAGACTCTACAAGCCTCCAACGGCTATAGTACAGGACTTCAACTATCCCCTAAGAAATTGCTCCATATTGTCGAGCAACTCTAACAAGTTAGAACGTGCAAAGACTCTTTCCTTATTCAAAACAACTCAGTCTAACAGTTCCTATTATGGTAGACTTACAAAACAGAGCACGACTCAAATAAACAACCTGACCCACAACCTAACCCACACATGCATATACCTATTAAGAAACTACTTGTATCACTGCCACAACCAATCTCCATCTTCGTCAAGATCCAAAACTCCAGCCCCTCACCACCACAGAACCTCTCCGACGAATCCCTCGCCATAAACACAATCCAAACCTAATCCTCCAAACCGAGGCGCCTGCGACCAACATACCTATCACAAAACCCTGGAAATCCACCGTTCACCCATCTGCTATCCCAATCCACCAAATCAACTAAACCAGTAGCCCACCCACTTTAGAAACACCATACCCGAACCTTGACCCCATCCGGCACACACCCCCCCCCCCCCCCCCCCCGCCAAACCCCCATTCACGGAACCCCAATTGCCCTTCCCAATCTCCAGCCCCGTCGTTGTCGACTTCTAGTCCAAAATCCCAACCCAGAGACCAAAAAAAAAAAAATCAGAAGAAGAAGACGAACAGAACAACAGAGACGAAGAAGAAAAGCTCGAGGCGTACCGTGCACAGAGGACGACCGCCGCCAGCAACTTCATCGCTGCACCACCTCAGTCGGACCCTAGGACCATCGCTGTCACCACCGTTGTAACAACAGCACCAGCACCTCTTCCCACCCTTCACTTCAGCTTTGGGTAGTTGTGAACGAGAAAGGGAACTCAGAACCCTTCCTTCGTTTTTCTTTCTTCTTGGGCCTAGAGGAAGCCCACACGTGCCAGCCACTTGGGCCTCATCTGAATTTGGGCCAAGTCCATCTCAGGCCTAGCTCAAGTTGATTTATAATCCTGACCCATTTACACAAAACACCCAGTACCACTTCTAATATCAGCATAGAATTAAAGGCCCGGGTTTGACCAAGATCAACGGTAAGATCGTCTTTTCGCGATACCAGCCTCATCCAATCTCAGATTTCTAATCCGTTTTCACCAACGTGATTGTGGAAATCAGATCTACACATCAGGTCAGTCAGAAATTTTAGATTTTCATTAACCAAAGATGCCTCCCAAGAAGCAGGTTGACGCGGAGTCCTCCTCTCATAATGATGATGATTTGAGGAGCGCAGTTGCGGCATTATCGGTAACTGTTAATCAACTATCCGCAACGATGGTTCAAATGCAAGCTCAATTACAAGAGTCTCTTGAAACAATTGACACCCGATTAAGTAATTTGGAAACTAATCGGCATGAAGAAAATCATCGGGATGATGGAAGACATAATCGGAATCAACGAAATCCACATGCAGTCAATGTTGATCGTGATTTGGGTATTAAAATCGTGATTCCCGAATATGATGGAAAGCCGAAACCAGATGAATTCATGGATTGGCTAGTGTGTGTTGAAAATATTTTTGCACACAAACCAATGACGGATGGTCATAAGATGACACTAGTGGCAACTCGATTTCGCAATTATGTTGCGATCTGGTGGGCCGAGTTGCAGAGGAAGAGAAGAAACCAACAAATTGACCCCGTTGACATATGGACCGAGATGAAAAATCTGTTGAAGCAAAAATTCTTCCCTGTCAATTACTCAAGAGATCTGCGTGCAAGTTTTCAATATTTAAAACAAGGATCTAAGATAGTTGTTGAGTATTCTGAGGAGTTTATGACCATGCAACCTGTTATGGTTTAGATGAAGAGGAGGCTGTCTTAGTTGACCGATATTTTAATGGCTTACACTTGACATACAAGATATCCTCGCATTCAAACATTTTGATAATGTTGATGAGATTGTTCAACATGCTATCAAGGCTGAGGGGATTGCAAACCATCAAGCTAGAAAACTTAATACATCTAAATGGGTTACAGAAGAATTTCTCAATTGCAGGGTCTAAACCGAGTGATTCCTCGGAGAGTTTTCACCAAGCCCGAAGGTCAAAATAGGATTACACGCTATAATTGTAAACAACAAGGGCATTGTGCAGCGGAGTGTCGAAAACGCATCCACCTCATTGAGAATGAAAGTGATGTGAAAGATGCACCAGATGATGATCTTGAAGAGAATGACACAGAGAAAGTGCAGGACATTCTGCTGGAGGAGGATATTGATTCTCTTATGGTAATTACTGACACTCTCTTAATTACCGAGAAGAAATGGTTGAGAGAAACTATTTTCCGCTCCAAATGAACAGTCCATGGTCAAGAATGCATAGTAGTTATTGATGGAGGAAGTTCTCAGAACATTATATCTCAAGCTCTTGTGGATCGATTGCAGCTAAAAGTTCGAAAGCATCATCGTCCTTATTTTGCTAGGTGGTTAATGACAGGTGATGAAGTGCAAGTACAGTATGCATGTCCCATTACCTCTTCTGTGGGAGAAGACTATACAAATACAGTTTGGTGTAATGTAGTACCCATGGATAGTTGTGATATCTTATTGGATCGTCCATGGATGTATGACAAGAATGGTACTAATGGAATGCGTGACAACACGTACACATTCATGCATGGTGAAAACTAAGTAACACTCTGTCCTATGAAGCCGGCACCACCAAAGAAAGGGTCAAGTTCTCGCCTCATCCAAGAAGCGCTTCAAGTGCACACTATTTACAAAAGCAACATCAAGAAGAAGAGTCGAGTTCAATGTCGAACGCTTTTCCAACTCGGGGAGAATGATGCAACAGCATTATATGTCCGTTGGAACAAGTCTTGTGGTCCAATTGTGGGACCCAAGCAAGTTTAGGAATTCTTTAGTAATTGTTATCAGTTTCTAATTTTTATTTAAGAAGTTGTATTTAAAAGTAGTTTCTAATTTATTCTGTGTGTTTCCTGGTTTTGTTAGAATTGTTTTAGGGTAAGTATTTTATTATAAATAGAACATTGTAGAGATCAATGATCTCAGATTAGAAATTATTGGAGTTAATAAAATTTTCCTATGTGGGTTATCGTTGGAGACTGTTTTTCTTCGAGTGATTGTTCTTCGGAACCCTAATTGTGCTCCGGCACTTGCATCCTAACCCTAGGTTGCATCATTTCCCTTTTAAAAGAACATTAAGGAAGAAAATCTATTGAATTTCTGAAGCATATAAGTTAATATGATGATACAAGGCTTTGATGATGATGATGAGTTAATATGGTATCTTTAAATGCCTACAAGAATGATTCTGCAATTGCATTGTGATGGAAAGAATGAATATTGGATCGTCATAATTTGTTATCCTTTTCCCAATCTAAGTTACTCATCTAGGGACATTTGGTATCAGTCATTGCCTTTCAGCACTATATGTTCTTCATTATAGGAGTTTTGTGAGTCTTTGATGGTGTTGAGGGAAATTACTAGCACAAGTGAATGAAACAGTGCGTACAAAATCATTGTTTGGTCCATAGCACAATCTTTATAGTTGTTCAGTTGTTTGGATTTCCCCGTACAAACATGAATAAAATTCACATAGAAAAACCCACGTATCGATCTTTAGTAAAGAAATATCTGAAGCGAACAGAAAAATTTGTATGGAGTTATGCTATATTCTTCTTTGATCTTGTTCCCTTTATGGAAAATAGCATGGTGTCCCCATTGGTGACATAGAAGACCACTGCTCTCCTGCTATTTTTTTCTGCTTTTACTATGGAGGGAAATAGTAATTAGTTGCTGAAGAGAATGAATGGGGGTGATGATGAACAGTCCTGTTTATACTGGAAAGTAGGTAAGGACCAAAGACATTTCCCCTTTCTACCGTGTTTTATCAACTGAAAGGAATACTTGCTTTGCTACACAAAAATTAGTTACTTACCCTTCCTGTTCTTATTGAGGAGATCAAAGCAGAAGGACTTATAAAGACTTCATTGAATGTGGCGCTTCCATTTAACATTCTTGCTGCTTCGGTTTCCTTTCGGATTAGCTTTTTTCTTATGAAAGTAGCATCTACCCTTACTATTCTCCGAGCAATAAAGTGAAGTAATCTTAATCCAATTAGAAAGAACAGTAGGGACACGACAAATTACTATCTCAAATCCCAATTTTATTTTACTTTATTTTTCGAAAATAAAAGATTTGCTATTTTGAACATGAAAGAAGAATGAGGGGAAAATACCTGCCCTGGAGGCTAGAGGAGACTGAGAGAGCTCAAGGGAAGAGAGATGAGAGGAATACCCGCCGGAGAAGAAGGCAGCAGTGCGAGGATGCCGTTGCCGGAGACCCCGATTTGGGGAACTTTTGAAAGCGAGAAAGAAGCTCTCTCTCGTTTTTTTTTCTCTTTTGGAATTGTGGGGACTCGTAGGGCTTTTTAGCCGGGGGCTGGGCCAAACGGGGCTCAAGGCCCCGGGTGCTTACATATGGGTCTGCGAATCCGACCCAAGCCTGACACAAGCCTTAAGGCCCGTTTCTTTACTAAAATTCATGTTTAGAGGAATGGTGGAATTCTAAATTGCCACTAAATTCTGTCATTTCTAAAATCTACGTTTCATTTCCATCTAAAATTTTGCCTCAGAATTTCAACAATTCTAAATTTCATAAAAATCATATGTTTATGGCCACATAAATTCTAGACTATAATTACACATTTTATACATTGTAGTACATGGGATCCACCTTTTGTGGTAGTGAATTTGCGACCCAACTGTAAGAATTATAATGTGGATTGACCTTAGGTATATGGTACATGGGCCCATATTTCAAAAACGAAAGTGGGGGATCCAATTTTATAAATTTGAACATGAACCCATCTTAATAGGAATTGCATGTGCCCGATTTTTTTAATTGCGAATATGGCTGGGCTCACTTTTTTATTGGTAGGAGGGTTCACAGTTGGGCGCCGGAGTTCCAACTAAACTTCTCGAAATTCCAGAATTTCGAAACGCTTTTGGAGGAGTTGGCATTTTGGAATTCGACCTTTTTGGCATTTGAGAATTTTGAATGCCTTGAATACTGAGAATCCTATTAAAAGAATATTGAATTTCTAATATAAACTCTTGAATCTACGGACAGCTTGAATTCTTGTCATAAATGCTTATAAAGAAAATGACCTAAGCTCGTTTGTTTATAAAAGTAAAAATGCGAAGCTCATTTAAGTCAAATGATACGGTGTTTGCCAACCATGCTGTAAGTTTCAATCCTTTTTGTTCGTTTCATTTTTTTCCTCACCCTAAGATTGTTCTTATTCAAGGCGAAGACTATATAGGGCCAGGCTCTCCAAAGCTTAAGCTTAAGGTAATATTTCGTAAGCTAATGCTTATGGGGCCCACCCTTGATCTATCCAAATGAACAAAACACATGACCTTTTTAAATTGTTCATGTCCACTAACTTTTGGTCAAATCCGAAGTTACTGCACCATTTAATTGACTGTACATTAATCCGAATGGATCATTCCTTACACTTTTGGTGCCTAGATGGAGATGATAGAAACCATGGTTGGGGCTGATTTTTTTGCCAAAATGAGGATCTCAAGGAGTCATTGAAATCCCCATATCCACGTGGGTACCGCCACACAATTGAGCTTATCTTATTATAAGCTTTAGCTTAGGAAAATTGGCCCATATATATATATATATATATATGAAAAATACTTAAGTGAGAACTCTCCCTCCATGATTCCGCATATAGTAACTGATCCTGAGAAGCTATTACTTCCTGTGGTTGGGCTCCTCCCTCTTGTCTTAATGCTACATAAAAAAACGGCATTAAGGTGATGAGGCCAGTAAGAACGACAATGAAGGGATGACCAGTTTTCCCAAAAGAGTCGGTTGCTCCGCCATCTGATAAATCAGAGCACCCCCAAGAATATAATTCAATTCATCATAATTTTCTTTCAAAATATGACTTAAACTCCATTAGCTCAATAACATAAATAGTGGGAACAATTTCTACTTATCTATCTACTAAATAGAAGATAATATGCATGGATGTTGTCTCCATAAATGAAGAACTAGATCCGATACACAGATCTCCATGCAATTCAAGAGCAACCTTTTTCTTCCTTGGAGCACAATCCGTGTTTTCAAATTTTATTTCAACCAGAATTTGTCTCACTCAAAGATTAAATAACATAATTGATTGTGCTAATCACAACTCCTATGGAACTATTTTTTTAAGGATGCTTCAACTGATGATGGTGGGCCTTGATATGAATTCTGAACGGTCTGGATTATCATTTATTCGTAGGTAGGGCCCAAAACAACATCTCTACTTCTTTCCAAAAGAAAAAACAAGGCGTACGGCGTTTGACATACGTCTGCGATATAGATATATATATATATAGGGGCCTGCTCCCCTGCACTGCAGTGGAGCTTATTTTCAGCTGGGATCGTGCGGCGGAATGCAACGTGCGGGCGAAACATAAAATGGTTTGTTTTTCGCTGTGCCCGCTAATTTTTCAATTTCCCCCTTCTTAGACCTACCCGCCCCTGTCTCTCTCAAAACTCTCAGCGAAGTTCTCTGTCTCTCGCCTCGCTCTCAGCTCTCTCTCTCTCTCGCCTCGCTCTCTCTCTCGCTCTCAGCTCTCTCTCTCTCGCCTCGCTCTCTCTCTCGCTCTCAGCTCTCTCTCTCTCGCCTCGCTCTCTCTCTCGCTCTCAGCTCTCTCTCTCTCTCGCCTCGCTCTCAGCTCGCCTCGCTCTCAGCTCTCTCTCGCTCTCAGCTCTCTCTCTCTCAGCTCTCTCAGCTCGCCTCGCTCTCTCTCTCTCTCGCCTCGCTCTCAGCTCTCTCTCTCTCTCGCCTCGCTCTCGGCTCTCTGTCTCTCGCCTCGCTCTCAGCTCTCTCTCTCTCGCCTCGCTCTCTCTCTCGCTCTCAGCTCTCTGTCTCTCGCCTCGCTCTGTCTCTCTCGCTCTCAGCTCTCTCTCTCTCGCTCTCAGCTCTCTCTCTCTCGCTCTCAGCTCTCTCTCTCTCTCTCTCCCATCTCGCTGCGGCAAACCCTCTCTCCCTCTTCCGCCATCGCTGCTGCGATCTCTCTCTCCCTCTCGTGTCTGCAGCGTGCTGCTCTCCCTCTCAGCTCGATCTGTCTCTCGCGACTTCATATTTTCATTCGAGTTTTTGACTCCAAGGCCCAAAGAGGACATTGAGAAGCTCATGTCGACGATAGATGGGATGGTTAACCATGGCCCCAGTTTCTGTGATCTAACTTGGCGTCCCGGGGGTTTGGAGACCGATCTCACCCTCAAGGTAGCGGGCAAGATGCAGAACGAGGTCGGGGTGGAGACGCTGCTGCATCTTGCCGTCACAAGCATGACCATGGAGATGATCGACCATGCGCTTGACACCGCCAAAGCCAAAGGCACCAACAACATTCTAGCTCTCAAGGGGGATCTTGTCAAGGGGAAGGATCCCGCTCAGGACCCACTCCAATGTGCTCTTTACTTGGTATCATTTCATTTCCTCTCAAAACCATTGCTTACTACAATTACAATTACAAATGCCAATGCAAATGCAAATGATCTTTCTTATTGATTGATTGATTATTATCATCATCGTCATTTAACATTTGATTTGATTTGGGGTTGGCTGGCTTGGATTCGTGGATTCTGCTTTTGCCTTCAACCCTGTTCATATATAAATCTTGTTCTATACTAAACTCTGAATGTCTTTCAGTACCACATAAGACAGGCAGTTTCAATTTTCAAAAATGCTGATTGGTTGATTGTCTTAATAGTTCCATTGTGTTGGGAGGAAAGAAATCATCATGGAAAAGGGCTACTTCGTGTTTTTTGCATTCTGCATTGATCCGATGTCTGGATTATGGAGTGGAAAATAGTGCACCCCATCATTCTTGAAACTTGAGACACCCAATTGGATTCATGCCTTAAGTTGTAGTTTTGAATTGCCCTTGGAAATAATATGAATCAAGAGAAATTGGGAGGATTCTTATTTATTTATTTTGTTGAGATTTATTCCTGCTTTGGGTTTTTTGGGAAGGCTCCTTGCTGGTGAAATTCTATTGACTAGTGAAATTCTCAAAATCAAGAGAATTTGGAAGGATTCTTGAATTCGAGAAATTTTCTCTCTTCTTGGAATGACAGAGGGCCAAACACAGCCATGCCATAGAGATGTCATCTCCAGTCTGTATATTGTATAAAATCAGTCTGACAGTCTCATTCTGAAGGCCTAAGGAGTGCCCTTATTTTAATGTGAAGTTTTTCTTAGATTTTCCTTTCCAGGAAAAAATGTCTGACTGATCATTGGACTACTTTGTTTGTGGTTTTGCGCTCACTCTTACACTAGCTAATATATAATAATTCTAGAGCCTTTTGCAGAAGCAAAGACAATAGAATCCATAAACTCCAAAAGCAAAGTATCAACATTTGTTCATGCTACTGTAGCATTATATTGTATATGAGTAGTGTATCTTTTTTCACTTTTCTCTTTCAGTTAAGTAGGTATTCCAAATCATATCTGACGATGGATTTGATGAAAAAAAAATTGTATTGGGATCCAGGTGAAGTACATTAGAGCCAAGCATGGTGATTATTTTGGTATCGCTGTTGCAGGATATCCAGGTTAGAGTGGTTTTTTTATTATTACTGCATTTTTTTATTTTTTTATTTTTATGAAGAAGAGGGTGTACCGATCCTCCAACCCTTGGCCTCTTTTATGTGCGCTTCCAATCATGCAACCACATAGACACAAGGAAGATTGGGGTTAGAGAGTTAATTTCTTTAACAGTAATTAAGCAAATAACATGTAGTACACTGTAGGATCTTGCGACCCAACACAAGGAATGAAATGGTTGTTTGGGCCCCATGACATTTTTTGCCAATGAAGCAGCAAAGAGCCCTGAACTTTACCGCCATCTTTCAGTTAATGTTATTTTTCATGCTATGACCTATCCCCTGAACTTTTCAGATCTCATGTGTGTGTGTTCCACATGAAAATGAAATCACTGTTAACAATTTTTTTTGGGTAAAATATTTTGTGTGATTTTTATATTGCTTCTGTTGCATTGAATTTATCTATGCAAAATGGATGAATAATATGTGCTTGAGCTATTGCACTTTCTAAGGAGTGCAAAGGTCCTATTTTTAATGGCTTCAATAAAATTAAGATCATATTGGTGCTATTTTATTTCCCTTGCATTGGTGTTGTGACATTTATGGATTTGCCATTTTAGATCTGGCATAAAACATTTGATTTTTATTTGCATACGTGCTTTGGATTTTCTTTCTATTATTTTATAGTATGTTTGAAAATGATATTTCAGTATGAGAATTATGTTTTATCTCTTCTATTTTAGATGGCAACTTGTAATGAAAGGGAAAGGAGGTTGTGCCTGTAGCAAAATGGAATCAAAGAGAGAAAAAAAATATTGTAAAACATATGGTTGAGCAAGTGAAGAAAGGGAATAGGCTGAGCACAACCTTTTCGAAAAAAGCATGGACTGAAATAATGGAATAATTTTATAGAAGGACATGCAATAAGTAAACAAAGTCTCAATTCATTAATAAATTCAATAAATTAAGGTTAGTTTATCGGGAGTTGCAAGAAACTCCATGATATTCTGACGGTTTTGGCTGGGACCCCTTCACGACTGTTAGATGATGTCTGGGGACTAGAAGAGTATTATGAATTCATAGAAAACCTTAATTTAAACAAATATTATTGCACATCCAACACCCATGATTTACTAATTCTGCTCCTTAGAACAACTTTTGAAGAACATTGAAAAAAAAAACAAGTTTTGCAAAGCTCATTCTTAGAACAAAAACATTCTGGCACATTCTCAGCACAAGAATGATGCCAAATGGGCCCTAATTGACTGCTTCTTCTTCTCTACATCATTTGTTTCACTTGAGGGGAAAAAAGACGATTGGATGTAGATGGATGTCTACCATTAAGCACGGACCAGTTTGGCAGTAGAAAGGTACAGCACACATATAGTGGCTACAGGATATGCTTGCATATGAATTGGATTTCTATGAAATATTTGCTTTGGTGACCAAGTTAGATTCAGTTGGGGTTTTTCTCCAAGGACATGGCACTTAATCAATTTGATATTAAAAATGAATTTCTTCTGCGAAACTCAATTGTTTATTGCATTAGAATGAGTTGTGCAGGTCAGAATATGAATGGAATGAATTTTTTTTCCTTTTTTTTGTTAGAGACAGTATGGATGCATCAGGAAGACAAATCTCATGTGTGAATTAAAATGGGTTTTTTTATTTTGTATTTTATTTCCAAACACATTTACATACTTGAAGGCTATTTTATTTTGGGACTTAGTTTGCAGGAAGAAAGAGTCTGCGACAAATATTTTGGAAAAAGAGGAAGTCTTTATGGAGCATCTTTTTGTAGTGATTTCGGCGTCAAGGGAAAGAGATAATTTGAAGAACTTGATAAAATTGACTGTATCAATTAGAGACATCAGAATGTTGGATTAAATTTGTCATTTCTTTGATGTGTGATATCCTATCAAAGGGTGATGTGCTTAAATGTGAATGTGCAGGACACCTTGGACCATGTGTCTCTGATTGCCCCCCTCCTCTCTCTCTCTCTCTTCTCAGTGTAGAACCAGGTACCACCTTCTTTTCTCCTTTTTAATGATCTGTACCTCTGTCATCTTCTTCTTTTCCATTGATGCTGATTTTGCTTATTTTTTTTTATTTTTTCTTCGACTTCTCTAAATGAATTTTTTTTAAATTATGTTGTTATATGGGGGATTGGAAGTGAAACTAAAGGGGACCTAGATCAGATTTGTAATTGTGTGCAGGTTTTTCTTTTGTAGGCTTCAAATGGACTTGGACTTGGAAAGGTTTATGTTGTTGCAACTAGTAATTCATGAATTGGTGGAGAACATTTGTGTGAATAATTGGTGGAGAACAATCAAGGTGCTTTGGGTGATCTCCTTGCTTGAATAAGTGCCAAAATTGGTGTGTTTGATGCTGATAGTAACATATCATGCAACAGCCAGCTAGTTTATGCAGCCTTGGTGGAAAGAAACTCTTTTCTTTTATTTTCTTTTTTTTTAAGAAATGAAATGGATGAATGTTGTTTAGAAGAGGTTGTAAGAGGTGAATATGTATAGATTTCAGTTGTGATGGTTGTTGGTTGATATTGATTTGTAATTTTGAGGTGCTCCACAGGTTTTCAAAGGATGTTGTCAAGGTTGGACTCTTGTAGTTTCATATGACTCCATAGGTTGTTTTGATGTTGGAACTTGTAATGTATTATGGTCATTTGTTTCGAATGAAAGAGGTGTGTTTGGCTTCAGAATTCAGTTGTGATGGTTGGTTGATTTTGATTCGTAATTTTGAGGTGATCCACAGCTTTTCAAAGGATGTTGGAACTTGTAGTGTTGTTGTCATTTGTTTCGAATGACTCCATCACATGATTTCAATTATGATGTTGTCAATGTTTTATTTATGTAGTTTCATATGACTCCACAGGTTATTTTGATGGTGTCAATTTTGTGAAGATTTTGTGCAAATTTTGTGAAGATTTTGTCAACCGGGTTGAAAAAGTGTCATAGTTTAAAACATAGCAAACGTGGTTGTACAGAACTGAAAATTAACAGATTTTATGTCCATGATATAGACTTGGAGATCCCCGAATTGCAGCTGAAAAATCCTTCGGGAAGTGGGCTAAAAAATTCCCTAAACAGGGGTACTCAGCAACGTATGTGCAGATTTTGTCCACCGACTTGAAAAAGTGCGACAGTTTAAAACAGCGCAAAAGTTTTCGTTTCTAACTAAAAATTAGCAGAATTAAAGTCCATCATATGGACTTCGAAATCCCCAAATTTCAGAAAAAATGAACCGCAGGAAGTGGGCTAAAAAATTCCCTAAACAGGGGTACTCAGCAACGTATGTGCAGATTTTGTCCACCGACTTGAAAAAGTGCGACAGTTTAAAACAGCGCAAAAGTTTTCGTTTCTAACTGAAAATTAGCAGAATTAAAGTCCATCATATGGACTTCGAAATCCCCAAATTTCAGAAAAAATGAACCGCAGGAAGTGGGCTAAAAAATTCCCTAAACAGGGGTACTCAGCAACGTATGTGCAGATTTTGTCCACCGACTTGAAAAAGTGCGACAGTTTAAAACAGCGCAGAAGTTCTCGTTTCTAACTGAAAATTAGCAGAATTAAAGTCCATCATATGGACTTCAAAATCCCCAAATTTCAGAAAAAATGAACCGCGGGAAGTGGGCTAAAAAATTCCCTAAACAGGGGTACTCAGCAACGTATGTGCAGATTTTGTCCACCGACTTGAAAAAGTGTGACAGTTGAAAACATCGCAGAAGTTCTCGTTTCTAACTGAAAATTAGCAGAATTAAAGTCCAACATATGGACTTCGAAACCCCCAAGTTTCGTCCAAAAAATCCCTCGGGAAGTGGGCTAACCAGTGCTCCAAAAAGGGGTACTCAGCAAGTTTTTCAGCAGATTTCCCGATAACGTAGGAAAAGTGCTCGAGTTGAAAACGAGGCAAACACGATTTATTCCTACGCAAAAAATTTAAGATTTTAAGGCCATGAGCTGTATGAGAACATTCTGCCTCGTTCTAAATAGATTTGCAATATGTATATTAAGCGACAAAAAATTGTCAAATTTAAAAGGATCATGTTCTCAACCTTTTGATGAAATGTTTTATTGTGGCTTTGATCAGGTTGTTATTCAGCCTTATAAGCTGTAGCAGGCCTCAAGGCGCTGATTTTTTATTGAAGTTTCTAATTGAATCAGCTCAATTTTGGAAAAAGAAAAGGTACAACGTTTTACACAAGCATAGGTCTATGTTTTACAAGAGCTGTCTAGCTCTTTTTCATGGCATTTTGATTCGAGGACTATAAAACTGAGAATCTCGTATGGAATCAATGATAAACCCCATGTTTCACCAGTCACAACACTCTATGAGTTGAAATCCTCATTCATCTTCACCAGTCCCCATGTTTCAGCAGATCTGAACCCACTTTGTTGGCGAGTGCAGAACTGGGCAAACGCAATTTTAAAACTGACTTGGGTCTAAGTTATGGTTTCAAGCTCTTAACAAATTGTTTCAAACTACCAATGCACATCACCTCTGGAAGTTAGATTTTAAATTTAAATGTGATTATGGTTGCCTTTAGTGTTCGTGCTGAAACCTTGCTGAGTGCCCGTGTTTGGGGCACTGGTTAACCCACTTCCCGCGGTTCATTTTTTCTGAAATTTGGGGATTTCCAAGTCCATATGATGGACTTTAATTCTACTAATTTTCAGTTAGAAACAGGCACTTTTGCGATGTTTTCAACGGTCACACTTTTTCAAGTCGGTGGACAAAATCTGCAAAGACGTTGATGAGTACCCCTGTTTAGGAAATTTTTTAGCCCACTTCCCGCGGTTCATTTTTTCTGAAATTTGGGGGTTTCGAAGTCCATATGATGACATTTAATTCTGCTAATTTTCAGTTAGAAACAAGCACTTTTGCGATGTTTTCAACGGTCACACTTTTTCAAGTCGGTGGACAAAATCTGCAAAGACGTTGTTGAGTACCCCTGTTTAGGAAATTTTTTAGCCCACTTCCCGCGGTTCATTTTTTCTGAAATTTGGGGACTTCCAAGTCCATATGATGGACTTTAATTCTGCTAATTTTCAGTTAGAAACAAGCACTTTTGCGATGTTTTCAACGGTCGCACTTTTTCAAGTCGGTGGACAAAATCTGCACAGACGTTGCTGAGTACCCCTGTTTAGGGAATTTTTTAGCCCACTTTCCGAGGGAGTTTTTGGACAAAATTTGGGGGTTTGAAAGTCCATATTCTGAACTTTAAATCTGCATTTTTTAGATCGAAAAAAATCACGTTTGCCTCATTTTCAACCCGCTCACTTTTCCAACGCAGTCGATAAAATCTGCTGAAAACCTTGCTGAGTACCCCTGTTTGGGGCACTGGTTAACCCACTTCCCGAGGGAGATTTTGGATGAAATTTGGGCGTTTGAAAGTCCATATACTGAACTTTAAATCTGCAATTTTTCGATCGAAAACAATCGCGTTTGCCTCGTTTTCAACTTCCGCACTTTTCCAACGCAAAACAAGAAATGATATGGACTCCGAGAAGACCATATCATGAATTTACAGAGAAGCAAAACAAGGGTTCCATTAATGTGGAACACCATATCCATATTAATCAAATTGCAATTTTCATATGGCCCGACACAAGAAATGAAAAGAGATCAGTCAGAAAATTGCACCAAGTGCTATAAAATGCAGCATTAGGACAGAAAAAGTGCGCCGCTGTTGCACGTGCCAAACGATAATTTTTTGGACCTAAAAATTGATGATTTTGAGTTCATGATATGGACTCCGAGAGCCCCAAATTTCATCAAAAAACTCCCACGGGAAGTGGGTCAACCGGCGACCTAAACAGGGGTGCTCAGATTGGATTCAGCAGATTCAACCCTCTGGGTTGGAAAAGTGCGCGGCTGTTGCACCTGCCAAACGCGAATTTTTTGGACCCAAAAATTGCAGATTTTGAGTTCATGATATGGACTCCGAGAGCCCCAAATTTCGTCCAAAAACTCCCTCGGTAAGTGGGTTAACCAGAGCCCCAAACAGGGGTACTCAGCAACGACTGCGTTGGAAAAGTGCGGAAGTTGACAACGGGGCAAACGCGATTGTTTTCAATCGGAAAATTGCAGATTTAAAGTTCAGTATATGGACTTTCAAACGCCCAAATTTCATCCAAAATCTCCCTCGGGAAGTGGGTTAACCAGTGCCCCAAACAGGGGTACTCAGCAAGGTTTTCAGCAGATTTTATCGACTGCGTTGGAAAAGTGAGCGAGTTGAAAACGAGGCAAACGTGATTTTTTTCGATCTAAAAAATGCAGATTTAAAGTTCAGAATATGGACTTTCAAACCCCCAAATTTTGTCCAAAAACTCCCTCGGGAAGTGGGCTAAACAATTCCCTAAACAGGGGTACTCAGCAACGTCTGTGCAGATTTTGTCCACCGACTTGAAAAAGTGCGACCGTTGAAAACATCGCAAAAGTGCTTGTTTCTAACTGAAAATTAGCAGAATTAAAGTCCATCATATGGACTTGGAAATCCCCAAATTTCAGAAAAAATGAACAGCGGGAAGTGGGCTAAAAAATTCCCTAAACAGGGGTACTCAGCAACGTCTGTGCAGATTTTGTCCACCGACTTGAAAAAGTGCGACTGTTGAAAACATCGCAAAAGTGCTTGTTTCTAACTGAAAATTAGCAGAATTAAAGTCCATCATATGGACTTGGAAATCCCCAAATTTCAGAAAAAATGAACCGCGGGAAGTGGGCTAAAAAATTCCCTAAACAGGGGTACTCAGCAACGTCTGTGCAGATTTTGTCCACCGACTTGAAAAAGTGCGACCGTTGAAAACATCGCAAAAGTGCTTGTTTCTAACTGAAAATTAGCAGAATTAAAGTCCATCATATGGACTTGGAAATCCCCAAATTTCAGAAAAAATGAACCGCGGGAAGTGGGCTAAAAAATTCCCTAAACAGGGGTACTCAGCAACGTCTATGCAGATTTTGTCCACCGACTTGAAAAAGTGTGACCGTTGAAAACATCGCAAAAGTGCCTGTTTCTAACTGAAAATTAGCAGAATTAAAGTCCATCATATGGACTTGGAAATCCCCAAATTTCAGAAAAAATGAACCGCGGGAAGTGGGTTAACCAGTGCCCCAAACACGGGCACTCAGCAAGGTTTCAGCACGAACACTAAAGGCAACCATAATCACATTTAAATTTAAAATCTAACTTCCAGAGGTGATGTGCATTGGTAGTTTGAAACAATTTGTTAAGAGCTTGAAACCATAACTTAGACCCAAGTCAGTTTTAAAATTGCGTTTGCCCAGTTCTGCACTCGCCAACAAAGTGGGTTCAGATCTGCTGAAACATGGGGACTGGTGAAGATGAATGAGGATTTCAACTCATAGAGTGTTGTGACTGGTGAAACATGGGGTTTATCATTGATTCCATACGAGATTCTCAGTTTTATAGTCCTCGAATCAAAATGCCATGAAAAAGAGCTAGACAGCTCTTGTAAAACATAGACCTATGCTTGTGTAAAACGTTGTACCTTTTCTTTTTCCAAAATTGAGATGATTCAATTAGAAACTTCAATAAAAAATCAGCGTCTTGAGGCCTGCTACAGCTAATAAGGCTGAATAACAACCTGATCAAAGCCACAATAAAACATTTCATCAAAAGGTTGAGAACATGATCCTTTTAAATTTGACAATTTTTTGTCGCTTAATATACATATTGCAAATCTATTTAGAACGAGGCAGAATGTTCTCATACAGCTCATGGCCCACTTTGGATGAGGCTACACACAGACATACAAGGACACTAAACAACATTCAAAATACAACATTCTCCTAGAAGTTGAAGGTTCTCATACAACATTCTTCTAAACTGCCCATCTGCTATAAAACTTGTTCTTGCTTGAAAACATCCTCCCACAAGTCATAAGCTATTCCTCAAGTTGCAAAGTTTGATCCTCATGCATATGCAACAAATACTAGAAACACCATCAATATAAACCTGCAATAATTTGAGTATTGCTTCAGCGCGTCTACACTTTCTCTCAAAAGTTTAATGTCATGTTTAATCTCCTGCTTCATCTCTTCAAGTGACGTTCTCCTTTCATCTTCTTGCCCATCAATTTGCACACGTCCAATACTTTGCCCCGGTGCATATTCAGTGGCGACCTCATCCATCCAAATCAGCAGACAGCTCCACTACCCCTAGGCTTGAACTTAGATGTCTACCTGTTTTTGAAACTGAATAGACTATATCTGCTCTAAGCTCTGCTGCTAACTGATCAAGATCCTGATAAAGTTCAAAAAGAAAACCACATAGAACACAGAACAACCCCATTAATCATTCATGAACAAAACAATTTCCGTTAACAAAAGTACACTCGACCTTTCATAATCTACAACTTTGATTCCTCCAATCAAGACACAAGCAAGCATCATGCCATGAACATGCATCATCACCTGTGACTAAACCAGATCCCTTAATCTATCCAACAGTCATGTCATTAATCTGGCAAAAAAAAAAAAAAAAACTCTCTCATCATAATTAATCTCTCCTTTATAAACAGGAAAAACCAACCAGCATTACCAAATCCATGAATCAAGTATGCTCAAAAGTAAAAAAAAAAAAAACTTCACTAATCTATGCAAAAAAGGGACATCCATCAAAACCCACGTTACAAATCTCTCTAACCAACATCCACAACATCAAAATAAGAATTACCAAGTCCATGAACATGCTTACCCTTGTAGAAAGATTCTTCATATGAATTGGGTAATTGATTGTATCCAACAAGGGAGTTGCGGGCTTCTCTCCTGAGAAGTCAATCTTCCAACTATTTGTTTCCTTCCTTCTCGCAACCTTCCCTTCATCACCCGAACCACCTGCTCTCACAGAGTACTGAAAAAAAAAAAAAAAAAAAGAAAACCAAAACCCATATCAGCACTAACCAAGACAAGATCCAAGAGCACTCCATTAGAATTGAAGATCAGTAAAAAGAACGAATTTTTACAACCCAGGTTCATTCAAAAGAGTAGATAACAAAAACCCGGATGGAGAAACAGAGAGAGCAAAAAAAAAAAAAAATTGCTGTGGCGTTTCATTCACAAACCTGTCTTCTGCAGTTGGGTGATGAGAACGGAGATGGCAAGACAGGATAGACACTTGGAAGTCTTGATGCAAGAGACCCAAAGACTTCCATGGCTGATCAAATTAAGAGCTTCTTTGCTAATGAAACTCGGAACTTCTTTTCTGTAGTCTCCGCTCTGCGGTCGACATGAGCTTCTCAATGTCCTCTTTGGGCCTCGGAGTCAAAAACTCGAATGAAAATATGAAGTCGCGAGAGACAGATCGAGCTGAGAGGGAGAGCAGCACGCTGCAGACACGAGAGGGAGAGAGAGATCGCAGCAGCGATGGTGGAAGAGGGAGAGAGGGTTTGCCGCAGCGAGATGGGAGAGAGAGAGAGAGAGCTGAGAGCGAGAGAGAGAGAGCTGAGAGCGAGAGAGACAGAGCGAGGCGAGAGACAGAGAGCTGAGAGCGAGAGAGAGAGCGAGGCGAGAGAGAGAGAGCTGAGAGCGAGGCGAGAGACAGAGAGCCGAGAGCGAGGCGAGAGAGAGAGAGAGCTGAGAGCGAGGCGAGAGAGAGAGAGAGCGAGGCGAGAGACAGAGAGAGAGCGAGGCGAGCTGAGAGAGCTGAGAGAGAGAGAGCTGAGAGCGAGGCGAGAGAGAGAGAGAGCTGAGAGCGAGGCGAGAGAGAGAGAGAGCTGAGAGCGAGAGAGAGAGAGCGAGGCGAGAGAGAGAGAGCTGAGAGCGAGAGAGAGAGCGAGGCGAGAGAGAGAGAGAGAGCTGAGAGCGAGGCGAGAGACAGAGAACTTCGCTGAGAGTTTTGAGAGAGACAGGGGCGGGTAGGTCTAAGAAGGGGGAAATTGAAAAATTAGCGGGCACAGCGAAAAACAAACCATTTTATGTTTCGCCCGCACGTTGCATTCCGCCGCACGATCCCAGCTGAAAATAAGCTCCACTGCAGTGCAGGGGAGCAGGCCCCATATATATATATATATATATATATACACACACATTCATGCCAAGAAGACTCGACGCCTTGGGAGAAACGGACCCGATTTCCCTCAGCTTGGTCTCCGCGGGATCTTTTGATCTGTTACGTAATCTACTCTTATCTAGGGTTCTTCCTATTTTCTTCCAAATGCTGAAATCATAGATTTCGCGTTTTCAGATTCTGGCGGTTTTTTTTTCTTTTGGAAGTTGGAAGCTGTAAATAGGACTGGTTGGTGGATCTGAGAGAGGTAGGGTTTTAGAGAGGATCTTTGTTTTGTTTGACGAAACGGAGTTTGGGGTTTTTTCTGAATTTTTCTTGTGCCGGATCGGATGGGGGAGGGTACAGTGTCGTCCCGTTACGTGAAGCTAACGAAGGATCAAGACGCGCCTGCGGAGGAGATTAGGCCTGGAGAGCTCAATCAACCGGTTCAGATTCCTCAGGTGAGATTTTCCTGCGTTTGGCACCGACTTTGATGCCCTTTTTTTTGTTTGGATCTGGTTTTATTTTCCGAGAATTTGATCGGTTTGCTATTGATTTCATAGTTTTCGATGATTTGGATGTAGATCTGGACTTGGGTTTATCTGTTTCGGGGTTTTTGTACGTGATTTCTTATGGGTTCGCATTATAGAGATCTGATGATACCTGGATGTGGATTATAAAGCTTTGTATTGATTTGATTGTAGTTATGATTTGGCTTGTGAGTTGGTTGTAATTGGAATGAAGTATTTTTTGTACTTGCTGATTGGGATGTTTAGAGATTAATCCAAATGTTTCTAATTACATTTCCCTGAAAGATAAGATCTGAAAACCCTGCTTTTGCATTTTGTGTTTTTTTGGCATCATCCATTTTCTGATTGCTGATTGGAAGTGCAGATCCCAGGTTTGCAAATGGGCTTAACTACTTTACCAAAAGAAAAAGCTCAACTTCTTAGAAGGATTAGGATAAGCTGTGAGATGAATGGGTAAATCACTCAGTCTAAAATGGACAAATGGCATGTTGATATATGGCAATGTTATTAGGTGATTTTGTGCCCATCTCTTCCAATCGATGGCTAGAAATGATGTCTAATCTAAAATACCTCCTTGTATATGGTGAAACAATTGAGCCTTCCTTTATGTATGGGCATGGCATCGATAAGTTTTTCTGGAACCTGGCAATTAAACAATTGGAGAAGGAACACTCTGTAGAAGTTTAAATTCTATCTTTGGTGAAGAATCACACTCATCAAGGTGCAATGTGGAATCTTCCAATATTTTACATGGCATTATTTGAGTACTAGGTGATTGCCATTAAACATATTGGGAAACATGAATGTGACTTCCACTAGCAAGGGATCAAAGATGGAAAGAAATACACTCTTAGGTCAAATTCAATGTTGCCTTATGGGCATGTACTACATTGACACCTGCAATGATGTTTCGATCTCCACTATTCAGAGATCAATGTATGAGGTCTTTTTGGATGGCTCGATGGATCCCTCCATTAGAAAGCTAGGCTAAATTTTGATGGCAACATCCTCGGAAATCCAGGGCCTGTAGGAGCGAGGAGTTTTTTGAGATAGATCCTCAATGGTTATTACTTATTAAAACCCATTTAGACTTTGCCTACCCCCAGTCAGTTAATGCAGCTGAAATGATAGCTTTCCTTAGCGTATTGATAGAAGCCTCTTCTCTGAACATCCACCAGATAATTGTGGTGGGTGATTCCTCATGTGCCTTTCAATGGGCAAGTGGTCAGTGCCAGATCCCCTGGAGTCTGGCGGACATAGCAGAAGAGGTGATAGATCACAGAATTGGCTAGCTCTGTGCAAGCATCATTTACCCATGTCAAAAGGTATCAGACTGTCTGGGAAAAGAAAGCGTCCCACTTCTAGCAGTAGTTTTTAGCGACAAAATCATCATGTATTTATGACATGCTTGTCTAATCCTTTTGCATATTTATCTCTGTAGAGGAGGAGGGCTGGGGGTTGGGGGTGGGTGGGTGTTCCTATTGCTTTTGATTTGAAGTGTCTCCCCTGATTTTTTTGTCCATTGTCCTCATATACTGTACAGATCTTACATTAATAAAGTTACCATTAAGAAAATAAAAATCTCATTACTGTAAAATTCTTGAATGCATTTGTTTACAAATTAAACCTTAATCAAAACTTAAAGAACCTACATCTAATAAATCTTATAACTTAAAATAGATCCAAACATATAATAAGTAACCTATCCTAATTAGTTCCCTTACAAAATTAAGGACTTCTCCCATTCTTTTCACGTACACCATTTAGTTTGGTATTTGGGCCTTCAATGCATCTAGTTGGGAGGGAGTCAAGCCATGGATCTGGATCACAGACTTCATCAATATCAGCTGACAAGTATGATACCTATTGGTGCGTCATATTATCTAACCCCCTCCTGAACACTGATATGCATTGGATGATGCTATAAACCATGCTATATGCCAAACTGCAATGGTTTTGAATTTGAATATGTGGCCAGCATACATGGTTATCATTTTTGCTGTGCTTCAAGTGGCATGGAAATCTAAAGCCACTTAAAGTAGGATTTTATTCTGTCTTTTTTACAGTATCAACCAAAAGAATTTTTTCGGAAATGAATCTGGAAAGTTCTATTTACTTTTTCAATACCACCTTACGTATAGCTAACCAATATTCTAAACTCGAATTGGTTTGTAAAATTAGAAGACAACAGGAATTGCCAATTGTAAATAAAGTTAATCAACATCATCAAAGCCATGTTCCATCTGCCAACATACTCATGGTTGAGTGGTGTTGGCACGTTACTATCACACACATTCTTAGGGATGGATCCCTGGGTTTTCCAGTTGAAAGTCTTCCAACTTAGCCTGAAAAAAAAAAAAAAGAAGCCTTATTCCATCTAGTGCTTTATCTTTTGTTTATTTTAACTTTAAGTTTTCAACCTTTTTTTTTTTTTATAAGTTTGGCGAGTCTTAAATGCAAGTGCAACCTTCAGTTTACTTTTTGGAGAAGATATGCATAAGCAACACACAGCTCACTTGGATGGTTTAATGCCTTGTTGTTAGGATTGTAAAATTTAATTCAGAGAAGATATTATTTGTACTTAAAAGCTCTGACACACAATTTGAAATTATAAAAAGTGAAGAAGAAGACAAAGTGTATTCCATTGGCTACAATTTTTTACAAATCATGACACTTACATAAAAGATTTTCCATTTGAATTGTTAGATTCATGAGGAAAAATCATAAGATCCTTACATAGTGGGATTCAAGCTTTTTTTTTTTTTAATTAGTCAAGCATAATGTTCAAATCTTAAATTATAAGATTTTGACAATAATGATGTAACTACTTGTTCTACCTAAATATTGAAACCATGCGACACCCTTGTTCTTTTTGTCTGTTGTTTTGTACATCTAGATGGACGTTCTTAGATGCACTGAATGGTGTGATGGAAAATTAACTTTGTTTTATTTTATTGTGACAAACATCAACAAGCCCATTTGCTACTGTTTGCTTGCTGTTACCTGCTTTGCTACTTTAATTTTTTAGACATTGTTTTAAAAAGACAAGCTGAAAGCAGGACGTCCCCAATTTTGGGGTAAGGTTTTGATGATGATGAGCCCCAGAGCTGTGTAGGTTCATAGCATAAGCTTCTCATGGTTGCAATGAAAGGCTGTGGTTTCGTCATTTCACTTTAAATAAAGGTTCTACATATCATCTAATGCTGATATGCAAAGTAGTGCTTACTGCATCAAATATTCATCCTGTATCAATGACCTTTAGATACTGTAAAACATTGGCCATATGCAAAATATTAGTTCACTGTCACTATCATCATCACTGAACCCCTATCCCATCTATCAAGGTTTTTTTTTCATGAATGGGATATCTAGGGTAACTCTCTGAGTTATACTTCTCCGCTCATCCCTTTATGGGGATAAGTTCTCTGCCACTCAACAACGTATATGAAGAATGGTGAAATATCAATTGAAAATGTTTTCTCCAAAATATCCTCCAATCTTTGATGCGTTTGATATTCTTTCTTTTGACAAGATTAGTTATCCGTGCATATCAGTTTTTGTTGGTTGTCACTGAGTTGGTGAGCAGTATTTAGACCCATGTTCTTCACATCAAATCTTTATTGTTAGTGTGGGGGCATCAAATGGGTGTTGGTCAAAAGTTTCATTGTGTAGTTGGAAGTTTTTCTTTGGTTAATCATCATCACCGGGATCCTCATCATGATCATCTTCTTTCTTCTTCCATCTATTTGAGTTTCGAATTGGCTTTAACTGTAAATGTGTCACTTGGCAGTTGGCTGTTCACAGATGCAATGAGTGTGGCCAACCTCTTCCTGAAAGCTACGAGCCCCCAGCTGATGAACCTTGGACAACTGGAATTTTTGGATGTACTGAAGATACAGACAGTTGTAAGATTCCTTCTTTCAATACTTGAATCATGTTGGTTGTCAGAGAAACCACTTGATTGTTTACTTAAAAATCATGGTATCAAATTTTTGGGTGTTTGACTTATATTCTATATACATGGGAGCTTTTGATTGAGCAACATATTGCTTATCAAGTATCAACATGGTTCTCATGTTGGGATTTTATGATATGGTGTCAGATTCTTCTTGACTAACCTGGACTCTTCTAGTGCTAGTTTTCACACCATCTTGCAGTTGACAAAATATTATCTTTTTTAATTCCAAATTAGAATAAGGAATATTTATGTCTTACAAGTTAGAGTAAGATTTCTACATTTTTTTTATTGGTATTAATTTCCCTAATATTTTCCATAGTGATTTATTCAATACTATAAGTTTAGTAATATTAATCTTAAAATAGCATGCCGAATCCATAGTCCTATCTGGGATTTATTGGGCACCTAGTAGTGGTGTTGGATTCTTGAGTATCTGTACTCATGCCACTTAGCTTACATTCTTGTTGGTTTAATTTAGAATTGGTTTTTCTTCTATGGTTTCATCTTTTATGAATGTGCCCATTCAAGAATGTTGGGATTCTACCTACCATTCTACTCAAGTGCTCATTATTTGATTCACAAATGCATATATGACATGGTTGTTTTTAAGTTTTGACTTGACAGATTAACAACCAAACTTGATTTTGGAAGCTAAAGTACCTGCGTCTGTCATGTGCATGTGGTAATTGATGTGGGGATTTAATAAAAATGATAAAATTAGGAATAATTACATTAGAGGAAACTTACTAGGCACTCCAATAATTAAGGGTGGATTGGTGTGGAATATTCACTCACATCTTAAAGCGATGCCAATTGAGTTTACATTGAGGATGCCAAGGAGTCTTGGCTCAAGGGTAAGAGAGTTTATTTCACCAACTCACAATAGGAAGAGAAACGATACTAATTGAATTCATTGGGTACACTTCTACAATCATTATATAGATTCGCTTATTGGAGATTATACCTTAACTTGAGATTTTTGACCAACGCACCTTGCTAGACTTGGACCCTTTTTTTTTTAATGGTTGCTAGACTTAAACCATATGGCAATTAAATGGATTCTCTTAGGATAAAGCTTCATAAAACATGGTGATTTGATGCAATCCCTCTCGTTGGGGATAAAAAGTGTTGAAGCATGAAAAAGATTTCTCTTGGAGACCCTAACACAGAGGACATTAAACTTCAAAGGTAGAATTTTTAATTATTAATCTTCAGCTTTCCCTCCCTCCCTCTCCCTCTCCCTCTCCCTTTCTCTGTCTCTCTCTTTCTCTCTCTCTGCATTTCATATCCATATACATATAAGAAACAAAACTCCTACAAAGTGAAAGTTTCATACTAAGGAACTATATCTAACCTAATCACATTTAATTTAAATCCTAATAACATTTTAATAAATATATACGTACTAAAATTTTGATGGAAGGAGTTACCTTTTGCCTTGGATGAGTTGTCTCAAAAGTTCTCCTTTCGGACTTGAAATTAAGGCTGTGGGTTTGACCGGGTTGACCCAACATATTTGTACCATTCCCTCTGGGTTGCAATAAGAGCTCAGCCATGAGCTTCGCTCCCATTAGCATTTCCACTGTAAACATGCCACATTTGAAGTGATTCTTTTGTAACACCACCTAACCTTGACTCTGATGTTTGGATACTTCATAATAGGCAACGTAATGTCTTATATCTTGTCCAATACTTCACTATTTATGTTTACAATCTGTGTGAGTTGCTAGCCAGTAACCCTAAAACCAATTGGTGATAGGAAACTGCACAAATACTTTAAACCCCACCTCGGGCGGGACACCGCCCGAATCCGAAGCACATTGTAGTGAGATCCAAGAAGAAGAGGGCCCCCTAGTGGACCCCACCAAGGATGATTTGCTTTCTTTAAATAGTTTAGTAATTTTAGTAATTTGATGTAATCTCTGATAAGAGAGATTTTAGTGATTTGATTTACTTAGGCCACGTTTGGCAAGCAAATCTTTAGGGAAAAGATTTTCGGTTTCCCTAATATTGTGGTAAATCATGTTTGACAATTGTACGTTTATGAGGATTTGGACGAATGGAAATCTTCATTTATTAGGATTTTCATATCCAACCACCCCCCATAGGTGTATTTGTACACCTAATCCAATTTTTTTCAGCTATATGCATCGATACACACCAATATCAATGTGAAATCCTCAACTATACAAATCCCCAGCGAGGAATTCTTGTTCTAGTGGTAGTAAAAAATCATCAGATCTATGGATTCGTCGTCTGTTACTAAACATGCTCTTAGAGATTTTTGGGAGTGATTTTAGGAATCACTAAATAATGGTAGTTTCTTTATTTAGACCATTCCTTTATTATAAATAGAGAGAGATACTTGATTGTAAGGTATGCTATATTTATAACCAAAGTTGAGAAGTATTCTCGTGAGTTACTTTTGGTATTTTCCCCAAGTGATCTTAGGGTTTTGAATCTTAGGGCTCGATCTCACCGTCGGAGGTGTAGATCTTCATCGTAGCCTCTGGGCTGCGCCATCACTTGGTATCATAGCGAAGATCCAATTTTGGATCGTCGTCCAGATCGCTAATTTGAGGTAACCCGTGAACCCCATTTCCTTCCATCCGTTGCATCATCATCCATTCAGTCTCAAACTCATCACTACCCAACCCACATCCATCGCCCATAGACCTTCCAAAAAAAAAAAAACTACCATCCATACCCACGTACCACCCACCCCACATCACACCAGTCATCACTAGAACCCCGACCCCAATCTTTTCATCATCAATAAAAAAAAAAAAAAATTCCACTCACAGCCGACCTACCCACCATCCACTCACACCCCATTCCTGCAATCCCACTGCATCACCCCACACCTGCCATCATCAACCACCACCACATCCATCCATCTGATTTCACTACATCCAGCCCTTTCATCACCATCACAGACCCATCACCATTCCAGCAACACCGCCCTCATCACTTTCTCCACAACACCCCTGCCATCCCACAAGTCATCCCAACCCATCATCATCATCATCTAGACCATCCCTGCCCAGCGAAATCAGAACCCACACCACCACCCAATCCCATTCGTTAGATCCCAACACCCCATCTCCACCTTTTCAAAACCCCAACCTAGAGATATAAAAAAAAAAGAAAAAAAAGAAAAAAGAAAAAAGAAAAAAGAAAAGGGCAGAAGAGGAAGAAGAAGCTCTGGAAGAACGCTGCAGCAGCCCACCATCGTCAGGCCACCATTGTCGTCATCCAAGGACGCCAGCTCTGGAAGATCGTTGCGGCAGCCTCGTGCCACGGAAGCCGCCTGCAATCCCCCACCTCTATCGTTGTTGAAGACTCACCTAAATCGCCAAAGGCCTTATCTCAGCAAAAATTTGCAGCCCAATATATTTGAATCATTAATTCACGTCTATGTGAAACTTTTTGGGAGCCCCATTAAAATTCAAAGAATTCGGTATGAGTGCAAATATGGCAATTGGTATTTTGCAAATGAATTCTATTTTGAAGAATTTCTCAACTTGAAGCAAGAAAATTTGATTGTTGATGAATACACCTGCCAATTTCGAGAGTTGCATGAGGTACGTGAATTGGAGGAAAATGAGAGACACGATTTAGCTCGTTATGCCCACGGCTTGAGACCATATATCTTGGAAACTATGAATTATTGCAAAACTAGTCAAGAGGCATACTTAAAAGCCATCCGTGTTGAGCGCATGCTTAAAAAGTCTCGTAGGCAACAATGTCAACAATTCAACGTAGGGCTCATATTGTGGAAAGACTTTTTGAAGGAGAACATAATCCCACTCTTGTCATTCGGCGACTCTTCAATTCGAATACGAAGGAAGAAGAAGAATGGAGACAAGCTAAGAAATTTCACACGCGGGTGATAGTCGTTGACAAAGCTGTTAATGTGGTTATTGACAATGGTAGTGCGGTTAATTTTGTCGTACAAGAGGTTATTGACAAGCTTAATTTTGCCAACTGAGAAGTTTCCTAAGCCCTACCAAGTCACATAGTCTAATGGTCATGTCATTCCTGTGACTCACAGATGTTTGGTATCTTTCAAGCTTGGTGGCTATGAAGATCATTAGATTTGGTGTGATGTGATCCATATGAATATTGCTCGTATCCTTTTTGGTCGTCCATGGCTTTTTGATCGGAAAGTGCACCATGATACAGAGGCAAACACATATACCCTTTTCAGGAATGGAAGATGGAGTAGACTCATGCCACTGACATCAACATCTTTATCGCCGTCTGCACCTTCAACAGCAACGCCACAAAAGGGACAAAAACTTGAAAAGGCAGTCATGATTGCACCAAAAGAGCTGACTTTGCACAACAAAGATGACATTGAAATGCAAGTTCATAGCAACATTGATTTTGTGAGTGCAAACAATATTGATTAAGGTAGTGCCACTTAAGAGATGCAAAGGGTTGAGGAAGTACAAGCCTAAGAAAATATTGAAGAGTCTAAACAGGTTAGCAAAAAGATTGAACATCCGGTAGATCTCATTGTCATGCGACTTCCAGAAAATCCAATTGCATCATCGGAACTCAAATCAATTGTCGCGGTCGTTTCACAAGAAGATCAAGTTATTAAAGTTGCTCACATTGACTTCATTTTCGAGGAACCACGATGGATATTCAATGATCATGATCTATTGGTACAAAGGCAACACCTGAAGATCTACTGGTCAGATCACACATACATCAGCAGCAAAGACACCTCCAACGTACTTCTACATGGAGGAACAGATTGCATCAAGCTTCCAAGTTATGTCATGCGAATGCAGATCAAATGAAAAGACGAAAGTTTATGAGTTTGATTTTCGACCCAGGTGGACATTTTCCGAACTTGTGGTGGGATTCTCTCCTGTGTTATCAACTTTTCAACTTGCCGGAGTCGAGTTTTTCCAAGAGGGGTAGAGTTGATGCAATGAGATCTAAGAAGAAGAGAGCCCCCTAGTGGACCCCACCAAGGATGATTTGCTTTCTTTAAATAGTTGAGTAATTTTAGTAATTTGATGTAATCTCTGATAAGAGAGATTTTAGTGATTTGATTTACTTGGAGATTTTAGGGAGTGATTTTAGAAATCACTGAATAATGGTAGTTTCTTTTTTTAGACCATTCCTCTATTATAAATAGAGAGAGATGCTTGATTGTAAGGTATGCTATATTGATAACCAAAGTTGAGAAGTATTCTCGTGAGTTATTTTGGGTATTTTCCCTAAGTGATCTTAGGGTTTTGAGTCTTAGGGCTCGATTTCACCGTCGGAGGTGTAGATCTTCATCGTGGCCTTCGGGCTGCGCCATCAGACACGCCCGCACAAGACTATAACGCAGCATGTGGCATTTTTACCTCGTGTGGTTTCGAACTCAAAGACCTCTGGCTTTGATACCATGACAGAGTTGCTATCTAGTAATCCCAAAACCACTTGGTGATAGGAAATTGCACAAACAACTACTTTAACATATGTATTCTCTCTCGTTCGATGAATTTCATTCTTGTCACGCACCCGCAGTTTTTGAAGTAAGACATTCCCAGCATCCATTGACACAACATCGCACCTAGGGGTGCCAAAATATGACTTGACTTGCTAATCTGACCCATATCCAACCTACATAACCTGATTTATATTGAATATGGTCGGTCACAGTTCAGGTAAACCTGACCTCCGGTAAAACAAATTGCGTTAGGGTTTACTCGCAGAATCCATTACTTCTTCCTTATCATCACCTTCTTTTTCCCACTCCATTTCCTCCTACTATTGGGGAAAAAAAAGATTCTTGCATAAATGGGGATTGCTTTTCAGAACCCATTCCATTTGAGAATGGAAACATGAAGCTTGCAAACGAGAATAATAAAGAGGGGTTGGGGTTGGGGGTTGAATCTGAAAATAGAAAAAAGAATGGCATAAGTTGGCATCCATTTCAGAACCACTTCCTTTCTCAAATGGAAACCTGCAGCCTGCAAATAAACAAGAGGAGAAAAGAAAGAGGGGTTTAGGGTTGAATGGCTGAGAAGCAGTTGATTGGGTTGGAGATGGCTTTAATAATAATAATAATAATTTTGTTCTTTTTTTATAATGAATTTGGGAAACAACTCCTCCGAGGTTGAGGTTGAGGTAACCATTCAAAAAAAAAAAAAAAAAAAAAAGAGGTTGAGGTGGAGGTTGAGGTTGAGGTTGAGGGGGAAGTGTGTGTTCAGGAAGGAGGAAGGAGGAAGGAGAAGAGGAAGGGTTGGGGTTACCCATTGCTTTTTGGGTCGGGTTAACCCGCCATAGGTGTGGGTTGATGATCTCTGACCCATTTAAAAATGGGTCAGATAAGGGTTGGGCTTCAGCCTGTAGACCCCACTGGTCAACCCGGCCCATTTTCCACCCCTAATTGCACCACACTTTGTCCATGTAGTCATTACTGATGGTAAAGGTAATTTGGCGCCCATGTCTCACTTGCACTTCATCCTTTGTCATCAACTATCAAATAAAATGTGGTCAACCGTTGACTTGTTGCCGTGTTTCAAATCCTGATGATTAGAGAACAAATCCCTTGAATAATTCACCAGATGAAATTCCTGTTCCATCAAATTATGCATTTTTGCCAATTTTTTCACTGAATCAATTCTAGTGTTGATGTCGTCCTTGCAACTCTGTCCACCAAGTAGCCACATATCAATGAAATCTGGTAGCTGCTAGTGTCACTTTGTGGCCATCTTTCATAGGTTTATAGGAAAAACACAATCCCTACGCGCACTAGCCAATCCATGAATGTCTTAGGTTGCATCCTTCCGTTATACTTGGGAATAAAAATTAATTGATACCCAAATCCCTGTCAATGTTTTGAGGGCCCGGGTTATTTTGAATGTTTAAATTGGACTCTTCTTGACAGTTCCTTTTCCGATGGTTGTTCATGAATTGCATTTGAGATTTGTAAATCGATCGTCCATGCAAGTTAACGACTGTTGAATTTGTGGAAGGCATTCAATATTATCCCTATTTGATTGATATCAGATGCTAATCGGCGTGATCTGTGGCTGGATGGACAACTGGTCATACCCCAATATTAACTCATTGACTTGTTGAGTTAGATTGGAGATCGATTCACTAATTTGTTTCAAGGTCAAAACAGTCAACTCTACTTGTGCTTTCTTCAGGACATCTTTTTTTAGAGAGAGAGAGAGAGAGAGAGAGAGAGAGAGAGAGAGAGAGAGAGAGAGAGAGAGAGGGTCTAAAAATTTCGACTAATATACCAAGGACCCTTTTGAAATTTCAGGGGGCTATGGCCACCCCTAGTTCCGCCCCTGTTTAGGAGTGTTTAAAAACAGCATAAATCTGACTTCGGATGACCACCCCGCCCCCCCCCGGCGAAATCGCAAGTGCTGAATCACGTGGAAAGGCTCTTTCTTAGCTATCAGCTGGGTAATTTGAAGAGAATGCAATTCAAGATGCTTTGAAAACTCTCTCTTCCATTGGTCAGTTAGAAGAGAAGGTAAAACTCCTTGTGGCTTCGTGGGTCTCAGTTCTACCCCTCTTCAGTGATTTCCCCATCTCAGTGATTATGAGAAATTGGGAAGAGGTTGCTTATTCTTTCACCAGTAGATCTTCCTTTTCTATTAGGTGGTCTCCCCCTCCAACCGTAATTTTTAAGCTGAATTTTGACGGTAGCATCATTGGAAATCCAGGAAGAGCAGGTATTGGTGGAGTCATTCGTATCATCTCTTGAATGGTACTTTTGGCCTATGACTTGTATCATCTCTTGGTTTGAAAAGATTTGGCTTTGATGAGTCAAAGGCCTGGCAGTGCTCATAGAAGTATGCATTGAACTGCTGTAAGTTGGAAGTATTAGTCCATGGTAGTCAGACAACATGACCTTTCCACTTAATTAAGAACATGATTCAGGACTTGAATTGATTGTCCAACATGCCTTCAGTCTCTTTTGTTACCTTTATTTTTCCTCATATAACTTGTTCTCGTGATATCCCTGATAAAGAGTTAAGCCTTCAATATTGAATGTTGGATTTATACTCCAATCTTTACACACTCAAGTAAGCATTGACACTTTTTAAAGATAATTTAAGACGATTTATGCTTTTGGTTTGCAACTTTTTGAACTTCCCATGGAAATGTTTCCAGGTAGAGTTGCACCTTAACTAGGTCACCTTCATCAAAGCTCACGAATCTATGATGCACGGTTGCAATGCTTTTGTAATTTTTATCTTATGTCATACTTTGTCATGGATGTTATTACATGTTGTGCAAAGGCTTCAGCTTCTTCACTCAGACATGCTTCTATACGCATGTAGTTTCAATTTATTGGGTTAGCATGGATAAAATCCAATGACCATTTCAAATGGTGATCATCATCGTATAAATCAATCAACCAAGCTATTACAAGCTGTTAGCAATTACCTTCCTCTACCTCCTTGTTTTTCTGATATTAATTTGCTATCTGGTGAACATTCTATTCTACTGGTACTAATTTTACTATCTGGTGCTTTATGGCTACAGGTTGGACTGGGTTGTTCTGTCCATGTGTTCTTTTTGGGCGCAATGTAGAGAGGTTGAGAGAAGATATTGAATGGACCAGACCATGTATTTGTCATGCGATTTTTGTTGAAGGTGGTATTGCACTTGCAGCAGCAACTGCAGCGTTCCATGGTATTGACCCGAGGACATCATTTCTGATTGGTGAGGGTTTGTTGTTTGCTTGGTGGATGTGTGGCATCTATACTGGTCTCTTTCGGCAATCGTTACAGAAGAAATATCATCTCAAGGTAATCTCTTCTTTGTGCATAGTATCTGCTCACTTCTCCAATCATCATTTAATTTACATCTCTATTTAATAGGTACCTAATCTCTGTCTCTATGCATGGTTTTTTTTTTTTTTTTTTGTATCTAGACAGTAAGTAGTACTTAGATCCCTTGAACTGTCCCCGTGATGGGAGTGTGCCTTGTTGAGAAACCGTTAGGTCTTATTTGTAATTTTTTCTAATGAAAAATGCTCAGGTGAGCACCGCATGCCTAAATACCTAGTGGGGCCCACCTGGTGATCCGTCCGAGTGGACCATAAAACAGCCCCACTCTCTAATAGTCACAGATCCCGGTTTTGGCACCCATCCAAATGGACTGGATCATTGGATTGACTGTGTACTCATTTTGGATGGTGAAACTTGTTGGCCATTGATCAAGTGGCTGGAATGATGATTTGAGCCTCCATCACATACACAGTTAGGTGGGCCATGGGGGTGGGGTGTTTTTAAAATGGTCTTGGCACCTATGCAAATGGACTGGACCATTGGATTGACTGTGTACTCGTTTTGGACAGTGAAAACTTCTTGGTCATTGATCAAGTGGTTGGGATGATGCTTCGAGCCTCCATCACTTACACAGCTAGGTGATGGTGGGCGTGGGGAGTTTGATTGCCCCCGGACCAATCCCCATGTGGGCCCCACAAGAAGTGGTGCTCACTTATCCTGAGCACCGGTGCTCAGTTGAGTGGGGCCCTTTTCTAATAATTCTAGATTATTTTGTAATTTTGAGAATAAGTTGACTTTGACTAGGATTGGATAAAATTTGTGTTACAATAGGCTAGTGTTATGAGGCGAACAGGGGTTCTTATTATGATGTTGGTTAGGGTTCCTAATTAAGATTAATATCTTGGTTGTACTCTATAAATTGCCACTGTCTGATGGCTATTCTCAACCAGAATGACAAAGAACTTTGTCAAGATGTAGTTGCTGAATTTGAACTTGCCTTTCTCCTGTTCCATGGGCTGGCACGCTGGCTTCTAATATTTTAGGCAGTGATTGTTCGTTAGGGGAAAAAAAAGCAGAAAAGGTAGTATATATCCACTATAAATTGTAAAAACTGAAAAAAGATGTTAATGCTGCGTTTGGCACTTGTGCTTTGGCTTGGAAAACAAAGTGCCTGCAGTTTGGTCATTATTGACTAAGACTGAGAAGTATCATCATCTTCAGCTTCACAGTTTGCCCATCAATGTCGGGTCAGCTTAACGAGTTCAAATAAAATCAAAGAGAAGCAATGACCGAAGTATCTGCACATCATTGCCATCTCTCTCTCTCTGTACATGTGTGTGCGGGTGCATGTTTTGTTTGTGCGCACGTGTACATGCGAATGTATGTGCAGGAACTAGAATATCTATCTACCTGAAGAATCCTAGACAGCATATCAAGATCTGAGGTAACTTTTCTAACAATTGTATGATAGGTGTTACTCTTGATACATATTAATTAGTCTCCATCAAGGGATAAACAACATCAACATAAACTTTGTTGCCTTAATTCATACATTTAGGTTTTGCTGTTTGTTCTTCTTCTTGCCACTTGGCGCCATTTAAATCCATGCTCACTATAAATCTATAATCTAACATGTCTTTTTTCACTAGTTGACCCAAGGTTTTCATAGGTCTCCACCTTCTCCTAGTTCTTTGCACTTGTGTCCATTCAACACGTCATATAGGAGTTGGTTCTGGCCTTCAGTCATGCCAAACGTTCCCAAACCACATTCAGTGGTTATTTTCTCCTTTTATATAAGCTACAAGTAAGTTTCCCATTATGTACTCAATTCGTAATTCTCTGCTGTTCTTTAATTCCACACAACCATCGTTGTAGCGTGCACATCTCAGTTACATAATCTAATGCACATCTCAGTTACATAATCTAATCCATATGGATTAAGATTGATAGGAAAAAAATCTCGGATTTTATGTTTGTGCCAAGCATATATTTATGAAATATTTTGCTCTTTGACCTCTATGGTTTGGTAATATAAATATTTAATATGTGCAATTTGCAACACAAATGTGTGCAGTTGATTTGTGTGCAAGGTGTCATTCATTTGTTTCCACAGGTATTAAATGAGAAATTTGGTCTTTCAATTGTTTGCTAATGTATGATTCTCGCTGCGTCTACAGAACTCGCCATGTGACCCATGTATGGTTCATTGCTGCATGCACTGGTGTGCCCTTTGTCAAGAGCACCGGGAGATGAAGGGACGCCTCTCTGATAACGTTGTCATGCCCATGACCATCATAAATCCACCTCCCGTGCAGGAAATGAACATCACTGAAAACCAGGAGGCACCAGCCTCTGAGAATGGAGTTGAGCATGCTAGTTTGGAGGTCCGATCTTCATAATGTTTAGGGTAGAAAGGTATCTGGGTGACAGGATAAAAGGTTGCACTTGCGTTACTCTAGTTTCTCTTTTTTATTTGACATTCACTACCATACTACACAAATTATGTTATACTCTTAGAGACTTGTCTGACATTTGAAGAGCCTTTTTAATTTATCAGAAAAGGAAACTGTGGAGTTCATTTCATTTATTTACACTAGATTTGTTAATCATGCTCTATATATGTTCACTTTGTCAACCCGCATCACATGGATTTAAAAATATATCACGATTGTGTGCATTGCAGGCTCTTGTTGCCATATATTGCTTTGAGGGATTTGTTAGAGATAATAAGATAGATTGTTGCAGGTAAGGATTAGTTTGAACTTTGAATGATTGAATATGATTTCTTCTCCTCAGTTACTCTCTTCTCCCTAGTGTCCCTTGATTTGGAATTTTAATTTGATCAAACCGTCTGAATCAATTCCAAATTTGGCTCTAATCATGGTTTTAAATTCCTGAAATGGTTTTCATGCTGGTTGGGACTGGGGGCGAGTCTGTGCTGCCCGTTAATGTCAAATGGGTATGGCCGTGCCATTCCTAAGAAGTGTCATTTTTTTTTTTTAATTCAGAAAAAAGAAAATAATAGAAAATCAGTAAAAATGTGAAAGTTAAGCTATTTAAGTGGTATCATTTCTCAAATATGGTGGTGGTGTTGAGCTTTAAGTTGCTGAAAGTGTCATATATGACAGCTAGTTTTTATCGATAAATGATACTAGTACCTTATACTTGAGCCTCTTACATTTCACTAGCTCAATTACATGTGGCGAGGACCACTTGGATGCCAAAAAAAAAAAAAAAAAACTAAGGGAGTATAGTGATCAAAGGGGTTGGGTGTGGATGAGGAAATATTTAATATTAAGCCATTGAAATGATCCCAACCATTGGTTTTTCATCTTTTAACTCCAGGGATAAGTCATTTGAGTTCTTCTAAAGGTAAATTGTTTTTATTTATTTATTTTTTATTATTATTATTTTTAAGTCTACGTGGGCTTTCAGTTTTACACACTTGAGTCCAAGCCAGCTGAGCTACTGCAACGACCACTATTGGTGCATGACCTGACCCGACTTGGACCTAGAGGGCCGAAGTCAACTTTACCAAGTAAGGGAGTTGGGACCCAAGAGAGAGCCTGCAAACACACAGGAAGGCGGTCACTCAAGTGGGAAAGAAGCCCGCACGACCGTGAAGTAAGGCCACACAAGTGGGTAAGGGGCCTACAAAAGTGAGAGATGATTTCGAACCCCGGATCACGTGCAAGTTAATCCAGCCTACCAAAAAGCATCCGAGCAGCTGCCCAGTCAAAGATGTTAGGAAGTCCAAGTAGCTATTAGCAGGTACTCGGTCAAAGAACATTGGAGAATGCCTATTCTAATTAAGGAAAGAATTGTAGAGTATTGGGTTTATGTCTTGTATTCCAGTTGGACGATTGGTTCATTGGGTTGGCCAATTATTAGGTTCAGGGTCATAGGTATTTTGGTCATTGTACTGGAGCTTTCTTGGCGGCCAAGAAGGCGGATATTATATATTGATGTAATCGGTAGCACTAGACTTTGAGAGAGAGAGACTGTGAGAGAGGTGAAAGCTCTCTCTCCCGTGATTTATAACCACGTGAGGGGCAGATGTGAGAGCAAGAGATTAGGCTAAGTGTTAGAGAGTTTGGAATTCTTGTAACGAGTTGCCTAATTCCTGCATGGTAAAATTGAGAAGAACGCTCATAGCCCTGCGGGCGTGAACAAGTTTGTCGAACCACGTAAATTCGTGTCGTGAGATTGTTTAATTGATCGTGCGTGATCACCCTAATTAATCCCAACAATTGGTATATATCAAAATGAGGATAAAAAAAATCCCAAAGTGATGGTTAGTCGTTCATTTTCTTCTTTTCACTATCCATTGTACTACAAATAACAACTTAAATGTAGACAACAAGTGTGCGACAGAAATACAAAAGGCTATGAATGTCAGTTCTTTTCAAACTTAATCTAAGAAACTTTGTCATGTGTTATACTCACCAATCTCTTTATAGCATAGAGCCAATATTCTTTGTCACGTGTTAAACGAGCAAGCCTCCTTCTTGTGATCGTATTATCATTGAGATGAGAATAAATGATTGAAACACTTTATTTTCTTACAGCAGCAATTATGGATGGAAAACTACTCATATTTAAAGGAGTTACCTTGGTGTATATTATTTATAGATGATATAATAGTGATGGATGGAAAGATTGCAAACATGATGTTGGGTTAAGATAGTAGGATTGGAGGTGATTGCAACAAAACTTGTACAAAACTGGTGCTTCAAGGCGCGTAGTCGCTTTCCTTAAGACAGTATTTGCCCCCACCAAATGGTTGCACTGGGCTATAGCAAATCCGCCTCTAGGATACAATGAAGCTCGGTCTATGGACCACCTTCTTCTTGGTGCAATGGCCGTAGAAGGTCAGAGTACTTTTAGAATAATCAAGAGAGAAAAAGATACATGTCTTTCTATTTCTGCAGCAATAGAAAACAATAGAAAACTATATGAAGTGAGAATGGGAGAAAGTTGATAGCAAATTGGATGCTCCAAATGGTTGGAGAATAACTCTATTTATAGAGTTTGTGGTGACTCTTCATATAGGACATGCCTTTAAAATGAATGATCATGTCTTTACAATGGTGACTCTTATTATAAGACACCATAAAAGCACATGTCTTTACAATGTGAAGAGTTGCCTCCAAACCAATTAGAACATGTCTTTTCAAAATGAAAGTGTATGTTGACTAGTCATGCCTTTTCAAAAAAAAAACCAAAATAATTTTGAAAAATCTCTAACACATGAGAGATGCCAAGAGACTTCAAAAGGACTTAAAAATAAGTTGTACAAGATTAAATATATGAATTATAACTTTAGTAGGGATATGCAAAGAGATGTAATTCATGTAAGAATTAAAATAAAAGAGATAGCACAAATAAATTAATTTTGAACACCTTGATTTTATAATCATTAAGGATGGAGATATTTAGGATGACGTCGAACATAGGATAAGAGAAGGATGACATGAAGTTGAGACTTGCTTTTGAAATGCTTTGTGTTGCTACAAACCAACAAGATTGAAGACAAGATTTTACAGGACTGATTAGATCAACTCTAAAGTGTAAAATAGAATATTGGCAAATTAGAAAATAACACATGCAAAAATCTAAGGATAGGACAAACGTGAATTTCGAGATAGATGCGTGGTAAAACTAAGAACAATAGAATTAGAGAAGAACACGTTAAGGGGCATTGAGGGTAGCATGAATATGCAATAAATTAAGAGACTCATTTGAAATGCTTTAATTAGACAAGTCCAACGAAGACTAACAACAATACCAATGAGAAGAAGGTTTTCTAAATAGGTAGATGACCCTTAAGGAAAAGAGGCGCGCTGAAGAGGGCATGAATAAAAATAGTATTATGATGGATACGAAGAATTGCATCCTATCGCAAGTTTTGGCCAAGATTGACTGAAATGGATAAACAGGTTTCATATAGCTGAGGCCAACCTACTTTAGAAATTATAACATAGAGCCCACCATTAGAATTATAACATGGGGCTCACTTTTAGAAACCTGTTTACATGGGGACCACTTTTAGAAATTAAAATATGGGGCAAGTTGGAACCTAATAAAATCGATTTAGACTATAAAGGTCAACTTATATTTTCAGGTTTGGGACCTATCTTAAGTCCATATTGACAGCATAAGGTCAGATTAATTTGAACCTGTATTCTTGATTGAGCCTTGATTGAGATGGATCAAGAGGCCATTCAAGTTAATCCAAGTGATCAAGGGCTGATCAATATTCACAGTATCCATTAAATCCAAGCCATCTGCTAGTACTTTAAACCCACCTTTAGAATTGTGGTATGCATGGCCCATCTTTTAAAAATTACAATGCGGTTACTACGAGTCCGGCCCAACTCCTAAACCTGAATCTGGGCCAAATTCAAGTGGGTTACAAAACCAAGGGTAAGGCCAACCCGAACCCTACAAAACCCAACTTGAATTGCATTTCGGGTAGGGTCTGGCCATGTGAACCTATGCAATGGCCACCAGTAATTTGGTAAATCAGTAGATAACATATTTTATATATTCAGTTAACTGCATTGATAATAAGCATCCACATTGCTGGAAGCAAGGTAGAGTCAATAGCAAAACAAAGAAAGAATAGGGATCCTCTGAGTGGGTTTACGGGCACGTGGTGACCGTAAATGGACCATTTATGGTCTGTCACATCACCACGGATAGCCTATTATGCATCTGAGCAGGGGCAGCCCGCGGTGACGTGACGGACCGTGAATAGTCTATTCACGGTTACCACACGCGTGTAAACCCACTAAGAGGATTCCGATTCTTTCTTGAGCCCAGATCTGGTGAGGTAAAACCGGTGGACCATGCACTGTCACCGTGGCAGCCTCCCATGTCACATGCAGCATGACAGGCTCGAAAGAAAAGGATACACACTGCAAGACAATATAATAAATACCAACACCCTTCCATAACAACTACAGACACCCAGTACTAAAAGATAATAAGCATCCTGCTACATTCATCAGAAGCAAGGAGCAGCAACATTCGAAGTTCGAGCAACCATACATTAACATACCCCTACATCACTCCATAACATGGTACTCATAGGTACTTATTCAATTTAAGAGACACACCTACTCAAACCGAGGATACGATGACATGCCCAACTGATTCTGAGAGGCTGGAAATGCTACTCATTCGACGCAGCACTTGTACATGACGTACTTCTCCATGGGGCGATGGCAATCCACACAAACCATATTCTCCGGAATTATGCCATTGGTGCTTGGAATGTAAATGTGTTTGCAGTGCTTTTTGTAGGAGGAGCCAGGACCTCTGGGTATGACACCATTGCCTCCCGGTTTTCCATCACTTCCTACCGGTTTATTACCATTGATCACAACTTCTAGTACTTTATGGAGTGTGATAAAGAAGGTTTGAAATGTGAGCTGAACTTTTTTCTCTTTGAACTGAACCAAGCTCTCCATGACCGTCTCTTTATTCATAGTAACCACCTCTTCGGATCCATGGCCTACAACTGTCCATCCATCACCACTGCCATCAGAGCCGAGCAGCATCATCACATCTTCAAATGTTTTGTCAGTGTCAATGGAGGTACCAAATTTCATCTTGGAGTACAATATGCAATCCAAGCGAGCCCGGAATCGCCTTCTCTTCTCCTCGTCCAAAACCTTGCTCAAGTTCTCCTTGATGATTGTTTCAGTGTGCTTCTTTCCAACATATATCAACTCTAAGATGATCCCTTCTCCCTTCACCACCTCTTTTGTTGTAGCTGTGAATTTCCTAATCCAATCCAAGTCATCTCCTCCATAGAGGTAGATGATTCTTTCTTTTCCCTGTTAAGAATGACAAGGAAGCATGTTAGCACAAGTGAATTATAAAAACCCCAACCTCTGCAACCCAAGAAGGCGGCAAAAATATTGAACTTTGTATTGTAACTTGTATTGAATTACGTGGATTTTCTATTTTGAAGCAAGAATATTAAGCCTTACCCATTTTTCACTCTCACTAACAACTCCTCCAAACAAGAACTCAAGGCTCCATTTTGTTTCCTTCCATAGGGTTTCCTCCCTCTGAACATGGAAAGGGTAGGCGGCGCTTCCCCAGATCATGATCATGTGGTAGGCATTGGAGTTGACAACCTTTCCATGCGCATCGAATGCTACCAACAAGGGCTTCTTCTCAAAATGCCAGTCATTCTTGATGTAGTTGATGACATAAGGCTGGAGTGTCAAGGTATAATGTAGTGAGTACCATGGCATAAAGCTTGCCTTTCGGAGTATCTCATCCTTAATCTCTTTAGATACGTCTGGCTTGTCGACAATTGGGAGCCAAACTATTTCGTATTCCCTCTCTGCCTTCCCAATTTGTTGTACAATTTCTTTAATCTCGTCGTCCGAGATATCAAAGTAAGAAATGAACAATATCACTGTCTTGCTCTTCAGTACATTCAGGCTAACCTGTTTCATTTAGTTAAGAAAATGAGTTGTTGTTAGCGAAACTCAGGTCAAATGAATTGGAAATAGAATTGAGTATGAAAATCTGCAAGCTTAACATGTGATAGGATCATCAATATACTGAAGTACTTGCTCCTAATGTACTTCAAATAGAACGGAAACATGAGGTGAGGACTGAATATTTATGATTCATAGTATTAATAAGAGGGCATCTTGTCTCCATATATATTTGTATTGATCTTTATCAGATTTACCAAGTTCAAATGGGTCGGGGGACTACTTTTCTAGGATACCAAGCAATGCAATGAAATCTTTTTGTAACAAGTTAAAAAGCATACCCTTTTCTTGGTGACACCATTAAAGAGAGGCATTTCATCCTTTGTGTGAATCAATTCAATGAAGATCTCCATGTTGTCGGTCCGGGTACTTTCCATAAGGTGTCTAATCTTATAGTAACCCTCATTGATTCTAACGTCCTCTGCATGAATAGGTCAACATGGATCAGCCTATGATCAATGATGCAAATATACAGTGCAAGATATGAGTGTTATATTGATTGGGATTTAATTTGTACAAATTAGACTAAGATTTTGGTATGCGTTAATAATCAATCACCTATCTCTTTATGGCATTGCGCCAAAGCGCTTGTAAGATTCTCATGGATGTTTTTGAGCGTTTGAGCTATTTCAGTGAGCTTTTTTCGTGCCTCTGTGATTGAGACCAGGTACCTGAAACCAATTAAGTTGAGAAGATGTCAAAATCAAATAATATAGCAAATAATCAGACAAAAACATAATCACTGAAAATCATCAATATTTATGTAAGAAACTATCTGTTAATCAATTATACAAAGGACGCATGCATACACTTTAGGTGTGGGCCCTGAATTTGGGCCCAATTATCAGTAGGAACCTGGATTAATATTCATGAAGCCCTCAGATTTGGCTCAGTCAAGCTCTTATTGAGATGCCTGAATGGGTATAAATTAGATATCTTAAATTCTATTTTGCTCTGACATAGTGTTTTAGACAAAAAAGATGAGCAAGAAATAACAATCGGCAGTGGTAGAGCTAGGATTTCTCTAGGAGGGGCAAAAAATTTCCTTTATGCGAGATATTTGGGAAAGAATTAAAAAGAAACTAATATATTAACATAATTTTAAAATCAAGCGTTTCATTTAAACAAAAAATTAGTTATTAGATTTATCCTGAAAATGATAAAAATGATGAACTGTATTGCTCTATACATCTAACAACATTCAATGGTGGGTCCATAAAAGTAGAGAAGAATGGTATATTGCATCATTTTGGCCAAAGATAAAAAAAGAAAAATGACAGAGGCAAGGTCAAAGAGAACAACACTAAAAATACACATGAGAGATTCTTTTTTTTTTTTTTTTCTATTTTCAAGAAAATAAAAGAAGTTGAACAGAGACAAAGAGAATAGAACCAAAATATATGAAAAGGGATTTTTTTTTTAAAATTTTAAAGGGAGTCCAAAGTTGCCCCTCCTCGACCATGCAGCTCTGCTAGTGACAATGGGCTCGGCTCATTCACTAACTACCATGAGAAGCCAGCATCTAAAATATCCTGCATGCCCCTATTTTGGGTCCGGCTATCCCCCAGAAAGGGGTGTTCATGGATCGGGCCAGGCAGAGCCCTGCCCCGGGCCCATCCCTCTTTGGGAAGGGCTTGGGCCAATGATTTTTTGTTCTCGGGCTGGGCTCGGAGGTCCTATTGAGGTCCATTTAATAGATGGGCCTGACCTTAGTTAAGTGGTAGAGAGCCCAAGCCCGACCATGCCCGAATATGAAAAAGATTATTAGAGAGTGTTGGAGATGGGACTCTCAAGACATCCCATCTCTAATGTGAATGTGTGTCACCACCACTTGAGCTGCGACTTGGAATCATTCAGAAAAAATCCAATTTTATTTTTATAAAGTAAACTGGGGTTGTACCCGGGCTTACTCATTTTCAGAAGGGCCGGGCTTGGGCCAGCCACTCGAGGCCCGGTTCAGGCTTGGGTCGGGCTTTGACAAAAAAATTAGAAGTCGGGCCGGGCCTGATTTACCTAGCCTGGCCCAACCCAGCAGTGAACACGCGTACCAAGATCTCTTTCTAGGTCCACAGTTGAGTGGCCCATGAATTATCAGGTCATAGTCCAGTTGTTCCACTCACCCATGATAGAAAAAAGCAAGCTTGGCTGGTGATGATCGAACTTACTCAGGGCCCATACTCATAAGGCCAATGCTCTGGGAGGAACAAGCAACAATGCCTTTGATAGCCCAGTAAACAGCTGTTGTGAGTTGAATCCAAGCGTCAGAAAATGGAGGTTTGTCACGTGAAATGTACTGGGAGGGAAGATCATTCAGCTCGATGATGGTCTCGGTCACATCTATTACCAGCTTCAAGAGAATGCTGATAAGAGTTTCTCGCTCGCTGATGTCGGGCAATGGCTTAAGCTGAACCACATATTTGGCGAGTGGATTGGTGGCATGCAGCTGCGACAGAAGGCAAAACTCCCCATAGTTTACAGCAAAAGCCGCGAGCGCTATGACCACCTTATCTTCCCAAGAATATTTCACTAGTGTGTTGAACACTGCTTGTGTTATCGATTTCATATCTCCCCCGCCAGCGCAATCACATGACAACTGGAAACATGCATATAGTGTCAATGTAGCCCAGATATTTAGTTATCAGGTAGATTTAAACAAGTGCAGCCGAAATTACCTCGCATCCAATCTTATGGATGGTGAATGCAAGTTCATCAGATATCCCTTGAAGGGACTTGTCTTGGAGCAGTTTTGCATCTGTTTTTGCGTCCTGCATCAAAATACCGTTTCCAAATGCATCTTAAAGGGTTGAGAGTGTTTTTGAAACTAGGAGCAACAAGAAAGAAATAAGGGGATGGACTCTTTTGTTTAATCCCTCTTGAAATCGGGTTCCACAAGATAATGACAAAAACAATCCCCAAATGATGATAGGGTCGCCTGACTAGTCAGATTTTTGCTTTTGACTACTTTGCCTCCTAAAAAAATTCCCATGATATCTTTTTTTTATATTTTCTTTCAAAATCTATATGGAAAAATTTGCGGGTTGTTGTTTGCTCTCACTGGCTAATTAACAAATGTAAATTTTGCTTTTCAAAACACAATATATAGCATCATCATCACCATCAAAGTTTTGTTCGGTCTATATTGGTGTCAGCCATACAAATTTTATTTCCCAATTCCAATCCATCTTGAGTCCGCACTCAATAGATGACGAAAGATAAAAATATGTTCTCCTTCTAGTCTTTGGTCTACGTATTTCCAAAAAAAATAAAAAATCACCCAATATCATGAGTTTATCCCATTAAATTATGTTTTCTTTTTGCCTTTTTAGACTTTCTAAATCTTTTCTGCAGATTCGTAGCTTCAGTTGGAAGATTATAATAATAAAAGGGAGTTTGGAATTACCAGAGGGAGTGTAGGGGTAGCCTTGCTCAAGATGTCCAAGGCCATGCTGAGAAGGGCTCTTTCGTCCACTGCAAAGTTGGCATCTTGCGAGTGGGCGGATATGATTTGCTGTATCACCTTCTTGTCATCTGCGGTTGATTGGGTCTGCACCACCTTCTGTTTGGAGGACATTGACCCACCAAGATTGAACACCTTCGAGATAAGTGCCATTTCACTACACCACTCAACAATGCAAGAGAGGATGCTAAGAGATATTGAGAGAGAGAGAGGTTTGTGTTGTGACTAGCTGTGTCTGTGGTTGAGGAATGTACGCAGGGCCCTATTTATAGACGACTCTGCTTCCTTGCTCACAGGAGGGAGCCATGCAGTGGGAAAGGAAATAAAGAGAGATCATCAGCACGGGATACACATGACTGAGAAGAGACGAGAAAAAGTCTTTACACCAGCCAAAGGATGGCCAATGGAAAGAGGACGATTGCATTTATGTCCTGGCCACCGTTTTCCATCCACCTCCGGCAATCAAATTAAAGAGTTCACACCCAGGACACCTGTGTGATACGTCCAGTAATACCCTAGTTTGAAAAATCCTCCAATTTCCTCTGGTTACACTTTCTTTAGCTTGGTGCTTTTGTGAACTAGAAATGGTAAAAATCATGAACTACATTTGTGGTGTGAAGTTTGGTTGGTATCTACAGCCCCATTGGTAAGTGTCGGGGTAAAGACAAATCTCAACCCACATTAATGTTTTCAGCCATTGACAGGTAAACAAATTAAAGAGTTTGTCCACATGTCATCAAAAATAAAATCCTTAAAATACTACAAAATCGTACTCTTTTTTTTTGTAAGAATCTTTTTTCACTGGTAATTAATGAAACTATTCCATGAAGTGTTTAAACATGTATCATCCTTTTGTAATTAGGGGGTAAAATTGCAGTCCAATACAATATAATTTTAAAACAAAGAAAGGTAAATTGTTGGGTTTATATATTGTATTTTGGATTTGTCGGAGTGGTTCATCGGACTAGCCAATGACCGGGTCGTTCAGAATTAAGGGTGTTTTGATTAATGTATTAGGGCTTTTTAAAGAACTAAAAAAGTGCAGATTATATATATATATAATTCTAGGTTTTGAATTGAGTCAAAATATTAGTTATCGCTCTCGTGCATTGGACGTATGCATTTTTGTCGAACTACATAAAAGCCTTTTCTCTTTTTTATATGGCATGTTTGTTCGATCGCAGATTTCGTACTTCTGTACGTACATGTATAATATAAATGTATTTATTCATAATTTTAAATTAATTTTTATTCTTAATAAGTATTTGTATTTATAAATGACTATTGGATTTATGTTCCAACAGTTCCCTGTAAGAGCACAGTGAAGAGCATTTGCAATTCTAGCTTTAACTAGGCCTGTGTTTCTCTTTTAACAAGTGATGAAAATAAATAATAAAGCAAATGGTCATTGAATAGTATTCTTTACGAATATTTATGAGACTAATTAATTCGACTGAAAGTGTGGCCAGAAAATATCACCCTACACTACTCAAATTGCCTTCGGGGAAGAGTTTGTGTCATGGGAACACAGAATATGGGAAATGGATGCAGCCTTCGATTCTGGTAACAAGTCAGAATGGGTACGAATAAAAGATTCCCTCACATGATCCACGTTTGAGGGTAAGACAACAAAACCAAGCCCTGGACTAGGGCCTAGGGGATCAAAAGTTCTCTCTGGTCCCTCCTTTCTAGAGAATCAGTTCCAAGCAATCATTCCATCATCCTCATTTGTAGCATACGAGTTGAACGGTGAATAGTATATGAATGTACAGTGGATCCGACGATTTACAACATGTTGAGACTTGTACAAATTTAGTGTGATCCGAATAAACAGGGGGAGTGGAATTTTTGGTCCACTCAGACGGACCCTAGATGTTGAGTGTACTTAGTCCTCTTAACTATTTATTAGTGAAAAAATACACATTGTTTAGCTACCTAGCCGTTCCTCAACTGAAAACAAACGTCCCCCAGCATAAGGTCCTTAAACCATGGTTAGAAAGAGGGCATGAAGCATAGACATACAGGCAAAAGGGCCACACCAGAAAGTTGAGGAATTGTTATTTGTTAGGTTAACTATTTAAACTAAATTTGACTAGTCAAATCTTACAACTTCCCTTGTAAACTGAAATGAAAGGAGTGCCTCGTTATATCTTGCATTTCATTCCATATATAGTGAACAAGATTCAACGAGGCCATTCTCTAATAGATAGAAATAGCAGGGACAGTAAATTACAAGTAAATGCTATGATGCTATTTTACCTTTGTATCTCTTAAACTAAAAGTCACATAAAGAATATTTGAGAAAAGCATCTGCTTTACTGTCCTTGTGTTCTAATGGGTCACAAGAAAAGTTACAGGAATCATGTACTAGAGCTTTACTTACCATTACTTTTTTTTTTTTATTGCTTTATCCTTTTTCTACTTAATTACCATGTGTTCTAATGGGTGTTTGAATCACGCGTGTCTACAAATGAGTATTTCAACAATGGGCCCTAACCTTATTGGAGTGAAAATTGGCACCGATCCAATGTGGGTTCAAAATTTTATATTGAAATCTTGCCCGCACTTTATTTAGGCTTGTATAAGCTTTGGTCTTCTTCTTTACGATGGTAGCATGCCTTGCTACTGATCTAGCAGTGGCTCTTGTCACTTTTGGTTTAAAGTTTTAAGAGGATTTTATGTGGAAAATAATCCCATAGATGTTCCGCATACAAAAAAGGATCTCATAGTTTCTATTGTACAAAAAAGGCTCTCCCACCAATTTCAACTTCTTTTTTTAACTTTCTACACTGAGCGACGATAAGGTCGCTTGTTTCAATTATGCAACAATATTGTTGCTTGTGTCCTTTTGTTCTCTTCTCTCCTTCTCTTTCTCCATCTCCCCAACTCCATTTCTCACCCAACCCATCACCACAACATCTCCATCCTCGTCAACTCATTCTTGTTTATTCCTTCTCACACCATCTAATCTTCCTCTTAACCTTGGATAGTTACCATCCAAATCAAAGAGGCAAAAACTAAATACAAAACAGAAACAAATCAAAAGATAAAAAGACATTACAAATGACTCTTTACTTGAAAGGGTAAAAGTGGAAAGAAGATGCATTTATTATCTATCGTACTGTAGCATGGGACTCCTCAAATTAATACGCAGTGACATTCAATTGCATATACATCACGCTGTAGCATATTAAGCTCCAGCATCGCTGTCTGGTAGCCTGCGCCAACTTTGACACTGGCATTGCAGCATTGATGCCAGGACAAGTTTTACCCCAAAAAAAAAAAAAAGAACTTCGGGGACAAGGGAGATGTTTAGTGGGTTCTACACATTAACTCCAACTTAATGACTTCCTGAAAAAAATATGTGGAGCCCCCTTGATTTGAACCCTGAGATTTCCGTTACCGCGTCGGTGTTTATAACTAGATTAGCACTAAATATGCCAATTAAGGTACTATTACCCCCGAAAGGGAGAACACATGATATGAGGAGCTGCACCATTTTCAACGCTCAGTTGGCCACTTTACTATGTAGGTTGATACTTTTTACTTGAATATTGTTCTGCTGGGATGGCACGCATATGTCTCTCACTGGCGTTTCCTTCAAATGCTGGGATGGCATGTATATCCCTCACTGTCATTTCCATCAAACTCATTTATCTCTTCGAGAGAACATCCTCCCACGTGGCTTCATGGCTTCCCACATCCTTGCCCTCTTTTTGACTTAGTGGGTTAGCCTTTTACAAATTATCAAAATCTTTGGAACACGAGGAAAAGAAAAGAGAATGGAAAAATACCCACTCTAACATACTCTTTTTTGGTTACCCAGGTAAGGGGGCTACGACCCAAGAGAGAGACTGCCCACACGCGGGAAGACAACCCCCACAAGTGGGAAAAAAGCCCGCATAAGTACGATGAAGTGGTGTATCCGGGTTTCAAACCCTAGGCAGCTAAGTGAAAACTGTCACCACTTACCAGTGAGGTAAGTGACTCTTCTCAACCTAACATATTGTTTGGGCTTGTTTGTTTAAAAGAATTATGAGAATTCTTGTTTAGGAAAATTTTGAGAATTCCAAATAATGTCCCTGAAAGCAAAATTCCAAGGCTCTAGCATTTGGAATTTTGGAATTATAGAAATTAATAAGGCTAAAAGTGCCTTTTCATGGAGTTTGGAATTCTGAATTCCTGCATCAAATAGAGCATTTGAAAGCCCATGGGATAAAATGTCACATCATGTTAGAAATTCCTAACAAACTTAATTCCTTGTCAGAAACTCTTCTAAACAAACAGGCCCTTAAGAAACAACAAAATAACTCTGTTTCTTGGATTAGGATTATAATAAAATTAAGGGATTATTTTACCGAAAAAATTATAGAGAACTCCGTTCAATGAGAAATAACAATAGGAACTCAACTTTTTGCCAAAAAATGATAATCAAGAGTTTGCGAGTATTATTTTCCTTTTTGACATAATTGCCTATGGGTTGCTATATTGTAACTGATTTTTCCTTAAGAAATCTTACAAATCACGAGAGCAATTTGCTTTTTCGGGAGGGGCGTTTCACATTCATACGAGACCATTTTTATCTTTTTTTTCTGACCTCTCTGGATGTTTATGGAAGATTAATGATAATCTTTTTTCATATGTAAACACATATTTTAATGTATATTTCATCTTTTTTGGTGTATGGTGACACAATTCTTACATTTCTGAAGAGCCTTCTTTGAAAAGTGTGGACATTATCATATACATGTTTATTCATATCACGTATTCATTTAAATCGAGTCTAACTAAACATGCATGAGAAAATGCTCACAATTTAAAAATTGAGAGAAAAAGGTTGATGGAAAGTGCCACCAACCCTGTCCACTGGGGTGGTGGCCCCCACCTAGCCATAGTCATTCAACAAAGATGGATATTTATCTTAATCGTATAAAAAAGAAGATTTCTTGTCACATGACACCAATATGGTCCAGCCCCATAGGACCCCCAAATATGGACCGAAATTATTACCATCCACAGGGAGGGCAGTTGCTCCCAACCACCCGAAAACGAGTGAAATTATGAACTTGGAGGTAAGGTTTGGCTTTGTGTCTGCGACATCTTTAATGCAAAATCATTGTAGTCACATGGAAAACAACAAAGGTGATTGAAGCAGAATCACATGCTAGAATGGGATGGGCTTCGGTGCAGCACCGCTGCATGTTTATATAATGCGACTACTTTCTTTATCAAATCAGAATACTCCACATCAGCCCAAGGAATAAAATCAAGAACGTCTTGTTTCTGTTTGTTTTCAAGAAAACGATCACTCTGTGAAATCTATTTTTTACAAAACTGCCCTTGTGAATTTCTTAACAAAATCCTTTTCATTACCGGCCTTCAAAAACTCTCAACTTATGATATAAAGGTGGGTCCCATGTACTTTAATTATTAATATGAGGATACATATAACTCCTCAAAGTAGATCGATGCTCTAATTCTTAATGGTGGGACCCATATTCACAAGCACAAAATGTGGCCCACGATGTAATTCCTCTAAACATGGCCCCCATGTTGTAATTCCTAAAAGTGGGTCTTAAGTTGTAATTTTCAAATGTGCATCCCATACAATAATTTCTAAAGATGGATCTCATGTGTAATATAATTCTTAAAGGTGAGCCATACGTTCTAATTTGTATAGGTACGTAGGTCCCATGTAAGTCTTTGAAAACTAATAATGGGGCCCACATTTTAAAAATCTAAACTATTAAATAACAAAAATATGATTCACACTTTAAATGAGTAACTAGGTGATTAAATAATAAAAAATATCTTTTTAAATAAGTATTAAGTGATTAAATGATAAGAATCGCACATTATTAAAGAATGACCATGCAATTAATAATAATAAAATGTATGGCATTAAATATATATATATATATATAATATGCCAACAACTTAAATGTGAGGGGAGCTCTCACATTAATATCAACCTATGAGAGCATTTCTTACCTTATTATGAGAGATAAAGTGGGGGCCCTCACATCAATATCCAATGCCAACAACTTAAATATGAGAATCCCCATCCTATCTCTCATAGTAAGATGAGAGATATCTCTCATGTGAGCATCTCTATCTCATATATACTGGCGTGTTGAAGCTTTATTTGGACTTGTGTATTTAATGCTTGTGTATTTAATAGGTATAGACCTTGCCCCCACCCCCTCCCCCCTTAATCCACGAGAGTTCAAATTTAAGATGTAGGGCCTGTGTTGAACTTGGACCTAGACTTGGATCAAACTAACTTATAAATTAATGAAAGCTCTAATTTGAGTATAACTAACCATGGAATTAAGCATGCGTTTTTAACAAAATAGAAATATAAGAAAAATATAAAAAAAATTCTCATTTTTGACACATGATTACATGGGTTTATTGCATGATGTGTGAACTAAAGTAACTCTACTTTATATATGGCATCCATTAGACTATTTATTTCGCATATTCTGGTTTTATAATTAAGTGAATGAATAGTAGCAACCATCCAATCACAGGGTTAAAAAAAATGGCCGGATTATAACACGTTGATCAAAATAACTCGTCTCAATGAAGCTCCAATATTTAGAATGTCCCCAAATGACAGATTGATCATGTTTCTTAAAACAACATTTAAATTGAAAAAATAAAATGCGCAGCATATTTATGAATCAAATGATTGCTAAAGTGGGCATCATAAAATGGCTTGGACCACTAAAGAAAGTTGTGCTTGGTTATTTCTCCCAATACTTGGTATTTATTTAAAATCTCAACTACTTTACAGGTAATTCTAACCGTTGATGTAGCACAAGAATTGTGTCTATTATATTTTAGCTTTGAAATTTAATTTTTGGATTTTGAAAGAACATACAGCCTCCTATTCAGCCTCCTATTCAACCGTATCTAGCACAATCCATTTTATGCCTAATTATGGGCTTGATTTATATTTTTTCATTATGTTTTATTTAATTACTACTATGTTTATTAAAAAATAATTCATAGAAAATTTGAAAGAGAAATTTTTATATATTGAAAACTAGATTGTAAAAAATGATATGTAAAATCACTCTTTTGTCATTTTTATTAGATTTTACAGTTAGGAACATTGTTAGATCAGTCATTGTTAAAAATCTAAAGTACACCAATTTCATGGGCCAACTCTAAGTAGAGTCATGAAATTTGGCAAATGGTTATTTTAAGCGGGTTTAAATTTTAGAGGTAGGATGATAAACTTAATACCAAGAGCATATGAAAGGTTGCTTTTGGAAAGAGATTTGCTAAGAAATTGCCAAGGGTAGTTTAGGAAGAAGATTAGAAAGGGCATTCAATGAAATAATGAAAGTTGTTAAATGAGTTGTCTTGGAACAATGGAGTGATGAGTCATTCCCAAATCTTCTCGTCATGAAACGTGGCCATCTCTTATTTGTGGAAGCCGGTCGCTGCACTGTATTATAGTGCAACGACGCTGCACCCAAGCCTGCCCCTGATAGAATACACATGTGTAAAGTTTCTTCCGTGAGTGATTTGGCAAGAGAGTTGCTATTGGCACACAGAAAATCTCCCTTCCCACACACACATTTAAAAAGAAAAAAAAATTAAAAACCATATGAAGTTACATTTTTGCCCACCCTCCTCCTTTCCACCCCACCCCCACCCCCCGCCCCCCCGCCCCCCACCTTCCCTCCACCTTTGACGCTAGCCTACATCGACGGTGGCCACCGGCTCTAGCCCGGGACGGCGGCGGATCCCTCTTCTTCCCTCCATTCCCTCCCTCTCCCTCTCCCTCTCCTCTGGCCTGGACCAACTTTGAAGAGCCCTAATTTTACTTTCGTGTGCTCAACTCCAAGCCCTCAAAAACCTTCCTTTCTCCTCTCTTCTTCTTCTTCATTAGAAGTTGCAGAACAAGCTCTCTCTCTCTCTCTCTCTCTCTCTCTCTCTCTCTCTCTCAGCATCTAATTCCTTTCGAAGTTGCAGAAGAGAGAGCTCACACATAAACACACGCTCTCTCTCTCTCTAATGGTGTTGACTCAATTGAGAAAGAAGCCGAACCCAGGTCGAGGTGGGGTTCAATCCCACAGCTTGAGCGATGAAGAGGCCCGAGTCCGAGCAATCGTAGAGATTGTCAACTCCATAGTCAAGCTTTCCCGCAGCGGCGAGACGGTGGACCTCAACGCCCTCAAGTCTACCTTCTGCCGCAAGTACAGCCTCTCCTACCCCCCCCCCCCCCCCACCCCAAGCTCATTGAGATGATTGCCACCCTCCCCGACTCCGACCGCGACTCCCTCCTCCCCCGCCTCCGCCCGAAGCCCGTCTGCATCGCCTCCGGCATCGTCGTCATCGCCGTCAATCCAGGCCCGAGCCGGAGATGGGGAGGGAGAGAAAGGGAGAAGGGAGAGAGAAAACCGTGGGAGAGAGAGAGAGGGAAAGGGAGGGAATGGAGGGGAGGAGGGGGATCAGCTGCCGTCCTAGGCCGGAGCCGGTGTCGCCACCAGTGCTGGGCAACGCCGGAGGTAGAGGGAAGGTGTGGGAGAGAAAGGAGGAGGGTGGGCAAAAATGTAACTTCATAGGATTTTTATTTTTTATTTTTAAATGAGTGTGTGGGAAAGGAGATTTCTTGTGTGCCATTAGCAGCTCCCTATGGCAAACATGGCAGTGATGAATGTGACTTGAGTTTTGAACCTCGCAGACACAGGAGCCCATGGTTTTTTATTATTTATTATTTATTGGGAGATGCTCCTACCAGAGCATCTTTGCATTGGATATAGATGTGAAGGCCCCCACCTTATCTTTCATAATAAGGTGAGAGCATCTCCCTTATTTATTTATGTTTGGATTTGGAACTTGAGGGCAAGTTTGGAGGCTTTATTTTCATTGTGTACTTTTGATATGATTTTTGTCATTTCTTGTCTAGATTCACTTTATTCTCATTTAACTAGTTAATAATCAAATAGACCCTAATGAAGTTAAGTGAAGTAAAAATTATTTTGAAGAAAGAATACACTATAAATGGGTTATGAAGGTATTTTATTTTTAATTGTTTGGTATGAGATCTTTTTGACCTTTTGTATTGATTGTGGAGTTTTTTTGTTTATTTTTTAGTGGAGAAATAATGTTACGGTTTGACTTGTTTTTGAAAAATATGATTGGAAATTTGAATTAAAGTGCTTTTGATGGGACTTTTTTTATAGAAATGGGAGCTTTACGTTACTTAACTCTATTAGTAGAGTTGCCAAACAAGCCCTGGAGTGAAGTAAAGCCTCTAATTTTTTTGAAAAAAAAGTCACATCAAAAGTATAGATTTTCAAAATTTTCTTGTTCTTTAAAAAAATATTGTAAAAAAATAACCTCAATTCTCCCCTAAATGACAAAAAGTAAATACCTAAAAAAAAAAAGTAAAAAAAATACCCTACCAAACGACTAAAGATAAATGATTATTATAACCAACTTAATATTTAATTCTTTCACTATTTGAGGCTCTACTTCACTGTAGGTGTAAAGTTTCCAAACACTTGAGTGGATGATAAAATAGGGATCCCTCCCAATAGTCATGGATTATGGGGTTTGACACTTAGACGATGCACTCATTTTGAATGGTAAAAGCTTCTTGGCCGTAGATTAAGTGGGATTAATGACTGAGGAACAGGCCATGGTGAGTGAGATCCTTCGATCCCTACATCACATGGCCAAAAGTAGACGGGCTCTCAATTTTACGTCACTTGTTCGATAATTGATAACAACAGAACCACCAAAGTTTTTCATTCTAGACACAGATGGGGTGGGTGCTGCCATCCTAACGCCTTTGTGCTTTTGACGATTGTAGTCACTGCAAACATAACTTTGAACATTGTTCTTTTGGATGATCATTAAAGGTTTTCGGCTTTCTACAAAAGTAGTTGCAATTGTAGTTTTGTATCCATATTAGTTAAAATGAAGTAAAAATAAAAATAAAAATTAACACTTAGCTCAATTGGCCAAGGATGTGAGCTTCCAATGGAGACAGGAAAAAAATAGAGAGAATGGCATCTTACCCAAGTAGTAAGATGCATAAGTTCTCATCTGATTGCCCAAGAATTGACGCTGAACATACAAGTAATTGAGCTCTTCTCGACTTTCTATTTGTAATCCTATTTTTACTACAGTCTATGAAGAATTAGCAACAAAGTGGAGTACATTTTCATCCACATTTCTTGCTTTAGAATATAAATTTAAAAATAAACATTCACTATTCACTATGTAATAAACTAGTGAGTTTGAGAGTTGAAACAAACATAAAGAGTCACAAAATACTTTAATGTGTAAATGCGGTTGAGTCTCCATGTTGCGAGAGATAAAGTGAAGGGAAATTTAATCCAAAAAATAAGGTCTACAGCAAAAGATGCTTTTGGACAGTACATGTATTTGATTACGTGTTTGGAGGTATAGAGATATATGAGGCCTTGGGCGGAAATGAAGAATTGATAAATTAGCAATCTAAACTTAATCTGCCATGTCAAACCTTACAGTTTGCCCAATAAAATGAAATGAAAGGAATGGCTCATTAAATCTTAAAACACTTATGGTTGAATGGTGAACATGATTCAATGTGGTTGTTCTTTTAACAGATTAAGGGCATGTTTGTGTACACACCCTTTTCGCAGAAAAAGCAAATTGTCACGTTGGCAAATTTCAGAGAAATGGAAACCTTGGAAAAGGATTTTCAGGAATTTAGAAATTCATGTTTGGCTTTCCCTCGCTGACTTGGTGCTAATGTTTTTGGTTGAAATAGAAAAGAGTGCGGAAATGAGATTATATAGGAGGGGGGAGTTTTCTTTTAGGAAATCTATTTCCCATACTCTCCAATAGGAAATCCATTTTCAGTATTAAGAAGGAAAATGCTGACAAGGTGGGCAAGTATTTTCATGAAATTGTTCCGTACCAAACACATAAAATTTGGATTTACCGTAGAAATCCACCCACTTTTTCTACAGAAAAGTGTTCCAGAAACATGCCCTAACTGTATAAATAGCAGGGACTAAAATGTAAAGTAGATGCTAATTCTATGGATGGTAATTTTCTAGATATTTTTTAGAGGAATTTACGGCGCAGGTCCCCGTAGGACCTCATACCACTCTTGAGGTGCCAGTATCATGTTGGACACCGGAAGGGTCTTCATGTGACCCTTTTATTATTATTTTTTTAATTTAGCGATATAGTCAATATCGACCATTCTTATGGTCAATATTGACCATTCTATCAGTCAGAAAAAGAGATAGCACAAAAAAATTAATTTTGAACACCTTGATTTTATAATCATTAAGGATAGAGATATTGAGGATGATTTCGAACATAAGATAAGAGAAGTATGGTTGACGTTGAGACTTGCTTTTGAAATGCTTTGTGTTGCTACAAACTAATAAGACTGAAAACAAGATTTTACAGGACAATGATTAGATCAACTCTGACATGTAGAATAGAATGTTGGCAAATTAGAAAATGACACATGCAAAAATCCAAGGATAGGACAAATGTGAATTTCGAGATTGATGCGTGGTAAAACTAAGAACAATAGAATTAGAGAAGAGCGCATTGGGGCACATTGAGCGTAGCATGAATATGTGATAAATTAAGAGAGACTCATTTGAAATGTTTTAGACAAGTCCAACGAAGACTAAAAAACAATACCGATGAGAAGAGGTTTTTCTATATAGGTAGATGACCCTAAAGGAAAAGGGGTACATTGAAGAGGACATGGATAAAAATAGCATTATGATGGATACAAAGAATTGCATTTTATTGCAGGTTTTGGCCAAGATAGACCGGAATGGATAAACAAGGTTCATATAGCCGAGGTGAACCCACATTAGAAATTATGACATAGAGCCCACAATTAGAATTATAACATGGGGGCTCACTTCAGTAATTGACTGTGGTTTGTTTACATGGGGACCACTTTTAGTAATATAAAATATGGGACAAGTTGGAACCTAATAAAATTGATTTAGACCCCAATAAAGGTCTGAACTTATATTTTCAGGTTTGGGACCAATCTTAAGTCCATCTTGACAGCATAAGGTTAGATTTGAACCTGTATTCTTGATCAGCCTTGATTCAGATGGATCAAGAGGCCCTTCAAGTTGATCTAGTAAGCAAGGGCTGATCAATCACAATATCCATTAAATCCAAGCCATCTGCTCGTACTTTAGACCCACCTTTATAATTGTGATATGCGGAGCCATCTTAAAAAAATTACAATGCGGTTACTACGAGTCCGGCCCAACACCTAAACCTGAATCTGGCCCAAATTCAAGTGGGTTAGAAAAACCAAGGGTAAGGCCAACCCGAACCCTGCAAAGCCCAACTTGAATTGCATTTCGGGTAGGGTCTGGCCATGTGAACCTATGCACTGGCCACCAGTAATTTGGCATTATCAGTAGATGACATATTTTAAATATTCAGTTAACTGCATTGATAATAAGCATCCACATTGCTGGAAGCAAAGTAGAGTCTATAGCAAAACAAAGAAAGAATCGGGATCCATTGAGTGGGTTTACGCTCACATGGTGACCGTGAATGGACTATTTACGATCTGACACGTCACCACGGGTAGCCTATTATGCATCCGAGCAGGGACTGCCCGCGGTGACATTACGGACCATAAATTTTATTCACGATCACCATGCGTACATAGACCCCCCGAGAGGATCCTGATTCTTCCTTGAGTCCGGATCGGGTGAGGTCACTGTGGCAGCCTGCCATGTCATGCAGTATGACAGGCTCCAAAGAAAAGGATACACACTACATGACAATATAATAACTAAAAACCAACACCCTTCCATAACAACTACAGACACCCAGTACTAAAAGATAATAAGCATCCTGCTACATTCATCAGAAGCAAGGAGCAGCAACATTCGAAGTTCGAGCAACCATACATTAACATACCCCTACATCACTCCATAACATGGTACTCATAGGTACTTATTCAATTTAAGAGACACACCTACTCAAACCGAGGATACGATGACATCCCAACTGATTCTGAGAGGCTGGAAATGCTACTCATTCGACGCAGCACTTGTACATGACGTACTTCTCCATGGGGCGATGGCAATCCACACAAACCATATTCTCCGGAACTATGCCATTGGTGCTTGGAATGTAAATGTGTTTGCAGTGCTTTTTGTAGGAGGAGCCAGGACCTATGGGTATGACACCATTGCCTCCCGGTTTTCCATCACTTCCTACCGGTTTAGTACCATTGATCACAACTTCTAGTACTTTATGGAGTGTGATAAAGAAGGTTTGAAATGTGAACTGAACTTTTTTCTCTTTGAACTGAACCAAGCTCTCCATGACCGTCTCTTTATTCATAGTAACCACCTCTTCGGATCCATGGCCTACAACTGTCCATCCATCACCACTGCCATCAGAGCCGAGGAGCATCATCACATCTTCAAATGTTTTGTCAGTGTCAATGGAGGTACCAAATTTCATCTTGGAGTACAATATGCAATCCAAGCGAGCCCGGAATCGCCTTCTCTTCTCCTCGTCCAAAACCTTGCTCAAGTTCTCCTTGATGATTGTTTCAGTGTGCTTCTTTCCAACATATATCAACTCTAAGATGATCCCTTCTCCCTTCACCACCTCTTTTGTTGTAGCTGTGAATTTCCTAATCCAATCCAAGTCATCTCCTCCATAGAGGTAGATGATTCTTTCTTTTCCCTGTTAAGAATGACAAGGAAGCATGTTAGCACAAGTGAATTATAAAAACCCCAACCTCTGCAACCCAAGAAGAAGGCAAAAATATTGAACTTTGTATTGTAACTTGTATTGAATTACGTGGATTTTCTATTTTGAAGCAAGAATATTAAGCCTTACCCATTTTTCACTCTCACTAACAACTCCTCCAAACAAGAACTCAAGGCTCCATTTTGTTTCCTTCCATAGGGTTTCCTCCCTCTGAACATGGAAAGGGTAGGCGGCGCTTCCCCAGATCATGATCATGTGGTAGGCATTGGAGTTGACAACCTTTCCATGCGCATCGAATGCTACCAACAAGGGCTTCTTCTCAAAATGCCAGTCATTCTTGATGTAGTTGATGACATAAGGCTGGAGTGTCAAGGTATAATGTAGTGAGTACCATGGCATAAAGCTTGCCTTTCGGAGTATCTCATCCTTAATCTCTTTAGATACGACTGGCTTGTCGACAATTGGGAGCCAAACTATTTCGTATTCCCTCTCTGCCTTCCCAATTTGTTGTACAATTTCTTTAATCTCGTCCACCGAGATATCAAAGTAAGAAATGAACAATATCACTGTCTTGCTCTTCAGTACATTCAGGCTAACCTGTTTCATTTAGTTTAGAAAATGAGTAGTTGTTAGCGAAACTCAGGTCAAATGAATTGGAAATAGAATTGAGTATGAAAATCTGCAAGCTTAACATGTGATAGGATCATCAATATACTGAAGTACTTGCTCCTAATGTACTTCAAATAGAATGGAAACATGAGGTGAGGACTGAATATTTATGATTCATAGTATTAATAAGAGGGCATCTTGTCTCCATATATATTTGTATTGATCTTTATCAGATTTACCAAGTTCAAATGGGTCGGGGGACTACTTTTCTAGGATACCAAGCAATGCAATGAAATCTTTTTGTAACAAGTTAAAAAGCATACCCTTTTCTTGGTGACACCATTAAAGAGAGGCATTTCATCCTTTGTGTGAATCAATTCAATGAAAATCTCCATGTTGTCGGTCCGGGTACTTTCCATAAGGTGTTTAATCTTATAGTAACCCTCATTGATTCTAACGTCCTCTGCATGAATAGGTCAACATGGATTAGCCTATGATCAATGATGCAAATATACAGTGCAAGATATGAGTGTTATATTGATTGGGATTTAATTTGTACAAATTAGACTAAGATTTTGGTATGCGTTAATATTCAATCACCTATCTTTTTATGGCATTGCGCCAAAGCGCTTGTAAGATTCACGTGGATGTTTTTGAGCGTTTGAGCTATTTCAGTGAGCTTTTTTCGTGCCTCTATGATTGAGACCACGTACCTGAAACCAATTAAGTTGAGAAGATGTCAAAATCAAATAATATAGCAAATAATCAGACAAAAACATAATCACTGAAAATCATTAATATTTATGTAAGAAACTATCTCTTAATCAATTATACAAAGGACGCATACATACATTTTAGGTATAGGCCCCGAACTTGGGCCCAATTAACAGTAGGAACCTGGATTTATATTCATGAAGCCCTCGGATTTGGCTCAGTCAAGCTCTTTTTGAGATGCCTGAATGGGTATAAATTAGATATCTTAAATTCTATTTTTCACTGACATAATGTTTTAGGCCAAAAAGATGAGCAAGAAATAACAATGGGCAGTGGTAGACCCAGGATTTTCTCTTAGGAGGGGCAAAAAGTTTCCTTTACGCGAGATGTTTGGGAAAGAATTAAAAAGATACTAACATATTAACATAATATTAAAATTTTAAAATCAAGCGTTTCATTTAAACAAAAATAAGTTATTAGATTTATCCTAAAAATGATAAAAATGATGAATTGTATTGCTCTATACATCTAACAACATTCAATGGTGGGTTCATAAAAGTAGAGAAGAATGGTACATTGCATCATTTTGGCCAAAGTTAAAAAAACAATAACAGAGGCAAGGTCAAAGAGAACAACACTAAAAATACACACGAGAGATTCTTTTCTTTTCCTTTTTTTTTTTTTTTTTTTTCTATTTTCAAGAAAATAAAAGAAGTTGAAGAGAGACATTGAGAATAGAACCAAAATATATGAAAAGAAATTTTTTTTTTTTCAATTTTAAAGGGAGTCCAAAGTTGTCCCTCCTCAACAACCATTGAGCTCAGCTAGTGACAATGGGCACGGCTGATTCTCCAACTACTAAGAGAAGCCAACATAAAAAATATCCTGCATGGCCCCCATCTTGGGTCCGGTTATCCCCCAGATCTAGAGGTGGTCAGGGATCGGGCCAGCCCTAGCTCCGTCCACTTTGGGCAGCGCTTGGGCCAAAGATTTTTCGTTTTTGGGCTGGGCTCGGACGTCTTATTGAGGCCCATTTAATAGATGTGCCGGACCTTAGTTAAGTGCTAGAGAGCCCAAGCTCGACCATGCCCGAATATAAAAAAGATTATTAGAGTGTTGGAGACGGGACTCATAAGACATCCCATCTCTAATGTGACTGTGTGTCACCACCACTTGAGCTACGACTTGGAATTATTCAGAAAAATCCTATTTTATTTTTATATAGTAAACTCGGGCTGGACCCGGCTTACTCATTTTCAAACGGGCCGGGCTTGGGCCACCACTCGAGGCCCGGTTCAGCCTTGGGTGGGGCTTTGACAAAAGTTTTAGAAGTCAGGCCGGGCCTGGATATACCCAGCCTGGCCCAACCCAGCCATGAACCCCCGTTCCAAGATCTCTGTCTCGGTCCACAGTTGAGTGGCCCATGAAGCATCAGGTCATAGACCAGTTGTTCCATTCACCCATGATAGAAAAAGCAATCTCGGCTGGTGATGAACTTACTCAGGGCCCATACTCATAAGGCCAATGCTCTGAGAGGAGCAAGCAACAATGCCTTTGATAGCCCAGTAAACAGCTGTTGTGAGTTGAATCCAAGCGTCAGAAAATGGAGGTTTGTCACGTGAAATGTACTGGGAGGGAAGATCATTGAGCTCGATGATGGTATCGGTCACATCTATTACCCGCTTCAAGAGAATGCTGATAAGAGTTTCTCGCTCACTGATGTCGGGCAATGGCTTAAGCTGAACCACATATTTGGCGAGTGGATTGGTGGCATGCAGCTGCGACAGAAGGCAAAACTCCCCATAGTTTACAGCAAAAGCCGCGAGCGCTATGACCACCTTATCTTCCCACGAATATTTCACTAGTGTGTTGAACACTGCTTGTGTTATCGACTTCATATCTCCCCCGCCAGCGCAATCACATGACAACTGAAAACATGCATATAGTGTCAATGTAGCCCATATATTTAGTTATCAGAAAGATTTAAACAAGTGCAGCCCAAATTACCTCGCATCCAATCTTATGGATGGTGAATGCAAGTTCATCAGATATCCCTTGAAGGGACTTGTCTTTGAGCAGTTTTGAATCTGTTTTTGCGTCCTGCATCAAAATACCGTTTCCAAATGCATCTTCAAGGGTTGAGAGTTTATCCCATTAAATTATGTTTTTCTTTTTCCTTTTTAGACTTTCTAAATCTTTTCCGCAGATTTGTAGCTCCTGCTGGAAGATTATAATAATAAAAGGGAGTTTGGAATTACCAGAGGAAGTGTAGGGGTAGCCTTGCTCAAGATGTCCAAGGCCTTGCTGAGAAGGGCTCTTTCGTCCACTGCAAAGTTGGCATCTTGCGAGTGGGCGGATATGATTTGCTGTATCACCTTCTTGTCATCTGGGGTTGATTGGGTCTGCACCACCTTCTGTTTGGAGGACATTGACCCACCAACATTGAACACCTTCGAGATAAGTGCCATTTCACTACACCACTCAACAATGCAAGAGAGGATGCTAAAGGATATTGAGAGAGAGAGAGAGAGAGAGAGAGAGAGAGAGAGAGAGAGAGAGAGAGAGAGAGAGGTTTGTGTTGTGACTAGCTGTGTCTGTGGTTGAGGAATGTACGCAGGGCCCTATTTATAGACGATTCTGCTTCCTTGCTCACAGGAGGGAGCCATGCAGTGGGAAAGGAAATAAAGAGAGATTATCACCACGGGATACACATGACTGAGAAGAGACGAGAAAAAGTCTTTACACCAGACAATGGAATCTAAAATGGTCAATGAAAAGAGGACGATTGCATTTATGTCTTGGCCACTGTTTTCCATCCACCTTTGGCAATCAAATTAAAGAGTTCACACCCAGGACAACTGTGTGATACGTACAGTATTACCATAGTTTGAAAAATCCTCCTATTTCTTCTGGTTACACTTTCTTTAGCTTGGTGCTTTTGTGAACTAGAAATGGAAAAAATCATGAAGTACATTCGTGGTGTGTCGTTTGGTTGGTATCTACAACCCCATTGGTAAGTGCCAGGGTAAAGACAAATCTCGACCCCCATTATAATGTTTTTAGCCATTCACAGGTAAACAAAAGAGTTTGTCCACATGTCATCATAAAAAAAATCCTTAATATACTACAAAGTCGTACTCTTTTTTTGTAAGAATCTTTTTTCACTGGTAATTAATCAAAGTATTCCATGAAGTGTTTAAACATGTATTATCCTTTTGTAATTAGGGGGTAAAATCGCCGTCTAATACAATATAATTTTAAAACAAAGAAAGGTAAATTGTTCGGTTTATATCTTGTATTTTGGGTTTGCCTGAGTAGTTCATCGGACTAGCCAATGACCGGGTTCGTTCAGAATTAAGGGTGTTTTGGTTAATATATTAGGGCTTTTTAAAGAACTAAAAAAGTGCAGATTATATATATATATATATATATAATTTTAGATTTTGAATTGAGTCAAAATGTTAGTCATTGCTCTCTTGCGTTGGACGCATGCATTTTTGTCGAGCCACATAAAAGCCTTCTCTCTTTTTTATATGGCATGTTTGTTCGATTGCAGGTTTCGTGCTTCTGTATGTATATGTATAATATAAATGTATTTATTCATAATTTTAAATTAATTTTTATTCTTGATAAGTATTTGTATTTATAAATGACTATTGGATTTATGTTCCAACAGTTCCCTGTAAGAGCACAGTAAAGAGCATTTGCAATTCTAGCTTTAGCTAGGCCTGTGTTGGTTAAAAGAAAGTCTCTTTTAACAAGTGATGAAAATAAATAATAAAGCAAATGGTTATTGAATAGTATTCTTTACGAATATTTATGAGACTAATTAATTCGACTGAAAGTGTGGCCAGAAAATTTCACCCTACACTACTCAAATTGCCTTTTGGGGAAGAGTTTGTGTCATGGGAACAGAGAAAATGGGAAATGGATGCAGCCTTCGATTCTGGTAACAAGTCAGAATGGGTACGAATAAAAGATTCCTTCACATGATCCACGTTTGAGGGTAAGACAACAAAACCAAGCACTATCATGACAAACAAACATGTGCGCATCTTGATGTGGGACCACATGTGGCCCTGGACTAGGGCCTAGGGGACCAAAAGTTCTTTCTGGTCCCTCCTTTCTGGAGAATATCAGTTCCAAGCAATCATTCCATCATCCTCATTTGTAGCATACAAGTTGAACGGTATGTAGTCCATTCAGTTGAGCGTACACTCGACCCAATGATTTACAACATGTTTAGACTTGTACAAATTTAGTGTGATCCGAATAAATAGGGGAAGTGGAATTTTTTGGTCCACTCAGACGGACCCCAGATGAGCCCCACACCTCTGCACACCTAATAGTCATTGAACATGCATTAATGAGAAAAGATAACTAGAGCTAATACATGACAGTATTTAGAGGATTTTATGAAATATTCATTCATTAATGATAATAAAGGCCTTGAAATTTTATTACTGACGGCAAAGGCCCTCCCACCCTTTTTTTTTTTCATCGCATTCATTTTTCTTCCTCCTCTTTTTTATTCTTCTCCCTCTTGCTTTCCTCTTTTCTCTTCCTTCTACAACAATGGAGTATATTCCCTCGAGCTCACGGCCACAAGCTCTTAGGCTGGGTTGGACAAGAGATATCCTAGGTTATCAGAAAAAAAAAAATAAAAAAAACAATGGAGTATGTACCCTCCCTCTCATCCTAATCCCTCCATACACACACCCTTGCTTTTTTGTAGAATTGCCTCTTATATTGGTAAAGTAGATAAAAAAGAAAAAAGTATTTGTTGAGTGTACTTAATCCTCTAACTATTTCTTAGTGAAAAAATACACATTGTTTAGCTACCTAGCCGTTCCTCAACTGAAAATAAACGAGCCCCCAGCATAAGGTCCTTAAACCATGGTTAGAAAGAGGGCGTGAAGCATATATAGACATACAGGCAAAAGGGCCACACCAGAAAGTTGAGGAATTGTTATTTGTTAGGTTAACTATCTAAACTAAATTTGACTAGTCAAATCTTACAACTTCCCTTGTAAACTGAAATGAAAAGAGTACCTCGTTATATCTTGCATTTCATTCCATAGTGAACAAGATTCAACGAGGCCATTCTTTAATAGATAGAAATAGCAGGGACAGTAAATTACAAGTAAATGCTATGATGTTATTTTACCTTTGTATCTTTTAAACTAAAAGTCACATAAAGAATATTTCGGAAAAGCATCTGCTTTACTGTCCATGTGTTCTAATGGGTCACAAGAAAAATGAAAGGAATCATGTACGAGATCATTATTACTTACCATTACTTCTTTTTTTTTTTCATTGCTTTATCCTTTTTCTACTTAGATGGAACCCTAGATTTGAACCCTGACTAGCACGTTGGATGTACACTCTCATCTTTTACCTTGAAACATCAATGTAAATGTACCTCCCAACTTTCGCTTTGGGCGTTTGAATCACGCGTGTCTACACATGAGTATTTCCACAATGGGCCCTAACCTTATTGGAGTGAAAATTGGCTCAGATCCAATGTGGGTTCAAAATTTTATATTGAAATCTTGCCCGCACTTTATTTAGGCTTGTATAAGCCCTGGTCTTCTTCTCTATGAAGGTAGCATGCCTTGCTACTGATCTTGCGGTGGCTCTTGCCACTCTTGGTACATAGTTTTAAGAGGATTTTATGTGGAAAATAATCCGTTAGATGTTTCGAGTACAAAAAAGGATCTCATAGTTTCTATCGTACAAAAAAGGCTCTCCCACCAATTTCAACTCCTTTTTTAACTTTCTACACTGAGCGACGATATTGTCGCTTGTTTCAATTATACAACAATATTGTTGCCTGTATCTTTTTGTTCTCTTCTCTCTTCTTTCTCCATCTCCCCAACTCCATTTCTCACCCAACCCATCACCACAACATCTCCATCCCTGTCAACTCATTCTTGCTTCTTCCTTCTCACACCATCCAATCTTCATCTTAACCTTGGATAGTTACTATCCAAATCAAAGAGGCTAAAATTCAATACAAAACAGAAACAATTTTTTTTTGTTTCAGCAGCAACATTCGTTATCCGCAGCTGCAGAAATTACAATTATTCCTCCCACTAATCATTTATTTGACACCGTGTAAGATATGCTGATCAAAGGTCATACAATACAACCTAAGGCATTTCAAATTATGGGCCCCTACTGTACTGGATGCACCATAAAAGCAATCAGATGACTTAAGTCAAATCCAGATCAGAAGACGGATCCACCTTATAAATAGGTTGAAGTTAAAGTAGAGTACTTCACTTTACTCTATTTGGATGCTTATTTTGAAGTTAAGGTTTGGAATAGAATCCACTTTTACTCAAGGAAATAAAAGTATTTAGAGTTGTAGTGAAATGGAGTACATGTGTCTCACAACATTACTTCATCTATCGGGTCAGACTCATCCAAACCGGGTAGAGTTGAAATCTTAGACTGTTAGGGCCCATTTAACTTCATTCTACTCAATTTTCTGCCTATCCAAACAGGCCCGTAGCATCATCATTATCATCATCCATTCTATTTTATTATACCACTTTCTAATCTTCATTGGGCTTCAACTGTTATGCTTTTGAATTCCCTTAAAGTGATGTGCCCACTTGTACAAAAAAATTGACCCATCCAACGATACCATTATCATCAATAGCTAATTAGAGATTGCCTGTATTATATACAATTATCATCAATAGCAATAGTGATAGGATAGTAGTTGGAAGTTTTGTGTGTTTGTTTGTGGATTCTCAGTTATGTATTAAATTTTAAATTTTAGCCCTTTTGATTTGGATGGATTCTATGAAAGATTAAAATGAAGATGGGTGGTACGAGAAGTTAAAAAATAGGAATGAGTTGGCTGGGATGGAGGTGTTGAAGATGGTAGAGGTGTTGTGGGAGGTGGGTTGGGCTACAAATTGAGTGGGAGAGAATGAGAAAGAGAAGGGATAAGAGGAAGAAGAAAACACGAGCAATGTTATGATTACTCAGTGCAAAAAGATAAATTAAAGAGGTTAAAATCAGCGGGACGGCCTTTTTTGCGCACTAGCCTTTTTTCGTGCATGGGCCATCTAAGGGGTTTTTTCTCGTAAAATCCTCTCGTTTAAATGTTAACCATTATATATTGCTTTGGCTTCTACGTGACAGCTTCTTTTAAAAAATGGATAGAGAAAATTGCATCCTTTTGGTAATTACGACCTAAGTTCCACTACTAAGAATTATAATGTAGGTCCACCTTTAGATCCAGAAATTCAGATCATCGGAGTTTTTCATGAAAAAGCCTCTGGGATTTTTGCATTATTGAAATCTCAAATGGGTGGTAGGATTTGAAAATGCTAGATTCTAGGCATTTAGACATTTGAGATTTTTGAATTTCAGAAATTCTAATACAGGAACATGAGATTTTTGTAAGGAATTTCAAAATCCCCATACGATTGTAATTCCTATAAGAAATCCTCCTAAGAAATAGGCCCACAAAGACACTAGATTAGGTAGTTTCTTGCAAGTATGACAAAAAGATGTTTTTTTAAAGATCGGTAACTGATGATGATGACTAGTAATAAATACAGTTTTACAAGGGCATAAGATTATTTATGAGGAATTCACCGCATAAATCCCGGTAGGGTCACATACCACTCCTGAGGTCCAAGAGACACGGAATATACTGATAAGGTCCTCAATGTGTGTTTTTTTTTTTTTTTTTTTTGTTAGTCGTTTTGGGATATTACTGATATCGGCAATTCTGTCAGTCAAATCTTCTTCAACATGTAACTTTCTTATTTGCTGAACACAGCAGAATGACTGATATCAGCCATGTCGCGAAATAACAAGAAAAAGTTTAAATTCTGAATTTGGGTTTTCTCCCTTAGTTCTCCATAGGCCAGAGAGAGTGTTCTAGCTGCTGCCAGAGGAGGTCTTGAAGAAGCGAGTGGAGGAGGATTGGGCGACATGGGTGTTGAAGAGAGATGCCACAGACTCTTGAAAGGCAATGTTGCCTGCAGAGGTCTCCCTAGAGCAGCCCTTATAGACCAAGTTGAACAAGTCAGGAGCAGCATTTAAGGGGTTATGGAAGGCTAAAATGGTAAAAAAGGCAAAGTGTATAGAGAGAAGGAAGAGGATATGTGAAACTGAAACCCCATTTTAGGCTTTGTCCAAACTCTAAATCATGCTAGAAAGTGGGGTATCTTGGGTGGTTTTGGGAAATGGGTTTTGCTGGGAGGAAGAAGACATAGGTTGGAGAGGATGGTGGGGAAAAACCCATTTGGGATCTTTGTTCAAATCATGGATGGAAGATGGATTTCTTTAGGCTAAAAAGGGAGGAGGAGGAAGAATGACTGGTTTGGGTGGTTTTTGTTCAAGATTCATCTTTTTTCTTGTTATTTCGCGATATGGCCGATATCAGCCATTCTGCCGTATTCAGTAAATAAGAAAGTTACATGTTGAAGAAGATCTGACTGACAGAATGGCCGATATCGGCCAAATCCCAAAACGACAAAAAAAAAAAAAAAAAAAACACACACACACACCTTGAGGACCTTATCCTTACATATGGTGTTTCTAGGACCTCAGGAGTGGTATGGGCTCCTACCAAGATTTATGCGGTAAATTCCCCATCATATATTCATATCAAATTATATAAATCCATCACCTCACCCGACGGTGGGGTCCCAATCCCTTATAGTCGGGAAACCAAAATTTTTTTTTCCAACAGAGTTGGACTTGGGCAACTGCATGGCCTGAACCCAAATCCGATCTGAATTCCATGTAATTACAAAACCTAGGCCAAGCTCATGCTGAACCCTAGGGAGCTCAACCTAAATTTCATTTCTGGTTGGATTGGGCCATGTGAGTTTGGATGGGTCCGACCCTAGTTGCACTCCATGAAGGCGGCTGGTAATTTGGCAAAGTTGGTGTTGGTGGTCTTTGATTTGGTGAAATTCATTAAAACAAAAAATTATGCTTTCAGGTGCATTACAGTGGTTGCATTCATTAAGATGCTCGCCACTCACTTCGTGGAACCAAATCGCCATAAATTGCCTTCAAGATATAGTTTAGGCCAGACGTTGATCTACACTTTGTTGCATCCAACTCCCTCCACTATCTTTTTTTATTGATTTGACACTCTTTCATCTTACTTTTTTACGCTACTTTACAAACAAACAGGCCTAACCCTGTGGCCAGAAAAAGGACCCAAGAGCAGAATGCAGACGAGATTTGGATTTTCTTCAATAAAATGGGCTTCCGATCCTTCATCCAAAGGCTTTCCTTCATGAATGGACCCACCCAAGGGTCACTTGGATGGGCATCCTCTGGCACGAATATGAAAGTAGCTAACTTGTTGATTTAACCGAGCCACTGAGTTGGTGATGCTACGTTCTTCTGTGGTGCACACATGTTGAATATGAATGATGGCATGGGGATTTACATAGTAGTATGGGTTAGTTATTTCTGCTGTTTGAATGTAGTTATTGTGTCAGTTGCTAGATCATTTTGTCCAATTATTGAGTGAGTTAGGAAGTTAATGACATTTGTCATTTATGTATTAGATTGGTGGAATGGGTAGTTGTCTGTAATATTGCTTTAAATGTATTTGGATGTAATGAAAAAAGGACAGTAAGTACTTATCTATTCAACTTCACTTCTTTGTTCTTAAGTGAGCTTTGTTTATCTCAAATTCCTTATTTCTATGTTTTCTTTCTTATCTCATAACATTAAACATAATAGTGGGGCTCACTGGCTGCATTCAAATAAGGCTCTTTATAAAACTTCTTACAAGTATTCAAAAATATGCCATGGTGTGCGATGTGGTGCGCTCACCTCTTGAGCCACAGCTGAAGATCCCCACCCACAAAATATTAGAGAGCAGGGCACATGGGTGAAGAGAGTTTCCAAATAAGAAATGGGTTACGTAAAAAGATATGAGATCTTCTCCACATTCTCATATGGAGAATCAAGTGCTCCATAAATTTTTCATTGATCAAATTCATCCTAGAAATTTATTGCAAACTCGTCAAAAGGCAACCATTAAGTTAAAAAAAGGAAAACAACTGCCTTGATACTCAGCATCCACATTCAGAGTAAACTCTATAGCAAACAAAGAAAAGGATCCACATTACATTACACACTATAACAAAGAACAATGACATACCAAGTTTCCAACAAAGACAACCTTCCATGAGAAGTACTCAACAGATACTTATTTACTTTCAACTCACAAAGCAGACCGAGGGTAAGAGAGACACACCCACTGAACATGAAAATAGTCTGGAAATGTTGCTCATTCGATGCAACACTTGTACATGATGTACTTCTCCATGGGGCGGCGGCAATCCACACAAACCATGTTCTCCGGAATTATGCCATTGGTGCTTGGAATGTAGATGTGTTTGCAGTGCTTTTCGGTCTGGCCACTAATTTGGGATGTCCCCCCATTGTCTGAAGGCCTTTGACCGATTTCTACATGTTCTCCTTCGGTTTTCTTATTCCCTATCACAACTTTAATTACTTCATGAAATGTGCTGAAGAAATTTTGAATTGTGAACTTACCCTTCTTGTCTTTCAACTGAACTAAGCATTCCATGACCTTCTTTGCATTCAGAGTAACCACATCGTGTGATCCATGGCCTATAACTGTCCATCCATCCCCACTACCATCAGAGCCGAGCAGCATCATCACATCTTCAAATGTTTTGTCAGTGTCAATGGAGGTACCAAATTTCATCTTGGAGTACAATATGCAATCCAAGCGAGCCCGGAATCGCCTTCTCTTCTCCTCGTCCAAAACCTTGCTCAAGTTCTCCTTGATGATTGTCTCTGTGTGCTTCTTTCCAATATATATCAACTCTAGGATGATCCCTTCTCCTTTCACCACCTCTTTTACTGTAGCCGTGAAGTTCCTGATCCAATCCAAGTCATCTCCGCCATAGAGGTAGACGATTCTTTCTTTTAGCTGTCAGAAATGACAAGAAAGTATGTTAGTACAGATGGATTATAAAAATTCCACCTCTGCATCTTAAGAAAAACACATACTTTTGGACTTGAATAAGATAACTTGTATTGAACTATATTAGTTTTCTAATTTAAAGTAAGAATATAAGCTTTACCCATTGTACGCTCTCACTAACGACTCCTCCAATCAAAAATTCAAGGCTCCATTTTGTTTCCTTCCAAAGGGTTTCCTCTCTCTGAACGTGAAAAGGGTAGGCGGCGCTTCCCCATATCATGATCATATGGTATGCATTGAAGTTGACCACCTTTCCTTGCACATCGAAGGCAACCAACAATGGCTTCTTCTCAAAGTGCCAATCCTTTTTGAAGTATTTAATGACATAAGACTGGAGGGTTAACGAATAATGTAGCGAGTACCATGGCATCAAGCTTGCCTTTCGAAGTATCTCATCCCTTATCTCTTTTGTTACTTCTGGCTTCTCAATGATTGGGAGCCAAACTATTTCATACTGCCTCTCTGTCTTCCCAACTTGTTGTGCAATTTCTTTAATCTCTTCATCCGAGATATCAAAGTATGAGATGAACAATACTACTGTCTGGCCCTTCAATACATTCAAGCTAACCTGTTTCATTTAGTTGAGCAAATTCGGGTCAGATGACTTGGAAATAGCAGAGCATACAAATTTGCAAAGTAACATGTGATGGACTTTCATAAATAGTTACACAATTTTTCCAAAGTACTTTTTTATAGATGGACACATGGGGTTGAGGACTGATTTAGGATTCAATGTATTTTTAATAAGGCATCTTAAATCCATGTTTGTATCAATCCGTGTCAGATTAACTAAGTTCCAAAAGGTTAAGGATGCTTTTATTCGAGCTTACCAAGCAATGAAATGAAAGTATGTATTGATAAGTTAGAAGCAAACCTTTTTCTTGGTGACACCATTAAAGAGAGGTTGATCATCCTTCGTGTGAATCAACTCTAAAAAAACCTCCACGTTGTCGGTGTGGGTACTTCCTATGATGTTATGAATGTGATAGTAACCCTCATTCTCTTGCTTTTCCTCTGCAGGAGAGATTAAACTGCATCAGCCTATTATCAATCATGCAAACAAAAATACTGTTCATTGTACAATTCAAACATTTTCCCAGTAAAATGAACCCTTTGTGGTAGGAATCACGAGATATATATTCTTAATGTGGAAGATTGTGAGAAAGCATAATACATTACTGCAATTTGACTGTCAGATTGATCTGTATTTGTACAAATTAGTCTAGGGTTTTGGCATGTGTTATACTACTTACTTATCTCTTTATAGCATTGAGCCAATATGTTTGTTATGTTCACATGGATGTTCTTAAGCATTTGAGTTATTTCAGTCAGCTTCTTCCGCGTTTCTGTGATCGAGACCATGTACCTGAATTAATTCAGTTGAGAAGAAGCACGACAATGTTAGTCATAAAAAATAAGGGATATAATCACACAAAAGAATAATCACGCAAAATGATCATTACTTATGTCAAAAACCACCTATTTATAGATTAACCAAAGGACACCATGGATAATTCTTAGTTATAGGCCCTGAATTTGGGACCAATTAACAACAGCAACCTGGACCCTTATTCATGAAGGTTCAGATTTAGCTCAGTCAAGTTCTTATCAAAATTCATGAAGGGATTTAAATTACAAGTTTTATATTCAATTTGGCTTTGGCCTAGAGCTTTAGACCAAAATCAGGAGCCAGAATTAAAACATGCGCTCATTCGCCGACTACTAAGATAAGCCAGTATATAAAATATCTTTCATGGATCCTATTTTGGGTTTGGATAATTAACTTGTCACGTCTCCAAAATACAACCAAGGGATAACGTGAAAAAATAAAAATAAACATTCAATTTCATGTGTTTAATGCAACACAAGCTCCCAAATATGGACCCACAAAATTTCGAAACGTGGTGAGTTATAATAAAATATTTGCGGAAGCATTAAATCAATTGGTATCAATATTCAAAATCAAACCAACACATAACTCACTGAATATTCAAGGTTAAAGTTTCTAAATAAACTAAACAACAACTATATATATTATGGAATTAAATAAACTAAAAGAGTCTAGGATGCCGATATCTCATGCGAAGATTCAAACGGCATTGTAGCCATCTCCGGCTCTCCACTCGGGTTCGTCAACTGGCTCAAACGCTTGAAACGTTTGACCCTCTTCCGTCTCCCTTACAGAGTAAGGGTTGGTACCTATGCACAAATAAACAAGATAAACAGCAAGTACGAAAGCATAATTTATAAATAAAACACAAGATCAATGAGAGTAATGACAGGTAACGATCATACGGGAATAACACTGTAGCATTAATGAAAAGAACGTATAACCTAAATCCAGCCTACACAATAGAGCAATACAATAATCACACAGCAACAATGCCACTGCTTTGGGTGGTCAACCCTAATATTGCAGGAAAACCCATTCGAAAGGCCGGCAGTCATAAACCGGTTCGTAATTAAAGGCCGGATAAACTGGTTCGAATTCAATTCGGATATTACAGTGTCCACACACATCAATGATCAGCTGTCCAATTACAACTGTAGTCGTTCGAATATGACCCAATCAATATACATATATATATACATATCATAGCAGAATAAACCTAGTGACTTGTAATGCTCTGGCACAGAAACCTAAGTCGAAGTGAAGGGCTGGCTGCACAATAATCCACAATCAATTCCAATGAATCATTCGAATAAACATCCACAATATCCCAATCAATTGCCAAGCCACATCACGGTTCATATCCAATCAATCATAGGGTATGCAACTAATAGACCAACATCAATCTCAATCATGTATGCACACCCGAAGGTCAAGGAATAATCACAAGCCAATCCTAAGGTCAAATATAAGGTCTCGTACCCAACAACCACAAGAACCTCTAATAGATAAAAGATCAACACATCCCTCCTCAATCAATGGTGCATAGACCCAATTAATGGTTTTCCAATAGAGGTGGGTTGAGCTCAAATCCATTAGGATTTCCCCGAGGTCATATGAAGTGCTAAACCCCATGTTAGTAAGATATCATATGCTCAAACGGTATTTACTCGGTCCAATGATTCAATTAATAAAGTACAAACATATAATTTTAATACATTTTAAAAATTCATTTAAAATTAATTTGCAAATAATAATAAAGAAGTAATAATTCTTAATTTATAATTTTAAAAAACCTAAGGACCCATTTAAAAATATTGTCCACATTCAAAATAAGTCAAAGGGTCTTATTTGAATTTATAAAACAACCAGTCATTTTATTAAATTCTAATATCTAATGGGCCCATGTGTTAAAAGTCAAGACTTTTATTCTGTCATCACAGAACTCTCCCATCCCCATGCTATCACCATTCTCTCTCTCTTACACCCCACGTCATCATCATTCTCTTATTCCCATATATCACTATTCTCTCTCTCTTACCCCCCACGTCATCATCATTCTCTTATTCCCATACATTACAAGTCCTAGCCCTCTTCACAGGACCCAGTTCTACAACAAAGTCTCGACGCCAGCAAACCTAAGTCACTTAGATAATGGGGCCACCTGATCAAGACCCAAGATCAGACCCATCAAATAAGGTCGCCCAGGCCCCCCTTCAAGATGTAGGTACTTGATCAAAAATCAATGGCCCACATGGGTCCCACAGTCCCAAAAACGAAGATACCTTTTTTTTTTTTTTTTCTTTCTCACTACCGCTGCCCCCTTTGGCTGCTGGATGGTGGACCAAACAGGGCCCACCTCACACGGGCCCACATCTCTAAGGTCACCCCGCTGTGTCCGGCCCGATGAACGGACCAGATCCGTGATCTGACCATCCTGCGGGCCCCACCTCACATACACCCCCACGGTTTGCATCCGGGAACTTGTGACAGGTCAAGTCCAGTCCTTTTTTGGTTAATTCAGTGGGTAGACAGTAACCCTACACAATCTCCAATCTCTATTATTAAAGCATTCAAAATCAAAACAAGGGCATCCATGGGCTTCTACATGCATTAATACGCAAATCAAGAAAGAAATATGAGTATTAAATCTACAAATTATAGTTAAGTACTTGCCTGATATTCGTGGTTGAGAGAGACGGTGTAGAATTCCTATGCCAAAGCCCAAGTGATATCCCATAGAAAAGTTGGAAGAGAGAATTGTGTGTGAAAATAGAAGAGTGTGGTGTTGTATAAATAGAGGATGGGAATAGGAGTTGTAATCTAACTTAAATTTCTAAAAAGAATAGAGTTTCTAAATAGATAAGAGTTTGGGTTGGAAGAGATAAAGAGTTTTAATCAGAGAAGAACTTCACCTACTAAACTGGGCCCCAGTTAACTATGGGTCAAGACACCTGCCCAACAAGCCTAACTCACCAAATCTAAGCCTAACGTGGTCCCCACTTACACTAATTGCGTATTTAACTAATATACAACCAATTACATAATAATAATAATAATAATAATAATAAAATAAATAATTTATATATATATATATATAATCAAAACGTCACATAACTGCCGGACCTCAGCCAAGGTCATAGTCCCATTCCATCTATAACATAACCCATATCCAAAAATTACATCCTTAACAATCACCCATGATAAAGAAAGCAAGCTTGGCTGGTGATAAACTTACCCAGGGCCCATACTCATAAGGCCAATGCTTTGGGTGGAACAAGCAACAATGCCTTTGACAGCCCAGTAAACAGCAGTTGTGAGTTGAGTCCAGGCCTCAGAGAAAGGAGGTTTGTAGCGAGAAATGTACTGGGAGGGAAGATCATTCAGCTCGATGATGGTCTTGGTCACATCTATTACCACCTGCAGGAGAACGCTGATAAGAGTTTCGCGCTCACTGATATCGGGCAATGGCTTAAGCTGAATCACATATTTGGCGAGTGAATTGGTGGCATGTAGCTGTGATAGAAGGCAAAACTCCCCATAGTTTACCGCAAAGGCTGCAAGTGCAATAACCACCTTATCTTCCCAGGAATATTTCACTAATGTGTTGAACACGGCTTGTGTAATGGATTTCATGTCCCCGCCGCCAGAGCAATCGCATGACAACTGAAAACATCCATATGGTGTCAATGTTGCTCAGATATTTTATGACAACAGGAGATGTAGACCAGTGCATCCAAATTTACCTCACATCCAATCTTATGGATAGTGAATGCAAGTTCATCAGTTATCCCTTCGTGGGTCTTGTCCACTGCGACTTTTGAATCTGATTTCGGATCCTGCATCAGAATTCATTCCCAAAATGCATCACATAAAGTTCTCCAAGCACTAGCTCCACAATAATTTCCATGTGCTTCATGACGGTAGGTTGCCGTGGAAAATTGATTCAATTCACATCAACAAAACCATCCTAACATCACTTGATAATCAAAGAGATAAATCCATTTAATATCACTAGATAAAAGTAGTAATGAAATTAGCTTTGGCCTTTTTCATAGCAAGAGTTTAAGCATTTGTTGGGAGAATCTCATAGAAATTATTTCTGAAAAAAGCATTTGGAAAGGCCCAGGAGTGGGAACATTCCAAAGTAGCAAATTTTATTATTGAATAGAATAAAGAACTTTCGAGACTTAAGAGATAAGATTTGGCAACAAGCATTTGGATTTTGTCCGAAATCCCACTTATCAAACAGAGCGGGCATAAGCATTTTGTATTTTATATGTAAAAGGCCTCTATCAAACAGAGCAAGCAGAAAGGCCCTATATTTTATGCTGTTTCTAGGATATTTTATGTTTTTCCTAAAAACAGCATTTTGTCTTGTGTATTTTTTTTTTTTTTGGAGGTGTGGGCCCCACATTCTGGACCCTATATACAAAATAATTGTCCAGCACATTCTCCAAAAGCAAGGTCCAGCATTCCCAGCAAATTTTTTAATCTAGGGCTAAAATTATTTTTTTTCTGTTTGGGACAAGTCATTATAATTTATTTTAAGGAGTAAATGGTCAAAAACAAAATAAAGAAATAGTTACTTTTCATATATTTTTGGCTGCTAGTCAAGGGGCTTCTTCTGGCCACAATTGTCCTTTATCTTTGGGATAACTCACTTTATTTTATTCTCACGGGTAGATCGGTCAAAATAAAAAAAAAAAAAAAGTAGAGTTGAATGGAAGTATGACTTTTTATACAATTTGACTGCAAGTTAAGGAGGATAAGAGCAAAATTTAAAGGGCCTTTTTGATTTAGTGTGAAAATATAGGGCCTTTTAGTAAAAAATACTCTCCCCTTACTTTAGCATCCAGCCAAGTAAATACTTTCATGAATGGATTAAAATGTGCATTATCCAGCCACTAAATGAGATGAGTTTCACCTGTGACATCGGGTCTCAGAAAAAAAAAATCACTTGTAGCAATTATAAGGACTGTGGATTGTCATCTCCTGAAGAAATCACGATTTTGATAGCCAGAAGATTAGGACAGGGATGATTAGTCATTTTCATAACAACAATAATCATGTTCTTACTGAAAGCATGGTCAGAAATAAAGGCCACATACTGGTTCTTTCATAAACGGGCCAATCAGATGTACGCTGCACACCCCCACCACCCCACAAACCCCACCCCCCCCCCCCCCCCCCCCCCCCCCGCCACTACACCAAAACACACACACACACACACAAAAAGCTTCTTGGGTTTTTAAGATCAGTGCAACTAAAAACTTCAACATCCAATAGACCTAACTTTTCATATGGGTTTCATCTATATCTTGCTGGAGCCCGTTTCATTCATGCATCCAATGCATGGCCAGAAGTGAAATGAGGATCCAAAATGCTGTAACCGTGACTGTTCCAACATCCATAGTCCAGAAAGAGTGTTTTTGAAAACTAGCACTGATAGCTAAGTCAAGGTGGCACCTGATTTTCACATGACAGCCCAGGGAGTGATCTTGGGTGGATAGATTGATAAAAAAAAAAAAAAAGTATAAAACAAATGGGAGTATGGAAATTACCGGGGAAAGTGTAGGGGTTGCCTGGCTCAAGATGTCCTGGGCCATGCTGAGAAGGGCCTTTTCTTCCACAGCATAGTTGGCATCAGGCGAGTGGGAGGACACAATTTGCTGGATCACCTTCTTGTCATCTGGAGTCGATTGGGTTTGCACCACCTTCTGTGGGTTTGGGATCACTTTCTCACCAATATTCAATATCGACGAAATCAGTGCCATTTCACTACACTAATCAACAATGCCAGAGAAGGGGGGAGAGAGAGAGAGAGAGAGAGAGAGAGAGAGAGAGAGAGAGAGAGAGAGAGAGAGAGAGAGAGAGAGAGAGAGAGAGAGAGAGAGAGAGAGAGGCGTTTATGCTGTGAGTTGTGAGTGTGGTTTGAGGGATGTAGGCAAAGTCCCTATTTATAGAGGCTTCTGCTTCTCTCCTTGTATAATAAAGAAGACATGAGGTTAACAAAAGAAAGAAGATTACCAGCACGGGATGCCAATTAAGGTACGATTACCCCTGAAAGGGAGAACACATGATATGAGGAGCTGCACCATTTTCAACGCTCAGTTGGCCACTTTACTATGTAGGTTGATACTTTTTACTTGAATATTGTTCTGCTGGGATGGCATGCATATGTCTCTCACTGGCGTTTCCTTCAAATGCTGGGATGGCATGTATATCCCTCACTGTCATTTCCATCAAACTCATTATCTCTTCGAGAGAACATTCTCCCACGTGGCTTCATGGCTTCCCACATCCTTGCCCTCTTTTTGACTTAGTGGGTTAGCCTTTTTTTCTCCCATCTTTCATTGTGATGTCCATTTATGATGCAGCAGATAAGGTTACTAATTATTTCTTTTCCAATTCTCCCTTTTCATCAGCACACATGGTGGGGTCGCTGGAGGACAAGGATGTCTTCTTCTTATCTCCTTGGTAGATAACTAGAATTAAGAGTACATTTGCGTGTTTTGGGGGTGGGGCCCATCTGTGGTTAGTTTATTTTTTTAATGGGTTAAGATTGCAATGAATTCAAATCAGCTGTGTTAAATTCCCAAAGATTTTGTCAGCTTTGGAGGCCTTTTATGAGTGGGTACTGTATGTTTGTGGTTGTACCTGTATCAGTGCTGCGTATGATCGTACGCCTTAAACTACTGTGAGATTTTGTCTATTTTTGTTTGGAAAGTAGGGGAGGGGAGGGAAATCTCCTCCTTGCCTCATTCTTTCCCCCCAATTTTGAAGGAAAAATTTGGGGGTAAAATTTTTAAAATTTTAACCCCTAATTCCCCTCCCCCATTTTCCCTCCCCCCCTTTCCAAACATCCCTTATTTCCACTTTCCATCAATTTTCCCCTCCTTTTTTTCATTGCCCTCATTTTACCCCCTTCCCAAACATAGGGTTAATGACAGTTGCATTCATTTTCACAATTGCTCATATAATGTAGTTTGTGTCGTTTTCTCAGTTTTTAAAAAACTTTTTGGGTAGTACCCCAGCTGCCTAGGGCTGGGGACTGGACCAATATAGCCCATACAAGTGGAAGAGGACGCCCGTGTATAAGTAGGAACAAAAGGACCTCAAAGTGGAAAAAGATGGTATGGGAGGAAGGATTGATCCTAGGCAGCTTTTTCCTCTTTGAAGGCTCACACAGTGGGAAAGAGTGGCATATCCTAGGCCCCTAGGTGACAGTCGAGTTTGCCAACCAATTGAACAATTTTTAACTGTCATTTTTTTTTATTAACAAATAATGAATTGTTTTGCTTTCATGGGATTCAATTACAGGTGTAAAATGAGCTGGGGCGGCGGCTGCCAACACGCCGTGGCCCTACCTGGCACGACCTAGTCCATCCCAGGCATAGGTCGTGTTGGCCCGGGGGTTATGGCCTGTGGCTCGGCACAGCTTGACACGTTGGGCCCAGCCCAATGGCTCGGTCAATGGGTTATGGGCCTTATTAGACTAGGGCAGGATGAGATTATGTGAATTGTCTTTTTCAATATTGTATTAATTCTTGTAAGTATTAACTTATGGATATTAGCAGTAATTCATATAGATAATGAATGTAAATAATCTTTCCAAGATGGTAATTAATGTCATTACCTTTACTTAAATGGGTATTAGCATTGGGAAGCATTGGGAGAGTACTCTTTCTTATCCAAATGTAGCATTGAACATAAGTTTTGGCATTCAAAAAAAAAAAAACAAGAAGGGCTAGCACGACCCAACTGGCCAAGCCTGGCACGGCCCAGCTCATGCCTATGGGCCGTGCTAGGCTAAGCCTCTTCCAGCCTGGGCACGGCATGGCACGGCTCGTGACATTTCATGGGCTAGCACGGCTCGGCAGAGCTCCTGGCAGTCCATGCCGGCCCGTCATGACCCATTTTACACCTTTAAGTTTAATCATTGTTTATCCAACTCTTTTCATCTTATCTCTAAGAAAAGTATTATTGATAAGAAAGAATGAGAGGAAAACTCTAGCGGCAGAGAAAGATAAAAAAGCCTAATACAAATTATCAAAAACTTTGGAACATGAGGAAAAGAAAAGAAAATCGAAAAATACCCACTCTAACATACTGTTTTTTGGTAACCCAGATAAGGGGGCTACGACCCAAGAGAGAGACCGCCCACACACGGGAAGACAACCCCCATAAGTGGAAAAAAAGCCCGCACAAGTACGATGAAGTGGTGTACTCGGGTTTCAAACCCTAGGCAGCTAAGTGAAAACTGTCATCACTTACCAGTGAGTTAAGTGATTGTTCTCAACCTAACAAATTGTTTGGGCCTGTTTTGTTTAAAAGAATTATGAGAATTCTTGTTTAGGAAAATTTTGAGATTTCCAAATACTGTCCCTGAAAGCAAAAATTCTAAGGCTCTAGCATTTGGAATTTTGGAATTATAGAAATTAATAAGGCTAAAGTGCCTTTTCATGGAGTTTGGAATTCTGAATTCCTGCATCAAATAGAGCATTTGAAAGCCCATGGGATAAAATGTCACATCATCATGGGATAAAATGTCACATCATGCTAGAAATTCCTAACAAGCTTAATTCCTTGTCAGAAACTCTTCTAAACAGACAGGCCCTTAAGAAACATCAAAATAACTCTATTTCTTGGATTAGGATTATAATAAAATTAAGGGATTATTTTACCGAAAAAATTATAGAGAACTCCGTTCAATGAGAAATAACAACAGGAACTCAACTTTTTGCCAAAAAATGATAATCAAGAGTTTGCGAGTATTATTTTCCTTTTTTACATAATTGCCTATGGGTTGCTATATTGTAACTGATTTTTCCTTAAGAAATCTTACAAATCACGAGAGTAATTTGCTTTTTCAGGAGGGGCGTTTCACATTCATACGAGACCATTTTTATCTTTTTTTCTTACCTCTTTGGATGTTTATGGAAGATTAATGATAATCTTTTTTCATATGTAAACACATATTTTAATGTATATATCATCTTTTTTGGTGTATGGTGACACAATTCTTACATTTCTGAAGAGCCTTCTTTGAAAAGTGTGGACATTATCATATACATGTTAAGTTATATTATTATTCAAATCATGTATTCATTTAAATCGAGTCTAACTAAACATGCATGAGAAAATGCTCACAATTTAAAAATTGAGAGAAAAAGGTTGATGGAAAGTGCCACCAACCCTGTCCACTGGGGTGGTGGCCCCCACCTAGCCATTGTCATTCAACAAAGATGGCCATTTATCTTAATCGTATAAAAAAGAAGATTTCTTGTCACATGACACCAATATGGTCCAGTCCCATAGGACCCCCAAATATGGACCAAAATTATTACCATCCACAGGGAGGGCAGTTGCTCCCAACTCCTGCTCCTTCCTTTCCTCTTCTTTCCTTCCCTATCCAAAACACTATTTAGTGGGAATAAGAACAAAGTCGCATCCAAGGCTCCGAACGAAAAGGAAAGCACAAAGGAGAAGGCAGCATCCAAGTGGACGAAAAGATATACAAACAGCTGGCATCTGCCTTGTAACATAGCCATATATTGCTGTCTCTCAAAGCGCGACCAATTAAAGCCAGAAATGTGTCCTACCTGAAAACGAGTGCAATTATGAACTTGGAGGTAAGGTTTGGCTTTGTGTCTGCGACATCTTTAATGCAAAATCAGTGTAGTCACATGGAAAACAACAAAGGTGATTGAAGCAGAATCACATGCTAGAATGGGATGGGCTTCGGTGCAGCACCGCTGCATATTAATAATAACGAGTCCGGATCCCCTGTTTCGTCCAAACAGGGGAGCCCTGTTTGGACGAATCAGGGGGCGACACATGGGGGGGCGGAGGAGAGGAAGAGCACTTTCTTCTTTTTCTCCGCCCCCCTTCGCCCCCCATGTGTCTCCCCCTGATTCGTCCAAACAGGGCTCCCCTGTTTGGACGAAACAGGGGATCCGGTTCCTAATATAACGCAACTTCTTTCTTTATCAAATCAGAATACTCCACATCAGCCCAAGGGATAAAATCAAGAACGTCTTGTTTCTGTTTGTTTTGAAGAAAACGATCACTCTGTGAAATCTATTTTTTACAAAACTGCCCTTGTGAATTTCTTAACAAAATCCTTTTCATTACCGGCCTTCAAAAACTCTCAACTTATGATATAAAGGTGGGTCCCATGTACTTTAATTATTAATATGAGGATACATATAACTCCTCAAAGTAGATCGATGCTATAATTCTTAATGGTGGGACCCATATTCATAAGCACAAAATGTGGCCCATGATGTAATTCCTCTAAACATGGCCCCATGTTGTAATTCCTAAAAGTGGGTCCTAAGTTGTAATTTTCAAATGTGCATCCTATACAATAATTTCTAAAGATGGATCTCATGTGTAATATAATTCTTAAAGTGAGCAATATGTTCTAATTTGTGTAGGTAGGTCCCATGTAAGTCTTTGAAAACTAATAATGGGGCCCACATTTTAAAAATCTAAACTATTAAATAACAAAAATATGATTCACACTTTAAATGAGTAGCTAGGTGATTAAATAATAAAAAATATCTTTTTAAATAAGTATTAAGTGATTAAATGATAAGAATCGCACATTATTAAAGAGTGACCATGCAATTAATTATAATAAAATGTATGGCATTATATATATATATATATATAATATGCCAACAACTTAAATGTGAAGGGAGCTCTCACATTAATATCAATCTATGAGAGCATTTCTTACCTTACTATGAGAGATAGAGTGGGGGCCCTCACATCAATATCCAATGCCAACAACTTAAATATGAGGATCTTTATCCTATCTCTCATAGTAAGATGAGAGATATCTCTCATGTGAGTATCTCTATCTCATATATACTGGCGTGTTGAAACTTTATTTGGACTTGTATATTTAATGCTTGTGTATTTAATAGGTATAGACCTTGCCCCCACCCCCTCCCCCCTTAATCCACGAGAGTTCAAATTTAAGATGTAGGGCCTGCGTTGAACTTGGACCTAGACTTGGATCAAACTAACTTATAAATTAATGAAAGCTCTAATTTGAGTATAACTAACCATGGAATTAAGCATGCGTTTTTAACAAAATAGAAATATAAGAAAAATATAAAAAAAATTCTCATTTTTGACACATGATTACATCGGTTTATTGCATGATGTGTGAACTAAAGTAACTCTACTTTATATATGGCATCCATTGGACTATTTATTTCGCATATTCTGGTTTTATAATTAAGTGAATGAATAGTAGCAACCATCCAATCACAGGGTTAAAAAAAATGGCCGGATTATAACACGCTGATCAAAATAACTCGTTTCAATGAAGCTCCAATATTTAGAATGTCCCCAAATGACAGATTGATCATGTTTCTTAAAAACAACATCTAAATTGAAAAAATAAAATGCGCAGCATATTTATGAATCAAATGATTGCTAAAGTGGGCATCATAAAATAGCTTGGACCACTAAAGAAAGTTGTGGTTGGTTATTTCTCCCAATACTTGGTATTTATTTAAAATTTCAACTACTTTACGGGTAATTCTAACCGTTGATGTAGCACGAGAATTGTGTCTATTATATTTTAACTTTGAAATTTAATTTTTAGATTTTGAAAGAACATACAGCCGCCTATTCAACCGTATCCAACACAACCGATTTTATGCCTAATTATGGGCTTGATCTATATTTTTTCATTATGTTTTATTTAATTACTACTATGTTTATTAAAAAATAATTCATAGAAAATTTGAAAGAGAAATTTTTATATATTGAAAACTAGATTGTAAAAAATGATATGTAAAATCACTCTTTTGTCATTTTTATTAGATTTTACAGTTAGAAACTTTGTTAGATCAGTCATTGTTAAAAATCTAAAGTACACCAATTTCATGGGCCAACTCTAAGTAGAGTCATGAAATTTGGCAAATGGTTATTTTAAGCGGGTTTAAATTTTAGAGGTAGGATGATAAACTTAATACCAAGAGCATATGAAAGGTTGCTTTTGGAAAGAGATTTGCTAAGAAATTGCCAAGGGTAGTTTAGGAAGAAGATTATAAAGGGCATTCAACGAAATAATGAAAGTTGTTAAATGAGTTGTCTTGGAACAATGGAGTGATGACTCATTCCCAAATCTTGGGGAGGGAGAGAAAGGGAGGAGAGAGAAAACGGAGAGAGAGAGAGAGAGAGAGAGAGAGAAAGGGAGGGAATGGAGGGGAGAAGGGGGATTAGCTGCCGTCCCAGGCCGGAGCCGGTGTCGCCACCAATGCATGGCAGCGCCGGAGGTAGAGGGAAGGTGTGGGACAGAAAGGAGGAGGGTGGGCAAAAATGTAACTTCATAGGATTTTTATTTTTTTATTTTTAAATGAGTGTGTGGGAAAGGAGATTTCTTGTGTGCCATTAGCAGCTCCCTATGGCAAACATGGCAGTGATGAATGTGACTTGAGTTTTGAACCTCGTAGACACAGGAGCCCATGGTTTTTTATTATTTATTGGGAGATGCTCCTACCGAGCATCTCTTATTTTAATATAAGAGATAAGATGAAGACTCTTGCATTTAAGTTATTGACATTGGATATAGATGTGAAGGCCCCCACCTTATCTATCATAATAAGGTGAAAGCATCTCCCTTATTTATTTATGTTTGGATTTGGAACTTGAGGGCAAGTTTGGGGGCTTTATTTTCATTGTGTACTTTTGATATGATTTTTGTCATTTCTTGTCTAGATTCACTTTATTCTCATTTAACTAGTTAATAATCAAATAGACCCTAATGAAGCTAAGTGAAGTAAAAATTATTTTGAAGAAAGAATAAATTATAAATGGGTTATGAAGGTATTTTATTTTTAATTGTTTGGTATGAGATCTTTTTGACCTTTTGTATTGATTGTGGAGTTTTTATTTTTTTATTTTTTAGTGGAGAAATAATGTTACGGTTTGACTTGTTTTTGAAAAATATGATTGGAAATTTGAATTAAAGTGCTTTTGATGGGACTTTTTTTTTAGAAATGGAAGCTTTACGTTACTTAACTCCATTAGTAGAGTTGCCAAACAAGCCCTGGAGTGAAGTAAAGCCCTAATTTTTTTGAAAAAAAGTCACATCAAAAGTATAGATTTTCAAATTTTTCTTGTTCTTTAAAAAAATATTGTAAAAAAATAACCTCAACTCTCCCCTAAATGACAAAAAAGTAAATACTTAAAAAAAAAAAGTCAAAAAAATACCCTACCAAACAACTAAAGATAAATTATCATTATAACCAACTTAATATTTAATTCTTTCACTATTTGAGGCTCTACTTCACTGTAGGTGTAAAGTTTCCAAACACTTAAGTGGACGATAAAATAGGGATCCCTCCCAATAGTCATGGATTATGGGGTTTGACACTTAGACGATGCACTCATTTTGAATGGTAAAAGCTTCTTGGCCGTAGATTAAGTGGGATTAATGACTGAGGAACAGGCCATGGTGAGTGAGATCCTTCGATCCCCACATCACATGGCCAAAAGTAGACGGGCTTTCAATTTTACGTCACTTGTTCGATAATTGATAACAACAGAACCACCAAAGTTTTTCATTCTAAACACAGATGGGGTAGGTGCGGCCATCCTAACGCCTTTGTGCTTTTGACGATTGTAGTCACTGCAAACATAACTTTGAACAGTGTTCTTTGGGATGATCATGAAAGGTTTTCGGCTTCCTTTAAAGAGAAGACTAATTCATTCAGAGATACTTTACATTCTTGAATTTCTTCAGCGAAAATACTTTTCAATATTCTCCTTTGGATAGAGCCTACTCTTTAATATACAACTCTAACTAGAATGGGACTCTTTGCCATAACCACGAGTCTGATCCAAAACACCCTACTAAGAGTATGATTCTAACCCAAACTCTTTAAGGGTCATATATTAAGACATTAGAGATGATCTCTTGGTAATTATTCTATGTATCGGGTAAGGACCCATCTCGTTCGAAGCTGGGACCTCCAGCTCATTACCAGACGGCTGGACCACTTGGCTGGGACTGATGCTTATACAAGTCTGTAACATTTAGTTATTGGGCTTTACGTCATGCTCTGATCCACAATCCATCCTACAAACCTGAAAGTTCAGCTGAGGCCCAGACTATTTGCTTAAGGTACACATCCTATTTTATTATTTGTACTAAATACATAAAGGTGGGTCGGGCCAGGTCTTTAAGCATATAGAGGTCCATAATGTCCCATTTCAAATCATGCCAAAAGATTAGACCCTGGTATGGAAGCGCCCATATCCAGCCAGGCTGAGGTTCGGCCAGGCCACGAGCACCACTAGTTTCGGGTGATGAAAATTGGTTGGCTTTTTAGTCTCAGGGAATAAAAATAGAAAGCATTAGTGTGGACACATCCCCAAAATAAGAGTGCAATTGGGCCACCGTAATAGGACCCATGCGCGACCCCAATCTAAAATAAGGATAAGAACACGGATCTGGACCCAATTAGAGGGCCTTGATCCAACCTGAGTCTGCGCCAAAAAAAATTATGTGACATATGATTGTGGATTGAATATTCAGATACTTGGCTATGACACCAATGACATTGACCAAATTTTACATTTATCCCTATAATGGAAAGTGGACCAAACACAAATTTAAAATGGGCCCAAAAGTTGGACCCATTACTGCTTTTCCTTTTTGTTGTTTGGGTCCATCAGGTATTTGGAGATATAAAGCCGTGTTTTCATCCCTATATGAGCACAAGTGATTGGGTGAGCGGTTTGGGTATTGGAAGGTGGACTCCACTCAATGACACTGTTGGATTCAAATCCTTTCCGGCCTTCCACTGGGGAGAATCAACCTTTTCTATGTTCTTTTTTTTTTTTTTTTTTCCAAACAGAATAGAAAAGAAGGAAAAAAAAAAAAGGTAGAATGGATCCTAGAGTATTAAAGATGAAGATCAAATAAACTTTTCTTTTAGAAAAAATAAAAGCCAAATAAGATGGGAAATAAATAGCCAACCATTACCCTAGTAATTTAATGCATTGGAAAGCGAAACTCTTTTCTACATCTCCACCTTATAACATTGGAGAGTGGGCTCCACCCAAGTGGGGAGTATTAAAAAATATTTATATAACTTTTACTAACGCCTCGAGGTTTTGGTAGGAATGGTTAGTTAAAAGACTTTGAAATGGTATCAAGCCAACACGTCCTGGGTTCGAAACCACGCAGGATAAAAATGCCCCATGCCAACACGTCCCGGGCATAAGTGCGTGCGGCAAGAAGGCCTCATGCTGCGTTGTAGTATTGTGCAGGAGTACATATACCAAGCTTTTGGTTTGGTACATAGTTTCTTACATTTAACTCTTATGAATTCTTTGTAAAGTGAGTTCCGTAGAAACAATATTAAAGAATGTAAAGACAAGATGAGTAATTATTGCCAATCAAAGGAAAAACTATTTGCTACTCATTCGTAGATGTTCACTTTTTCTTTTCCAATTTCAGCCCCTATTGATAGAAAGGTCATTGCGCAGGCATACAAGACTAAACACATGGGCATTTCACATTATTATAAGTAGGATTGGGATAAACGCTTCCAACATTTATTCATTGGATGACTTTCGTTTTTTTAGTAAATCATTAGATGACTTAAAAATGGCTTCGGACTCCAAAGGAAGAGCCGCAAAGTCTGAGTTGAGTGTACTATAGGGAAAACTAAGATCCAAGCACAAAGTTAACAACTATAATTAGTTCCGATCGTCAGAGGATTGTTCCCATGGTGACCGTGAGGAAGCCAATCAGGCTCCACCATATCACTGCAGGCAGCTTGCCCCTATTTAAGGCAGGGGCTATCCATGATGACGTGGAAGACCGTGATTGTTCTACTCATGGTCACCATGGTTTAAACCCCTCAAAGGACTTGATTTGAACAACTACGCGAAATTAAGGAGAAAGGCTAAAATCTAAAGAAAAAGACATTAACAAAAAACACTATAACTTACTGAACATTCAAATATGAGCTGTAGAAGAATTAATCCATATTACTAGCCCAACATCTTCAATTATTCATTCACTTTGAGCTTACTTGTAACCTAGAAATTTAACCATGAAAGAGAGAATGTACAAACATGACAAAGGAAAAGTTGTAAAATTCATAGACCCATCTCGTTGGAATGCCAATTAAATTGAGTCGCATGCATATTATTTTTGAGATTCTATATTCCCTCATTGGGCCGGACTCCAGTGCATTGTAATATAATGTAGCGCCCTAGGTCCTCCAATGAGAATTGGTCCGGAATGCAAGGCGCCTTTTGAAAACACAACCCAAAACGTTTTTGAACTCATTCCAAACCTACCCTTTACTCTCTCTCTCTCTCTCTCTCTCGTGTATCTCTTGTCACCTATCTCCCTTTGCTGCATTTTCTCTTTGATGACCATATTGTGATTTCTTGTGACCCACTCAATGATGTAATAGTAGGGCCCACCCAAATGATGATTTATACTGGACTTACCTGAATAAGCATAATATTATAGTATTGTCTGATGATATAATGATAGTGGACACTATAAATAAGCCAATCCACATCTCTATATGGGACCTAAGATTAATAGATCAAATTAATATGTCCATCTACATAGGACCCAATGGGTGAAATCTATGACAACCTACAAATCAAGTGGGTTCCATGCAAAAGGGTGGATGGGCGGAATCTGATGGGTCCTACCTAAGATGAAAAAAAGGATAGGGTGGGTAAATTGATTGGATATAATGGTCCCATTGGATATAAGATGCACTGGATGTTTCATTTAATTAACTCCACATGAATGCATGGCTTGATTGATCAAATCTAGTGAGCTCGAAGTAGGTGGGCTTGGTGGGTGGAATGGGTGAATGGTTCAGATAAGTTGGATTTTCATCAATATAGTTTGGTAGATATGATGGTTCCATATGATTTGCTAGATGGTCGACCTTTAATCTAAGAGGTCCCACGTAGAGTTTTGGATTTGCTCAAATCAAATGCACAATTAGATGAAGAATCTAACCATCTAATCGTCGACCCATTCTACCAAACATGGTTTCCTACCTCAAACTCACTAAATCTAATCAATCTGCCCATCTATGTGAGTCAATAGATGGAACATATACATCTACCCTTATACCCATCTACTTAGGAGCCACTAGATAATTCTCCAATGCATCTTATATTTAATGGGACCCTTTCTTACCTACATATTTTTGTTTCCTTATCTAAGTGAGACTCACCATATTCCATCCACCCACCTTCTCAATGGATCCACTTTATCGATAGACGGTCAAATATTTCATCTAGCGGGTCCTATATATACGGATAGAATAATTTAATCTAATATGAGGTCCTACAAACCCTACAGTTATATCATTTAGTGGGGGCACTCAAATCTTACTAGCTAAAATGGAAACTACATGAATACGAGGCGAGAGAGAGAGGGGGAGTAGTGTGAGGGCAGATTTGGAATAAAGTAAAAATAATGTGATCAGTTGGGTTTACCAAACTTAGTTACATAATCTAATCCATATGGATTAAGATTGATAGGAAAAAAATCTCGGATTTTATGTTTGTGCCAAGCATATATTTATGAAATGTTTTGCTCTTTGACCTCTATGGTTTGGTAATATAAATATTTAATATGTGCAATTTGCAACACAAATGTGTGCAGTTGATTTGCGTGCAAGGTGTCATTCATTTGTTTCCACAGGTATTAAATGAGAAATTTGGTCTTTCAATTGTTTGCTAATGTATGATTCTCGCTGCGTCTACAGAACTCGCCATGTGACCCATGTATGGTTCATTGCTGCATGCACTGGTGTGCCCTTTGTCAAGAGCACCGGGAGATGAAGGGACGCCTCTCTGATAACGTTGTCATGCCCATGACCATCATAAATCCACCTCCCGTGCAGGAAATGAACATCACTGAAAACCAGGAGGCACCAGCCTCTGAGAATGGAGTTGAGCATGCTAGTTTGGAGGTCCGATCTTCATAATGTTTAGGGTAGAAAGGTGTCTGGGTGACAGGATAAAAGGTTGCACTTGCGTTACTCTAGTTTCTCCTTTTTATTTGACATTCACTACCATACTACACAAATTATGTTATACTCTTAGAGACTTGTCTGACATTTGAAGAGCTTTTACTTGTTTACCCTTTTTAATTTATCAGAAAAGGAAACTGTGGAGTTCATTTCATTTATTTACACTAGATTTGTTAATCATGCTCTATATATGTTCACTTTGTCAACCCGCATCACATGGATTTAAAAATATATCACGATTGTGTGCATTGCAGGCTCTTGTTGCCATATATTGCTTTGAGGGATTTGTTAGAGATAATAAGATAAATTGTTGCAGGTAAGGATTAGTTTGAACTTTGAATGATTGAATATGATTTCTTCTCCTCAGTTACTCTCTTCTCCCTAGTGTCCCTTGATTTGGAATTTTAATTTGATCAAACCGTCTGAATCAATTCCAAATTTGGCTCTAATCATGGTTTTAAATTCCTGAAATGGTTTTCATGCTGGTTGGGACTGGGGGCGAGTCTGTGCTGCCCGTTAATGTCAAATGGGTATGGCCGTGCCATTCCTAAGAAGTGTCATTTTTTTTTTTTTAATTCAGAAAAAAGAAAATAATAGAAAATCAGTAAAAATGTGAAAGTTAAGCTATTTAAGTGGTATCATTTCTCGAATATGGTGGTGGTGGTGGTGTTGAGCTTTAAGTTGCTGAAAGTGTCATATGTGACAGCTAGTTTTTATCGATAAATGATACTAGTACCTTATACTTGAGCCTCTTACATTTCACTAGCTCAATTACATGTGGCGAGGACCACTTGGATGCCAAAAAAAAAAAAAAAAACTAAGGGAGTATAGTGATCAAAGGGGTTGGGTGTGGATGAGGAAATATTTAATATTAAGCCATTGAAATGATCCCAACCATTGGTTTTTCATCTTTTAACTCCAGGGATAAGTCATTTGAGTTCTTCTAAAGGTAAATTGTTTTTATTTATTTATTTTTTATTATTATTATTTTTAAGTCTACGTGGGCTTTCAGTTTTACACACTTGAGTCCAAGCCAGCTGAGCTACTGCAACGACCACTATTGGTGCATGACCTAACCCGACTTGGACCTAGAGGGCCGGAGTCAACTTTACAAAGTAGACCCGGTGCCGATCAGAAGTTTAAATAATGGTCCCATTTTATCATCCTTTACCCAAGTCTAAAGCTATCTCCTTACTACCCACCTGATCGTTAAGCATCCAGGTGAGTCCTCAAAGGGAGGGGCCATTTTTTTGAACAATTTCGGACCATTTGAATCACTTGTCAAGAGTTCTCATATCGGTGAAAATAAGTGCATAAAGGCCACCTTTTCACCTCTCATGTAGGGTAGGGGTACCCTATGAATATGGATTTATTGCCTTATGTTGGGCTTTCAGAGTCTCTCTATTAAGGCCATAAATCCTTCTCGAGTAGAAGAGCAATAAGGCCAATTGCACTAATGCTGAATGCTGTTGACATACCCAACTCAATAGCTCAGTTAAAGTAGAGCCTCTCCTAATGTCGGGGATGGCAGAGGGAAAGACAAAAGCAAACTGTTAACTGATCAGGAATATAGAAACGGAACGGGCCTTGCTCAAGTCAGGGAATTGTGGCCCGGGAGAATGTTTCCCTTCTGATAGAGTCCCTGGGATACAACCAAAAACATGACTGCATGACCGTGATGGCCCCTAATTCTCCACAACTATCTTCCCTTCATTGAGATACTATTAGTCCCAAACTATTACATGAGAATGGATATGAAAATTTGCAGACTGATGTATATGATATTAATTAATAGTAAGGAATATTAATATATTAAGGACATGCTACCAATGTTCTTCGGGACACATGAGGTTAACAGAGAATATTGTAGAGTCCTTCCCATATTTAACTTTCTTTACAATATTCTCTGTTAGAGTTGAGAACCGATTTATGAGTCAATGTATTTTTAACAAGGTATTTAACTCTATACTTGTATCAATCTCTGTCAAACCAAGTTTCAATGGGGGCAAGGACGATTATTCTAGCTTACCGAGTAATGAAATGAAACTACTTGGAGATACATAGGTTAAAAAGCATACCCTTTTCTTGGTGATGCCTTTTTTTTTTTTTTTTTTTCCTTTTAACCCAATCAAGAGAGTTGGGACCCAAGAGAGAGCCTGCAAACACATAAGAAGGCGGTCACTCAAGTGGGAAAGAAGCCCGCACGACCGTGAAGTAAGGCCACACAAGTGAGTAAGGAGCCTACAAAAGTGAGAGATGATTTCGAACCCCGGATCAGGTGCAAGTTAATCCAGCCTACCAAAAAGCATCCGAGCAGCTGCCCAGTCAAAGATGTTAGGAAGTCCAAGTAGCTATTAGCAGGTACTCGGTCAAAGAACATTGGAGAATGCCTATTCTAATTAAGGAAAGAATTGTAGAGTATTGGGTTTATGTCTTGTATTCCAATTGGACGATTGGTTCATTGGGTTGGCCAATTATTAGGTTCAGGGTCATAGGTATTTTGGTCATTGTACTGGAGCTTTTTTGGCGGCCAAGAAGGCGGATATTATATATTGATGTAATCGGTAGCACTAGACTTTGAGAGAGAGAGACTGTGAGAGAGGTGAAAGCTCTCTCTCCCGTGATTTAGAAACACGTGAGGGGCAGATGTGAGAGCAGGAGATTAGGCTAAGTGTTAGAGAGTTTGGAATTCTTGTAACGAGTTGTCTAATTCCTGCATAGTAAAATTGAGAAGAACGCTCATAGCCCTGTGGGCGTGAACAAGTTTGTCGAACCACGTAAATCCGTGTCGTGAGATTGTTTAATTGATCGTGCATGATCACCCTAATTAATCCCAACAATTGGTATATATCAAAATGAGGATAAAAAAAATCCCAAAGTGATGGTTAGTCGTTCATTTTCTTCTTTTCACTATCCATTGTACTACAAATAACAACTTAAATGTAGACAACAAGTGTGCGACAGAAATACAAAAGGCTATGAATGTCAGTTCTTTTCAAACTTAATCTAAGAAACTTTGTCATGTGTTATACTCACCAATCTCTTTATAGCATAGAGCCAATATTCTTTGTCAAGTGTTACACGAGCAAGCCTCCTTGTGATCGTATTATCATTGAGATGAGAATAAATGATTGAAGCACTTTATTTTCTTACAGCAGTAATTATGGATGGAAAACTACTCATATTTAAAGGAGTTACCTTGGTGTATATTATTTATAGATGATATAATAGTGATGGATGGAAAGATTGCAAACATGATGTTGGGTTAGGATAGTAGGATTGGAGGTGATTGCAACAAAACTTGTACAAAACTGGTGCTTCAAGGCGCGTAGTCGCTTTCCTTAAGACAGTATTTGCCCCCACCAAATGGTTGCACTGGGCTATAGCAAATCCACCTCTAGGATACAATGAAGCTCGGTCTATGGACCACCTTCTTCTTGGTGCAATGGCCGTAGAAGGTCAGAGTACTTTTAGAATAATCAAGAGAGAAAAAGATACATGTCTTTCTATTTCTGCAGCAATAGAAAACAATAGAAAACTATATGAAGTGAGAATGGGAGAAAGTTGATAGCAAATTGGATGCTCCAAATGGTTGGAGAATAACTCTATTTATAGAGTTTGTGGTGACTCTTCATATAGGACATGCCTTTACAATGAATGATCATGTCTTTACAATGGTGACTCTTATTATAAGACACCATAAAAGCACATGTCTTTACAATGTGAAGAGTTGCCTCCAAACCAATTAGAACATGTCTTTTCAAAATGAAAGTGTATGTTGACTAGTCATGCCTTTTCAAAACAAAAACCAAAATAATTTTGAAAAATCTCTAACACATGAGAGATGCCAAGAGACTTCAAAAGGACTTAAAAATAAGTTGTACAAGATTAAATATATGAATTATAACTTTAGTAGGGATATGCAAAGAGATGTAATTCATGTAAGAATTAAAATAAAAGAGATAGCACAAATAAATTAATTTTGAACACCTTGATTTTATAATCATTAAGGATGGAGATATTTAGGATGACGTGGAACATAGGATAAGAGAAGGATGAGATGAAGTTGAGACTTGCTTTTGAAATGCTTTGTGTTGCTACAAACCAACAAGATTGAAGACAAGATTTTACAGGACAATGATTAGATCAACTCTAAAGTGTAAAATAGAATGTTGGCAAATTAGAAAATAACATATGCAAAAATCTAAGGATAGGACAAACGTGAATTTCGAGATAGATGCGTGGTAAAACTAAGAACAATAGAATTAGAGAAGAACACGTTAGGGGGCATTGAGGGTAGCATGAATATGCAATAAATTAAGAGACTCATTTGAAATGCTTTAGACAAGTCCAACGAAGACTAACAACAATACCAATGAGAAGAAGGTTTTCTAAATAGGTAGATGACCCTTAAGGAAAAGAGGCGCGCTGAAGAGGGCATGAATAAAAATAGTATTATGATGGATACGAAGAATTGCATCCTATCGCAAGTTTTGGCCAAGATTGACTGAAATGGATAAACAGGTTTCATATAGCTGAGGCCAACCTACTTTAGAGATTATAACATAGAGCCCACCATTAGAATTATAACATGGGGCTCACTTTTAGAAACCTGTTTACATGGGGACCACTTTTAGAAATTAAAATATGGGGCAAGTTGGAACCTAATAAAATCGATTTAGACTATAAAGGTCAACTTATATTTTCAGGTTTGGGACCTATCTTAAGTCCATATTGACAGCATAAGGTCAGATTAATTTGAACCTGTATTCTTGATTGAGCCTTGATTGAGATGGATCAAGAGGCCATTCAAGTTAATCCAAGTGATCAAGGGCTGATCAATATTCACAGTATCTATTAAATCCAAGCCATCTGCTAGTACTTTAAACCCACCTTTAGAATTGTGGTATGCATGGCCCATCTTTTAAAAATTACAATGCGGTTACTACGAGTCCGGCCCAACTCCTAAACCTGAATCTGGGCCAAATTCAAGTGGGTTACAAAACCAAGGGTAAGGCCAACCCGAACCCTACAAAACCCAACTTGAATTGCATTTCGGGTAGGGTCTGGCCATGTGAACCTATACAATGGCCACCAGTAATTTGGTAAATCAGTAGATAACATATTTTATATATTCAGTTAACTCCATTGATAATAAGCATCCACATTGCTGGAAGCAAGGTAGAGTCAATAGCAAAACAAAGAAAGAATAGGGATCCTCTGAGTGGGTTTACGGGCACATGGTGACCGTAAATGGACCATTTATGGTCTGTCACATCACCACGGATAGCCTATTATGCATCTGAGCAGAGGCAGCCCGCGGTGACGTGACGGACCGTGAATAGTCTATTCACGGTTACCACACGCGTGTAAACCCACTAAGAGGATTCCGATTCTTTCTTGAGCCCAGATCTGGTGAGGTAAAAAACCGGTGGACCATGCACTGTCACCGTGGCAGCCTCCCATGCCACATGCAGCATGACAGGCTCGAAAGAAAAGGATACACACTGCAAGACAATATAATAAAGACCAACACCCTTCCATAACAACTACAGACACCCAGTACTAAAAGATAATAAGCATCCTGCTACATTCATCAGAAGCAAGGAGCAGCAACATTCGAAGTTCGAGCAACCATACATTAAAATACCCCTACATCACTCCATAACATGGTACTCATAGGTACTTATTCAATTTAAGAGACACACCTACTCAAACCGAGGATACGATGACATGCCCAACTGATTCTGAGAGGCTGGAAATGCTACTCATTCGACGCAGCACTTGTACATGACGTACTTCTCCATGGGGCGATGGCAATCCACACAAACCATATTCTCCGGAATTATGCCATTGGTGCTTGGAATGTAAATGTGTTTGCAGTGCTTTTTGTAGGAGGAGCCAGGACCTATGGGTTTGATAACATTGCTTGCGGGTTTATTACCATTGATCACAACTTCTAGTACTTTATGGAGTGTGATAAAGAAGGTTTGAAATGTGAACTGAACTTTTTTCTCTTTGAACTGAACCAAGCTCTCCATGACCGTCTCTTTATTCATAGTAACCACCTCTTCGGATCCATGGCCTACAACTGTCCATCCATCACCACTGCCATCAGAGCCGAGGAGCATCATCACATCTTCAAATGTTTTGTCAGTGTCAATGGAGGTACCAAATTTCATCTTGGAGTACAATATGCAATCCAAGCGAGCCCGGAATCGCCTTCTCTTCTCCTCGTCCAAAACCTTGCTCAAGTTCTCCTTGATGATTGTTTCAGTGTGCTTCTTTCCAACATATATCAACTCTAAGATGATCCCTTCTCCCTTCACCACCTCTTTTGTTGTAGCTGTGAATTTCCTAATCCAATCCAAGTCATCTCCTCCATAGAGGTAGATGATTCTTTCTTTTCCCTGTTAAGAATGACAAGGAAGCATGTTAGCACAAGTGAATTATAAAAACCCCAACCTCTGCAACCCAAGAAGAAGGCAAAAATATTGAACTTTGTATTGTAACTTGTATTGAATTACGTGGATTTTCTATTTTGAAGCAAGAATATTAAGCCTTACCCATTTTTCACTCTCACTAACAACTCCTCCAAACAAGAACTCAAGGCTCCATTTTGTTTCCTTCCATAGGGTTTCCTCCCTCTGAACATGGAAAGGGTAGGCGGCGCTTCCCCAGATCATGATCATGTGGTAGGCATTGGAGTTGACAACCTTTCCATGCGCATCGAATGCTACCAACAAGGGCTTCTTCTCAAAATGCCAGTCATTCTTGATGTAGTTGATGACATAAGGCTGGAGGGTTAACGAATAATGTAGTGAGTACCATGGCATAAAGCTTGCCTTTCGGAGTATCTCATCCCTTATCTCTTTTGTTACTTCTGGATTCTCAATGATTGGGAGCCAAACTATTTCATACTGCCTCTCTGTCTTCCCAACTTGTAGTGCAATTTCTTTAATCTCTTCATCCGAGATATCAAAGTACGAGATGAACAATACTACTGTCTGGCCCTTCAATACGTTCAAGCTAACCTGTTTCATTTAGTTGAGCAAATTCAGGTCAGATGACTTGGAAATAGCAGAGCATACAAATTTGCAAAGTAACATGTGATGGACTTTCATAAATAGTTACACAATTTTTCCAAAGTACTTTTTTATAGATGGACACATGGGGTGAGGACTGATTTAGGATTCAATGTATTTTTAATAAGGCATCTTAAATCCATGTTTGTATCAATCCGTGTCAGATTAACTAAGTTCCAAAAGGTTAAGGATGCTTTTATTCGAGCTTACCAAGCAATGAAATGAAAGTATGTATTGATAAGTTAAAAGCAAACCTTTTTCTTGGTGACACCATTAAAGAGAGGTTGATCATCCTTCGTGTGAATCAACTCTAAAAAAACCTCCACGTTGTCGGTGTGGGTACTTCCTATGATGTTATGAATGTGATAGTAACCCTCATTCTCTTGCTTTTCCTCTGCAGGAGAGATTAAACTGCATCAGCCTATTATCAATCATGCAAACAAAAATACTGTCCATTGTACAATTCAAACATTTTCCCAGTATAATGAACCCTTTGTGGTAGGAATCACAAGATATATATTCTTAATGTGGAAGATTGTGAGAAAGCATAATACATTATTGCAATTTAACTGTCAGATTGATCTGTATTTGTACAAATTAGTCTAGGGTTTTGGCATGTGTTATACTACTTACTTATCTCTTTATAGCATTGAGCCAATATGTTTGTCAGGTTCACATGGATGTTCTTAAGCATTTGAGTTATTTCAGTCAGCTTCTTCCGCGTCTCTGTGATCGAGACCATGTACCTGAATTAATTCAGTTGAGAAGAAGCATGACAATGTTAGTCATAAAAAATAAGGGATATAATCACACAAAAGAATAATCACGCAAAATGATCATTACTTATGTCAAAAACCACCTATTTATAGATTAACCAAAGGACACCATGGATAATTCTTAGTTATAGGCCCTGAATTTGGGACCAATTAACAACAGCAACCTGGACCCTTATTCATGAAGGTTCAGATTTAGCTCAGTCAAGTTCTTATCAAAATTCATGAAGGGATTTAAATTACAAGTTTTATATTCAATTTGGCTTTGGCCTAGAGCTTTAGACCAAAATGAGGAGCCAGAATTAAAACATGCACTCATTCGCCCACTACTAAGATAAGCCAGTATCTAAATTATCTTGCATGGATCCTATTTAGGGTTTGGATAATTAACTGCCAGACTTCAGCCAAGGTCATAGTCCCATTCCATCTATAACATAACCCATATCCAAAAATTACATCCTTAACAATCACCCATGATAAAGAAAGCAAGCTTGGCTGGTGATAAACTTACCCAGGGCCCATGCTCATAAGGCCAATGCTTTGGGTGGAACAAGCAACAATGCCTTTGACAGCCCAGTAAACAGCAGTTGTGAGTTGAGTCCAGGCCTCAGAGAAAGGAGGTTTGTCGCGAGAAATGTACTGGGAGGGAAGATCATTCAGCTCGATGATGGTCTTGGTCACATCTATTACCACCTGCAGGAGAACGCTGATAAGAGTTTCGCGCTCACTGATATCGGGCAATGGCTTAAGCTGAATCACATATTTGGCGAGTGAATTGGTGGCATGTAGCTGTGATAGAAGGCAAAACTCCCCATAGTTTACCGCAAAGGCTGCAAGTGCAATGACCACCTTATCTTCCCAGGAATATTTCACTAATGTGTTGAACACGGCTTGTGTAATGGATTTCATGTCCCCTCGGCCAGAGCAATCGCATGATAACTGAAAACATCCATATGGTGTCAATGTTGCTCAGATATTTTATGACAACAGGAGATGTAGACCAGTGCATCCAAATTTACCTCACATCCAATCTTATGGATAGTGAATGCAAGTTCATCAGTTATCCCTTCGTGGGTCTTGTCCACTGCGACTTTTGAATCTGATTTCGGATCCTGCATCAGAATACATTCCCAAAATGCATCACATAAAGTGCTCCAAGCACTAGCTCCACAATAATTTCCATGTGCTTCATGACGGTAGGTTGCCGTGGAAAATTGATTCAATTCACATCAACAAAACCATCCTAACATCACTTGATAATCAAAGAGATAAATCCATTTAATTTCACTAGATAAAAGTAGTAATGAAATTAGCTTTGGCCTTTTTCATAGCAAGAGTTTAAGCATTTGTTGGGAGAATCTCATAGAAATTATTTCTGAAAAAAGCATTTGGAAAGGCCCAGGAGTGGGAACATTCCAAAGTAGCAAATTTTATTATTGAATAGAATAAAGAACTTTCGAGACTTAAGAGATAAGATTTGGCAACAAGCATTTGGATTTTGTCGGAAATCCCACTTATCAAACAGAGCGGGCATAAGCATTTTGTATTTTATATGTAAAAGGCCTCTATCAAACAGAGCAAGCAGAAAGGCCCTATATTTTATGCTGTTTCTAGGATATTTTATGTTTTTCCTAAAAACAGCATTTTGTCTTGTGTATTTTTTTTTTTTTTTTTTTGGAGGTGTGGGCCCCACATGCTGGACCCTATATACAAAATAATTGTCCAGCACATTCTCCAAAAGCAAGGTCCAGCATTCCTAGCAAATTTTTTAATCTAGGGCTAAAATTATTTTTTTTTCTGTTTGGGACAAGTCATTATAATTTATTTTAAGGAGTAAATGGTCAAAAACAAAATAAAGAAATAGTTACTTTTCATATATTTTTTGCTGCTAGTCAAGGGGCTTCTTCTGGCCACAATTGTCCTTTATCTTTGGGATAACTCACTTTATTTTATTCTCACGGGTAGATCGGTCAAAAAAAAAAAAAAAAAAAAAGTAGAGTTGAATGGAAGTATTACTTTTTATACAATTTGACTGCAAGTTAAGGAGGATAAAAGCAAAATTTAAAGGGCCTTTTTGATGTAGTGTGAAAATATAGGGCCTTTTAGTAAAAAATACTCTCCTCTTACTTTAGTATCCAGCCAAGTAAATACTTTCATGAATGGATTAAAATGTGCATTATCCAGCCACTAAATGAGATGAGTTTCACCTGTGACATCAGGTCTCAGAAAAAGAAAATCACTTGTAGCAATTATAAGGACTGTGGATTGTCATCTCCTGAAGAAATCACGATTTTGATAGCCAGAAGATTAGGACAGGGATGATTAGTCATTTTCATAACAACAATAATCATGTTCTTACTGAAAGCATGGTCAGAAATAAACGCCACATACTGGTTCTTTCATAAACGGGCCAATCAGATGTACCAACACCCCCCCCACCCGCAACTAAAAACTTCAACATCCAATAGACCTAACTTTTCATATGGGTTTCATCTATATCTTACTGGAGCCCGTTTCATTCATGCATCCAATGCTTGGCCAGAAGTGAAATGAGGATCCAAAATGCTGTAACCGTGACTGTTCCAACATCCATAGTCCAGAAAGAGTGTTTTTGAAAACTAGCACTGATAGCTAAGTCAAGGTGGCACCTGATTTTCACATGACAGCCCAGGGAGTGATCTTGGGTGGATAGATTGATAAAAAAAAAAAAAGTATAAAACAAATGGGAGTATGGAAATTACCGGGGAAAGTGTAGGGGTTGCCTGGCTCAAGATGTCCTGGGCCATGCTGAGAAGGGCCTTTTCTTCCACAGCATAGTTGGCATCAGGCGAGTGGGTGGACACAATTTGCTGGATCACCTTCTTGTCATCTGGAGTCGATTGGGTTTGCACCACCTTCTGTGGGTTTGGGATCACTTTCTCACCAATATTCAATATCGACGAAATCAGTGCCATTTCACTACACTAATCAACAATGCCAGAGAAGGGGAGAGAGAGAGAGAGAGAGAGAGAGAGAGAGAGAGAGAGAGAGAGAGAGAGAGAGAGGCGTTTATGCTGTGAGTTGTGAGTGTGGTTTGAGGGACGTAGGCAAAGTCCCTATTTATAGAGTAATATAGACGCTTCTGCTTCTCTCCTTGTATAATAAAGGAGACATGAGGTTAACAAAAGAAAGAAGATTACCAGCACGGGATGCACATGACATGACTGAGAAAAGCCATGAGACGACAATTCCAATGATGCCACAGACAATTAAAAAAGCATATAAAAAAGTGGACAAGCTGTTAAAAGTTTTTACCACAAACACGCAATGAATCCAAGCAACACTCCAGTACTCCACCAACCGGAAAACTGTACAAAACAGCAGTCTCATTCAAATATCACTAGATTTCACCCTATTTCAGACATTATATACCATTGGCCTTTATCATAACAAAACTGTAATTGAACTTTGAAGTCTTAAAAGTATGTGTTAAGATAATTTGATAGGCACGATCTCATGTCTGCTGGTCTTGGTTCAAATCTTTCAGTACTTTTTTTTTTCTTTTTGTTATGCTTTGTTTTAGATGTTCATAAACAAAAGAGTTCATCCACATGTCCTATATGCCCAATCCTAGCTTAAAATCTATATATTGCATACCCAAATAATACAATCACAATTATAATATTAATAAATTAGATTGTATAAATATGCAAATTATTTAATAACTATTGTGTCTCTATTTCTGGAGGTGCATTTTCTTTTTATTATTCTCAAATATATAAATACTAAGCCTACTCCATCTAGTAAAAAAAATATCTTGAAAATAAAATAAAGTTTTATGTTTTGAATAATTTCTTTCTTTCGTTTTTTTTTTTCTATATCAGGGGTGTCTTGGCTCTGTAGGCTAGAAAAATCCCTACGGGCCCAAAGGGAGCTGGGTAATGGCCCTAGTATGGTAGTGCAGTATCGCACTCTCAAGCTCCTAGTGCAAATCATGGTCCTAGGCCAATTGCGCTACTCCTCGATCATCGATCATTGAAATTCTTGTATTTTACTGATTTACTTGGGAAAAGAATATGGGAACTACATGCGAATGTTTCCCTATGGCGACATGAATTGAATCTTTCATCTCCAAAGTAACTTAAGCTTCCGAACTGTTTATAATTACATTTGACATTTTCTTAACGTATGCTTATAGAAAAATCTCATGTGGCACTACGGATGAAATGACTTCTCAAAAGCTATAAGGAGTGAGGTTGTGAGTTCAAATCTTATGAGATAAGTATTTTAGCTTTTTTATAATGTAAATTTGGATTTAAGTTGATTTAGAGTGGCTCAGAATTAACAGCTTTGATAGATAATAATTGTATTCATGTTCTAAGTGTTAATTTGTAAATGCACGATCTACAAAAGTAGTTGCAATTGCAGTTTTGTATCCATGTTAGTTAAAATGAAGTAAAAATAATAATAATAACACTTAGCTCAATTGGCAAGGGATGTGAGCTTCCAATGGAGACAGGAAAAAAATAGAGAGAATGGCATCTTACCAAAATAGTAAGATGCATAAGTTCTCGTCTGATTGCCCAAGAATTGACGCTGGACATACAAGTAATTGAGCTCTTCTCCACTTTCTATTTGTCATCCTACTTTTACTACAGTCTATGAAGAACTAGCCACAAAGTCGAGTACATTTTCATCCACATTTCTTGCTTTAGAATATAAATTTAAAAATAAACATTCACTATTCACTATGTAATAAACTAGTGAGTTTGAAAGTTGAAACAAACATAAAGAGTCACAAAATACTTTAATGTGTAAATGCGGTTGAGTCTCAATGTTGCGAGAGATAAAGTGAAGGGAAATTTAATCCAAAAAATAAAGTCTACAACATAAGATGCTTCTATAGACAGTACATGTATTTGAGGACGTATTTGGAGGTATAGAGATATATGAGGCCTTGGGCAGAAATGAAGAACTGATAACTTAGCATCTTGGGTTTTTCTCAAAATCATGATTCAAACAATATTGTAAAAAGTTCATAATAAATTTCTTTGTGGGTTGTCTTTATGCATAGCATTAAGAGGAATTGAAAATATAAAAATTTATGGTCAAATGAGTCCACTGAAGAATTATAAAAGAAGTGAGGGGCGAAGGGTGGGGAAATCTAGATGCAATGCTCCCTTCGTGAGGATTTGAATTACTAAGATGGTAGGTGGATATTTATTTCCCGCTTTCCCTTGATTCATAATCCATAGAGAGAAGATCAAACAGGCAAGCCCTATATGTAATAGCTGTGAACATCATATCTTTTGTACATAATCAATTTTCGGTATCACACACATGTTCAGAGATCAATTCATAAGTATTCATATTGATTGTGTCATTTCTGGCCAATAGACCAACCTAGAAAAAAAAAATCTGCTGGTATCTGGTGATTCGTCTAATTGGTAATTACTATAAAAAGTGTGGATTTAAGATAGGGGGCGTAACTTCTATTTTTCCTTCCCATGGAGAACCCTTGCCTTTTATTAGAGGGAGAGTATAAAGGTTCCTCCTTTTTGACTTTGTTCTTCTGTTCTCTCTATTATTTTTTAAGTTTTTCTATTATGTAATTAATTACACATAATTAAAGATTCAAAAGGAGGATGTTACGATAAGGCGCTTTGTAGACCCCTCACGGTGGAGCGTTATTTGTGGGACCCACCCACGTGGGAGGTTGACGTTTAATGCCTTGTGGGGCCCAGCTGAAATTGATATGCGATGGGTGTGGGATGTCCCCCAAACCCATTCATGAATTCGCATCTCAAGATTTCACACCAACATACCTAATTCCACAATGGTCACTTGATCATTTTACTCTATTTGTAAATTTACTTCGAGGATGAGGATCTAGGAAAGAGTGTGTGTGTGTGTGTAAAATATACTTTAATTTTACCAACTTGCATCCATTAATCTCCAATCCAGCAGTATTCTTGATCCAACTTGTCTCATTTTGAGATATGGATATGATCAGTATGGTGAGACCCACCTTATGCCAGCTTGGATTTATACACTTCTATATATCTTATCCACATGTTCCAAGAGTGATGTTTGAGAGAGTAAGATTGTACTTTAAAATAAAATGGACCTATCTTACTAGTTTTGGATCTGAATGTAGAGATTCCAGACTCGTAGTTAGAGATGTATGTGCTCGGCGATTGGAAAGCATAGCACATCTATTTTAAGTATCCAACTCTAAAGCTCTTTTATTCTTATACAAACAAGTTCAAAGAATCAAGTGTATAAAAACTTCATGACCAAGAAACACACATCCATCTAATTTTAATGTAAGTCTTTTGTGGGTGGGTACATATCAAGTCTAACTGACCCTCTGGTACATGGGACACCGGGCACACAATTTCCTATAATTAGTGCCTTCATAAGCCACCATGATCAATGGCATCCCTTCCTACTGACTACCAACAATGACATTCATTCAAGTGTGTTCCGCATGGAAGATCGTTTCTCTCTACTTGGACTGTACATGGCTGTACCATTCGAGGTTATAATTAATGGTATGGAAGTGCAAATAAACCAAGCAGTGGACATGATTATGAAATGAAATTAATTGATACAGTTTGCCAAATAAAATGAAATGAAAGGAATGGCTTATTAAATCTTAAAACACTTATGGTTGAATGGTGAACATGATTCAATGTGGTTGTTCTTTTAACAATTTAAGGGCATGTTTGTGTACACACCCGTTTTGCAGAAAAAGGAAATTGTCACGTCGGCAAATTTTAGAGAATTAGATACCTTGGAAAAAGATTGTCGGGAATTTAGAAATTCATGTTTGGCTTTTTCTCGTTGAATTGGTGGTAATGTTTTTGGTTGGAATGGAAAAGAAGCGAAAATGATATTATATAGCTAGGAGGGAGAAGTTTTCTTTTAGGAAATCTATTTCCCATACTCCCCATTAGGAAATTATGATAAGGTAGGAAAATATTTTCATGAAATTATTTCTTAAAAGTGTTCTAGAAACGTGCCCTATCTGTAGGAATAGCAGGGACTATAATGTAAAGTAGATGCTAATTCTATGGATGGTACTTTTCTTCATATTCTTGTTATTTTTTAAACTAAAAATTCATCATCTTGGGAGCTTAAAAGTAAAGTAAGTTGTAAAAGTGACATAAACATCATTTTTCTCAAAAAACCACGTGTCTCCTTCATTGACCATGTGTTCCACGTGTTTGGAAAGAGTTACTGGATTCATGACCATCTGTGTAAATTTACTAAAAAATCACTTACCTTTTCATCTCTTTATTTTTATTTTTTTACCTTTTCATCTCTTTATTTTTATTTTTCCCATATTTTTTAACTTTGGTCTCTCTGTCTGCTTGTAGGTCTAAAACATTAACAGAGTTGTTGATGTCAAATCATGGAAATAATATAAACTTGTATGATAAAATAAAGAGAATTTTACCCAAAAAAACACCATAGAGGTCCACTAACTAAAAGAAGTACTTATAGTTTTGATGATACAGAACCGGCATTCCTACCAGAATATTCTTTTGGTTTTTTTTTGGCCTTTTCCAACAAGCGACGAAGTCTTCGCTTAATATTGAGAGTTAATGTTGACGTCGTCGTTAATTCGTCAAATCTGCCTTTTCTCCGACTTTTATCACTTGCAATTGTTGGTTTTCTATACCAATATAAACCAGAACGGAACTCTTCCCCAACATTAAATATTCCTTGTTGAGGTTGTTGATCTCCATTAACGAGGTAGGCATGGCACAGTTTGACATTCTTTCAAGCGTTATCTGCCATAGAGCATGAGTTTTATGTTTACTTTTTGAGAAAAATTCATTATGGTTTTGATATATAGTTTATTCATTTCAATATCTTTGTTGTATGATTATTTTTTGGTGGCTAAATTACCAAGATAAGGACCTTTTGAGGAAAGAGAAAAGGAAAGCGCTGAAGAAAAGGGGAAAAAGATGGGAGGAAGAAGAAGAACATGGGAGAAATGTGGTTTCGGGCAATTTGTATGGGTATGAATGTGATGACGCTGTCACACATTTAAATTTTTAATAAAAAAATAAAAGTTGTCACAGGGAACCACTTCCGTGCCATATTGACTAGTGGCGTGTTTTTCGGTTAGTGGTCATCTAGGGTCATTTTTTTGGTAGTTTACTCTAAAATAAAAGTCGAGTTACAGTAAAATTATTGTTTTAGATAACATGGGATAACATTTAAGTGTATAAGTGAGAGAGCGAATTTAGATTAAAAAGCATATAATGTTGGTGAAGTTTATTGTGCCACATTTTATCACACTTCATTGTAATTAATAAGAAAGGAGACTTATTGATAAAGTAAAAATTATATACATCATATTTATACTTTAACTCTGTACAGCAGAGAATGGCATGTCAACATAGAGGATGAATTGAAGAACGACACTTTTAATGCTTCTCCTCAAAACATGGGTACTTAAATAAATCTAAGTATTTCCAGAAATACCCTTGTTAATTCCTTAACAAAATAGTTTCCAATACTATCCTTTCCAAACTCTCAACTTATGAGATGAAAAGGTGGGTTCCATTTATTATAATTCCAAAACTATAAGGCAAAACTATAATTTCTAAAGATGGTTTCATGCTATAACTCCTAAAGGTGTCATATTATTATTTCTAAAGCTGGACCCCTTTTTTTTTTTTTTTTTGGATGCAACATTTGAAATAATTCTTAAATGTGGACCCCATGTTCTATTTCATAAAGGCAGGTCCAATTTACTAATAATGAGCCTACATTGTAACATCTAAACTACTCAAAATCATCATTCTCTTATACATGATAAGAAAAAAAAAAGATTAATATATTAAATAAAAACTGTGCTACACATTTTAAATGAAATGAAAAGATTAAATAAAAAAATGGTACCCATTTCAAACAAATATTAATCAATTAATGATAAAAATAATTGCACATTGGAGTACAATAATCAATCAATTAAATATTAAAAATGTGGCACGGGCTCAAGCATTATTTGATCTACTTAGAATTCTCATATAATCTAACAGTGGGCGACAAATCATTACTCTCCTTTATGGGGCCCACTTATAAAAAATATTGATAATGAAATGTACCATTTATTTTAATTAACTCATAATATTAATATTATGTTCATTATTGAGAATTAATGTTTTTTCCAACCTTTTTTAATTTACATGTACCACTATTAATATTAATATTACTTCAGCATTACATATACAAATTAATTAGACTTTTTTGTTTTCTATAGAAATTGGGTTTTTTAGTCTGTCATAGACCTTTATCATTAAGCCCGTGGGACGAGATGGTGGACCACACAGTATGGCAGGCCCATCTTTAAGTTATTGAATCTAGATTCTCCACACTGGGCCTAATCCACCTATTATGATTCAAACCATTCAAAATAAACTCCCTACCAATATATATAAGGTATTATCAAATTTTATCTCAATCTGAGCTTTTCTGCTGTTGGATTGGCCATTTAAAAAAAATAGTACATTAATGCATGTGCTATTATTTCTACCACGACCAAATGCTATTTCAATTAAAGAGTTATATCATCCATAAGAGGCATACCATTTGATTTGATTCAATTATTTATTTATTCTTTATAATCTTAATCAAGCTCATAGATAATCCATTTAAAGGTGGGTCCCATTTTAATTCAAGGTGCTATGATTATATAAGAAAAACTTTAATTTGATAGTTGCTATTAAAGAGGTGAGAAATCTAGGAGAGCTTTTATGTAAGCGTGAGAGAGGTGAGTCTCATGTTTATATCTACGTAGGAAAAATGTTGAGGTAAGTTCCTTATTTTTTCATCAAAAGATAAAAAGACATTACAAATGACTCTTTACTTGAAAGGGTAAAAGTGGAAAGAAGATGCATTTATTATCTATTGTACTGTAGCATGGGGATCCTCAAATTAATACGCAGTGACATTCAATTGCATATACATCACGCTGTAGCATATTAAGCTCCAGCATCGCTGTCTGGTAGCCTGCACCAACTTTGACACTGGCATTGCAGCATTGATGCCAGGACAATTATCACTATTAAGGCACCATTACCTTCGGGGACAAGTTTTACCCAAAAAAAAAAAAACCTTTGGGGACGAGGGAGATGTTTAGTGGGTTCTACCCATTAACTCCAACTTAATGACTTCCTGAAAAAAATATGTGGAGCCCCCTTGATTAGAACCCTGAGATTTCCGTTACCGCGTCGGTGTTTATAACTAGATTAGCACTAAATATGCCAATTAAGGTACTATTACCCCTGAAAGGGAGAACACATGATATGAGGAGCTGCACCATTTTCAACGCTCAGTTGGCCACTTTACTATGTAGGTTGACACTTTCTACTTGAATATTGTTCTGCTGGGATGGCATGCATATGTCTCTCACTGGCGTTTCCTTCAAATGCTGGGATGGCATGTATATCCCTCACTGTCATTTCCATCAAACTCGTTATCTCTTCGAGAGAACATTCTCCCACGTGGCTTCATGGCTTCCCACATCCTTGCCCTCTTTTTGACTTAGTGGGTTAGCCTTTTTTTCTCCCATCTTTCATTGTGATGTCCATTTCTGATGCAGCAGATAAGGTTACTAATTATTTCTTTTCCAATTCTCCCTTTTCATCAGCACACATGGTGGGGTCGCTGGAGGACAAGGATGTCTTCTTCTTATCTCCTTGGTAGATAACTAGAATTAAGAGTACATTTGCGTGTTTTGGGGGTGGGGCCCATCTGTGGTTAGTTTATTTTTTTAATGGGTTAAGATTGCAATGAATTCAAATCAGCTGTGTTAAATTCCCAAAGATTTTGTCAGCTTTGGAGGCCTTTTATGAGTGGGTACTGTATGTTTGTGGTTGTACCTGTATCAGTGCTGCGTATGATCGTACGCCTTAAACTACTGTGATATTTTGTTTATTTTTGTTTGGAAAGTAGGGGAGGGGAGGGAAATCTCCTCCTTGCCTCATTCTTTCCCCCCAATTTTGAAGGAAAAATTTGGGGATAAAATTTTTAAAATTTTAACCCCTAATTCCTCTCCCCCATTTTCCCTTCCCCCTTTCCAAACAGCCCTCATTTCCACTTTCCATCAATTTTCCCCTCCTTTTTTTCATTGCTCTCATTTTACCCCCTTCCCAAACATAGGGTTAATGACAGTTGCATTCATTTTCACAATTGCTCATATAATGTAGTTTGTGTCGTTTTCTCAGTTTTTAAAAAACTTTTTGGATAGTACCCCAGCTGCCTGCGGCTGGGGACTGGACCAAGATAGCCCATACAAGTGGAAGAGGACGCTCGTGTATAAGTAGGAACAAAAGGACCTCAAAGTGGAAAAAGATGGTATGGGAGGAAGGATTGATCCTAGGCAGCTTTTTCCTCTTTGAAGGCTCACACAGTGGAAAAGAGTGGCATATCCTAGGCCCCTAGGTGACAATCGAGTTTGCCAACCAATTGAACAATTTTTAACTGTCATTTTTTTTTATTAACAAATAATGGATTGTTTTGCTTTCATGGGATTCAATTACAGGTGTAAAATGGGCTGGGGCGGCGGCTGCCAACGCGCCGTGGCCCTGCCTGGCACGACCTAGTCCATCCCATGCATAGGTCGTGTTGGCCCGGGGGTCATGGCCTGTGGCACGGCACGGCTTGACACGTTGGGCCCAGCCTAATGGCCCGGTCAATGGGTTATGGGCCTTATTAGACTAGGGCAGGATGAGATTATGTGAATTCTCTTTTTCAATATCGTATTAACTCTTGTAAGTATTAACTTATGGATATTAGCAGTAATTCATATAGATAATGAATGTAAATAATCTTTCCAAGATGGTAATTAATGTCATTACCTTTACTTAAATGGGTATTAGCATTGGGAAGCATTGGGAGAGTACTCTTTCTTATCCAAATGTAGCATTGAACATAAGTTTTGACATTCAAAAAAAAAAGAAGGGCTAGCACGACCCAATTGGCCAAGCCTGGCACGGCCCAGCTCATGCCTATGGGCCATGCTAGGCTAAGCATCTTCCAACCTGGGCACGGCATGGCACGGCTCGTGACATTTCATGGGCTAGCACGGCTCGGTGGAGCTCCTGGCAGTTCGTGCCGGCCCGTCATGACCCATTTTACACCTTTAAGTTTAATCATTGTTCATCCAACTCTTTTCATCTTATCTCTAAGAAAAGTATTATTGATAAGAGAGAATGAGAGGAAAACTCTAGCGGCAGAGAAAGATAAAAAAGCCTTATACAAATTATCAAAATCTTTGGAACATGAGGAAAAGAAAAGAAAATCGAAAAATACCCACTCTAACATACTGTTTTTTGGTAACCCAGATAAGGGGGCTACAACCCAAGAGAGAGACCGCCCACACGCGGGAAGACAACCCCCACAAGTGGGAAAAAAGCCCTCACAAGTATGATGAAGTGGTGTACTCGGGTTTCAAACCCTAAGCAGCTAAGTGAAAACTGTCACCACTTACCGGTGAGGTAAGTGGCTGTTCTCAACTTAACATATTGTTTGGGCCTGTTTGTTTAAAAGAATTATGAGAATTCTTGTTTAGGAAAATTTTGAGAATTCCAAATACTGTCCCTGAAAGCAAAAATTCTAAGGCTCTAGCATATGGAATTTTGGAATTATAGAAATTAATAAGGCTAAAAGTGCCTTTTCATTGAGTTTGGAATTCTCAATTCCTGTATCAAATAGAGCATTTGAAAGCCCATGGGATAAAATGTCACATCATGCTAGAAATTCCTAACAAGCTTAATTCCTTGTCAGAAACTCTTCTAAACAAACAAGCCCTTAAGAAACAACAAAATAACTCTATTTCTTGGATTAGGATTATAATAAAATTAAGGGATTATTTTACCGAAAAAATTATAGAGAATTCCGTTCAATGAGAAATAACAATAGGAACTCAACTTTTTGCCAAAAAATGATAATCAAGAGTTTGGGAGTATTATTTTCCTTTTTTACATAATTGCCTATGGGTTGTTATATTGTAACTGATTTTTTCTTAAGAAATCTTACAAATTACGAGAGCAATTTGCTTTTTCGGGAGGGGCGTTTCACATTCATACGAGACCTTTTTTATCTTTTTTTCTTACCTCTCTGGATGTTTATGGAAGATTAATGATCATCTTTTTTCATATGTAAACACATATTTTAATGTATATTTCATCTTTTTTGGTGTATGGTGACACAATTCTTACATTTCTGAAGAGCCTTCTTTGAAAAGTGTGGACATTATCATATACATGTTAAGTTATATTATTATTCAAATCATGTATTCATTTAAATCGAGTCTAACTAAACATGCATGAGAAAATGCTCACAATTTAAAAATTGAGAGAAAAAGGTTGATGGAAAGTGCCACCAACCCTGTCCACTGGGGTGGTGGCCCCCACCTAGCCATTGTCATTCAACAAAGATGGCCATTTATCTTAATCGTATAAAAAAGAAGATTTCTTGTCACATGACACCAATATGGTCCAGTCCCATAGGACCCCCAAATATGGACCAAAATTATTACCATCCACAGGGAGGGCAGTTGCTCCCAACTCCTGCTCCTTCCTTTCCTCTTCTTTCCTTCCCTATCCAAAACACTATTTAGTGGGAATAAGAACAAAGTCGCATCCAAGGCTCCGAACGAAAAGGAAAGCACAAAGGAGAAGGCAGCATCCAAGTGGACGAAAAGATATACAAACAGCTGGCATCTGCCTTGTAACATAGCCATATATTGCTGTCTCTCAAAGCGCGACCAATTAAAGCCAGAAATGTGTCCTACCTGAAAACGAGTGCAATTATGAACTTGGAGGTAAGGTTTGGCTTTGTGTCTGCGACATCTTTAATGCAAAATCAGTGTAGTCACATGGAAAACAACAAAGGTGATTGAAGCAGAATCACATGCTAGAATGGGATGGGCTTCGGTGCAGCACCGCTGCATATTAATAATAACGAGTCCGGATCCCCTGTTTCGTCCAAACAGGGGAGCCCTGTTTGGACGAATCAGGGGGCGACACATGGGGGGGCGGAGGAGAGGAAGAGCACTTTCTTCTTTTTCTCCGCCCCCCTTCGCCCCCCATGTGTCTCCCCCTGATTCGTCCAAACAGGGCTCCCCTGTTTGGACGAAACAGGGGATCCGGTTCCTAATATAACGCAACTTCTTTCTTTATCAAATCAGAATACTCCACATCAGCCCAAGGGATAAAATCAAGAACGTCTTGTTTCTGTTTGTTTTCAAGAAAACGATCACTCTGTGAAATCTATTTTTTACAAAACTGCCCTTGTGAATTTCTTAACAAAATCCTTTTCATTACCGGCCTTCAAAAACTCTCAACTTATGATATAAAGGTGGGTCCCATGTACTTTAATTATTAATATGAGGATACATATAACTCCTCAAAGTAGATCGATGCTATAATTCTTAATGGTGGGACCCATATTCATAAGCACAAAATGTGGCCCATGATGTAATTCCTCTAAACATGGCCCCATGTTGTAATTCCTAAAAGTGGGTCCTAAGTTGTAATTTTCAAATGTGCATCCTATACAATAATTTCTAAAGATGGATCTCATGTGTAATATAATTCTTAAAGTGAGCAATATGTTCTAATTTGTGTAGGTAGGTCCCATGTAAGTCTTTGAAAACTAATAATGGGGCCCACATTTTAAAAATCTAAACTATTAAATAACAAAAATATGATTCACACTTTAAATGAGTAGCTAGGTGATTAAATAATAAAAAATATCTTTTTAAATAAGTATTAAGTGATTAAATGATAAGAATCGCACATTATTAAAGAATGACCATGCAATTAATTATAATAAAATGTATGGCATTATATATATATATATATATATAATATGCCAACAACTTAAATGTGAAGGGAGCTCTCACATTAATATCAACCTATGAGAGCATTTCTTACCTTACTATGAGAGATAGAGTGGGGGCCCTCACATCAATATCCAATGCCAACAACTTAAATATGAGGATCTTCATCCTATCTCTCATAGGAAGATGAGAGATATCTCTCATGTGAGTATCTCTATCTCATATATACTGGCGTGTTGAAACTTTATTTGGACTTGTATATTTAATGCTTGTGTATTTAATAGGTATAGACCTTGCCCCCACCCCCTCCCCCCTTAATCCACGAGAGTTCAAATTTAAGATGTAGGGCCTGCGTTGAACTTGGACCTAGACTTGGATCAAACTAACTTATAAATTAATGAAAGCTCTAATTTGAGTATAACTAACCATGGAATTAAGCATGCGTTTTTAACAAAATAGAAATATAAGAAAAATATAAAAAAAATTCTCATTTTTGACACATGATTACATCGGTTTATTGCATGATGTGTGAACTAAAGTAACTCTACTTTATATATGGCATCCATTGGACTATTTATTTCGCATATTCTGGTTTTATAATTAAGTGAATGAATAGTAGCAACCATCCAATCACAGGGTTAAAAAAAATGGCCGGATTATAACACGCTGATCAAAATAACTCGTCTCAATGAAGCTCCAATATTTAGAATGTCCCCAAATGACAGATTGATCATGTTTCTTAAAAACAACATCTAAATTGAAAAAATAAAATGCGCAGCATATTTATGAATCAAATGATTGCTAAAGTGGGCATCATAAAATAGCTTGGACCACTAAAGAAAGTTGTGGTTGGTTATTTCTCCCAATACTTGGTATTTATTTAAAATTTCAACTACTTTACGGGTAATTCTAACCGTTGATGTAGCACGAGAATTGTGTCTATTATATTTTAACTTTGAAATTTAATTTTTAGATTTTGAAAGAACATACAGCCTCCTATTCAACCGTATCCAGCACAACCCATTTTATGCCTAATTATGGGCTTGATCTATATTTTTTCATTATGTTTTATTTAATTACTACTATGTTTATTAAAAAATAATTCATAGAAAATTTGAAAGAGAAATTTTTATATATTGAAAACTAGATTGTAAAAAATGATATGTAAAATCACTCTTTTGTCAGTTTTATTAGATTTTACAGCTAGAAACTTTGTTAGATCAGTCATTGTTAAAAATCTAAAGTACACCAATTTCATGGGCCAACTCTAAGTAGAGTCATGAAATTTGGCAAATGGTTATTTTAAGCGGGTTTAAATTTTAGAGGTAGGATGATAAACTTAATACCAAGAGCATATGAAAGGTTGCTTTTGGAAAGAGATTTGCTAAGAAATTGCCAAGGGTAGTTTAGGAAGAAGATTATAAAGGGCATTCAATGAAATAATGAAAGTTGTTAAATGAGTTGTCTTGGAACAATGGAGTGATGACTCATTCCCAAATCTTCTCGTCATGAAACGTGGCCATCTCTTATTTGTGGAAGCAGGTCGCTGCACTGTATTATAGTGCACTGCACCCAAGCCTGCCCCAATACACATGGGTAAAGTTTCTTCAGTGAGTGATATGGCAAGAGAGTTGTTATTGGCACACAGAAAATCTCCCTTCCCACACACACATTTAAAAAAAAAAATTAAAAACCATATGAAGTTACATGTTTGCCCACCCTCCTCCTTTCCAACCCACCCCCAACCCCCCAACCTTTGACGCTACCCTATATCGGCGGAGGCCACCGGCTCTAGCCCGGGACGGCGGCGGATCCCTCTTCTCCCCTCCATTCCCTCCCTCTCCCTCTCCTCTGGCCTGGACCAACTTTGAAGAGCCCTAATTTTACTTTCGTGTGCTCAACTCCAAGCCCTCAAAAACCTTCCTTTCTCCTCTCTTCTTCTTCTTCATTAGAAGTTGCAGAACAAGTCTCTCTCTCTCTCTCTCTCTCTCTCTCTCTCTCTCTCTCTCTCTCTCTCTCTCTCTCTCTCTCAGTATCTGATTCCTTTCGAAGTTGCAGAAGAGAGAGCTCACACATAAACACACACTCTCTCTCTGTAATGGCGTCGACTCAATTGAGAAAGAAGCCGAACCCAGGTCGAGGTGGGGTTCTATCCCACAGCCTGTGCGATGAAGAGGCCCGAGTCCGAGCAATCGTAGAGATCGTCAACTCCATAGTCAAGCTTTCCCGCAGCGGCGAGACGGTCGACCTCAACGCCCTCAAGTCTGCCTTCTGCCGCAAGTACAGCCTCTCCTGCCCGCCCCCCCCCCCCCCCCCCCCCCCCAAGCTCATTGAGATGATTGCCACCCTCCCCGACTCCGACCGTGACTCCCTCCTCCCCCGCCTCCGCCCCAAGCCCGTCCGCACCGCCTCTCGCATCGTCGTCATCTCCGTCAATCCAAGCCCGAGCCGGAGATGGGGAGGGAGAGAAAGGGAGAAGGGAGAGAGAAAGCGGTGGGAGAGAGAGAGAGAGAGGGAAAGGGAGGGAATGGAGGGGAGGAGGGGGATCAGCTGCCGTCCCAGGCCGGAGCCGGTGTCGCCACCAGTGTAGGGCAACACCAGAGGTAGAGGGAAGGTGTGGGAGAGAAAGGAGGAGGGTGGGAAAAAATGTAACTTCATAGGATTTTTATTTTTTATTTTTAAATGAGTGTGTGGGAAAGGAGATTTCTTGTGTGCCATTAGCAGCTCCCTATGGCAAACATGGCAGTGATGAATGTGACTTGAGTTTTGAACCTCACAGACACAGGAGCCCATGGTTTTTTATTATTTATTATTTATTGGGAGATGCTCCTACCAGAGCATCTTTGCATTATTAGATATAGATGTGAAGGCCCTCACCTTATCTTTCATAATAAGGTGAGAGCATCTCCCTTATTTATTTATGTTTGGATTTGGAACTTGAGGACAAGTTTGGGGGCTTTATTTTCATTGTGTACTTTTGATATGATTTTTGTCATTTAACTAGTTAATAATCAAATAGACCCTAATGAAGTTAAGTGAAGTAAAAATTATTTTGAAGAAAGAATAAACTATAAATGGGTTATGAAGGTATTTTATTTTTAATTGTTTGGTATGAGATCTTTTTGACCTTTTGTATTGATTGTGGGGTTTTTTTTTTAGTTTTTAGTGGAGAAATAATGTTACGGTTTGACTTGTTTTTGAAAAATATGATTGGAAATTTGAATTAAAGTGCTTTTGATGGGACTTTTTTTTTAGAAATGGGAGCTTTACGTTACTTAACTCTATTAGTAGAGTTGCCAAACAAGCCCTGGAGTGAAGTAAAGCCTCTAATTTTTTTGAAAAAAAAGTCACATCAAAAGTATAGATTTTCAAAATTTTCTTGTTCTTTAAAAAAATATTGTAAAAAAAAACCTCGATTCTCCCCTAAATGACAAAAAGTAAATACTTAAAAAAAAAAAAGTCAAAAAAACACCCTACCAAACAACTATACCTAATTAATTATGAAACATAAACTCTTGTAGAATTAGGATAAGGACCTGACTTAGAGTGTACCTTAGGACCCTGTATCATGTAATGGATAAACATGACTGGCTAGACTGAAGGGATTGAATGAGATAATCCCTCTGAGCATGTCTTGTATATTGAGCTAGCCAGACTTACTTGTCTTGGGTACCTTGTGTCAATACCACTTATTATTATTATTATTTGCATGTCATGGCCAACTGCAGTTTGGAGATTTATTGATGGGCCGGTTACTGGAACATCGGGGTGGGCAGTCGACTTTGGATGGTGTCCATGGCGTTGAATAGTTGGGAGCGGGCTTGGCCGTGCTACTATTCCCAAGACTGGGAGCTTGGATCCCCCTGGAGCCGGACTTTGGTATCATTAGTTCGGATTGAATTGTTAATGGTACCCCGGGAGATGGATTGGACATCCTCGAAGTCTCTTTCTTGTTACTTGCATTGCATTGCTTGTATAGTGGTGATTGTTAGTGTTGATAGGATTTCTGTTATTATTTCTGATGGTTATTTATTCATGCTTTATGCCTAGCATTGTTCCTTGTATTCTCATGACTATTATACCTGTCATTATTCCGATACTTGATGCATGTCATGTTTATTTATATCTTGCTTATCTATTGCTCAACATGTCGTTGACTCTGTTCCTTGGTGTGCAGACACCCCAGGTGAATACTTCTATGACAACTAGCAGAGGAGGAGCGAGAGTGGCGTGCCGATGACGTAGAGTAGCATCATCACTTCCGGCACGAGAGAGACTCACTTGGGAACATTTATTAAATTTTATTATTCTTTTATTCATTATCATTGTTAAACCTTTCTTTCTTTGATTCTATGGTATTTAATGGCCTTAGTTATTGGGTTGGCCATTTAATTCAATTAACTTTTGATTAGCTTTATTTGTTCTTTGATTAGCTTTATTTGTTCTTTGCGACCTTAAATTAATAAAGGAGATTGATTATTCATTGTCTTGATATTTAAATTATACCTTGAATTGTATGAATTCCGCGATTTTATATTACTCGAGATTTGAAATACAATATTCTCATAGCGGACTTACAGTCCTTGGGCCTAAAGGGCAAAAATTTTAATTAGCCATAAATTTCACTCCCCGGATCCGATTTATTTTCTAATCGGGTTTGGGGGACGTGACAACTCCCATATGCCAAATGCCATGTCCCTTTTTGGCATGACTATTGGAGTGAAAACCCATGCCAAAAATTCTGTGGCATGTCCACTTTGGATGCATTTTCAAGAGATACTTTAAATTTGGATATGCCTTTTAAAAAATGAAGGCTAATGTGGCAAATGTAATTTGGCATATTTAACCTGGCAACTCCAAGAGAGATGTCAAATGCAAATGCAAGTGGGCCCATGATCATTATTTTATTTAAAAGAAAGATTTGCATCCAAAAATCCAAATGCAAGTGGGCCCTCACCATTGTTTTATTGAAAAGAAAATTTTGAAATATGCTTTATGGTATGCCAAAGTTGGCATACCATCACATACTTCAAATGCAATGTAGAATATGAAGTATCTGTTGGAAACAATCTCATATGTCAATTAGAGCTGTTGGAAGCCGACGTGACCATTTAAAGTGTCTATTGAAGTTTCTCTAAGCTTATATATTTATAAACAATGGCTACTATAAATCTATAATTTGTTAAATTGAGTATGACCAATACCATACTAAGATCCCAGTACTGGGCGAGACAATATTTACAGTATTGGGTCACTCAAATACCCTAGGTCCAAATAACAGTTTATAGAATGAAGGTAGAGTATTTGAGTGGCTTTAAGTATCTCCAAATACTTGCCTGGGATGGTGGAACCTTTTGCCTAGGGGTTGTTCTACTGGCACACCAAAAATTTCTCAACCCACAAACAAATTCTTCTTATACAGAAAATGCTTAAATTACTCTCCTCTCTTCCCCATTCCACCCTCCCAATCATCGGCTGGGAGGTAGACCAGCCGGCAGACCCAGACGGCAACCCCTCGCTCTTCCTCCCTCCCCTTCTATTTTCTCTCCCTCTCCCTCTCCCTCTCTCCCTTTATCCCACCGGTTCCCTCTCTCCCTTCACAGTCACCCCACCCCTTTCGCACCTTCCTTCTCTTCTTCCTATTCTAACTTTACCATGAGAGGATTTTGATTTCTTACTTGGAAGATAGAAATTAAGGAATTATCTCCCTAGTGAAAAAAATTGAATTGTCTAAACTAAAAATTATATTTTGAAATCTATAGAAAATCCTTTACATTACATGAATCACAATCTCCAATCCCCGACAATAGAATCACCATCTCTTTAAATTTTGGTGGGCCCATTGGATACATGTATTTTGTCTCCGTGGAAGAGTACCGCCGTAGACTTTCACCGTCGTTCACATCATTCATTCGTTGGCTCTCAGGAAGATAAGATGACATGTGCAGCACAAGCCAGCAAAAAGGCCAAAATCATTATCTCACAAAGGCAGACACATTTGTTTTCTTATCCACATTCCACATCTTTGATCCCACAAAAGGAGTATCAGCCACTATCAGGCTAACAGCTAAATACAAAGCCAATTTCTGTCCTGGTCCACCCATATTAAAAGTATTTCTACAGTTACAGAGAGGTGATTTGACATTGCATGGGCAGATTTTTTTATAGCACAAAAATGTAGTGTCTTTTAGCAGAGCATTACTTAGGCAATGTGGGATATGGGGCTTTATTTTACCAATATATTCCACATTATATGCTATCATTATCATTTATAATTTTGTTTTGGTATTCTTAAATATAAATTTATATCTCATAAACTTGATTTTTATGGGCTAATGACAAAAAAAATTAAAGGTTACTAGAGTGTCTTGACCCCACTTTTTTTTTTATATTTATGATCGTATATGTGACCAGCGAAATCACGAGTTAGATACACACGATATCATAAGTCATTTCTCTCTACATACGTATGAACATATGAAGAACTCTAAATTTTTCTAAGATATATACATAAATTACAAAGAAGATAGAGATCTTCTGTCACTGCATTACTTCTCTTTTTTATCTCTATATATGCTTACAAACTTCTTTAACGGCTGTGATTCTTTAACGGCTGTGATGATTGAAACTAGCTATTTTATTGTTTCCCTTGTGATTATAGAAGCCAAAGTATGCTTTTGATCAGCCCCTCTTGATTTTGTTTTTTTTTTCTCTTGGTTTTTGTTTCTATTTCCTATTTTGTTTCTTATTACTCTTGATCATAGAGTTATTTTTGTTTCTTTTAGCCATTGATGCAGTGATATTAATTTCTTTTTGAAAGCTACATGTGTCGTCCCACAATAGGTATGACCCACACCTGTCTAAATTTATGGGTTGAAGATGGGCATGTGGGTTGTAGAAAAGTCCTAACAGTGGGTATGGTCATCATTAGTTTTTTTCGGCCACAAATGGAAGTGCGAGGCCAACCATATAATGAAAAATTATAATAAAAATTACTATTCCCCAAAACACTTCAACACACTTTTCGAACTTTATCACAAACTTTTCAAAGAAAATAGTAGCATATCTGAATGGAATATCCACATTTGATGTTCTAATTTTCTTCAATGTATGCCCCTCTTACATGTAATGTGAAATGTTACTAGTAGTAATTGCTCGAACCGTAATGTTGTGCATGCATGCTTAATCTTCAGGTGAAACCTATTCTAGAGTAAATTTAGCCACATCCCATTTTAAACAAGGGAGATGCTCCTATGAGAGATATTTCTCACCTTAAATGAGAGATTGGGTGAAGGCCCTCACATCAATATCAAATGCCAACAACTTAAATGTGAGGGCCCCCACATCTATATCTCATATAAGGTGAGTGATATCTCTAATAGGAGCATCTCCCTTTAAACAATAGCATTTAGTACCTCATATTTTTGGCAGACTAGGTCATCAGTTAGAAGTTTTTTTACTTTTTAGTAGCCCAATCATGGGGGCCAGGACCCAAGAGATACCGCACAATTGAGAAGAGGAAGCCCACACTGTGAAAAGGAGATCCCACACAAGTGGGAAGGATAACCTATACATATATGAGAAGAGTGGCATATCTAGAGATTAATACTTAGGCAGCTGGGTGACATGCCATCGTTAGTTACAAATTGGAGTCCAAGTCCTTTGCTAACCTAGAGAAATCTTGCGTTAAAGTAGTGGAAATCTATCACCGGGTTGACCCATTATAATTCGAACCGTCGAAGATAAATGGCCTCCAAGTACTATTTGGGATATTCTCAAAATTTATGTAAATCTGAGTTCTTTTCACCTTATGATTGACCATCTGATGAAAAAAGATGGCCATAAATATTCATAAGATTATATTCATCACGTTTTTTCTATCATATACAGTCAATCCATTGTTGAAAAAGATCTTAGATTGACCTAGAACTTGAGGATACCTCCATATATCTGCCGACCATTTGTTTGGAATGGTTAGAATAATGGGATTTCCATAGGTGGGCCTATTGTAGAGTCCCAATTCTTTAATTCAAGATCTCACTAGGTAAGCCAAAAAAAAAAAAGAAAAGAAAAGAAAAGTAAAGAAAGGAAAGAAAGACAAAAAGGCTAAAGAGAGGAAAAAAAAAAAAAAAAAAAAAAAAACCCTTCCCATGAATGGGCGGTAAGTAGGAGGACGAGAAGTCGCTACTGCGAGACACCGCATCACTTTCCTACTTTAGTGTAATTGGCATCTGTGCATGAAAAGAGTGCTATCTTCAAAAGCAGTGACTTATCAGTTGAGTGAAGTTGGGATAGGGTTTTTGTGGCTTGGATTTAGAACGGAGATCTTTTTTTTATTTCACTTCAATAACAGGCACTACAAGAAAAACTGCTTTTAGCGGCGGCCAGTAAAAGTGGTTCTGGCAGCCGCTAAAACTTTTACCGGCGGTCACTCTGGCCGCCGCATGGCGAGGGTAAATCGCGAGTGGGTAAAAGTTTTAGCGTCGGCCAGAGACCGCTGGTACAAGTTTTTTAAGCGGCGGCTCTGACCGCCGGTAAAAGCAATCCGTCAATTAATGGGACGATGAAGCAAATTTTTACCGGTGCTCTATGGCCGCCGGTAAAAGTAAAAATGGCCGCCGCTAAAAGCTCAAAAGTTGCATCATTTTTTTTTTAGCGGCGGCCACCCAAAAGTTGCATTATTTTTTTTAACGGCGGCCGGGTGGCCACCGCTAAAAGGTTTTTTTTTTTTTTTTGTAAATATCAGCTCACAGTAGAAACAATAATTACCTACCAACAACAATTACCTGCCAACATTTTCATGATCTACCAATCCTCACAACAACTTAGATAAATACAAAAACAAATGGAACTTACAGACTTAAAATATGATGATATTAATCATAGTTTTGCTAATTATTTTGCTTGTAGAAGCATGTCTTAGTGGAAATTAAAAAGAAATACCTCTGGATTGTCTATATCCAAGCAACCATATGTATGCATTATGTACTTAATTACTTGAATGAATGCAAAATAAGATGTATGTGTACTTGGATGTCTTGGTCCCCATGTATGAATATTTGTTCAATTACACTGAAAAGAGATAAGTTGCATATGGAAAGGATAAAATATCAATGAAAACCATAATTACCTCCAGCCCATCTTCATCGTCAAGGGAAGAGTCATCAGTGTAATCACTGGCTTCTTCATGTTTCCTTTTGCCAGGCAATTCATCCAATAGCTCTGTTTATCAATTAATACAAAAATTAGCAACGAACTGCTCCCAACAATATAGAACAAAACCTGAAAGCTTTTGGGCTGCATTTGGCTATCACCATTTTAGAATCCAAGAAAAATTTATTCCTGTCTACAGAATTCTACTTCATGAAGAATCAATAAAGTTTCAAGTTCATGATGCTAAACTCTCAAAAAGATGGAGATAAACATAGGGTTAAAGTACATACAAGAATCTACAAACAGATGAGTAGATGTTGAGAAGGGATTATACCCCTCTAAAACGTTGAGAACATTTACCTCTGTTCCCTTTCACAGCCCTTGGGGGTCTTTCTTCTCCTTTGCAGTCCCAAAAACATCAAAGCATAAGTCCTTCATAGTAGTTGAAACCTGCAGTAATAATTGAAAACAAATTGCTATCGATAACGGGAAAGAAATGAAACAAACTATATAACAATTTAGCACATATAGGAATACTGTTTGAAGGGGAAAGAGACTCACGCTAGTAAATTCAGATTCTGAAGTTCCACAAAGCTCAATCAACTTAAACTTGTCTACTTTAAGCTTATGAAGGCTCAATCAAAATATTAAATGCAAAAGAAAAATAAAAACCTTATGAAACCAATGACCCCTGCAAAGGAAGTGGCCATGGAAGCACTTGAGAGAGAGAGCCCTCCAAGGTGACCCACAAACATAACAGAGATCGTCTGCAAACAGAACTGCAAGAAATTAACAGCCACTAGAGGCCCTGCTAACCACCAAAAATAGTTATTGTGTTCTCGGTGGCCATGCACTAATGGGGCCTACATGAGTGGGCAAAAACCAATAGAGATATTGATCAGTCTTGGTTGATTGTGCCCCAACATCAAATATTAATTTTACAAGCAGTTAGTCTCATATGGATAAAATCAGTGACCCTTAATTTTACATTCTTAAATTCCTATAGTCTTTTAAATTTGTTTTATTTAATCCAAAGGTGAATAAAATTAGATGTGTGTCCAACCAGGCCTAGTAATAGATCATGAGGGCAATATAGCTGTTATATTAATTATACCTCTTTTCAAACAATAACACAATTACCAGCACAACATTACATATGAGCTAAGCAGAGCAGAAAATCTTTACCCCTGTCCTTCGTTAATTTAAGCCCCTGCTGGTTGCAATCACCAAGTACTGATTCCTAATCGTGATATCTTCAGCAGCTGCAAGTTCAAGAACACAATCTAAATTAAAACAAAAAACAAAAAAAAAAAGAACATAAACAATACAGGAATTGCAAGCATTCTCCACCAAACATAATCATCACAAGCAAAGGATACAATGTGCCCTCATTCTTGAAAACATTAGAATATCATCATTCTCTTACCCATAAAACCAGTCATCCCCTCTGATTCAATTCACATGAAGGAGAAAAAAAAAATCATTTAGACAGCCAGTATATTGTATGAGACCTTTTTGCATTAGATGATGTCTTACAAAATCAAATGCAAAAATCAAAACATTAGGGCCACATTTAAAAACACCATTAAGTGGTTGGTTTGAAAGTTGTGAAAAATTCAGCAGAACCTCATTCCTTTGCAAGCCAGTAATTAAAAAATTTATGTCCACACTACCATGATTAGAGATGGCAATTCTTGATCAGCCAACCTGACCTGAACCCAACCGGTAATTCAGTTTTTATGTTGACATTCTGACCTTATTAATATGGGTTGGGTATGGGCTGAGTACATGTCCTACCTGTTATTAAGTGCTCAGGTTGAGATTTTGATCCTGATTAATAGATGGACCATGTTTGGGTGGAGCCTATACATGCGACCCTCATAGCTCAACCTGATCCGAGTCCTACCTGATCTGACCCGTTTCCAACCCTAACCATAATGTTTATTTACGTTTTGTATGGCTGACATTTGGTGCTTATCTTGATTAGTGCTTAGTTTGATTGGATTGCATTGCATCAATAGCATTTGAAGCTGCTTTTTATTTTTTATTTTTTATTTTTATCTCACTCGGTTTAATTTATGATTGAGTACTATTAAGACTGCATTGTCTCATTTCTTTGTATTAGGTAGCATAGAGACTGTAAAACTGCGGCCTTAAAAGTGTGATGAAGCAAAGTTTGAACAATACAAACTTATGGTTGGAGATCGTGTTATGCCCGTGGTTATTAAGCAGGTTCAAAATTGCTTAGAGAAAATCAAATTACTGGAGCACTGACTTCAAGAATTTTCAAGGAGATAGAAGACTGTAACGCTCTCAAGAATGAAGTTTTCTGAAATGCAGAGAAACTGAGGCAAAGATAGTCACATTTTTGGAACATGTGTCAGTTTTCTAGGAAGACGGTCTTTTGTTCTGTATTTTCCCACCTCTTCTCGATTTTGTGTATGTAACTTTTCAGTTATTGTTCCTTTTGGGTTTGATTTCAGTGATCCCTATTTATCATTCGAATTCAGAATTTGTTTCAACTTTTGAGTGCATTTGGATGTGCTCCAAATCAGAATCTGTTTGAATGTTTTGGCAGAACAGATGGCATCTGATTCTTGTGCCATTGTGGTTGCATAGAAATGGGAAAACATGCATGGGGTTACTGCATTTTGCCCACCCTTTCCCCCTCCAAATCATCATCATTGCCAAATACATAAATTGGTACTAATGTAAGAAAATTAGTATACAGTGTACACTGTGGATGCCTGAAGCAGATAACCATCTGTTCTGCTCAATTATTCAAAAAAATTTATGTGACCAAGTAGAAGTGTAAGACTTAAATGACTGGGACTGGAATTTCTTATCCAGTGGTGAGAATTGGAAAGTAGGCTATTTAGATTTGATTAACATTTTAGAAAGAAACCTCTACCCACTGCCCTGTGAAACAATGGGTCTTTGTTTTTAAATCTAACCAGAAACAGGGAATCATAGAGTTGGATGAAAGCCCAAAAGATACCAAAGGCATTTGGTGTATCATATTTATATTTGGCAATTAAAGGTATCTGAATCAAGAAAGAAAACAAGAATTTTAGATGCCCAAACCCCATACTGTACAAAAATATCTTTTGTTTATATGAATGTTTCAATGCATGTGGTTTGAGTTTGTATCAGAGCAGCTTTTTCTTTGTGTGGGGTATGCAGTACAATTGAGTTTCTATGAATAATCAGCTTTTTCTCAATGTGGGTGTTGTTCAATAGAAACAAAAAAAAAAAAAAAAACAAAGGTAATGAAGGAAAAGAAATGAGGTTCAGATTTGCCTTTCACCAAACATTCCATGGGTGCCTTCTCTGCCATGGCTGCGTCCATTGGTTGTCTGAGTAACACTAAAGACACAGACCCTCCAACGTTGCCAAGCCAAGAAATCAGATGCAAGGCATTTTTCCCATTTCTATTTGATTCAAAGGTAGAAATCTCATCAGTGCCTCTTATGTGTGCGTGTGTGTATATATATATATAGAGAGAGAGAGAGAGAGAGAGAGAGATTGGTGTTGTTGGTTGTGGTGAGGTCAAGAAACTCCCTTCCAGAAACTTGATCCAGAACAGGGTGTATCTAAGCAAGTAAACCATTATAAAAAATTGCTAAGATGCGCCACAACTCATACCCATTAAAATCAATAGTCTTTTATGGACTTTCTAGAGCTCATGGATTTGGGATTCGATCCCGTTAAAATGGGTATATTTGTATTGTAAAATTGAGAAAGCAAAATGAAAAAAAAAAAGGATAGAAAGCACATGACATTTAAAAAAGCTATAGGAAAATATAGCAATAATCTTTGGGGCTCTATCACTGAGTTTGGCAACTTTTTTCTCAAAGCAGCTTTCACTGGATAATGTTGTATCTGTAGATGAACAAAAAGTTTGAAAGGATGGATGAAGGTTTATATGGCAACTCCAAGTAATCTGGGGAAGATCAAAGAGACATGTAACTTGATATTAGTTTGTTTTTATGGCATTATGTTAAAAGGAAATGATAGGAGGGGATTCCTATCAATAAATTTCATTAGCCTTCTTGAGCTTGCCTTTGTGTGACCAAAAAAAAAAAAAACAAAAAAAAAAAAAAAAAATGGAACTCTACAAAAGGGAGAAGATTATGTATTGTTACATTGATACTTGGGACTTTTGGGAACCTACTTAAAGATTCTAGTATTTTCATTTAATTGATATAAATATAGGCCAGAAAAATGTACAAAATATAACCGGCATCTTCTAGAAATGTTTTCTTCTAAAATTTCCTTATTGTTCTGTCTTCACAAACATTTTTACTGGAGGACCGGAGGCCTTATGTGAATTCTGAGGTGGAATAAGAGCTGTCTTTGCCATTCACAACTTAAAAGAGCAGTAAAGGAGCCCAAGTAAGGAACAGTTCAAAGGAGATATTTAAAATGTTATCACTTTACCATGTAATAGGAAAAGTCCAAAAATAAGCAGATAAGGTTGTGTTTCTGAACCAAGTATAGAGCTTTCGAGTATCAATGGTCCAATACACACACAGTTATATAAATATTAAAGAATCCCCTAAATTCCTTTATTCTTCTCAAAAGACATCAGATCCCCACCAAAAAATATCTAAAAGCTAGTATACAGTTTTCTAGTACCCCTCGATAAAAAGTAAAAACTCAAGACATTTGAAAGGACCCTGATCTGAGTTACATCTAAATGCACCATTAAAGTGTTAATATGCAGTATGTCATTTTCAGGTAACCAGAAATAAAAGCACAAGTAGGAAAAGTAGCAATGCCTATTACCAGAGTCCCACACCTTACACTATCCAAATCAGAATGAATCAGAGATAATAAGGTGTACTTCATTCAACCACAAGATTCTTCTAAATTATCCATAAAGCCAAAATGTCACAAGGATAGCTCAGGCCATAGCCATGGCTAAGACCTTCTTCTTCTCTCCTACTTTTACTCCCCTCACCTCTACAAACCCATCAAAATATCTCCACACTCCACACACTTCTCTTATGTTCTTTGATTCCCACCATCCCAAACCCAAGAGAGACCGCTCATTGCTGGCCTTAGCTTCTAGTTCACACTCACCCAACAATGTGGACTACTTAGAGAGCGAATTCGGTGGCCATGGAGTCGGCTTCACAGGGATTGGTGACAGTTGTGTGGTCAAGATAGGACTGGAAGATGGCAGCACAGCCAACCTGATGTTGCCAAGTGGCTTGATCACGTTGTACAAGCCACACATGTGGCGTGGTGGCATGATGGAGGTGCTACACACAGCAGTCTCAGAGGGGCAAGGTGGAGGGCCAGTGGTTCAAGGAGGTGTGTCGATGGATTTCAAATGTGGGAGTAGTGGAGGGATCACATGATCTCCAAGCACTTGGGCTCTTCATGATGTTAGAGGAAGTCCGCAAGACTCCATTCAGGTGTTTATGTTCTCTTGGCACTTCTACTTTCTTTTCACCTATTTGCTTTGATTAATAGTTTTCTAAAACAGTCTGCTGGTTATGACAATTACTGAATTGAGTTAAGAACCATTTTTTTTTCCATGAAAACTATGATTCTCGGAAATACGGGTCTTAGAAGAACTTTCTAGTATAATGGAAAAACAAGGAGGATTTCAAGACCTCTGACTACCTTTTCAAAGAAACTGAGAAGCTGCAAACATTTATATCCGAGGATTATAAAACAGAGGAAAGGGGATATATAAAATTTTGAATAAAATTGGGAAAATGTTATGCAGCAATTGTATAGCCACTGACCACAGCTGTTGCTATATCATGAGAATTTTTTCCCCTTTCATTTTCATACTGCACTGTTAATCTTTATAACTGAAACAATGTTGACGAAATCTAATCTGAAGCCAGTACACCAATGTTCTTGTGTACTACACTCAAATTGACCCATAGAAAAATGGTGCCTAGTCCATTATGTTCATTGGGTGGGTCCCGCCATCAACACCTGCCTGCTAATTGAAGGGGTTGGATGATTCTACGCTGTCTAGTCAGTGGGCCTTCATCCATTCATACTAACTGATGCCCTTTCTTTTCCACCAAGCAATGAGATTTTTGTTCAATGGAGAACCAACTGCTGAAACCCCTGATGGATGGCCCAGGTGAAAATGAACAATTTTGACTCTTAGCGAATTCGAGTACAGCGCATCGGATGAAGAACTTGGATACACAGACAGAGACGGAGGTGAGTGCGCAGTGGGTGCAGGGTGTAGGAGGAGGGAGGAAGAGAGGTGTACCTGGCGGCTGGGAGTCCGGCTGTGCGAGGGGCTGCTGCGCGCGTTCGGCGGTGCTCAGGAGGGAGATGGAGCAGAGGGTGGCGTCTGGGGGGTGCTGCGTGCAGATGTGTGGTGCGGGCGGACGTGCTGCTGCGACTGGGAGAGGGAGATGGCGGCGTCGTCTGGAGTGGAGGCGCGAGCGTGAGATGGACTGCCAGGGCCTGCTGCGGCTGCAAGGGAGACGAAGTTGCTGCAACGATGAAGAAGAGAGATGGGGGGATGGGTCTGCCTGCGTGAGATGAATGGGGCTGCGTGATGGAGAAGGTGGTGCGCGATGAAGAAAGGAGTAAGAGATAGAAATGGACCTTGGAATATTTTAATCGGAATCAAGTGGAGGAGAGATGGATTCCATGATTGGAGTTGATGGAATGGTATTTAATGCACTTTCCTCATCTGCTTCAATCTCCGAAATCGCCGGTTCCTGAAGCGGTGAAAAATCGCGTCTTTGACCTTTCTGATCTGCTTTTCCAATAAGAAAAAGGAGTGGGTTGGTGAAGTAGCTCAGCAGATTTGGGGGAGAAAGCTGCGAGTTTGGAAGATATGGAATGGAGGAAAGAGGAAGAAATGGTGCGAAGATAAGCTGTCGTCCCATACCTTAGACCTGAGTTTTCAAGGCGTTTTTTTTCCTCTTCCTCTCTCCTTTTTTCTTCCTCTTTTCCTCCTCTTCTTCGTTCCCTTCCTTTATGTTGCCTGGAAACCGAGAGAGAGTCGAGAGAGTTCGAGGGTTTTCGATAAGAAGAGAATGGAGGGTTTTCGATGATGGGATGGACGATGGTTCGAGAGAGACGAGGGTAAGGGTTGGAGATTTGGGGGTTTCGAATGGAGAGGGTGAGAGGAGGTGGATCGGCTGAGAAGGAGAGGGCCAGAGAGATGAAGGAGGTCGAGAGATGGAGGGCTGCTGCGTGCGCAGGAGAGGGAGAGACGGTGAGAGAGATGAAGGAGGGAGAGACAGTGAGAGAGATGGAGGGTTGCTGCGTGCGCAGGGAGGGAGAGTGGGAGAGTGGGATAGACGATCGGCGAGAAAATGAGAGAACGAGAGTGATATTAGCGTGAGGGTTGGGAAACTTTTACCGTCAGGGCCACTTATGGCCGCCGCAACAAATAATTTTTAGCGGCGGCCGTCACATAGACTCGACGGTAAAAACAAAAAAATTCACGCGGGCCCTTGGCGCCATCGGACAAGTGTTTTTACCGACGGGCACAGAGAAGGCCGCCGGTATAAGCAAGCTAAAAATTGAGTTACAGTGGGGGTCAGGTTTGGCCGCCGCTATAAGTCCGCCGCTAAAAATATTTTTTCCTGTAGTGAGGGATGATATCAGATCCGTAAATGACCCACATCTTGAAATCCTACTTGCACAAAATTAACATCTACCATTGTAAGGGGTAGCTTCAAACTTTATCCCAATAAAAATTGGTCCCACCATAGAATTCATCATTTGATATATATAAAAAAAAAAATTCGTATGCACCACCATTCACTAATCACAATTTTTATTGAATGGCCGAGTGCGTGGTGGATTGGTGGGACCAACTCCCATTGTGCTAAAATTTGGGTATACCCCGTGAACTTGAAGGACATTATATTTTAATGGCTTAGATGTTCAGTAGGTGGGGTCCACAGTAGAGTTCGGCTCCTTCAATTCAGTATTTCTCCGACTCAAATCTTCAAGAAGATCTAGTCTCTGAAAAAACTAGTTATGGTTTCTATAATTTTGTTTAGAGAAAAATGAGATTTTATGCATCTTTATCTACTCCGGATCCACTCTTTTCAGTTTGTTGCACTTAGCTGGTTGAAGTTTTTACATCTTTAAAAATTTCTAAGGTCTTCCCTCATTTAGTACGTTTTCAATGTTGTAAATCTTCTCTTGTTTATTTTTATTTTTCTATTTTCATGTTAGTTATTTTTGTCAGTTCTATATCTTTCAATGCATTCCAATTTTATAATGCATTGTCTTATTTTTAACCTAGTGTACCGACTCTTCCCAACTTTTACTCCTTTGCCATAACTACCAATCTATGATTCTTTAATTTTTTAAGAGCTTTTTGTATATTACCCCCTAAGGTTTGTAGCATTTGTAAATAGGCCCTTGATGTTTTAATATTTGTAAATTGGCCGCTGCATTTTCATTTTAATTCCATTACTAAGAAAAAATTGCATTTTTTAGCATCAAATTGACAAATATTTCATAGATGAACCACTGCCGCTATGGTGCCCTCTGAAGAAAAATTTCATAGATCAACCACTGCCTCTATGGTGCCCTCAGTAGAGCTCGTTCACTGAAGTCCAAATAATTTCTAATCCTTAGAGCTCATGCATATTCTTTATCTTCATTTAGTTCCTATTTAACCAATCCCAATTTTAAAAGTTGCATAAGAATATCTACTTAGGGAAAGTAAGGATGACTGTTTTTTTCTTGGGTAAACAGTAATAAAGATTTATTAGGATAAATCATTTCATCTTATCTTCATATGATATCCTTACTTTCCTCGTATAATTCATCTTCAACAACCATCTTAATTTAATAAAATTTGGATGATAAGAAAGATCACTAGGCATGGAGGTAGACTGATATGTGAAACTTATTAACCTTTATACTTTGACATTTAGGCTTGATGTCAGCCATGCTACATTTGATATATCTTTTATGATACTTTATGCTTCCGCTGTTATTACAAATGTTTCCGCTTTATTATTTACACTTCCGCAAATTCAACCATTGATTATAAATTGGTCAAAAAGTTTTAAATTGGACCTCACCACGGACCTACGATCTTGGAAGTTCTAGGATTTTCCGGGAGTAGCGCGCCAACTTCGGGTATCTTGACGGAAATCTCAGTTTTCGGAATTAAGGCGTTACAATAGGTAATTATTGCCAATCAAAGGAAAGACTATTTGCTACTCATTTGTAGATGTTCACTTTTACTTCTCCAATTTCGACCCCTATTGATAGAAAGGTCAGTGTGTAGGCATATAAGACTAAACAATTAAGCATTTCACATTATTATAAGCAGGTTTTAGGATAAACGCTTCCAACATTTACTCATTAATTAGACGACTTTTGTTTTTTTTTTTTTTGTTTTTTTTTCTGCTATATCATTAGATGACTTAAAAATGGCTTTGGACTCCAAAGGAAGAGCCACAAAGTCTGAGTCGAGTAGTACTATACGGAGAACTAAGATCCACGCATAGACTGAACAACTATGAGTTCTGATCGTCATAGGATTGGTGTCCGTGAGGAAAGCTAATCAGGCTCCGCCACATCCCTACGGGCAGCCTGCCCTTGTCTAAGGCAAGTGCTGCCAATGGTGATGTAGTAGACTGTAATTGGTCTAGTCATGGTCACCATGGGTAAAACCCCTCCGAGGACCCAGTTCGAACAACTATACAAAATTAAGGAAAAAAGCTACAATTTAAAGAAAAACACATGAACAAAAAACACTATAACTTACTTAACATTAAAATATGAAATGTGGAATAATTAATCCATATATATTGGCCCTACATCTTCAATTATTCATTCACTTTTAGGGCATGTTTGGATGTTTATAGAATTGAATATTTACAGATTTAAATATTATAAGAATAAAATAGTATAGAATACAATAATGTAATATTTTAATAGTATAATATTTGTATTGTTTGGCAATTTTTGAAGAATATTATAAATTTTAAATTGAGCTATTTGGAAGGTACTATGATTAAAGTAAATTACATTATTAGAATAAATTTTTATTAAATATTTTAATTTATATGTAATTTACCACGTCTAGATAAAAAAACAATGTGGTAAAGTAAAGTTCAACTATTATGTTTTTGCCATAAATTACTTTTCTTTTATCACATAAAACCATGGTAAAGTATAGTAAAGTAAAGTAAAGTCAATAAAAGAACAACTACTTTATAACTCTCTCTCCCACTTTGCTTTACCACATACTTCATCTAACCTTACTTTACCTCACCTTTTATCATGATATGACATCAATCTTTATTTTACTTTACCACATCTGTATACAAGTCACTTTTTATTTACCATATAAAACTACAATAAAATGTGATAAAATAAAGTAAAAAAGAAAAAAAATACTTTTCCTTTCCCTCCCACTTTACGTCATCATATACTTTATCCCACTTTTACTTGACCCTACCTTTACCGTGCTGTAACATTTACTTTTATTTTACTTTACCATATATGTAAATAAACACATCATGCTGGGTTTTGTAAACTAAAGTCTTTACTTTACTCTACCACTTTGTAATCGTCATTTTGAAAGATTCTTATCTTGAAGAAAGTTTTCTACAAGGGGGAACTGTATGAAAAAATATTGAGCTTTTTGAAAGAAAAGAATATTTTTTTCAAATTTTTCTTGGGTTACCAAACGCACAAGATTCTTTTTCTTTAGAAAATAAAAGATTATATTCTATAAAATATTATTTTTTTTGTATTTCCTTTTGCATTCAAACAGGCCCTTAGCTTATTTGTAACCTAGAAATTTAGCCATGAAAGAGAGAATGTACAAACATGAAAAAGGAAAAGTTGTAAAATCCATAGACCCATCTTGGCGGAATGCCAATCAAATTGAGTTGCATGCGTATTATTTTTGAGATTCTATATTTCCTCATTTATGATTGTATACCACATTGATTACAAGTTCGAAAGGTGCTTGCTATACTAAACACTGCATTTATAACTCTTGCTTAACCCCTAAACCCTATCTCTTGCTTAAGCACTCAAGATGACATGGGAGATCTCTTGAAGGGCGAATTCTCCCACTCTCTGGGTTCCAACCCTGGGTAAGCTGTGTGGGGGTTCTTCCCCACTTGTGTAGACCTTTTTTCTCATTTGTGTGGGCGGGGCCGTCTTCCCCTTGTGGCACCTTTCTTGGCTTCCTCCATGTATAGATGCTCTTAGCTTTTGGCTTTCATCCTGGCAATTTTTTAGGCTTCTTGGCGTTTATGCAGGGATGTACAATCTTATTCTTTTTGGGGATTTAGCTTTGCTAATCCCTTCTAATACATACTTGCCTTTGAAAAAAAAAAAGAAAATGTAAAAATAAAAAATAAATAAAGATGACACGTGTGTGCTTATAAGGGTAGTAAGTATATATATGGGCTTGTGATTTCTCTGATACACCCCTTTTCAAGTAGTTTGCATTGCTTTCCTCTTTAATTCCTCATGCCACTTGGGCTCAATTTTTAAGCAACTTGATTTGAAAAGCTAGCACTGAAAATTATATTGCATGGAAGGCAATTTCAGGGGAAGTTTCATCTGCAAATGCATTTGAGAATTTCTCAACTAATGGAGCACATGTTTTATTTTTCTTGTTATGAATTCTTCAGCATATTTTGATAAAGACAACTAAAATCTACATAGATTTGTTTGTCTCACTCGATCTCAATGTAAGAAGTAGAGAACTAAGAGAATATTTTATTTTTGGCTGATGTGGCAAATTGACCCTTTGGAGTTTTACATCTCGATTAGAGGCAACTCCACCCCATATGCCAAATATAATATTGATTATTATTTTTTGAATTTTACCTCTTTTAATATATAAAATAGATAAGTAAATATTATTTGGCATCTTATTTTTTCACATGTCCAATTAATTTGAAATTTCACTCTCATATGTCAAATGCCATGTCCCTCTTTGGCATGGCTATTGGAGTGAAAACCCATGCCAAAAATTCTATGTGGCATGTCCACCTTGGATGCATTTTCAAGAGATACTTTAAATTTGGATATGCCTTTTAAAAAATGTAATTTGGCATATGTAACCCGGCAACTCTAATAGAGATGTCAAATGCGAATGCTTGTGGGCCCATGATCATTATTTTATTTAAAAGAAAGATTTGCATCCAAAAATCCAAATGCAAGTGGGCCCTCACCATTGTTTTATTGAAAAGAAAATTTTGAAGTATGCTTTATGGTATGCCAAAGTTGGCATACCATCACATACTTCAAATGCCATGTAAGATATGAAGTACCTGTTGGAAACAATCTCATATGTCAATTAGAGCTGTTGGAAGCTAACATGACCATTTAAAGTGTCTATTGAAGTTGCTCTAAGCTTATATATTTATAAACAATGGCTACTATAAATCTATAAATTGTTACATTGAGTATGACCAATGCCATACTAAGATCCCAGTACTGGGCCAAACAATATTTACAATATTGGGTCACTCAAATACCCTAGGTCCAAATAACAGTTTATAGAATGGAGGTAGAGTATTTGAGTGGCTTTAAGTATCTCCAAATACTTGCCTGGGATGGTGGAAACTTTTGCCTAGGGTTAGTTATGCAATTTTGTATCTTGGTTGTTCTATTGGCACACCAAAAAATTGTCATCCCACACATAATTTTTTTATTTTTTTTATAAAGAAAATGCCTAAATTACTCTCCTCTCTTCCCCATTCCACCCTCCCAATCGCTGGCTGAGAGGGAGACCATCCGGCAAACCCCGACGGCAGCCCCTCTTTCTTCCTCCCTCCCATTTTATTTTCTTTTCGTCTCCTCTCCCTCTCCCTTCCTCTTTTTCTCTCCCTCCATCCCACCGGTTCCCTCTCCCCCTTCACCGTCACCCCCACCCCCTTTCCCACCTTCCTTTTCTTCTTCCTCTTCTCACTTTACGGGGAGAGGATTTTGACTTCTTACTTAAAGGATAGAAATTAAGGGATTCTCTCCCTAGTGAAAAAAAAAAAAAAAAGAATTGTCAAAACTAAGAATTATGTTTTGAAATCTATAGAAAATCCTTTACATCACATGAATCACAATCTCCAATCCCCGACAATGGAATCACCATCTCTTTAAATTTTGGTGGGCCCAGTGCATTTTGACTCCATGCAAGAATACCGCCGTAGACTTTCACCGTCGTTCACATCATTCATTCGTTTGCTCTCCGGAAGATAAGATGACACGTGCAGCACAAACCAGAAAAAAAGGCCAAAACCATTATCTCACAGAGGCAGACGCATTTGTTTTGTTATCTACATTCCATATCTTTGATCCCACGAAAGGAGCATCACCCACTGTCAGGCTATCAGCTAAACGCCACGCCAGTTTTTTTTAGAGCCACAAAATGTAGAGTCTGGTAGATAACGTTCTTAGCTTTTTCATCAGTATTTATATCATTATACTTGAACCTTTCCCAAACACGTGATTTGACATTGCATGGGCAGATTTTTTTAAAGCCGCAAAATGTAGAGTCTGGTGGATAACGTTCTTGGCTTTTCCATCAGTATTTATATCATTACTTGAACCTTTCCCAAACACGTGAAACGCATGGCTAGAAATGGATCAAACTTTTTTCCATTTTTTTGTTCCCGTGTCACGATTGTGACTTGTGGGCACGTATGATCAGGACCAGCGAGGCCATGTGCTTGGTCGGTGGGTTCTCACTCTTTAGAAGGGGCGGACCTAGAGACACTCGGTGCGGTGCACCCGTAAAATTATGGTGCTCTTTTAAAAACCTATATAAAAATTCTAAAACCACTTAAAAAAATGTGATAATAATTGTGGACTCACTCTCAAAATCTATATGAAAATCCTCAATTTGCCATCAAAATCAAATTACTTATTAGGGTCCACATCCCACAAATGAAAATTATGGTCCACCACTGCTCTCTAACATTACAATTTCGAGAAGCGACAAGATATATTATAGTTTGAAATGCTTGGAACATATTATGTAGCTCATAGATGGAAGTGATGTGGTATGTGGGGTTTTACTTTACCAACACTCTCCTGCCACGTGGGCTACAAGAGAACGACGAGATTGGAACCTGCTTTGATACTATGTGCCAATCTAAAAATTTAATCTCATAGGTGGAAGGCTCAAATAAGTATATAAATGAAGCCTTGCTAAGGGCATTAGTTAGATGATGTGGGATGTGGGGCTTTACTTTACCAACATATTCCACATTATATGCTATCATTATCATTTATAATTTTGTTTTGGTATTCTTAAATACGAATTTATATCTCATAAACTTGATTTTTATGGGCTAATGACAAAAAAAATTAAAGGCAACTAGAGTGTCTTGACCGCAACCTTTTTTTTTTTATCGTATATGTGACCAGCGAAATCACGAGTTAGATACACACGATATCATAGGTCATTTCTCTCTACATACGTACGAACATATGAAGAACTCTAAATTTTATTAAGATATATACATAAACTACAAAGAAGATAGAGATCTTCTGTCACTGCATTACTTCTCTTCTTCATCTCTGTATATGCTTACAAACTTCTTTAACGGCTGTGATGATTGAAACTAGCTATTTTGTTGTTTCCCTTGTGATTATAGAAGCCAAAGTATGCTTTTGATCAGCCCCTCTTGATTTTGTTTTTTTTTTTTTTCTCTTGGTTTTTGTTTCTATTTCCTATTTTGTTTCTTATTACTCTTGGTCATAGAGTTATTTTTGTTTCTTTTAGCCATTGATGCGGTGATATTAATTTCTTTTTGAAAGCTACATGTGTCGTCCCACAATAGGTATGACCCACACCTGTCTAAATTTATGGGTTGAAGATGGGCATGTGGGTTGAAGAAAAGTCCTAACAGTGGGTATGGTCATCATTAGTTTTTTTTCGGCCACAAATGGAAGTGCGAGGCCAACCATATAATGAAAAATTATAATAAAAATTAAAGATGCTAAGCATTATTCCCCAAAACACTTCAACACACTTTTTGAACTTCATCACAAACTTTTCAAAGAAAATAGTAGCATATCTGAATGGAATATCCATATTTGATGTTCTAATTTTCTTCAATGCATGCCCTTCACTTATATGTAATGTGAAATGTTACTAATAGTAATTGCTCAAACCGTAATGTTGTGCATGCATCCTTAATCTTCAGGTGAAACCTATTCTAGAGTAAATTTAGCCACATCCCATTTTAAACAAGGGAGATGCTCCTATGAGAGATATTTCTCACCTTAAATGAGAGATTGGGTGAAGGCCCTCACATCCATATCAAATGCCAATAACTTAAATGTGAGGCCCCCTACCCCTATCTCTCATATAAGGTTAGAGATATCTCTCATACGAGCATCTCCCTTTAAATAATAGCATTTAGTACCTCATATTTTTGGCACACGAGGTCATCAGTTAAAAGTTTTTTTTTCTTTTTGGTAGCTCAATCATGGGGGCCAGGACCCAAGAGATACCACACAATTGAGAAGAGGAAGCCACACTGTGAAAAGGAGATCCGACACAAACGGGAAGGATAACCTATACATATATGAGAAGAGTGGCATATCTAGAGATCAATACTTAAGCAGCTGGGTGACATGCCGTCATTAGTTACAAATTGGAGTCCAAGTCCTTTGCTTTGACCTAGAGAAATCTTGCGTTAAAGTAGTGGAACTCTATCACCGGGTTGACCCATTATAATTCGAACCGTCGAAGATAAATGGCCTCTAAGTACTATTTGGGATATTCTCAAAATTTATGTAAATCTGAGTTCTGTTCACCTTATGATTGACCATCTGATGAAAAAACATGGCCATAAATATTCGTAAGATTATATTCATCACGTTTTTTCTATCATATACAGTCAATCCATTGTTGAAAAAGATCTTAGATTGACCTAGAATTTGAGGATACCTCCATATATCTGCCGACCATTTGTTTGGAATGGTTAGAATAATGGGATTTCCATAGGTGGGCCTATTGTAGAGTCCCAATTCTTTAATTCAGGATCTCACTAGGTAAGCCAAAAAAAAAAAAAAAAAAAAAAACGAAAAGAAAGGAAAAGAAAAGAAAAGTAAAGAAAGGAAAGAAAGACAAAAAGGCTAAAGAGAGAGGGGAAAAAAAAAATTCCTTCCCATGAATGGGCGGTAAGTAGGAGGACGAGAAGTCGCTACTGCGAGACACCGCATCACTTTCCTACTTTAGTGTAATTGGCATCCGTGCATGAAAAGAGTGCTATCTTCAAAAGCAGTGACTTGTTAGTTGAGTGAAGTTGGGATAGGGTTTTTGTGGCTTGGATTTAGAACGAAGATCTTTTTTTTATTTCACTTCAGTAACAGGGATGATATCGGATCCGTAAATGGCCCACATCTTGAAATCCTACTTGCACAAAATTAACATCTACCATTGTAAGGGGTAGCTTCAAACTTTATTCCAATAAAAATTGGTCCCACCATAGAATTCATCATTTGATATATATAAAAATAAAAAATCGTATGCACCACCATTCACTAATCACAATTTTTATTGAATGGCCGAGTGCGTGGTGGATTGGTGGGACCAACTCCCATTGTGCTAAAATTTGGGGATACCCCATGAACTTGAAGGACATTACTTTTTAATGGCTTAGATGTTCAGTAGGTGGGGTCCACAGTAGAGTTCCGCTCCTTCAATTCAGTATTTCTCCGACTCAAATATGCAAGAAGATCTAGTCTCTGAAAAAACTAGTTATGGTTTCTATAATTTTGTTTAGAGAAAAATGAGATTTTATGCATCTTTATCTACTCCGGATCCACTCTTTTCGGTTTGTTGCACTTAGTTGGTTGAAGTTTTTACATCTTTAAAAATTTCTAAGGTCTTCCCTCATTTAGTATGTTTTCAATGTTGTAAATCTTCTCTTTTTTTGTTTTTAATTTTCTACTTTCATGTTAGTTATTTTTTTCAGTTCTATATTTTTCAATGCATTCCAATTTTATAATGCATTGTCTTATTTTCAACCTAGTTTACCGACTCTTCCCAACTTTAACTCCTTTGCCATAACTACCAACCTTTGATTCATTAATTTTTTAAGAGCTTTTTGTATATTACCCCGTAAGGTTTGTAGCATTTGTAAATAGGCCCTTGATGTTTTAATATTTTTAAATTGGCCGCTGCATTTTCATTTTAATTCCATTACTAAGAAAAAAAATGCATTTTTTAGCATCAAATTGACAAATATTTCATAGATGAACCACTGCCGCTATGGTTCCCTCTGAAGAAAAATTTTATAAATCAATCACAGCCTCTATGGTGCCCTCAGTAGAGCCCGTTCACTGAAGTCCAAATAATTTCTAATCCTTAGAGTTGACGCATATTCTTTATCTCCATTTAGTTCCTATTTAACCAATCCCAATTTTAAAAGTTGCATAAGAATATCTACTTAGGGAAAGTAAGGATGACTGTTTTTTTCTTGGGTAAACAGTAATAATGATTTATTAGGATAAATCATTTCATCTTATCTTCATATGATATCCTTACTTTCCTCGTATAATTCATCTTCAACAACCATCTTAATTTAAGAAAACTTGGATGATAAGAAAAGATCACAAAGCAAACACTTAACTACACAAAAAAAAAAAAAAAAAGAAAAAAAAAGAAGAAAAACACAAATTCACATTTTATTTTTGCTACATGCAGAATCCAACTCACATCCTTAACCAGCCCAGGAAGTAAAAATTTTACCTTTTTACTGTGCATGAAAAGAAAGACAAAAAAAAAAAAAAAAAAAAAAAAAAAAGAAAAAAAATAAAAAAATCACTCTTTTACTTACATTTTCAAATTGTTTTGACCCTTGGTTTTAGTCTATCTATGCCTGTACCAAATGCATGTACACGCCACAACCAAATACATATGGATTTTTTGCAGGAACATTACTCGTGACTGACCTGTACAGAATGGGTGGCAGTGAAATGGTTTCATTAAATGCATCCCTTCTTTTTATCTGCTTTGCTGATTAATCTCTTTTCTATCCTCATACTAATTACGTTTGCTTGTCTCATCTTGCTCATGTGCATTCCGTGCGGATAACAACCTTCGCCTCCCTTCTCTACCTGTGAAGAGCATGCAACCAGACTCCTCTATAAATAGGGGCATGCATGCCTCAAGTCACACAACACAAACACATCTCTCTCTCTCTCTCTCTCTCTCTCTCTCTCTCTCATCTTTCTTAGTGACTCTTTCGCTCTTCTGTCTGTGGCCGGCATTGCTGAGTAGTGTAGAAAATGGCAGCAATGATCTCATCCCTTTTCCTTGGTGGGAAAGTGCCCTCTCAAAAGCAGGTGGTGCAGACCCAAACGACTGCAGATGACCAGAAGGTGATAAATCAAATCATAGAGGCCCACAAGCCAGATGCCAACTTCGCTGTGGACGAAAAGCCCCTTCTCAGCATGGTCATGGATATCTTGAGTCAGGCAACCCCTACTCCTCCTCAGGTACTTTCCGAACTCCCTTCTATTAATCCATTTTCACCCTCTGCTGTTAGTTTCAAGTACTTTGTCCGGGGACCATGCAACTGTCGGATATGGTTTCATTAACGCGCCCCTCTTTAGTTTCTAACTAACAGGAGAAGTGAAAAGTGAAACGCGACGGTGGGCTCCACCAATTGAAAATATAAGTTATAATTTATCTTGAATTGATGTTATGTACAAGCTAAGATTGGGCATATGATCGATAATTGTATGAAAAATTCAAAATAGATGATTTTTTTTTTTAAATTTGGTTTATGCATTTTTAATATGCTTAATCTTCGGTAGGGCCGACCGACCTGATGTTAAGAAGTGAAATTTGGTAACCTTTTGTGCAAGAGGGGGGTGAGATTCAGCCCCTCCATAGACGACTTTGTGGGCTCAAACTCGCAAGAAAAATTAGTTTCATAGGATGCTACCCATTAGATGATGTGAAAAATATCATATCGTAAACAAATATTTTATTTCGACCTTCTTTAAACATCCTAAAGAAGTTCCTTTTTATTTTTTGAAAATTTTTTGGCTCGATAACAAAGGTTACATCTGATTGGGCCCGCCCACCAAAGAACCGGTATGCAACCAAAAAAAGGGCCCTTATCTCACTAGCAAAAAAAAAAAAAAAAAAGGGCCTCTTTCTGACCATGCTTCCAGTTTGTGCATGATTATTGTTGTTATCATAATCTCCGATCATCCCAACCCTAATCTTCTGGATGTGGAAATCATGATTTCTTCAGGAGAGTTGACTCCACGGACCATATAATTGTTACATTGTGATTTTTTTTTTTTTTGAGATATCATATATTCATATCACAGATAAAAGTCACCTCATTATCACCTGGTTACTTAAGTAAGAAGAGGCACATTTTAATTAATTCATGAAAGTACTTAACTTGCTCTGTTTGACAAGTGGAATTGCTGTCAAAAAATTTCAAATCTTGTCTCTTGAAATCTTCAAATTCTTTGTAATTTAAAGAATTCACTATAAGAAAATTCTCTACTTTGGAATGTCCAATTCTGGACATCCAAATGCTTTTGCATAGAAAACTTTTAATAAAAATCTAAGGCATTTGAAATTCTCCAGAACAATCATTGCTCAAATACTTGCTATGAAAGAGACCCTAAATGGTAAAAATTTGGCAAAGTTATTTTATAGTTAGTTTTTTTGGCAACAAAGTAGCTCTCTACTACCTATCTCAAATGTTAGTAGGGGTGGAACACAATTTCAAACCAGTTAAAAAAGAATGCATGGCTTTTATGTTCGTAGTACAGAAACTCTGACACTATTTACTATCAAATACAATATATTTGGTGTCCCGGATCAATCCGCTCCGGGTTCCTTGGATAAGAAGTATTAACTTATTTATTTTCATTTGATGAACGGAACTCTCCTTTATTTAATTGATCAAAGCACAAAGCAACCTTGGCAATGCTTTTACAGGTATGTGCTTCACCCATAATAATAGTTACTTTTGATTCTTGTAATAGAGCTTTAATAAAAGAAAGAGTTAATCCTTTAGTTGGGTTTGCTTTCATAAAAATAATTGGAATCCCAACAGGCCTCTCTGCCGCAATCTCTCCCTAGGTGTTCTAAAATAAGATTTGACATCCATTTTATATTTTATTTATTTAATACATGATGAGCTAGGGTCGTTTTTGTGTGTGTTGTATTAAATTTTTTTTTTTCTGGTTATACTGGGCCAATCCTTTTATTGATTTGATTTGTTGAGCCGAGATCATGTTGCTTTCTTGATGTAATTTTATGAACTTAAGTTTTTAAAGCCCTAACTCTTTCTCACTTTGCCTTCTTGCAAAAAGAAAGAAAAATTGCCAAGTTTTACAATATCATTTGCTTGTGAGTTTTGTTTTGTTTCCCATTATCTCTTTAATTATCTAGTGATACTAAATGCATTATTTTTCTGATTTGAATTGAATAAATTTTCCATTGCAATCCTAGTGTGATCAAGCACATCAAATGACATTAATTATTGTGGCGCTAGTGCTCAAAGCACTTTATGTGATCCATTTGGGAATGTATTTTGATGTAGGACCCGAAAATAGATTCTATGGTCCCAGAGGCCAAGTCCCTTCCAGCGATATCTGAAGAACTTGCATTCACCATCCATAAGATTGGATGTGAGGTAATTTCATATGCACTAGTCTGTATCTTTCTGATTACTAAATATGTGAGCCACACTGACATCCTATGCATGTGTCCAGTTATCATGCGAATGCTCTGGTGGGGGAGATATGAAGTCAATAACACAGGCAGTGTTCAACAAACTAGTGAAATATACATGGGAAGATAAGGCGGTCATAGTGCTCGCAGCTTTTGCTGTTAATTATGGGGAGTTTTGCCTTCTATCGCAACTGCAATCCAGCAATCCACTCGCCAAATATGTGGTCCAGCTTAAGCCATTACCTGATGTCAACGAGCGAGAATCTCTCATCAGTGGTCTCCTGGAGGTCATAACAAGTGTGATTAAGATCATCATTCAGCTGAATGATCTTCCCACCCAGTACATTTCGCGCAAAGAACCTCCTTTCTCTGAGCCTGAAGTCTCAAATGCTGTTTACTGGGTTGTCAAAGGCATTGTTGCTTGTTCCACCCAAAGCATTGGCCTTATGAACCTACCGTAAGTTTATGACAAGCCAATCTAGCTTTTCTTGTCATGGTCGATAGTTAAGGATGCAAATAGATCGGATTTGGGCTATGTTCAAGATGGAACTGGATTATGATCTGATACCCGAAGGGTCACACAACTGTGGACCTAGACTGAGATCGAGCGGTTAATCGGACAAAAAATAGGGCTCATGCAATATATTTTAGATGTTGGGTTTCTGAGTAGTTGGCAAATGAGCCTATTGTCACTTCTGACTCATGTTTTCGGTCTAAAACACTAGCCTAAAGCCAAATTGGATACAAAATATAGTTTGAACCTATTCAGTCATCTTGATAAGAAGAACTCAAATTGGCGGAGCCTAAGCCGAGGGCTTCATGAAAATGGGTGCAGGTTCTAATTTTCAATTGGGCGCAAATTCAGGCCTATAAGTCGATATATAGGTAGTTTTTGACATACATAATGACCATTTTCTTGATTATCAGCTATATATTTTTATGATTTTAACACTGTGATGTTTCTCAACTAAATTAATTTCAGGTACATGGTCTCAATCAAAGAAGTGCGGAAGAGATTGACTGAACTAACTCGTACACTTAAAAAGATCCATGGGAACCTTACAACCATGTTGGATCAGTGCAATCAAAAGATAAGTGAGTATTACACATGCCAAAACAGTAGACTTACTTGTACAATGAACATATTTACCAATTTTTTTTTTTTTTTGTATAAATACCAATCAATCAACGGTTAAATTATAGTAATCTATTCTGTTTTCTCACAATCTCCGACATCAAGAAAATACATCTTATGGATCCTAGCACAAAGGGATCATTTCAATGGGATACTGCTTGAACCATACAATGCATGATATGTTTGCATGATTGATGATAGGCTGATCCATTTTGACCTATTTGCGCAGAGGAAAAGAAAGAGAATGAAGGTTACTATAATATTAAAAAAGTCATCGAAAGTTCCCACACTGACAACGTGGAGATTTTCATTGAGTTGATTCAGACGACTGATAATACACCTCTCTTTAATGGTGTCACTGGGAAAAAGGTATGCTTTTAACATATCATGAAATATTTTCATTTCATTGCCTGGTAAGCTAGAATAATAGTCCTTATTCCATTGGAAACTGGTTAATCTGACGCGGATTTATACAAATATGGAGTTGAGATGCCTTCTTAAAAATACATTGAGTCATAAATCTGCCCTAGCCTCATGTGCATGTCTAGAAATACTTTGGTAGCAAGCACATCCTTAATGTATTGAGAACTCTTACTATTTGTTAATATCATTATCATACATGTCAGTTTATTAATTTAAATAATCATACTATTGCTATTTCCAATACATTCAACTTGAAGTTGCTAATAGTAAGTCATTTTCTTAACTAAATGAAACAGGAGAGCTTGAATGTACTGAAGGGCAAGACAGTGATCTTGTTCATTTCAAACCTTGACATCTCGGTTGAAGAAATTAAAGAAATTGAACATCAGGTTGGAAAGCCAGGGAGGCAGTATGAAATAGTTTGGCTCCCAATTTTCCACAAGGAAGTCACACCGAAAGAGAGGGAAGAGATTGGCGAAAAGGCAACCTTAATGAAATGGTATTCACTCCATGTTTCCCTAACACTCCAGCCTTATGTCGTCAAATACATCAAACAAGATTGGCAATTTGAGAAGAAGCCAATGATGGTAGTGTTTGATGCCCGTGGAAAGGTCGTCAATTCCAATGCATACCACATGCTCATGATATGGGGAAGTGCAGCCTACCCTTTCAATACTCCGAGAGAGGAAACACTTTGGAAGGAAACAGATTTGGGTCTTGATTTTCTCATTGGTGATAAAGAACCGGTAAGCCTTAATGTTCTTAACATAAAAACTGTGAAGAGCCACATAGTTAGTTGTATACGTACAAATTGTCTATATAAGTCCAAGATTTTAGGCTTGTCTGTGGGATGTAGAGGTAGACTCTTTTATGATTCACTCGTGCTAACACTCTTCCTTGTCATTTCTAATAGGTGAATGAAGGAAAAGTAACCTACCTCTATGGAGGAGATGACTTGGATTGGATTAGGAAATTCATACTTTTAGTGAAAGACGTGGTGAAAGGGGATGGGATCATTGTAGAATTGATTTATGTTGGAACTAAACACAGAGACACAATCCTCAAGGAAAATCTGAGCAAGTGTTGGGACGATCTGCAGATCAGGCGTTTCCGATCCCGCTTGGAGAGGATATGGTATTCCAAGATGCGTCTTGGCAAGCCGACTGCAGATGACACACAATTGAAATACTTGATAATGTTACGCGGTGCTGATGGCAGTGGTCATCCATGGACAATGGTAGGCCAGGGACCGAAAGAAGTGGTTGCAGTGAATGGAAATGAAATGGTGGAGTGTTTGATCGAGTTGAAAAACAAGAAGGTTAGCTTCCCAACGACTGATTTCATTGGCTCACTGCTTAAAGGGATAAGAGAAATCATATTCCCACTACCAGGCGTGGAAATCAAGCCCAAGCCGAAGCCGAAGCCGCACTGCTATCACATTGAAGCTCCCAGCACCAATGGAATAGTTCAGGAGAGTATGGTTTGTACCGATTGCAATCGCCCCATGGAGAAGACCATCATGTTCAAGTGCTGCATCAAGGAGTAAAGTTTCTCCAGTCTCTCAGAATCAGTGGGCATAACCACAGTGTGTCCTAGACTTTTGAGTTATAAGTAAATAAGTACCTTTTGAGTACATTGTCATGGAGTATGGAGTATGGTTGTTCCAATGTAGCTTGATGGCTTTAAGATATTGCAGTGTAATGGTGAACCTTTTCTTTGGTTTGCTAGAGTTTACCTTCGCTTCTGATGAATGCCAATGCTTACTATCAATGCAACTATGTGAAATTTGAGTTGGCCTTCATCGGATTGTGGTTGGGCTTAACCTAGATTATGTAAACTGCATAATCAAGTTCGGGTTGGGTTTTAAGTTTGGTTTTAGTTCCACAAATCAGACCTAGTACCTAACTTACAAAGGTAAGTAGCATACATAGTGTATAATATATAGAATACACAATTTAATGTAAATGAGGAATACATTTTACTAAATTCTTATGCCCTTTAAAAAGAAAAATATGGGGTACCTGACTCAGGTTGGGAATCTATGGCGAACTGGGCTCAGGTTGGGAATCTACGCTTTGAGTGAGTTCGGGTTGATATGGTTGGGTTTTCATTCAGGTCCGGTTCAAGTTTGGGTTTGGAATTATCTACAAATACAAGTTTGCTTGGGTACGGGTACACTCACACTGTCCTATTTGAGTTACATTTTACATAATAGTTGATTAGGGGAATATTTTTTTGGTAAACCCATTTTTATTTATCTTAAAAATATTTGAATGCTACAAAAGGTTTATTAGGAAATATTGATAACCAACCCTTGATCAAAATATTTTCAACGGTGTGTTTTTCATTAATGGCATGGATTGGCTCTTGTATCACAACCAATCTCTCACACTTGACCCCTCATTCTACCAAGCATGTTAACATGGTGTAGGCGGTAAAAACGACACCTACTTAGATTAGGATGAGTTTGAGGTTAAACTCCTTAGGACGGGGAATGCTGAACTCCAAGAACCTGAAAAGGGAAGGAGAAAGACTTGGGTCAGAGGCCCTGGCTACCGTGAGCCGAAGGCACTCCGATGCCTGAGTTAGCTCTGAGAAAACTAAACAGGAGGAGGAAGAAAGGAATGAGAGCGTGAGTAGTATTGGGAATTGTGGGTTGTGTGTTGCGTACCTCTTATGGGACTGATCCCATGCATATATAGGCGAGTGCTCCTCGTTCATTCTCTCTGTGAGTGGGGGTAGGTGAGGTGAGGTCCCATCGTTCCTTACCCTGACAGGCGGCAGTAGGACGACGCCCCTACCTCACTTTCCACGCCTTCGGCCAGCTAGCGTACAGGGGTGATAAAGCACACATCTTATCACCATAAATGAGCAATCCTATCGTCATAAATGACCGCCCATATCTGTCAGGGTGCGCCGTATTTCCAGGAGGAACGTGGCCGCCCACTCTGGTCCTAGTGCTGCGGTCTGGGACTAAGGATGGCGTGGCCGTGGCGCGCCCTTGTACCGGGCTGACGCCCATACCGAGCTGCCGAACTATGGTGCTGAGCTTGTAAGCTACTGACTGGTCTGCCGAGCTGCCAGGGTATTGACCGAGCTGCCGAGCTGACGATCGTCTACCGCAGAGGCTGAGGAGCTCGGCGAGTTTGGCCGCGATCATTGCTTAACTTTGTCATTACGGTGTTTTACCCACACAATTGCCCCCTAGCTTTTGACTCCTGAGAGCCTCCTAGCTAGAAGGGGTCAGAAGCTTGATGACCGAATAGCTGGTTCTGCTACCGAGCTCAAGTGAGGGTGATCGTCATGAAGGTAGTACCGGGACGAGGGAGCTTCAGATCAAGAGGGCCCCCTTGGGTCTGCTGCTATCACGCGGGCCCCTTGGAGGTATCTTTTCGCCTGTCCTGGATATTAAATAGTCTTCGGATATCGCGCTAGTGGTGACACGTGTCGCTTCCTTTAGCTGTCTTGCCATTACTTCGAGGAGACGTTAGGGCTGCGAGACGGGACGTTAGGGCTGATTGAGGAGACGCCTCTTAAAGGCTCTCCTCGAAAGTCGAATCGACGCCCCCAGGCCTTTTAAAGCAGGGCGCCCCCTTCGTCTTCACTTTCTTCTGCTTTCTTCAGATTTCTACTGCATTCTTCTGCTTTCTTCAGATTTCTACTGCGTTCTGCGAGAGATTTTCTCCGGTGCTTACGTCCTTCCGGTGTTTTTGTTTGGGGCAATCTCCATTAGTAGGAGTCTTCTCCATCTTCTTCTTCTTCGTCTTCTCTAGATAGGTCTGTCTCAGTCGAGAATGGGAGTCTATAGGCATCTGTTAGGAAACTCAGACTCCATAGTTCATTTTAGGGATTTATACAAGGTCCCCTCCAATGTGGAGGTCAGACCGGATACCCCCGACGACGGCCTCACCTATCATGACGGCTGGATGCCATTCTGGTTAGTATCAGTAGTGGAAGGGGGAGTTCGCTTTCCCCTGCACCCACTGGTCCGGGACTGCCTCTGGGAGTGGAGGTTGTGCCCATGCCAGCTTCTCCCCAACGGATACAAAATCATAATGGGGGTAGTGCGGCTCAACCAGATTCTGGGAATTGGCCTTGGTGTCCCAGATATTGAGGACACTTATGACCTCTACAAATCCGCAGAGGGGGATACTTATTACCTCCGGCTGCGGGTCCGCCGGACGGGGTTCGTAACCGCGCTGGAGGACTCCAATCGGTATGCTGGCGAAGACAAAGTGCTTGTCAGGGGTGGATGGGAGTTCGGCGAAGTAGAGCCTGCTACCAGGGTCCGGATCCCTCGAAAAATAGGGATTCCTCCAAGTAAAGGCCGAAGTTCTTTCGGTTTGCAGTTCTTTTCTTTTTCCTCATCTGGCTTCTGACACGGTTTTGCCTATGCAGATTTTCGCGAAAAGAGGGAGCTCGCGAGGAGGAATCGCTGGAAAGTGAACAGCGCCTGGCACGAGCTGGTGAAGAACTACCGCGGCCACAACTGCCGCGCTGCCTGGTGCCTTTTGGGGTACGTGCCCCATTATCGATCCTTCAACACCTCCAGAAAGGTGTCCGGGATAGACTCCGTCCTTAGCGGCGAAGGCGAGAGTCAAAGAACAGAGGCGACCGTGGTACCGAGCTCGGCTGCAGTGACCGTTGCGATTCCCGCCGGTCGCCTGGTTGAATTGGCAGAACGTGCTCCAGCAGTATCTGCCGCAGAGCCCGCCGGAACTTCGAGGGCCAAGCCCGTGTCTTCCCGAACGAGGCTAGTAGCGTCCAGTTCGGAGGAAGAGGAAGAGGAAGAGGAAGAAATGCTGCGTCAGCGTCGACGACGCTATGCCGCGGAGGATCTGTCCGCGGCGGCCTTTGGAGACCTCGGAAGCGAGGCCCGGGATCCTCCACAGGCAGTGGCCGCGGCGCCTCCGGCATCCCCAGGCGGCATTCCTGCCCCGGATGCCGAGGTGGTTAGTCCCGCCGTGGTCGCGGCTGCTCGGCCTGACGAGGCAGAGGTCATCATAGCTCCGTCTCCGGCCGTGACCGCGGTCGTCCCACCCTCGGATCATGCCACTGGGGCTGGACGTCGGGCTCGCCCGGCCGAGGCTGTCGAGGGCGGACGACCCGAGAAGAGGGCAAGGGTCGAGGCCTCGCCTGGCCCTTCGACTTCGTCTGCTGGTGGGGCGATCCTGCCTCCTCCTCCGGCTCCATGGAGGCCGGCCATCGAGGGGGTTCTGGGGAGGCCGCTGGCCGAAACAGACCGCGCGTCCAACCCCCAAGTGGTCGCAGCGCTAGGGCGAGCCTGCGCCCTCCCTCAAGACATGGCGAGGTGGGCAGAGATGGACAACGAGTCTCTCCTGCTTTCCTCGATGCGATCCGTTGTGCAGGTAAGTGCGGTGTCTTTCCCTCAGCTTTTAGTCTGTGTGTCGTTTTATTGACTTCGGGTTTTCGTCTTGCAGCTGTTGCAGAAGTGCCAGGTGGGCATTGAGAGGCTGGACGCAGCTGAGGCGCGGGCAGCTGAGTGGGTAGTGGAGAGGGACGAGCTGCGGGCATCCCTGGCGTCCAAGGATGCGATGCTGGCAGAAGTGACGACCAAGAATGCGGGCCTCGTCTTCGATCTTGAAGAATCAAAGGTCGAGGTCGAGCGTCTGAAGGACGAGCTGGAGGACGAGAGGGGCCAGAACCAACACCTTTCCTCCGAGCTCGACGATCTCCGGGTCGAGGCGAAACGACTGGAAGACAACTTGGAGAGTGCGAAGGGGACAAATAGGAGGCTCCTCTGCCAGCGGAACCAGGCACAAGGCTCCTTGGAGGTGGCGCTGAGAGAGAAGGCAGCCGAGATCGAGTCTGCCCTGGCCAAGCAGGAGGCCAGGCTCAAGGAGGAGTTCCTCACCGAGCATGACTCCCTCATGGAGGAGGAGGTCGGCAAGCTGTCTGCTGATTACAAGGCTCAGCTGCCGGGGATCCGGGACCGAGCATGGGAGCTCGGGTGGAAGGCAGCCTTGCACAAGGCTGGGGTCCCCGAGGATAGCCCACTCTTCCTGAGTCTCCCAAGTTTTTCCTGCCCGGACTCCGCGCCTCTCGCAGCCGTGTCTCAGGTCTCCTCCGACCCTCCCCCGCAGTCGTGCCCGGAGGCGAATGCCGCTCTCGAGGTGCCTCAAGAGGCTCCGGTTGTCGGTGCTGATCCCGAGGGCTGCCAAGCGGCAGCTGTCGTCGAGGTCCGTCCTGAAGCTGCCGTGGTCGTCCCTGAAGCTGCCCCAACTGCTACCGAGGCCAGTGCGGTCGCAGCCGAGGTCCCTCCAGAGATCGACTGCAATGTGGAAGCTGCAGCCCTCTGAGGGTTTTTGTAATTTTTTCTTTCTTCGATTGTATCTCCATTCATCTTGTGATCAGGAAATGTGATTAATAAAAACTTTGAAATTTTGCTCGCATTCTGGCTCTTCTTTTTGATGAAATGTTTGTGGTTGACGAGATTTGCTTCTGTTTTGAGTTGTCGGTTCGGTTAGCCGAACTCCTCGCTATTCTTTGGATTGAGGCATCGGCCAACGACCGAGGCCCGGTGCACGACCGTGGTCTCCGTTTGCTGTTCCGTACCCATATTTCCCCCCCCAGCTTTTGGCCTGTGGGCTCCTTGGAGCAGGTCGGAAGCTGGGTGGTTTTAGTCAGGTCGGTACTGCCGCTAATCTTTTGGCAGTGCCTGTTGTGCCGTACTGCCGAAACGGTGGTGTCTCGGTCCGATGGGAACTCCTCGTCGTGGAGTGCTGCATTAAAGTCTTGCGCTGATGTGGAGTGCTGCATTAATTTCTTTCCGTCAGTCGAGGCGATTGCCCTTTCGCCTGTCGAGGCATTGAATAGTCCTCTGGGGATGCGGCGCCGTGCCACGTGTCGCCTTTCTGAGGGCGCGTAATCAAATCTGCAGGACGACTGGGCTGCCCGAGGCGACTCTAGGGCTACTCGAGGTAGGGCCACATTGAAGGCTTCTCTCGAAAGTCGAAACGGCGCCTCCATCCCCTATAAATTAGGGCTCCTTCTCTGTCTTCCTTCTTTTCGATCCTCAAAAACCCCTGCTGCAGCCCCCTGAAGAATAGTACTTTCCTGTTGCTTGCGACCATTCTGCCCGCAGAGTCTTTCGTCGTGGGACTTCTCTCTTCTGTCTTCTCCCCTTCTGGTGGGTAGTCCTCCGTCTAGGGTAGAGAATGGGTGTGCACAGGCATTGGCTAGGGGACGCACTGTCCATAAGCCTGTTTAGGAAGGAATACAAGATCCCTGCGAACGTAGAAGTTAGGCCAGACGGACCTGACGACGGTATCACATACAGCGACGGCTGGATGCCGTTTTGGCTGGTGGCCGTCGTGGAGGGAGGAGTCCGGTTCCCCCTCCACCCACTCCTCAGGGAATGTCTCCGGGAGTGGGGGTTGAGCCCCTGCCAGCTGCTTCCCAATGGATACAAGATCATCATGGGAACAGTGCGGCTCAACGAGATCTTGTCCATCAACCTCGGTGTCTCGGACATCGAGGAGGCGTATGACCTCTGCAAATCCGCAGAGGGGCACACGTACTATCTTCGGCTAAGGCTCCACCGGACTGCCTTCGTGACCGCGCTCGAAGACTCGTATAAATACGCGGGAGAGGACCGTGTCTTCGTTCGCGGGGCGTGGGAGTTCGGCGAAGCCGAACCCAGCACCACGGCCCGGATACCGCGCAAAGTAGGAGTCCCCCCAAGTAAGAACCGAGGCCCCTGGATTTTGTATTTTTACTCATCTTTTTCCCTTTGCTGACGTTGTTCTGTTCCTGCAGGTTTTCGGCAGAGGAGGGAGCTTGCCAGGAAGAACCGGTGGGCGGTGAACAGTGATTGGCACGAGAAGGTGCGAAAGTACCGCGGCCATCACTGCCGAGCCGCGTACTCGCTGCTGGGGTACACGCCGCACTACAAGTCGTTCCTCGCTCCGAGGCGGGTGACCGGGATCGACTCCGTGCTTCACGGGGAAGGCACCGGACCGGGCGCCGAGCAGACTGGGGCTCCTGTTCCGGAGACCGTTACTGTCGCGATCCCCAGCGGCATTCCGGTAGAGTCGGGCGGACCGTCCCCCGTCCGTGGGCCAGCAGCGACCAAGAGAGCCGACACCGGGCGCAAGCGCCAGAGGCAGAAGTTCGTTGTCTCCAGCGAGTCCCGGAGCACGTCCAGCTCGGAAGAGTCCGAGGTCGAGATGTTGCGCGGTCGTCGCAAGCGCTTCGTCGCGGAAGACCTTGCCGCCGCTGCGTTTGGAGAGACGGGCGAGAGCTTGGTCCCATCCCGAGGTGCCGACGTCACCCGAAGCACATCGGCGGCGGCTGCTGCAGAGGTCCCTGCTCCCGAGACCGAGACGGTTCCGGAAGCTACCGGCGGTGCTCAATGGGGAATACCTGCTGCAGCAGAGGTCGGTGCGAGCGCTCCGGCAATCATTTTTGATGAACCGCGCTCCGACCTAGGCAGAGGGGATACTGCCGAGGTTGTTGATGAGCGCAGGCCGGAGAAGAGGCCCAGGGTCGAAGCCCCATCTGTCCCGGAACCTGCCATGTCGGTCGGGGGGTCCGTCGCTCCCTCCGATTTCATCCCCTGGAGACCGGACATCGAGGGGGTGCTGGGGAGGCAACTCGACGAGTCGGACCGAGCAGTCAGTCCCGAAGTGGTTGTCGCTCTGGGACGAGCGTGTGCCCTTCCCCAGGACATGGCAAGGTGGGCGCAGATGGACAACAAATCCCTGCTGATGTCCTCAATGCGGTCATTGGTAGCGGTATGTACACGCCTGACTCGTTCTCTTTCTTTTTTATCTTTATTTCATGTCGTAATAATTCTGTTCTCACTGCAGCTCTTGCAAAAGTGCCAAACCGGCATGGGAAGGCTGGATGCAGCCGAAGCCAGGGCAGCAGATTGGGCAACTGAAAAAGAGGAGCTGCTTAAGTCCCTGGCGGCAAGGGACGCGACCCTGGAGGAGGAGGCAAAGAAAAGGGAAGATCTTCTTGCCGAGCTCGACGCAGCGCGGGCCTTGTCCGAGCACCTCAAAGAGGAGGCAAAGGAGGCGAAGGATCAAAACGCCCGCCTTTCCTGGGAGCTAGACGAGGTCCGGCTTGCGTCGTCGCGGAGGGAGGAAGACATGCGGATGCTGCGGGGGACCAACAGTAGGCTGATCTCCGAGAGGAAGCTGGCTGAAAGGAAGCTAGAGATGGCTTTGGATGGGAAGGCGGCCGAGCTCGCGCAGGCTCTCAAAGAGCAAGAATCCAAACTCAGGGAAGAGTACCTAGCCGAGCACGAGTCCGTGATGAACGAGGAGGTCAGCAAACTGGCAGCTAACTACAAGGCCCAACTGCCAGGAATTCGAGAGAAGGCGTGGACACTTGGGTGGAAGGCAGCCTTAAGGAGGGTTGGCGTCCCTCCGGACAGCCCCATCTTTCAGAATTCCCCCAGGTTTCCACGCTCGGACTCGGAGTTGCGAGCCATCTCGGGAATCACCCCCGTTCCTTCAGCCTCGAAGGTTCCTGCAGCTCCAACCGTCCCCGCTCCTCCAGTGGTTCCGGAAGCTGCCCCAGCCGTACCTAGCGAGAGTCCTGCCGGGACTAGCTGTAATAATAAGGGAGCAGCAGCTCCCTGAACTATGTAATTTTTTTGTTTTGCTATAGATTGTATTCATGCTGATCTTCTCATAATAAAACAACACCTTTTTTTTTTGCCACTTGTTCTGCGAATGGTCTCGTTTTGTGGTGGAATGGGTATCGATGCAAGCAGTTTGCCGAGTAGTTGGATAGGTACTAGGTGAGGGCGGTTGGCCCTCTGATCAGAGGCGCCGAGCCGCGAGGGCGGTACTGTTACCGGGCCCTTATGCGCTTATGGCTGTGCCGCCGAAGCTGGTGAAGGCACCGAGCTCAGGACGGTTGGCCCTCTGAACAGAGGCGCCGAGCCGCGAGGGCGGTACTGTTACCGGGCCCTTATGCGCTTATGGCTGTGCCGCCGGAGCTGGTGAAGGCACCGAGCTCAGGACGGTTGGCCCTCTGAACAGAGGCGCCGAGCCGCGAGGGCGGTACTGTTACCGGGCCCTTATGCGCTTATGGCTGTGCCGCCGGAGCTGGTGAAGGCACCGAGCTCAGGACGGTTGGCCCTCTGAACAGAGGCGCCGAGCCGCGAGGGCGGTACTGTTACCGGGCCCTTATGCGCTTATGGCTGTGCCGCCGGAGCTGGTGAAGGCACCGAGCTCAGGACGGTTGGCCCTCTGAACAGAGGCGCCGAGCCGCGAGGGCGGTACTGTTACCGGGCCCTTAGGTGCATATGGCTGTGCCGCCCGAGCTGGTGAAAGCACCGAGCTCAGGACGGTTGGCCCTCTGAACAGAGGCGCCGAGCCGCGAGGGCGGTACTGTTACCGGGCCCTTAGGTGCATATCGGAGCTGGCAATGGCGCCGAGCTGACAGTTGTCCCGAATAGTGGGGTCGATCCGCCGTGAACCTTGAATCAATGCAAACACTTATTTCAGCAAAGTTGCCTTTTATTGATATTTGATTTCTTGAATACATTTCAGAAGTAAAATTTTTTGAGGTGCGTCGCGTTCCATGGTCGCGGGAGTGGCTTCCCTTCCATATCTTCAAGTCGGTAGGCAGACCTGCCGGCTGTAGAAGTAATTCTGAATGGTCCCTGCCAGTTGGGCGCCAGCTTGCCATCGTTGGGATCTCGGTCGCCAGGAAGTGTTTTCTTCAAGACCAGCTCTCCTACCGCGAATCTTCTCTCTTTGACCTTTGGGTTGTACCCCCTGGCCAACTGTTGTTGATAGGCGGCCAGGCGGATAGCTGCCGCCTCTCTTCGCTCTTCGGCCAAGTCCAGCTCTCGTGCTACGTTCAGATCGTTGAGGCCCTGGTCGCAGAGTTCCGACCTCAAGGTCTGGAGGCCGACCTCAAGGGGAATGACTGCTTCCATGCCGTAGGCGAGGGAGAACGGGGTAGCCGAGGTGGAACGCCTCGGGGTAGTTCTGTAGGCCCACAGAACACTTGGCAGCTCCTCCGCCCATTGACCTTTGGCCCGGTCGAGTCTCTTTTTAATTCCGTCGAGCAGTACTTTGTTCGAGATCTCGGCCTGACCGTTGCTCTGGGGATACGCCGGGGTGGAGTAGACGTTGCGAATGCCGTACTCTTGGCAGAAACTCTTGAAGAGGTTGGAGTCGAACTGCGTCCCGTTGTCGGAAACCAGAGTACGGGGAATTCCAAATCTGGTGATGATATTCTTCCAAACAAAGTTCTTCGTGTCCAGCTCGGTGATGAAGGATAAGGGTTCAGCCTCGACCCATTTCGTGAAGTAATCCGTGGCCACAATCAACCACCTTTTGTTCCCTGGAGTTCGGTGAAGCGGTCCGACGATGTCGAGGCCCCACTGGGCGAAAGGCCACGGACTGGAGAGAGGACTCAGGTCCTGGGCTGGCTGGTGGAGAGAATGGGAGAACTTCTGGCACTTCTCGCATTTCCTGGCATAAAGCTGGGCGTCCTTCTGCATGTACGGCCACCAGTAACCCTGGCTGATAGCCCGGTACGCAAGTGACCGACCTCCAATGTGACTGCCGCAGACTCCTTCGTGGATCTCGTAGAGGAAATCGTCGACCTTGCTGGGGTGAACGCACTGGAGGTAGGGCCCTGTGAATGATTTTCTGTAGAGCTTGTCGTCTGGGGACAGCCAGAACCGGGACGCCTTCAATCTGATCTTTCGCGCTTCAGTCCTGTCCTCGGGCAGCTGGTCGTCCTTCAGGTAGGCGATGATGGGGTCCATCCAGCTCGGGCCGAGATCGAGGCACATGAGCTGCCGGGGTTGCTGGCGGTCGATGCTGGGCTCCTGCAGCGTTTCTACTTCAACAATTCTCCTTTCACCGGCTTCCACAGCCGAGGCGAGGCTGGCGAGGGCGTCTGCGTGGGAGTTGGACTCTCTGCCGATCTGCCGGACCTCGGCCTTCTCGAACTGGGAGAGAAGTCCTCTGGCGTGGGCGAGGTAGGCTGCCATCCTGTCATCCCGAGCCTGTTAGTCTCCGCTAAGCTGGCTCGTCACCAGTTGAGAATCACTGAAAACCACAACGGACCGGGCGTCCAGGATCTTGGCACTGTTGAGTCCGGCAATGAGAGCTTCATATTCGGCCTCGTTGTTAGATGCCTTGAAACCAAGTGTCACAGCTTGCTCGATGACGAGGCCTTCGGGAGACTGGAGAACTACGCCAGCACCAGCTCTCTTGGATGTTGAGGGTCCGTCGACGAAGACTTTTCAGGACGAGTCTAGGAGTTCTCTCCAGGACTGCTCTTGCTCAGTCTCGGTGACAACCTCTGTACCCTTATCACCCCCCAGTTCGGTGTCGAGCGCGGTCGGTGCCGAACTCGGAGGAGTGAATTCCACAATGAAATCCGCCAGGACTTGAGCTTTGATGGCTGTTCTGGGCTGATATCTGATGTTATATTGCCCCAGTTCGACGGCCCATTTGGAGATTCGTCCGGAGAAATCTGCCTTCCGGAGAAGAGTCTTCAGTGGGTACTCTGTGACGACCACTATTGTGAAGGTTTGGAAGTAGTGGGAGAGCTTTCGAGAGGCGCTGATGAGCGCCAAGGCGAGCTTTTCAAGTTGCAAATACCGGGTCTCGGCGTCCAGCAGGGTTTTGCTCGTGTAATAGATAGGCCTTTGCTGGCCGTTGTCCTCTCTGATGAGTACCAAGCTCACTGCATGGTCCGAGACCGACAGGTACAAGAACAGTGCCTCTCCAGAAGTCGGGGTTGACAGCAGCGGTGGAGAGGAAAGATATTGTTTCAGCTGTTGCAGCGCCTGTGAACATTCCGACGTCCACTGGAACTTGGAGCCCTTTCTCAAGAGTTGGAAGAAGGGTCTGCACTTGTCCGAGGCGCGGCTGATAAATCGGTTCAGGGCGGCAGCCATTCCGGTCAGCCGCTGAACTTGTTTCGCCGAGGTCGGACACTGGAGGTCCTGGATCGCGGTGATCTGGTCGGGGTTCGCTTCGATCCCCCTTCTTGTGACCAGGCTTCCCAGAAACTTGCCGGAGCCGACCCCAAAGGCGCACTTGGACGCATTCAGCTTCAACTGGAATTGGTGAAGGATGTCGAAAATTTGGCGGAGGTCGGTCAAGTGGTCCTCTGACTTCTTGGACTTGACGACCATATCGTCGATGTAGACCTCCACCGTTTTGCCGAGCTGGGCCTGGAACATCTTCGTCACCAACCGCTGGTATGTCGCTCCCGCATTCTTCAGCCCGAAGGGCATCACCTTGTAACAGTAGGTGCCCCGGGGAGTGATGAAAGCAGTCTTTTCCTGGTCTGCCGCGTACAGGGGGATCTGATGGTACCCCCGGTAGGCATCCAGGAAGCTCATCCGGTCATGTCCGGCAGTGGCATCGATGAGCTGGTCGATCTTTGGAAGAGGGAAGCTGTCCTTTGGACATGCTTTATTGAGGTCGGTGAAGTCCACGCAGACCCTCCACTTTCCCGTCTTCTTTTTGACCACCACGGTGTTGGCTAGCCACTGTGGATAGTGGACCTCTCTTATTGCACCTGCCTCGAGGAGTTTCTGAACTTCCTCAGCCACGGCCTCAGTCTGCGGGACCCCAGTCCGGCGCGGCTTTTGAAGCACGGGCTTATGGTTGGGATCCACCTTCAGTTCGTGGCAGATGACTGCGGGATCAATGCCGGGCATCTCATAGGGTGTCCAGGCAAAGACCGCCTTATTTTCCTCGAGGAGGTTGAGCAATTCTGTCTTCTCGGTCTCGGGGAGCTGGCTTCCTACGAGAAAGAACCTGTCGGGGTCGGCGGGATCAATGATGACCTTGGTGAGGTCTTCGATGCTTTTCTGCGCTGGAGCCCGGCCGACGTCCTCGAGCTCGGCCTCTCTATCCAGCTCGGTCATATTGACTTGGGACGGCCCGGCCTCGTCAGACAGCACGGCCAGCAGGCATTGCCTGGCCATGTGCTGGTCGCCTTTGACTGTAATCACCTCCGTCCGGGCCGACCGGTTTTCCAAAGGGAACTTGAGTTTCTGATGCCGGGTGGAGGGTACCGCCTCCATGCTATGCAGCCAGGTCCTCCCCATTATTACATTGTACGGGGAAGGGACATCGACCACTAGGAAGTCGACCTGTCTGCAAGCGCCACCTACTTGGACTCGAAGGGAGATTTTGCCCTTGGGATAGACTGGTTTGGAGCTGAAGCCGACCAGAGGGGTGCGGGCTGCCTGGAGGTCCTCGTCTTTCAATCCCAACTTCTTGAAGCAGTCGTAGTAGAGGACCTCGGACGAGCTGCCAGGGTCGACGAGGGCTCTCTGGACCAAGAAGTTTTGTAGCTTCAGGGTGAGCACTAGAGCGTCGTTGTGCGGTAGCTCGACGTCTTTCAGGTCTTTGTCAGAAAACCAGATTCTGACTCCCTCTGTTTTGGCCTTCTTCGCGGCCGGCTCTGGCGCCGCGGTTAGCACCTGTTTTTGATGGGAGGCGCGCCTAGCCTCCGCGCGAGCCTGTGAGCTTTTCTTGGGTGGGGCGGCGAGATGGATGACGTGGATGACGCCCTCTGGCTCGCTGTCCTGGTGGTCAGCGCCCTGCCGCGGAGGTCGTTCGTCACCTCGGCCCTCCTGCTTGATGTACTCCCGAAGGTGCCCCTCCTTCACAAGGTCTTCCAGGTGGAACTTGAAGCTCTTACATTCGTCGGTCCTGTGCCCGTTCTGTTTGTGGTAGGCACAGAACCTGGTCTGATCCCGGGAAGAGGGGTCGGTCGTCATTGGCCGCGGCCATTTGAAAAACGGCTGCGCCTTTATTTTGTTGAGGAGCCTATAGATTGGCTCCTTAAAAATGGTATTCACTGCCACGTAGGAGGTCGGCTCGTGGCCGGACCTTCTGCTGCTCCGTGATCCCGACGTCGAGGCGGAGGGGTTTCGGCGCTGCTCCGAGGACCGGGCTTTGCGCCGATCCGGGGATGGGTCCCTTCGACGATCCTCCCTCCTGGAGGACCTGCTGTCTCCCTTGGCCGGTTGGCTCTTCTTGGTGAGGCCAAAGTTCTCCCGACCTCGCGCCTCGTCCTCTTCTGCCAGGATGAATCGATTGGCCCGGGTCATCAACTCCTTCATGGTGGTCACGGGGTACATGACCAGCTGTGCCCGAAGGGGGATGTCGGGCAGCAGAGCCAGCTGGAAAGATCTCACCGCTAGCTCCTCAGAAGCGCACTCGATCTGGCTGTAGACAGTCCAGAATCGTCGGGCGAACTGAGTGACGTTCTCATTCTCCTGCATCCGGAGGGCCATCAGGTCGGCATCGGTCTTTGGGATGACGCGATGAGCCTGGAATTTTCCCAGGAAGGAGGTCCGAAGCTGTCGCCAACTGGAGATGGAATTTTCGGGAAGCGAACAGAACCACCGCAGTGGGAGATCCGCCAAACTGGAGGAAAAGACTCGACAGTTTAGGGAATCGTCGTCCCCCCAGACCGACATCCTTTGGACGTAATGTCGGAGGTGAGCAGCAGGATCCGAGGTCCCGTCATATAGGGTGAACCTTGGGACGCTGAACTTCTCAGGCAGCGTGTATCTTCTTATCTCCCTAGAGAAAGGAGACGCGCCAGTATCTTCAGCTTCAAAGGTGGCATACTGGTCCCGGTCGATACCAGCAGTCTCCAAATTCTGGCGGATAGTCTGCTTCACCTGCTGGTCGATCCACTTCTTCAGTTCGTCGTCCTCCAACCCCTGGCATTGCTTCTTTGGCCCCTCATGTATGTAGCTGCTGCTAGAGCCTTCCTCTCTTTGGTCCCGGTCACGCCTCTTACTGTTGAGGACGTGCCTCAGGTCTTGTCCGTGGCCCGGACGCTTGGGCGGCGGGCTCTGATCCTTCTTGCCTTCAAGTTGTTGCGTGAGCCGTTCTATAAGTTCACGCTGCTCCTGGATGAGGCGGTTTTGTGCTCTGATGTCCTCCAGGCGGGGGTCTTCGTCGCGCTCAAGGCTGGCCTGATGATGAGACTGCGATCCAGCCCTTACTGACTTCTCGGGCGGTTTTGTGACTGACTTGTCACCTTGCACGGTCCGCCTGTGGCTATGGTGGGGTTGTTCTGGAGGTGGAACGTCACGAAGGGAGAGCACGGTTACTCCCCTGGACTGTGACGCTGTTTGCACCGTGGGAGACCTCCCGCCAGACCTCCTTTGCTGAGGGGGAGGAGGTGGAAGATTTTGCGCCAGCGTAGGCTGCGTGGACACAGCCTTGCCTTTGGAAGGTCCTTCGCCGTTCCTGGTTTTTGGAGGCATGGTGTTCACAAGCTTTTTGTTCAAATCCCCACAGACGGCGCCAAACTGTAGGCGGTAAAAACGACACCTACTTAGATTAGGATGAGATTGAGGTTAAACTCCTTAGGACGGGGAATGCTGAACTCCAAGAACCTGAAAAGGGAAGGAGAAAGACTTGGGTCAGAGGCCCTGGCTACCGTGAGCCGAAGGCACTCCGATGCCTGAGTTAGCTCTGAGAAAACTAAACAGGAGGAGGAAGAAAGGAATGAGAGCGTGAGTAGTATTGGGAATTGTGGGTTGTGTGTTGCGTACCTCTTATGGGACTGATCCCATGCATATATAGGCGAGTGCTCCTCGTTCATTCTCTCTGTGAGTGGGGGTAGGTGAGGTGAGGTCCCATCGTTCCTTACCCTGACAGGCGGCAGTAGGACGACGCCCCTACCTCACTTTCCACGCCTTCGGCCAGCTAGCGTACAGGGGTGATAAAGCACACATCTTATCACCATAAATGAGCAATCCTATCGTCATAAATGACCGCCCATATCTGTCAGGGTGCGCCGTATTTCCAGGAGGAACGTGGCCGCCCACTCTGGTCCTAGTGCTGCGGTCTGGGACTAAGGATGGCGTGGCCGTGGCGCGCCCTTGTACCGGGCTGACGCCCATACCGAGCTGCCGAACTATGGTGCTGAGCTTGTAAGCTACTGACTGGTCTGCCGAGCTGCCAGGGTATTGACCGAGCTGCCGAGCTGACGATCGTCTACCGCAGAGGCTGAGGAGCTCGGCGAGTTTGGCCGCGATCATTGCTTAACTTTGTCATTACGGTGTTTTACCCACACACATGGCATATTCCCAAGTGCAGGAAACCTATTTGTCATTTTTTTTTTGTTGGAACCTATTTTTTCATTTGAATTCAACCAAATCATAGAAAACTTAGAAAAGAAGGAAGGAAGGAAGAAGAAGAACCAGAGAGAAAGTGTTCAGAGATTTCTCATTTGCTGAACTTAGCAATTACGGACACATCTCAGTCTTTATATAGCTTGGGCATAACAAACTCAAGAGGAACATATTCCTGTTACAACAGAATAACTGAAAGATCAACTAACTTAGTTTCTGTTTGTCAGTTGATGAAGACCATCAGCTCTCTTTAGAATGACTGAGTCACTGTTGTCTTTAACTCATCTGAGTTCCTGAGTAACTCGGTTAACAATCATAGGCCTAAATAAATTTAACGAAATCGATCAATCTAGTAGGATTAGAAATATATTGGTAAATCACAGGTATGCAACTCAAGTAGTTAGCAGTCATCATTGAAGTAAGAGAAAGTTTTGGTAATGCGAATTCCAACCATAAATGCTGGTAAGGAAAACTTCTTAATGGGCATTGTCATGAGCTCTCACTAAACTACATGGACCAATGGGACCAATGGGACCAATCAAGAGTTAAAAGGCCCAAAAAGTCATTCCCAGCCTGTTGGACTCTACATAAATCCTTTCCATCTGAATATAATTCTTTTTTGAAGGATTCCTTGATTTCCTAGGACTTAATTTCTAGTACTTACGAACTTTGTGTTCTTGTGCATGGCTAGATTAAAATCCCAATTCGTTTGTGAATTTAATTTTCTTATTTAGGAAAGTTACGTTCCAACTGGAGTTACGATCAATATTAGAATCATCATGTCTAAAACACAGTTTAAATGAAAAGAAACTCAAATATTCTACAAGTTCTTAATTGACTGCACAACTCTAATTAAGGGTGGAAAATGTGAACAGACTTGCATTTGAACCGCATTATATACCCAATGGCATTCTATATGGTCAATTATGGGTCAAGCAAACATGACCCATAGTAAAATAAGCCAGAGTTAGGATTATTGACTGACCCATATGACTTGTGTCACGGTCCAATGCAAAATATTTTAAGGTCATGTTTCTTTTCCTGAATTTCTAACTAGAATTTATGTTTTTAGATTTCATAGATGTGATGTGATGTTATATTCTCATGGCATCTGAAAATGTCATGAATTTCAAGTTTCACCCACCTAAAATAGTCTCAAATAGCCTTAGCAATCCTAAAAAGTTAAACCTCCTTCGCATTTTGCAAATCCTCCACACAAGATGAGGAATTAGGAATCCCAACTAGGGACAACTTTTGGACATGAATTCACTGAATCATGCTAATGAAACATACACTAAAACCCTTACCTTCAAAGGAAAAAAAAGGAAGAATAGGTAGAAGGAGAGGAAGATGCCCTCCTCCCCCACAAAATGGAAGGGGCTTGCTCATTCTTACGAGACGAAAATCACAAAGAACAATCCAATTGATTTCGATTTCCACATTTTCGTTCAATAATTTTGACATAAAGAAGGGTGTCTTGGCTGAAGTTGGGCAAGAAGAACAAGAAGAGCATTAGTAGTGGAACAAAAGCCCTTGAAAATGGGAAGAGGGGTCGACCAAGAGACAACTTTTGTACATTTTAGAGGAGGGTTAACCATGGAGAAGCACTTCACCTATTTTGTTTTGCTCCTGGTCTTTGTTCTTGTCAATACAAGATGGGGGTTTCAATTCAAGCTACCCATTTTTTAAAAGGGTCAGATATGGGCTGGGCTTCAATTTTAGGATACCTCCATCAACCTGTCCCATATTTTACCTGAACACACCAGTTCGCCAACCCTACATAATACATATGATAAAACTAATAAATACGATGCTATCATTTTAAGCAGTTTGGATTTCAAAGATAGACTCCACCGATTGATTTATGATGTTGGATGAGAGAATTTCTTGAACGCAGCCTTCCAAGAATGTGAGCCCTATGCTATGGTTTCATAGTTTGTCTAATACAATTCATATATATATATATATAGGTTTCTTGCAAACCACTTAAAATCATTATAGAATCTTATTCTATAATTAAGGGAAGTTTTGCTATAAATAGAGTTACCATCACTTTTTGATAGATCATAAATAAAGCCCCATAGACATAAGTAAATTACTTTCTTTACAGATCATTACTCTTAACAAATAATAACTCTAATTGAAGCAGACAAGGTGGTATGATGATTTTTAGTAGTTTAGGTTTTAACAAAAATGGTTAGGCCCCACTAATGGATTTGTGGTGCTAGTACGCTGAGAGATTTTTCTATTAGGAGGCCTACAATAGTTTTTATTTACTTTTGGGGTTAAGAACTTATGTATTTCATATATGATCTATTTGATGATTAACCCAAATTCTATTAAAATAAAAATCTGACTATTAATAAAGTAGATATTTATTTTGAGGCATTTGACAATTTAATACTAGTCATGGTGTTAATTAATTTTGGAGCACATTTACTATCTTTTAAAGAGAAGGGTTGCTTTCGTTGTGTTCATACAATGTAACATTTTAGGGTAGTGGTCGTAACTTTTTCCAAACATGTGGAACGCGTGCGCAGTAAAGGAGGTACTTTAGTTAAAATGTTCTTTCTGTGACTTTTGTCACTCACGGCTTTTAAGATGATAAATTGTCCTAGCAAATACTAAGGTGAATTCCATACTTTTACAAAGAAAAAAAAAGGGTAAATACCATACAATGCATGTGTAGGTGAGATTTACTTTTCCTATCACATAAAAGAAAATTTATAGGATTAACTATCTATTAACTACACATCATTGCAGGAGTTAGGCTTGTGATATTTTCATAGATAGTTTAGGAAATCTTTCTTATTTAAATGTTCTTTCTATTGGTATCTTGAGATTGTTTTCAAATTTGAAAAAAATTAGGTATGCTTATCTCAATGAAAATTGGATTATCTTATCTTAGAATCTTGTGATTGTTTGCCTATTGGAAAAAACAAGGGCCTGTTATATAATTGACACCATTAATAAAGACTACAGTTTCTTCCTTTTTTTGGTTTCCCTCTCATTTGAAGAGCCACCCCATTACATATCATTAGTTATGAGGCAAAATACATTATTTCAAACCATTTAGTTATAAAAGTTTTTTCTTTTTTTTATTTATTTTTAGGGTAGAACCCAAGAAAGCCCACAGAAGCAGGAAAAGAAAGCCCACACCGTAAGAAGGAGAGCCCATCCACACCTACACAAGTTGTAAGGTAGGTAGTTCATCTACTTTCACTTGATTTTACTGGATAAGTCAAAAGTTTTAATGAGATGGATTTTCTATTAAAAACAGCCACTAAAAATTAAAAAGAAAAGGTCATAAGTTTTAATGAGATGGATTTATTATTAACAAACTAATCTAACAGTTCCTCATTTTTACCATGCTACACTAATATGCCATTTGTCCTCTTTTCAACCATTATTAGAGGACCTTATGCTAGTGGAGCCCTTATGCAGTTAGCTAATTGAATAGCGTATGTGTACGTGTATCTTCCACTAAAAGTAGTAGTTTGATGGTTAAATACCCCAGACAAATACTTTCTTATCCACTTTTCAAATGTTTTGTCATTGCTGTAATATATACATTCTTTTCTTTACGCATGCAGGTTTGTCAGAATTGTAATTACTTCAGCTGTCTTTTCTCACGCATTTGCACCTCGTGGGTTAATCCTTTCACACATCACTTGCAACCTTGTTACCGAGTAGCCAGTAGGTATGGAAGCAGAATCGGCTATAAATAGTGGTTTGCAGCATTCCAAAGAAGACACACCACTAACCCATCACCAGTTCACCACTCCCCACTTGCCACTCATCACTCACCAGTCACCACCAACCTACCTCTCTCTCTCTCTCTCTCCCTCTCTCCCTCTCTCTCTCACATATTGTTGAGTGTAGTGTGGTATTTGGATGGATCTGTAGAAAAATGGCACTGATATCAAAGGTCTGGCACATTGGTGAGACGTTGTTCCCACATAAGATCCAGATGCCAAAGATGCTATGCACCCCAGATGACAAGAAGGTGATGCAGCAGATCCAGGCCGTCCATTCGCCTGATGCAAACCTGAACGTGGACGAAAATGCCCTTCTCGCCATGGCCGAGGACATTTTGCATCATGCGACCCCTACAACTCACCTGGTAGTTTCAAAAACCTCCATTTCCTTTTACTTCTGTTTCAAAAACAATGAAAAGGAGTCTCTAGTGATCATCACAGTGGAGATTAGTATAATATATTTTTATATGGAATTCACTGACCATTTCCTTGTTTTTGTCACTTGTTAAAAAGGACCTTTTCTTCTCCTCTAAACTAGTTGAGACACAGCTATTATTGCAATGCTCTTGCAGTCTCTACTTTTAACGGGAATCAATTGCTTTTTGAGTTGTAAACTGCTTTTACAGAGAGTTGTAATATATTTGTGGCTTAAGTTTAAAGTGCTTTTTTACCAGGGGTGCGACTTAGGTTGGGCCTCCTTTTTTATGCTTAATGGCAAAATGAATATTAATAAAAGGGGGGAGAATACATAGGCATAGAGCCAAAAAAAAAAACCCAAAGATTAACACTACACAAAAACTCATAAACTAGCCAAAAGGAAAGAAGATAAACATGAAACAATTACTGAAAGAGTAAGAGAACACTGAAGACGCTAAAGGCAAGGCTTTCCAAATTAGAAGAGCTAAGTGGCATTTATTAGGAAAGGTTGCAGAAAATGCACCATGATAGCTGAAGGCACTGCATGATAGAATTCCATTAGACGGTGCGGAAAGAGACATTCCAACCTGATAGGGGAGATGAGATTGCTGCTGAAGGTGGCTTCTTTCCTGGCAAACCAAATTGTAGAGAGGATTTGGAAGAAAATTGAAACCATGTACTTTTTTCCGATCTCATCTAATCCAAGGGATAGAGCTGTCCAAAGACCTGCAGCAGAAGGAACCGAACGCCGAAACTTACCGTAGATTGATAAAGTCCAATTCTAAAGAGGAATTGAGTGGATGCAAGCAAAGAATATGTGATAGTCTAACTCTATTTGGGATTTGCAGAGAGGGCATCTAGAGGCCAAATTTATTCCAACTGATTGGCCCAAGATTGCGTTGGAGTCTTGCGATGAAGGAGATGCCAAATGAAGCAAGCAGTTCTAGGGTGCACAAGCTTGCTCCAAACCATCTTCGCCCAGGGGACTGAATTTGATCATGAACGAACCTGTTGCCAGGCCTCTTTTGAAGAAAAAGACCCACTTGAATTACCTATCCAGTGCAATTCGTACACCTGTGGTAAGAGGTCTAGTTCTAACCTAGTTGCGCATGGCTGTCCTATGTCACCGGAGATCTACTTCACTCATCCGAGGGTTCCCTCACCTTTACTTCTCTCTCGCTAGAGGGCTGGGTCCCAACCTCTTTAACTTGGGCTAAAAAAAACTTAGGAATGAACCCATATGACCAGACCGGACAAAAAAAGTGACAATTGTTTGGCCTTTGTTTGGAACTGGGTCATGTTTCGGTTAGGAATTTGGGTATCCTTGTTAGAGAAAATACTCCCCTGCACACTAGGGACCAGCGCACAATGCATCAAGACCGTGCCTCACATGTATTCAGAGGTGGGACCTGCCTATTGGAATGGTCCCTCTCCATGTTAGATTCAATTATCCAACTTATATATGATGTTATAATAAAATAGTATATGCATTACAATGAATGCAAAGCATATAATATATCTACTCCAGTTGCAACTCACCTGGTTAGGGACTAGTGCTATGTGGATAAGTTCTTATCCTCCATGTAGAAAAAAATAAAAATAAAAATAAAAACCCCTTTAAATTCTATACCACTCAAAAAGAAAATTGAACTAAAAAAATTGGGTACCCTACTGACCTAACCATGGCTACTGTGTCCGCTCAGCAGAATTCCACTGAGAAAGGAAATTTAGAAATTGGTGGGGCTGGTTAGATATTTTCGAGTTTCATTTATGTCAGTTATGGATTTGGGTTTACCTAGATGCAAATAAAGTGAGAACTTTTCATTCTTGACTGTTTTATAAGCTTGGAGCATATAGTTGACTACATCCCATTGACAGATTTTCCATACTTGGCTAACTCCTCTTTCCCTCTTGCATGCATGAAGCATGTCAAGAAGGCCCCATCTACCTTTCATGGGGCTTATAGGAGAAATTTAATACTTTTAGAGAGCTAGTGATTGGAAAATACGTGTCGCCAAAAGTATTCCGGCCAGGTTCCACCTGAGGGGGAGTATTGAAGAGTGGACTCCACCTAAGGAGAAATATTGAAAAGTATGTATTTCCACTGCCTCTACCACCAGCCTCGAGGTTTTGGTATCAATGGTTAGGTAAAGAAATTTAAGATGGAGAACTTGCTCTCATATACATAGGAATTTGATTTGATGCAGGATATAAAAATAGATTTTCAAATCCTAGCGGACAAGCCTCATCAACATGGGATATCCCAAGCACTCGCATTCACCATCCATAAGCTTGGATGCGAGGTAATTTTGTATGCACTTGTTTCCATCTTTCTGAATTCTGATTGCTAAATATCTGAGCTACATTGACGCCCCATGCATGTTTCCAGTTGTCATGCAATTGCTCTGGAGAGGGAGATATGAAGTCTACAATACAAGCACTGTTCAACACACTAGTTAAATATTCATGAGAAGATAAGGTGGTCATAGCACTTGCAGCTTTTGCGGTAAACTATGAGGAGTTTTGCCTTCTATCGCAGCTGCATTCCACCAATCCACTAGCCAAAAATGTGGTTCAACTTAAGCCATTGCCCGATATCAGCGGGCGAGACCCCCTTATCAGTGTTCTCCTTAAGGTGGTAATAGATGTGGCCAAGTGTATCATTGACCTGATGGATCTTCCCTCCCAGTACATTTCGCCCGACAAACATCCTCTCTCTGAGGCCTTGACTCACATCCCAGATGCTGTTTACTGGGCTATCAAAGGCATTGTTGCTTGTTCTTCCCAGAGCATTGGCCTTATGAACATGAGCCATGAGTAAGTTTCTCTTTTTATTATTAGTGATGGTTAAGGATGTAAATAGGTTGAGTTTGGGCTGGGTTGATGGTGGAGTCAAACTTTGACCTAAATAAGTTTGTTAAACCCCAAACCTGAATGCAATAGCTTATGGTGGTGGGGTACAGAACTTTGGAACTAGGCCCATGTCCAGTTCTTAATTGGACCTGATAGAGGGCCCATATGCATGCATTATATTTACTTGTTGGGTTCTCTTGGTAGTGGGTGAATGAGCCTATTATTATTCTTACACATCATTTTGGTCTGAAACACTGAGTCCCAGCAAATATCTTTTCCTATATGGACTTGACCAGGGCCGGTATCCAAGGGCTTCATGACTTTGGATCAGAACTACGACCCAATTGTCAATCGGGCCCAAAATTAAGGGCCTATACCATATATTTGCGTGGTATCATTTGGCCAATTGTGTAAATGGGGACTTGCTTGACATAAACATCGACTATATTATGTGATTACATTGTAATGTATCTTGCCTAAGTGAATTTCAGGTCTGTGACCTCCAACGCAGAGGCTCGGAAAAAACTGACTGATCTAGCTCAAATACTCAAGAGCATCCATGCACATCTTGCAAATCATTTGGCTCTATGCCATGAACACATAGGTGAGCGCAACAGGTTATTCTTAGACTAATCTGTAATGATACCAATAAATGTAATAGTTCCTTCTTTTTTTTTTGCTTAACAATCAATGTAATAGTTATTTAGTTGTGATATATGTAATTTGTAAAAATACAAATCAATGTAATGATTTTTTTTTTAACTATCAATGTAATTGTGATTTATTGTAAGATATTCTGTTTTGTTGTAATCTTCCGAGTAATATGACCGTTTACCTTGTGGATCCTAACATAAGTGTGCCATTGCTTAGGGAAATGGCTGGGTCATGCAATGCATGATGTGGTTGAATGATTGTTGATTGGCTGATGCATTTTTGCCTATTCACACAGATGACCAAACAAACAATCGAATTTACTATAACCTTACACACCTCATGGAAAGTGGCCACATTGACAACATGGAGATTCTAATGGAGCTGATTCACACAAAGGATACTCTGCCTCTCTTTAATGGTGTCAGCAAGAACAGGGTATGCTTTTAGCTTAATCACATAAATGTTTTTTTCATTTATTTACAAGTCATTTTGATGAGGAGAAAAGACGAGAAATTGAGTGAAACTTCATAGTTTCCAAAACCTAAACTCTAAATCCTATACCGTGTATAATTCAAATGCAGATCTGTATATATGTTATTACCAACTCCTTGAGTAATAGGACTCTTATTTTTGGGAGTTTACCTGGTAATCTAGAATAAGAGTTCTTACCTCAATCAGACTTGGTTAATTTGACATGAATTTTTATTTCTTACCAAAATGATGCATTAAAAGGCCTTACTTGGAACACAATGAAACTTCAATCAGTTTTGAGTCATTGTGTCCATCTAGACCAAACAGTTGCTGTAAAGCGGTCATGCCACATTGGAGTCTTTGATCGGTTCAAAGTATGGCCTTAACATATTAACAATTTACATATAACTACTGATAGAATACATTCACAAATGTACCAAGCGTTACCCTGCAAATTTTGTGATCCCATGCATGTGATTCCAATTCATTTTGCTTGAATTCACTAATAGTAGATCTTTTATTTATTTATTTTATTTTTTTATGACACAGGTTAGCTTGAATATATTGAGGGGCCAGACAGTGGTATTGTTCATATCATACCTTGTTATCTCGGATGAAGAAATTAAAGAAATTGCGCAACAGGTTGGGAAGCAAGACAGGCAGTTTGAAATACTCTGGCTCCCAATCATAGACAAGCCAATTGAATCAAATGAGTTGAAGTATGAGATACTTCGAAAGGCAAGCTTGATGCCCTGGTACTCGCTACATTATTCATTAACACTCCAGCCTGGTGTCATGAGGTACATCAAAGAGATGTGGCATTTTGAGAAGAAGCCATTGATGGTAGTGTTGAATGGCCATGGAAAGGTTGTGTGCTCCAATGCATACCACAAGATCATGGTATGGGGAAATGCAGCCTACCCTTTCGATAGTCATAGAGTGGAGACCCTTTGGAAGGTAGCAAGATGGAGCCTTGAATTTTTGGTTGATGGAATTGTCAGTGAGAAAGAACAATGGGTATGTCTTAATATTATGCTAGTCCAAAAATTTTGGCCTTTTTTTTTTTTTTTTTCTGAGATGTAAAGGTAGAAGTTTTATAACTCACTTGTGCTAACACGCTTCCTTGTTATTTCCGACAGGTAAAAGAAGAAATGTTTATCTGCTTCTATGGAGGAAATGAATTGGACTGGATTAGGATATTTACATCTGCAATGAAAATGGTAGTGAAAGGAGAAGGGATCATCCTAGAACTAATTTACATTGGAAAGAAGCACACTGAGACAATCATCAAAGAGAACTTGAGCAAGTGTTGGGATGACCCGCTGAAGATAAGGCGCTTCCGGGCCCGTTTGGAGAGCATATGGCACAACAAGATGCAACATGGTAAGTCGATTTCGAATGACACAGTATTGAGAGATGTGATGATGTTGCTTAGTGCTGATGGCAGTGGACAGGGATGGGCAATGATAGGCCATGGGTTGAAAGATTTGATCTCAGTGAATGGAAAGATGATCACGGACTGCTTGTTGCAGCTTAAAAAACTGAAGATAAGCATCACAAGTCAAAATCTCTTCAGCACAATGAAGAATTTGATCGAAGAAGTGAGAAGGATTACACCCATTGATGTTGTACACAAGCACTGCAGTCACATCATCCTTCCCAATACCAATGGCATAATTCAGGAGAATGTGGTTTGTGTCGATTGCAATCGCCCCATGGAGAAGTATGTCATGTACAAATGTTGCATTGAGTGAGCAACATTTCAGGTCTCTAATAGTAATTAGTTTGTGTGTCATCTCATCCTTCATGTGGTTTCCAAGTTAATGTGCACCTTTGCCTACCCCACTTATGGAGTAATGCAAGCGAATTGTTGTCCTATTTTGAGTAAACCATGAAACTCAAGAAAGTACTTCATGTTAATCATGCAACTAAATCATGATCTTTTGGAGAGCTTTCTAGTTCATGACTTATCTTACCTAGATCCAATGGTGGACAACCAAAGTCTTTGATGAAGATTGTGGGGCCAACATGGCTGGCTATTCAATCAATCATCATAAAACAGGAATTGATTGTTGGTGGACCACCATTTGGGCAATATCGTGTTAGGATTTGGAATCTGATTGAAAGACATCATCATTGTTTGGATTAGTTTTTAAAGGTAAAGTCTACACACATGGATTATTTAGAAGGACTCTTGTCACTGTTTCCATCTCTTTAACCGCTGTCCATCATTTCCTAGTCAGGAAGATTGATCCATCATCAAGTGCCATTCTACCTGTATTATGCTGTTTGCTCGTACCATACCTGGCCGACTGTACCCCATATTTGAGTTTCCGTGTCTTTGTAAAATTTTCACCATGTTATTGGAATTCATGCTCTAAATCTTATTTAAAACCTTTTTGATGCAGAAGTTGATGATGAAGAATTATTTGAATATGTAACTAACAACTTGATTGGCTTAATCAAGAAAAGGGTCCAAATTGGATGGTCGCGATGGATCCAAATACGTTGCAAAAATCTCAAAATAGCATCCAACGATCCTTTTGGATTATCTAATTGAGCCCAATTAGGTCCGAACTAGGCCCATGTGGGATGCTCATATCTGGTCCAATTAGACACTTTTTTATTGCTCCAATAACTCTACAAGGTGGGGACCACAAGCCACAAAATATGAGGCGACAATTATATCCTTTTGCAAGCTGCAAAATTGAAAGAAAACAAGGAACTTTTTAAAATCAATTTACTTGAGCGTAACGGAAGTAATCAGGGACTATCCAAAGAAGAAGGCAAGTGGGTCCATTCTACGAATTGAAAGGGACCTTCCATGCCTTTAGGGGGGCGTTTGTGCAGGACCCATGTGCATTTCGTCTTCTGTGACACTTGTTTTTAGATGGGAGGTGAAAAATCCTCATCCTCCCTTGTGAAGGAAAATGCAGGAGCGACAAGGTGCCGAATTTTCTGAATCCATGGAATCATCGTGAACCAAATATAGGTGCCGGATTTCCCGGCGCCAGCTCTTTCATTTTCTACGGCAAATCATCGTGCACAAACGCACCCTACATTTGGAACTGCAGCGGCGCTGCGTCTTATTACGGTGCAGCGCCCTTCTTCAATGCATGGTGAGGCCCACCTTTGGAAAATCCAAGCCGGTTATCAACCTTAACATCCTATGTAGTGATCATCTTGTAAATTATTATTCAGATATGTAAGATGCCCACCATTGGGTTTGACTTGATCTAAAACAAGTGACGAAACCTGCTTTACTTTTCTTTTGTTGAAATAAAAAAGGAGAACGTCCCTGTATGTGATCAATCTAACGGGTGTGTAGGATCTTACACTCCATTGAGGTACCACTTATTCCAAAATCAATTTGTGATAGGAAACGACACAATAATAGTTTTATGATGAGGGCGAGGGCTCGACCATAATTATGAACGCTCAGGAGCGAGAGTGGACGTTGGCCTCAACAGGGTGACCCACTATAATTTATTTTTTAAAAAACTTAGATGCAACAAATTATAATGGGCGTTAAAGCTGATGAAAGGCTTGAATTTGAAACGATGGACTTCACCGTGCATCTAAGAAGGGTGTTGCATACTGTAGTATGATGCAGCCCCGGCCCCTGAATTATACTTCTGCCCATTGGAGTTTGGAGAATCTCTTGTACCTTTTCAAGTTCAAAGTAAATTCCTTAACTAATTAAAAAAAAAAAGTTCAAAGTAAATCTCATAGGTATCTTTCCAAAGCAACCAGTTCCTTAAAAGGAGAGAAAGTAATAAACACAATTGCATGCAATCTTCTACAAACTTTGTTATCTGTTGTGAATATTGTAGATGGCTTATGTAAGGGGACGGATTGGAGATTTATTGGTGCCGGATTAACCACTTGAGTAATACTACTTCTCCTTATGTTGATTAAGTTGGTTTCGATTGGAGGTTAGAGATTTGAGTAATACTTCTTCGCATTGAATTAGGTCAGGTTGCCTCTAGTATATTTTTTGAATCGACTGGTTTGTATCAATATTAAAATAAGATTAGGATTAGAAAATCAATTAAATTGGGTGGGTCAAAATTAAAGTAGGATTAGTATTAGAAAATTGAGTTAATTAGGTGGGCCAATATTAAAGTAGTGTTATAGTTTAAAGACTATATATAAGACATTCGTTTGCATCCATCCATCACCATATCGTGATGGACAATTTGATAGGGCCCACCTAGAGCCCCACTGATCATGGGACTTGGAGATATCTAAACAGACATTTTGGATAAGCCCATATATCAAGTTTGGGGTCAATCTCATGCCTCTAGCCCCTTCATCTATAGACCACAAATTTAACGACTTTATATTAAATAAAAAATTTGACTCATAATCCAAAGGTTCAATCCATTTGGATCAGTGAGAACTCAACAGATCTAGTGTAATTTAAGGGTCCCATGCGTGGATGGTTAGATGAATCATAAAATCGGCCCTACTATGTCGTTCCTCATCGTAATACAGTAAGAGATAGATACGCATGAATATTATAAAAGAAATCATGTACTATTATATAAATCATTAGTTATAGGATCTATTTTTATAGTGAGACTATACTCTTGTTAGAGTATAATTTAACAAGATTGCAGGAGGTACGTGTAGACTTATTATTCTTTTCACACTGCATGGATCTTTCTTGTCAATCGTGATGTCATTCCAGTACTGATGTTATAGTTTGATGTGTCGATGTAAAAGGTACTCCAGGACATGACTTATTCTTTTTGATAAGGCTTTACGACATCTTGGTTTCCTTCTTTTTGAAGTTTTTCCACATCCATTTGTACTCATCCACTATCTTTTTTTTTTTTTACTATGGATCCTCTGGATTAGCTATAAAAGATGCCTGGAACTCCATCTTGAACCCCACATTCAAGGGATGATTTTGAACGTTCAAGTTAAATCCCATGTGCTCCAATGATATATCCTTAACTTTTATTTCAAAAGAATTGGATCCCACCTTCCTATTGAATACCATGACCGAAATCTAATCGGGCACTGAGATGAAACCATTGCTGATCTAGTGTTAACCCTCACTACATGATGGTGCTCAATTGTACACTATGACCAATTCATTTTCTCCTGAAATATGAGGTTATATTAGTGGAGGAGATGAGATTCATTTTGAATAATAATCCAAATTGTCTCCATCTTTGCCTACAATGAAGTTTTAGGCATGTGTTATATTATTCCCGTGAAATAGTAGCGACAGAGGATCATAACTCATATTTGTTTGTGCAGTCACAATGAATGATCTACATAGTATGATTAGGGCAATAAAATAGGTTTAAAAGTTGTAATTATGTGATAATGGTAAGTTATTCCTAAAATTTCTTTTGAGATTTAGATTTTGGATATGTCACTTAGCAGAGTCCTATATGAGGTCACCATAGATATACCTTAGCAGTGCAAAACTTATATTCTTGGTTCATAGGATATGTGTACTACTATGTTGAGATAAGATTTAATTCAAATGATTTATCAAAGCTTCTAATTATCAAAGCTTGATAGGATCAATGATTTATCTTTCAAATACAAGACTTGACATTGTTCATGCACAAAGCTTGGTCTCTAGAATAAACCTAACAAAAAAACACTTGAAGCAGCAACAAGAATTTTGAGTTACATTAAAGTTATAAGAAGACATGGCATCGAAAAAATGTTAGGAGAAGAAAATAAGCTTGTTGGAAACACAAACGATGATTGGGGCGGAAACAGTAGACAAAAAATCACTTCTAGATACATTTTTTGTATTGGATCCATGGCCATCTCATGGTTATCAAGAAAGCAAAAGATAACAGCGTTATCATTGGCTGGAGCAGAATCTATTTTAGCCGCTAGTACAACCCGTGAAGGAATTTATTGGATGAGGAGAATTTTGAATGTTTTACAACATGCCAAGGATTGTCTACTACTATCTTCTGTGACAATATCACAACAATTGTCATGAAAATTTTTTTGATTTTTAATAGCAATCGAAGTACGCTGAAATTAGTTTATCAATGAATTAATTGAAGATTAAGGTTAAGTGTAATTAAATTATGCAACTCAGATTATCAATTGGCAGACATTCTTGCCAAGGCCGTTACTTCTGAGAAGCTTAACAAGTTCTGAATTCATAGAAGTAGAAGCTACTCAAATTAGTGTGTGTGTGGGAGTGGGGGGTGTTAAAAATAATTGAAAATAAGAAAAACCATATAAGCATCTAAGAGTTCAGTAGTCCTCAAGCAAAAAAAGGTACTTGTGTATAAAAGTGGTTGCCTTGGGACCAAGTAAGGTTTTTAAGAAATCAAGTGGTGTGCAGTGAAAAGCCCATAAAAGCAAGTATTAAATAGTAGTAAAGTGCCCATTTAAAAGATTCTCTATGCATAACAGTTTCCTTGTTCCTCTTCGTCCACCAACGCACGCTATCTTCCCATTACTAGTATCTTATCATATACCAGCCTCTCTGAGAAGGTGAGAAGAATCATCTATAAATAGGGCCTTGCATGCATTTCTCAATCACTGCCACACAACACAAATCTCTCTCTCTCTCTCTCTCTCTCTCTCTCTCTCATTGTTGAATAGTGTAGACAATGACTTTGATCTCAAGTCAAGAGAGAGTGGTGCAACAAATCATCTCCACCCACTCGCCCGACGCCAACTTCAATGTGGATGAAAAGGCCCTTCTCAGCATGGCCAATGACATCCTGTGCCAGGCAATCCCTAAACTTTCTCAGGTACTTTTCAAACTCCCTTCTATCATTATTTATTCTCCTTTGTTCTTAATTTTAAGAACATTGTTTACCGACTTTGCAACGGTCACCCCACGGCAATTATCTCATCATTTTTGTTCATTTCTCATTTCAACTCTTATCAGGTAAAAAATTCTACCACGGATAAGGATTCAGTTCTGCTTCCTGAAACCGGATCCTTAATTGTTTAACTAGCGAGAGAATTGAAAATAAAAAATGGAGCCCACCACCACCACCACCGTCATCAAAGCCTTCTTCCAACTACGTTGGTATTAATCACATAAATTATGTTTCCCCATTCCCATATATATGACCCAAATACTTGGATATATAAATTGCACTTCTCTACTTCTATCCTTATTATTTTCATCCATGTGCGGTTTTGGTCTAGCTCGTCACCTTGTCGGGCAATCAACCAACATAGAAAATCTTTCCTCAACTACATTGTTGCTGGCATAGCCCACATATGCTAATAAAAAATAATAAAATTGTAGAATCTAAAATCAATACAAATATTTTTTTAAACAATAGCAAAACCAGTTTTACCAAAAAAAAAAAAAAAATCCAAACTAAAGCCAGAATCAAATTTAAGAACGAAAAGTAAATGAACATTCCATATCATTTGCTTGTGAGTTTGGATTTGATTTATAATGCCTATTATTCCCTTTGATTATATAGTGATATGTATCATATTGTCTTGCCCATTTGAACTGAATCAAATTTCCATTGCGACCCTTGTGTGATCAATCACATGGAATAACATTAATCATTGTGGAAGTAGCACTTCATGTGAAGCATTTGGGAATTTTTTTTTATGTAGGATCTAAAGACAGATTTAAAGGTCTCGGAGGACAAGAGCCACCAGCACGTGATAACCGAAGAACTTGCATTCACCATCCTTAAAATTGGATGTGAGGTAGCTAGTTTCAGATTTACTTGTTATCTTTCTAATTACTAGGTATTTGAGCTACATTGACACCTGTTGCATGTTTTCAGTTATCATGCAATTGCTCTGGTGGGGGAGGTATGAAGTCCATAACTCTCGCAGTGTTCGACAAACTAGTGAAATATTCCTGGAAAAATAAGCTGGTCATAGCCCTCTTAGCTTTTGCCGTAAACTACGGAGAGCTTTACCTTCTATGGAAGCAAGATGCCACCAATCCACTCACCAAATATGTGGACCAACTTAAGCTTTTGCTTGAAATCAGAGAGCAAGAAACTTTGATCAGCACGCAAGAAACACTCATAAGTGGTCTCCTGGAGGTCATAATGCGTGTGACCAAGACCATCATCGAGCTGAATGATCTTACCTTGCACTTTCCACCTGACAAACCTCCTTTCTCCGAGAATCAAATCCCATTCGCTGTTTACTTTGCTGTCAAAGGCATGGTTGCTTGTTCCTCACAAAGCATCAGCCTTGTGAACCTTCAGTAAGTTCATGACAAGCCAAGCTTAACTTTTCTAACGTGTGATAGTTATGGATGCAAATAGTTTGAATTTGGGTCGTGTTCAAATTTGAAGATGTAACTTGCTGATGACCGGACACCACCTGATGGTTCACTCAAGTGCGGACCTTGATCGAGTTCCAGCAGTTAATTAGACCCAAATATGGCTCAAGCAAGATATTTGTTCCACTGATACCAAGTGAGGGAATGACTAATAGCCTATATCAAACTTTTGTTTGAGCATTAACGCGGGCTAAGGTCCATTCTCATATTATTGTATGAATTTCAATTCCAATTAATTAATCTAACCAATTAACTTAAGTCCAAATAAAAAACAATCACCACAAAAGAGAGGAGGTACGAGATTTTTACGTGGAAAACCTTACGCGGGAAAAAAACCACTGGTGGTAGAGACTATCGAAAAGCAAAGCACTATAAATTCAAGATTATAAGTGAACTCATTAGACCTTTGACCCAATTGGAACTCAACCTAAAGGACTGTGATGAATTTGCTGACGACCCGCCATTCACCTTCCATGTGCTTGCTTAAAACCCACATTAAATGCCCCTTCAAAGTTCACGAGAAAAGAGAAAAAGAGAAAATATCTTCAGCGCAGTCTCCATTGCAAGAAATGCCCACAAAATCTCTCTAAAATGATGCTTGATGATAGAGAGAATTAGATAGCTCAAGTTATATGTTTGTGGATGCAAGGGGTATAATTTATAGCCCAAGGTTCGTCCATGAGGGCTCTTGAAATTGGATTAGGACTTGATGAAAGAGTTTGAAACGAATCAGCATACAAAGAGTCTGGACTGGCCAGAAAAGCCTGCTCACTATAGCAAGCTTGCATTTTGCCGTTGTGCCCAGTTTAGGCTCGCTATTGAGAGCCTTAGGTTTGTTATATATAGTGAACTTGCTTTTAGGAAAATAGCTTGGAGGCAAGAGATATATCCGGGTTGGACTCTTTAAACTTCCTCCAATACGTCTTGAAGTCTTCTTCCATTGTCTAAATGTTTCTTCACGGTCCTTTTCTAAAATAATAAAAATTACAACTCAATTAGGACTTACGTTTTTGTTCAACCTAGGAGAATTGCCCAACTAGAATTCTAACAATATTTTAGTTGGCAAATGAGGCTATTGTTAGTTCTGGCTCATCTTTTTGTGCTAAACGACTTGGCTAAAGCCAATTACAAAATTTAATTTTCCCCATTTAGGCATCTTGATTAGAACTTGGCTTGGCAGAGCCTAATAATCCTAGGGCTTCATGTATATGGGTGCAGGCTAATAATTTCAATTGGGCCCAAATTCTGGAGTATACCTAAAATTCATATATGGTGTCCTTTGGGTAGTCAATAAATGGGTAGTTTTTGACATAAATAATTGACCATTTTGCTTGAACATCTGCTAATGATGTTTCTCAACTAAGTTGATTACAGGTTCATGGTCTCGAACACAGAGGCGCGGAAGAAATGGAGTGAACTAACTGAAGCACTTGAGACCATCCATGTGAGCCTTAGACAAACGCTGACTAAACGCATTAAAGAGATTGGTGAGTATAACACATGCCATAACCGTAGACTACTTTGTACAACTACCAGTAAATCAACAGTTATATCACACAAACCTATTCTGTTTACTCATAATCTTCTACATCAAGAATATACATCTTGTGGATCCTACCACCCAAAGGTCATTGTAATGGGAGAATGTTTGAATCATGCCATGCACAATAGGTTTGCATGATTGATGATAGGCTGATGAATTTTGACCTATTCGAGCAGAGGACAAGGAAAACGAGGAGTGTTACAATAGGATTCAAAATCTCTTAGAAAGTTCCAGAACCCTCAAAACTAACAACGAGAAGATTTTCACCGAGTTGATTCAGACACAGGATGATGAGCCTCTCTTCAATGGTGACACCAACAAAAAGGTATGCGTTTAACTTCTCACAAAATATTTTCATTTCATTACTTGGTAAGCTAAAATAATAGTCCTTACCTCATTGGAACTTGGTTATTCTGACACAAATATATACAAATATGGAGTTGAATCATAAGTCAGTCCTCACCTCACGTGTCCAAGAAGTACATTACTAAGCAAGTATGTCCATTATATATTGAAAGTTCCTAGTATTTGTTAATATCAAACACGTTACTTTGCTAATTTTCATACCCGTACTCTTTCAATTTCCAATACATTTGACTTGAATTTGCTAATAGTAAGTCATTTTTTTTTTTTTTAAATAAATGAAACAGGAGAGCTTGAAGGTACTTAAGAACAGGGCAGTGATCCTGTTCATTTCGAACCTTGACATCTTGGACGAAGAGATCAATGAAATTGCACAACGTGTTTCGACACCAGTAAGGCAATATGAAATAGTTTGGTTCCCAATTGTCGACAAGCCAATGACAAAGAAAGATGTCATAGAGAAAAAGGCAGGCTTGATGAAATGGTACTCACTACATTATTCTGTAACACTTCGGCCTTGTGTCATTCAATACATCAAAAGGGATTGGCACTTTGAGAAGAAGCCAGTGATGGTAGTGTTCAATGCCCATGGAAAGGTCGTCAACTCAAATGCATACCACATGATCATGATATGGGGAAACGTGGCCAACCCTTTCCTTGCTCGCGGAGAGGAAACTCTTTGGAGAAATTCAAAATGGAACCTTGAATTTTTGATTGATGGAGTTTCCAGTGATGAACAATGGGTAAGGCATTATATTCTTACATCAATTTGCAAAACCCACAAAGTTCTATACAAATTATCTTCACAGGTCCAAAATTCTTGCCTTTTTTTTGGGATGTAGAGGAGGAATTTTTATATTTCCCTTGCGCTAACAAGCTTCCTTGTCATTTCTAACAGTTAAAAGATGGGAAATTAACTTGCCTCTTTGAACATGACGAGTTGGATTGGATTGTGAAGTTCATATCAGCAATGAAAGACGTGGTGGTAGGAGAAGGGATCAAGCTGATATATGTTGGAAAGAAGCATAGGGAGACAATCAAGAATATGAAGTGCGAGTGGTGGGACGATCATAAGATAAGGCGATTCTGGGCCCGCTTGGATAACATATCGGATTCCAAGAAGAAATCTTGTGCGTGGGTTGACACGGACAAAACATTTAAAGATGTGACGATGTTGCTCGGCTGTAGTGACAGTACAGAGGGATGGACAGTTATAGGCCAACGATCAAACAACATTGTTGCTTACAATGGAAAGGCGACCATGGAGGGCTTAGATAAGATGAAACGGTGGATTTCCTCAAATCCAAAGACAGCACGAGTAGAACAAGAACGCAGTATGGGTTTTGTTGGTCTTTGGTCTCTCCTTATGTATTGAGCTCACATTTAGCGGAATGCTTTCTTATTTTCTTCTTTTCTTTTGGTTGTATCCCCTATATTGGGTTATTCCTTGTGGAGTCCTAACATGTTTTTGTTGTTTTGGGGGCTGATTTACTCAGCCCATATTTCCTTTTGCTTTTAATATAATTTACCTTACAGCCAAAAAATAAAAGAAAAAAAAAAGAAAAAGAAAAGATAAAACAAGGTGGAGTTAAACTCACTTTTGATGTGCAAGGGAGGACACACTGCAATTATAACATTCACATTGCTGGCACTAGTTACGTAATTCAGGAGAAAATAGTTTGTGTTGATTGCCGTTGCCCCATGGAGAAAAGAGTCATGTATAGGTGCAGCAAGAAAGAGTAACATGTTCAGCCTCTCAGAACCAGTTGGGGTGTCATCTTATTTTCGGTTTGTCTTGCTGTGTTTGTTTGAGTGTTGTTCTTCCTTTTCTAAGTTTGCTAGTGTAATATAGATCATTCTCTTTGTTTGCTACTATTTACCTTGCTTCTGGTGAATGCGGATGCAACGCTGGAGTGGGTTTGGGTTTATTATGGTTGGGTTTTACACGGGTGTGGTTCAAGTTTGGGTTTGGAATTATCTACATAAAGTCGGATTGAGTCGTCGAGCCTATGACCGCTCCAACCTGCCCGAGTTACATTTTGAAGGAATTCCAGTTGAACGAGGCATGTTCTCGTTTTTGTTAATTTGAAAAATATTTTGAACCTGTTTGTTTGAATTGAAATACATAGAAATTGAATACACATATGATGGTTTAAAAATGATGATTAAATGTAAATTTTAAAAAACAAGCATCAAATAACATCTTCTTTTGATTCTATTTACTTAGAAGAAACTTTTATTAAATGTTCAATTTTTAAAGATTCACTTTTAATCTTCATTTTCGACTACACTATTTATCAAATTCCCATGTATTCTAATCCAAACAAAGAGAACCTCCAGTAATCTACAACCATCCAAGAGTTCCCTGTAACAAGTGGTGGACAGAGCCCAGCTGTGCATTTTCATGGCCTTGACCATCGAATTGGGAGGACAATTGGGTTTGCAGATGGGTCAACATACAAAGAATGGGCAGGGTCATTTGACATTAATCTCCTGCGTTCATTTTCAGTAGGCATCATTTTGTGTAGTTCCACGGGAAGATTCTGTTTGGGCTCTTTTGCTCAAAAAAAAAAAAAAAAAAAAAAAAAAAAAGGCCAATGATGTGAATCATTTACTGGGGTCTTGACTTTTGGTACATGTGGGCCCATTCTATGGATGTAAATGGATCTAGTTTAGGCTGATTATGGTGAATCTGGATTTGGGCCTAAACTTCATTCAACTGGAGAAAACAACGGTTCAGTTTGTCATTAGTAGAACACATGCTTATACTCAGATAGAATGTGCTCAAAATATGATTCAAGATCTCTAGACTAGTAAAATCTCAAACCTTAATTTATGTCACACATGGTTGGTTTTCATTTTGGACTTGGATTTTCTAGTTGAAAGTTTCAACACAAACATCTGAATCTAAAATTAGAACTTTCAAAACCAAGCACATGGATCCGGATTGAAATCTAAATTGTCCACTTAGAAAAAAAAAAAAAAAAAAAGGGGTTCCATGGCCATTTTGTTTGTTTTCCCCACTTTTCTTTTCAAAGATAGAAGACTTTGGATATTCATATGCATTCCTGCCCAATTGATCTTTAAATGGAGTTTAGCTTTAAATAAACACGGTCTTAAAATAAACTCTGATAGAAGAACCTTAACCATTCATCGTATTGGTCTTTCTTAATTCTTGATGAGAAATAATCTCATGATGAAGAACCCATGGGCATATCTATGATGTTATGTTCTTTTCATCCATTCGTTTGTGTCCCATTGTGGGCTATTCCCTAATTAGTAGATCACCCGGCCATCAGAATCCATATTAGAACCTGGATTTTCTCCAGGCATTTAGAAAGAAGAAGAGAGAAAAATGCCTGTGCTTCGTTTCGTATGAATGCACCCCTTCTCAATACTCTTCTTGGGTAATGCCCGACAAGAAGGTTTCTGCTTCAATCCACAGGCAAGAACCCCAAGTACAAAATCCCTCTAAGGATGTTGACTATGGGGACTGGGCTTGATGTTTAAGAAGAATGGAAAAGGAAAACATAGTTGCACCTGTCGATCCCATTCAAAATCCACAAATTCCCGTCTAAATCTAGGGCACAAACGAGAGAAAACAAGGGGAGATATAAATGCATGTGCTTCCCAAGTGTGAATAGAATTTGAAAGAAGGTGCCAAACGATGCCCGGGACCACTGGCTGGACCAACGAAAATGAAAAGGGCCACCAACGACTATGGAAGGGAAAATGGGAAGGTGAAGAAGACGGAATGAGGAAAAAAACCGAGGTCTTCCGGGTGTCCATCCCCAAAAAGCCAATAAAAAAAAAAAAGGAATTTTGACAAACAATGAATTCTTTAAAATGGTAACCAAAACTATATTTTAAATGTGGTTATCTTACATAGGGTTTCAAATTCTTTTTTCAATTTTACCTATATTATGCGATATCGTACAAACTGAAAGTGATAGATTATACGATATCGCACAAAATGATAGTACCCACATTATGGATATAGTTTTGGTCAACACCATTTTAAAGAATTCATGGCCTTTTATATCCTATACGGTAAAAACCTAAAAATAAAAAATAAAAAAAAATGAAAGGGCGAAGGGACCCCTACCATTTGCAAAGAGGTACTAGGTCCTCATCTGTACATAGACAACCTTTAGGTTTTTTTTCCATAAATTCCACAAAAGAAAAAGAAAAAAGGGAAAAAAAAAACTTTTATGTGTTTTACCTGTGTTCCCCTAAAAAATAACTGTGCACAGTGCCCTTTTCAAGGAAGTTATTTTTATATCCCACACTGCCTCCACATGAGTAATTAGAGGTGAAGTTCTGTCACTCAAAATGAATAATTGGCATATATGAAAAATACATACATAACTAAAAAAAAAAAAAGAAGAAAAAACACATATTTCAAATGTAATTGTGCACAAAAAAAAAAAAAAAAAACCTCTTAAAGTATTGCAAGTCACACTATTTTGTTCTAAAGTTGCAAATACTCTTAGTTTTAAAAACATTGTTTTTCGACTATGCAACGGTAACGCCACAGCAATTATCTCATCAAGTTTTGTTCATTTTTCTTGTTGATCCTTACTATGTAGTTTTTTTATTTTTATTTTTTTGGCCATGGATATGGTTTCAGCACCACCTCTTGCAGCTAGATCCTCTTATTGTCTAGCTAGTGAAAGAATTTTCAATCAAAAGTAGATTAACCCACCACCTCTACCACAACCATTAAACCTTGTCCCAATTATGTTAGGGTCGGCTCTATAAATTATGTTTCTCTATTCCAATCGATTTTGGGTCAAACCATAAGTTGTACTTCTTATTCATCCTTACTACTATGTCCTTTTCAACATCTTCTCCTTGGTGGGCCATATGTCTCCATAGAAAATCTTTTCCTCAACGGAGTTGTTACTAGCGGAGCCTGCCATATGTTACTATAAAAGAATAAAAATGAAGAAGAGTTATTTTTAAATAATAGTAACAATGAATCAAGTTTAAAAAAGAGTATTTAATGAACATTCTATATCATTTCCTTGTGAGATTGGATTTTAATTTTAATGCCAATTAACTCACATTGATTATATAGTGATATATATCGGATTGCCTTGCCGTTTTGAACCAAACCCAATTGCCATTGCCACCCTTGTGCGATCGAGCAAATAGAATAACATCAATTATGGTGAACCTAGCGCTCAAAGCACTTCAAAAAACGTAAATAAATTTAAAAAGAACTCAAATAAATTTCAAAAAATGCAAATCAATTTTAAAAGACGCAAATAAATTTCAAAAGAACACAGATAAGTTTAAAAAGACGTAAATAAATTTCAAAAAATATAAATGAATTTCAAAAGACGTAAATAAAATTCAAAGAAGCAAATAAACTTCAAAAAATGCAGATATATTTTCCAAAACTAAGATTAACCAATTTTTCAAATTTCAAAAAGATTTGCCAAAAAATCAAGTTTTTTTTGCACAAACTCAGTTAAATTTATTTATAAAAATACAAATAAATTTGAAAAGATGCAAATAAATTTTTAAAGACACAACTACAATTAAAAAAACCAAATTAGATTTCAAAAAAAGCAAATAATTTTTCCAAAAAATTCAGATAGGTTTTCCAAAAACTTAGATAAATTTGCCAGAAACTTAGATAAACTTGCAAAAAATAGATAAATTTGCCTTGCATGGTTGGTTCTGATCATATTGGGCCATCGTAGTCCATCATAGGATCGGGGCTTTTGGATCTGGATCCGTAGATCTGTTCGGGTTAAAAAAGACCTTGTCAGGATTTATAGTTGCCCAAGAAAAGGGTGGGGTGGGAAGGCCGCCCACAGGTGTGGGCTCAGGGAAAAAGAAGGGAACCAGCTCTTGATTTTTGTTGGACACCACATTCTGATCGGAGAAGACGGTGAGCAAGGAAGGGCGATCAAGGTTCTGGTCTTGCCGGAAAAGATGATAATTGCCGGTCTTGTTGTAGAACTAGAACCACTGAAGGGAGGAGACGATCTCGTCTCTATTTGCAAGTCAGCCTGACCTCGCCGCCCGTCCCTCACTAGTTTTCTGCTTGCGTCGCCAGAGAAGGAAGATCCTGCTGGTCTCCATCGTCCCTGCCACTGTGCCATCGCCGAAAAGGAGGAGACACAGGTTGCAAACAACCGGAATATTGGTCAGATTCCAGACTCTTCGTATAAGCAGGGGAGAGATCTAGGGCCTCTCGCCAAAATATGTCCAACTATATGGACGGCCTTAGAGAAAAAGTTGTTAGACTTGAGGCCTTACAAGACCGTGTTGAGGGACTTTTGGCTAATTATCCCTCTATAGGGATATATATTAGATTGTCTTGCCGTTTTCAACCAAACCCGTTTTCCATTGCCACCCTTGTGTGATCTAGCACATAGAAATGGTGAAGCTAACGCTAAAAGCACTCCAAAAAACTCAACTCCAAATTGAGAGGAGGATCCCTATGTATGCAATTGGACATTTCCAAGGCTTTTGATAAGATAAGCTGGCGTTTCCTCTTCAAATCCCTCCACTTCTTTGGCTTTTTTGATACTTGGATCAAGCTTATTAAAGAATGTGTTTGCACTACAAAAGGATCAGTCCTCATCAATGGATCTCCTTTTGGGTTTTTTGAGTCTAACTGTGGCTTTAGGCAAGGGGATCCTCTCTTCCGTTACCTTTTAATTCTTGCGGAAGAAATCCTTAGCCTCAACATCCAAAACCTTGTCAACAACAATCTTATCTTCCCCTTATCCAAAGTTCCAAACACTCATTGCCACTTACTGTATGCAGATGACATCCTATTGTTCATCAAAGGTCATAAAAGTAGCTTGCTTGCCTTGAAGAAGGTCCTAGAAGATTACCGATTCAACTCTGGTCAACTCATTAACCTAGGCAAAAGCAAGCTGTTCATTGGCAAGTGTAGCAGCAGCCTCAAAAGACAGATCCTGGCTATCATAGATCTCCAAGAAATACCCCAGAACTCTCATTATCTTGCAGCTCCTCTCATCATTGGAACCTCCAGAAAGCATCACTTCAGCCCTCTGCTGGACAGGTTCCTATCAAAGCTTTCCAGATGGAAATCTAGACTTCTCTCTTTTGCTGGGCGCAGAATCCTAGTTAGGCATGTCTTGAGCAGCTTGGCAACCCATATTGCCTTGATCTTTCCCCTCCCTAAGTCTGTTTCTTCCACCATGGAAAGCTTTATGCGCAACTTCCTCTGGTAAGAAAAGAAATCAGATCAGATGGGAGGTGCTTTGCCTCCCTTCCAAAGAGGGTGGCCTGGGCATTAGGCGCATTAAAGATCAGAATGAGGCTTCATTCATCAAGCTGGCCTGGTTGGTAGCTTCCTCCAACTCCCTATGGGCTCAATGGATGGCTAGCAGATACATTAGAAATTCAACTGTTTGGAGTTCTTCTACCCCGAGAAATGGGTCTTGCATCTGGCGCAAAATCAGGAACTCTAGCCATCACATTCACCTCGGCAGTAAGTGGATCATAGGGGACGATAAGACAGCAGATCTATGGTATGACAGCTGGGCAAAAGATGAGACTTTAGCTTCACTCCATTCTCACTTCCCTTCCCCTTCCCTGCAAACCAGCTCCTCCACCACCTCTCGGATTCCCTCAGACGTTCCTGCTGCTGCAACACTTTCCCTGAGAATAGCGGTCACAAACATCTCCCTAAATGACCACTCTGCTGATCGCGTTGTGTGGTAAGCGCCTAGACAAAGGTCTCTCCTTTAAGGAGGCCTGACAACTGACCAGAACAAGAAGAGTTTCAGTTGTTTGGGCTACCTGGGCCCCCTTAATTTGGAGCCGTTTCCTTGCCCCCAGAGTCACCTTTTTTGCTTGGAAACTTCTTCATAGGAAGACTCCGACCCAGGCTTGGGCCCAAGGACCTGGTTTTAACCTTGCCTTTCGTTGCTGCCTCTGTAAAGCTGAGACGGAATCTACTCCTCACCTTCTTTTTAGTTGCTCTTTCGCATCTTCTATATGGAGCTGGATTCCTCAAGTAGCTGCTGTCTCTCTTGTTGGCCCCCCTAACTCCTTCCAAGATCTGGAACGCTCTAACCTTCAACGGCGGCAATTTGGCCCGCGAAGGTGCAGCCTCCATCTTTTTCTCTACAACTTACATTCTCTGGAAATGTAGGAATGATCATCTTTTCAGAAACTCCGGAGTCTCTCAGACGAGTCAAAAACTATCTGACTGAGCTGCCCTCAGCTTCTCTCAGATTAGATAAGCCCTTTTCTGGAAGACCTCTCCAAGAGTTCTGTAATTTTTTGTTTGACCCCTCATAGACAAATTTTGTTCACCAGGGGTCTCAGTTTTTTGCTCAGTTGGGGCCTGTGTTTCTAGCTTTTTTCTCTCTGTCTAGTGGTTATGTGGTTCTGTGGCCTTATTCTTTTGGGGCGTTTTGACTACCCACCCCCCATGTGATGCATTTGGGACTATATTTTGATGCAGGATCTGAAAACAAATTCAAAAGTTTCGGAAGATGAGCCCCAACAAGGGATAACCGAAAAACTTGCATTCACCATCCATAAGATTGGATGTGAGGTAATTTTACATGCACTTGTTCACATCTTTTTAATTGCTGAGTATCTCAATTGTATTGACACCAGGTGCATGTTTCCAGTTATCATGCAATTGCTTTGGCAAGGGAAGTATGAAGTCCATCACCCTCATAGTGTTCAAGAAACTGGTGAAATATTCATGGGAAGATAAGCCGGTGTTAGCTCTCTCAGCTTTTGCTGTAAACTACGGAGAGTTTCGCCTTCTATTGCAGCCACCTCCCAACAATCCACTGGCCAAATATGTTGATCAACTTAAACCATTCACCGAAATCAGTGAGCAAGAAACTCTTATCATTAGTCTCCTGAGGATTGTAATATGTGTGACCCAGACCATCATTGAGCGGAATGAACTTCACACCCCATACATTTCATGTGACAAACCTCCTTGCTTTGATAATCAAGTCTCCACTGCTGTTTACTGGGCTGTCAGAGGCATTGTTGCTTGTTCCTCCCAAAGCATTGGCTTTGTGAACCATCAGTAAGTTCAAGCCAAGCTTGCTTGTTCTATCATGGGTGAATGCAGATAGTTTGTATTTTGGGTTATATATGTTTAAATCTCAAGATGTAAATGGATTATGGCCTGACACCTGATAAGGTCACACAACTGTGGACATAGACCGAGATCCAATGGTTAATTGGACCCAAACTAGGGTTCATGCAAGATATTTTAGATGTTGGGTTTTCCTAGTAGTTGGTAAATGACACCATTGTTATTGTTGGTTCATCTTTCTGGTCTAAGACTCTAGGACAAAACCAAATTAAATGTGAAACGTAGTTTATATTCATTCAGGCATCTCGATGAGAACTTGACTCGGCAGAGCCTAATCCGAGGGCTTCATGAATACGAGTCCAGTTTTCGACTGTTAATTAGGCCCAAGTTCAGCGCCCATGCCTAGAATGTTCGCATGGTTTCCTTTTGGGTAAGGATAAAAATAGGTAGTTCATCGCCCATGCTATATTCTTTTTATGACTTATAACATTGTGGTTTTTCTGGTCTGAATTCATTTCAGGTACATGGTCTCGATTGTAGAACTGACTGAGCTAACTGAAACACTAGAGGACATCCATGGGGTCCTAAAAAAAATACTGGGTGAGTATAACACTTGCCAAAACCTTGGACTTTATTTGTACACATACCAATCAATCTAACTGTTACTTTACAATAATCATTTCTATTTTTCTCACGGGAAAATTTCAAAACCGGGCTTAGGCATGTCATGTTCTTCCCGGTTTGTCAGTAATTAAGTAGCATGCCCAGCCTCTCAGAATCAGTTGGTGTGTCACCTTATTCTTGGTGTGTCTATTTAAGTGAATAAGTACCTTGGAGTAGTACTGCCTTGTTATTGAGTGATGTAGGGATTCGTATGCTTGTTCTTCCTCTTCTTTGTTTTCTATTATAACGTGTGTCTGTTCGAATATTGTTGATCCTTCTCTTTGTTTGCCAGTGTAATGTGGATTCTTTTATCTGTTATTCAATTGTAAAACTTACTATGAAAAACTGATCTCATGCTGCCGGCCCACTGTGTGATCTAATTTATTTAATGGAAGGCACAACTTTGTTGTTAATTCAATTTAGGGGGTGTTTAGATAAATGCATAATATAATATCAACAAGTTTAAATATTGTGAACTTTAATTATCATAGAATAAAATAGTATCATATTATTATGTTGTGTTGCTTATGGTGTTTGGCAATCTTCATAGATTTTAATATATTTTTGAAGTGTTTGACAATTTATAAAAAAAAACCCCAAGATGATGTACCAAATAAGAAATGGAGAGAATATAATCAATTAACCAAACACACAACCCACTAATTAGTAATCACAAGTGTTAATAATCATGGTAGGACCCATCTATTGTAAAAAAAAAATATAAGATTAAGTTTAAATCATGATATCCAAGCAATGTTGTTTAAGTAAGGTGGGTCCACCAAACGTTGGTAACTATACTATAATACATCTTCTAGTGATTATCACAAATGGCCGTATTTAGCTTTTTTTATGAGAAATCATTGTGGGAGCCATTTGATGTTGGTAGTCATATTAACATTAGGAGAGCTATCAAATAGCGGTACCCATTTAATGATGGTAAATTGATAATTACAACACACAATTTAATTTTGGTAATCATAGGACCCAGCTAATTTTCGTAGTATTGGACCCACCTAATATTGGTAATCACAATAAAAGCTCCAAGCGTGACATTTGTAGGACCCACCTAATATTGATAATTAACAAGGGTTATGTAGTCATGATATGGCTATAGGATCCCACATTAAATTTGTAAGTACTGTGGGGGCCAATCTAATAGTGAGACTTATAAATGTTAAAACTTATAGTGGGTCATTATAATTAATGATTAATTATGAAGTCTCCTACGATATTTACTCAAACTCTCCATTTGTACTTAGAAAAGATCTTTTAAAGATTATTTTATATATCATATCCTTAAATAATGTAATATGAAGGTTTTTAGTAGAAAGTGAGATATTATAAGATACTTTTTAAGTTATCCAAACACCTCCCTTTTAGGTGAATTGATTAGACTAGTAGATAATATAGAAAAATATCTTAAAATATCTCGTTTCCAAACACCCCCTTATTCAAAATCCATACCGATAATTTCATGAACACTTCCTAGTGTCAAAAGCCTAGGCTGGTCCCACTCACATGTAAGGCGCATGTGTACAAGACCCCGTACTCTCGCAGACCACCAAATTCTACCTTCATCACCAAGAAACCCATCCAGAGCCATTGTATGCCCGGAAGAAACCTGACCAGACCAGACCAGATCAGAAGTTCTACCGTTATAACGGCTCGGTAACTGAGGATTCTCACAGTGGGCCCATATACATTGTCTGAGAGAATTCTCATTAATGCTGATTAATCGCTAGGGTGCTCATTAGACTGGATTTGAGCCGTATGATTTGGCCCATGTGCTGCACCCGTGCTTAACGTTTTGGCCCAATTATCGAATGGGGCAGGGCTGAGCCTAAACTGGCTGGACACACTTAGGCTATTTTTCTAGGGCAGGCTCCGACACGGCATCGTTTACTACAGTCGGATTAACTTATCAGAAGATGCCACGTGGCACTTGTACCTGGTGAAAGTTGGAACACTTTTGAAGTGTCTTTGGAGCTTCTTTGTCATTTAGTGGAAAAAGAAATTGCTTTTTTTTTTTTTTTTATTTAAAAGTAGAGAGTATTTTGAATTAAATTGATATTGATGTTACCACTTGTTCGAAAAATAAAGGCTTTTCTTTTTTTACGTTTACTAATCTAAACAAAGTGCCAAAACAGGCCCTTAAAGCTTTTAACGCAAAGTGTGCTTCCAAAACAACCCTTGCAATATTATAAATTGCCCATGCCCGGAGAGTTTAGTTGCTATGAACATAAGAAGGAGCATACTCCACAGGGTCCCACCAGTCCACAGTGTCTGTAAGCCCTCTCGCTGTCATTCAATTCTCTCTCTTTAAAACAAAGTTTTGGTTGGAGAAAAAAAAAAAAAAAAAAAGCACTCAATTCTAGTTTAAGGAGAGGCCACATCAGTTTCTTAAGCCCATTTGTGTAGGGGTGTTCATGGGCCTGGCCAGCTTGAGCCTGATTCGGGCCTAGCCCGCTTTGGGACGGGCTTAGATATGTAATTATGGCCCGATTAATAGTTGGGTCGGGCTTAGATTAAGTGATAGAAAGCTCATAGGCTGGCCTGTGTAAGAAATACATGTAATTTAATTTAATTAATGTTCAAATACCCACAAAGTGATAAAAAGCCCGATTCCGCCAGGCCCAACTAATTAAATGGGCGGGCTCGGGCCTAACTTTTATGGCCCGTGTCAGACTTGGGTCGTGCCTGAGCCAGTGTTTCTAAAGTTATGCCGGGCGAAGATGTGCCCTTAGCCTATCTCAGCCTGGCCCATGAACATCCCTTCATTTGTGAATGTGTCTCAAAGGCACTTAAGACTTCAATGTGTCTTTTCATATGTTTTAAGTTTTATGCCTTTTCAAAAACATATTTGTGTCTTTTGAATAAGATGTGTCTCTCCAACCCATTTGTGTGGATGTGACCTAATTCTAAGATATGCCTTCTAACTTTAAAAATTTACTAGCATTAAGTCCTGTATGATGCACACTTTAGTATTTAATACAATCCAACTGAAAAAAATAAAATAAAAATATATCAAGAATGTGATGCGAGAGATGAAATGGAGATGGGGTAGTGGAAATGACATATTAGATGCCGAGGGTGAGGATGCAGAGAGCGAGGCATCGTGGGTGAGGACTTTAAATATTGAAGTGCTGATTGAGAAGAAATAATGAGAGACGGGTTGATAATGTGTCTTGCAGAAGAATTTACATTGAAAGAGGGCGTGTACACAGCCTTTGATGGGTTTTTTTTTTTTTTTTTTTTTGTATACAATATATTTCTATATCAGGTTTCATTCTCCTTACATTTATCTTCTTTTCTTTTTGTAGAAAGTAAGATATAAGAATTCTCTGAAAGATACTATGAAAGGCAACAAAACCCAAGTTCTGTTTCTTCCAACAGCAACTCGAGAACTCAATCAATAGGTTTATTTTGGAGAGGATTAAAAACCAGCCAGAAAATCACATTGTTCTATCCATCAAATGAAGGAAGAAGAATGAACATAGATGAGATTTAGGAAGAAAGATTAAAGAAAACTCACATGTTTATGGGTTTTCCCTTTCCTTCACATCTTTCTAGAAGAAGGATGGACTGAGATATTTCTGTACGGGTTTTTCTTTCCTACTCCACTTTCTTGAAGAACGATGGATTGAGATATTTATGTTGGTATTATGTTCTTCTTCATCATTAGATAAAGTTGCTTTGTAAGAGCGTGTTTCAGAAAGGAGAAGATGAAGATATACAGGGAGATGAAGAGGGGTGTTTGTTTTGAGCGGACGTTTCCATTCAGCAGTCGCTTCATGCTTGCTGACATGTACACAGCCTATGACGTGGCCTACAGATAATTGAGAATCAAGCCAGAATCTAGCCTTTTTCTTGCAACCCTCATTCACCTTTCGAGAGAAAGAATGTGATTTTTAAGTTTTTCTAGAGTACTAGTAAAATCCCGTGCATATCAAATGCACAGACTTATGTGAATTACTTTTATTAACTTTAATAAATATTAAACTCTATATTCCCTTTTATTTTTTCCTTATGTTAATTTGAAGGTTATGAGTTTTTTTAGTTGTTTTATTCTTTACTTGAGGTGTAATTGTAGTTTGATGAAACCTGGCCAATTGTAAAAGAAAATAAATAGAAGATATATTCACCGTACGACCACAGAATAAAGCAAGTAAATGTGATTTGAATATCACGGGGTTCACAATATACAAATTCGTTCAAATTAAACAAATTAAAAGGCAAATGAATTCATCATTTAAATCGTTTATGTTGATCTCTAGGAAACCAAAATATTTACAAATTAGAACACAGACAGTATCAAACAAAATAATCATGATGAGTATGTAAAAGTCCACCTTTCACGTGCTTCTCGGTGGACCTGTAAGCAATAAAAAACTATGTTAATATTTAATAAATCATTATATTAATGGTAAATAATCCTTTGAAACTATTATAGTAGTCATTGTAAGAGGACGCTTTTACCTGGAATACGAAGATCGACTTTCATATGCTGCTGCTGTTGTTGTTCAGTCCATCCTTTAAATCTTTGAAAGCCTTTAATGTTGTAATGTCAAACTCGATCTCTTCCAACACTTCTCCTAATTCCCTCAAGTCTAGGAAATTAGTCTTGAGCTTAGTATGGATGTCTTGTACCAGCCAAGGAGGTGGTAGAGTACTAACTATGGAACGTACCAGATCTGTAATATTTTGTTCAAATCCACTTTTTTTTAGATCGTGAAACTACCATTCTTTGTTTAGCAAATGTTCCCGAACACCTATTCCTTCAACCATTTTCTCTGTCCGGAACTGTATCCATAAGAGATGAATATATTTTTCAAAAGACTGTAATAGGTCGACAAACTCCACTGCATGCCATGGTCACAAGATTTCAAATATCCTCCTTTTTGTAGCATCCCAAGCCGATGGCAATGTTTCAGCAGTTTTTATCATTATATATCTTTCAGGGATAAAGTTGCTACACACTCTCAGCCACTGTGCCAGTTGTATTTTGCGGGAACCATACTTTGATATTGGGGCTCCATTTTCAAATGGTATATGTTCAAACTCATTTGTCCATTCCCTAACATGTAAAGAGTCTTTGCCCCGACAATATTTGAGAGGTGTTCTCATATTTTCTGTGTTTGAGTTGAGAAATTTTTTTATCAATTATAATTTAAAGGAAAGCAACAACGTATCAATCAAATAAGTAATAACATAGCAAGCAAGGTAATAACTTGGCACACATTATAAAATACCTGTAAAATAAAATGCACAGACTTTGTGAGCATATTCATAATAAAATAACATTAATGAAAATTGGATAACAATTCAACTAAATGTTGTCCTGATGTATTTGTACATTATATTCACCAGATATCAAAGCTCATACACAGATTTTAATAGGAGATATCGTTGAAGACTTCCCTGTACACAATATTTTTTGTGATATCATTTGGCATCCCTTGTTTATTGATCAACAACATCTTCAAACCCAACGGAGATTTAACATGCGACAGAGCTACATATAGTTGGCCACGTGAAAATACAGGATTCGGAAGGTAGACACCCACATTTTTTAGGGTTTGTCCTTGACTCTTATTTATGGTCATTGCAAATGCCAACTTGATAGGAAACTGTCTTCTTTTCAATGCGAACTGTGAATCACCAGACGTCGGTGTTAGGTTGATACGACTTATCAATACAGATTCTCCTATCCGAGTCCCTGATATGACTTTAGCTTGTATGAATTTGTCCCCCATCTTGTCAACAACCAATCGGGTACCATTGCATAATCCCAAAACTTTGATTCAAGCTTCTCAACAACATTATCGGATCTCCAACTTTTAACTCCAGAGTATGACTTGGTAAGCTTGGTAAGTCCAAGGCATTCAGAAACTCTTAAGGGTGTAAAACATGATCATTAGATTCTCCTGATGTATGACATTGCTTATCTGCACTATAAAATACCCGCCTTTCTCCTGGGATCATTGATAACATCAGTGAGTTTAGTTGGTCTACATCGCTGTTTTTCGGAGCCAGTATTCCACGCTCATTTAAGTATGACAAATCATTGTATCTGTTGATCAGCTGACAAATCATTGTATCTGTTGATTAGTTCAGGATAAGTTGATTCAATCAACCGCTGTACTCCCCTTTCATCATTTCGGATGAGAAACTCATCAGGGATTTTGATCCAATTTGCATCATAATCGTTTTCGAAAGATGTCCCAGATACCTTTCCCTCGCCAACCGTCTTAATCCACTCCACAAAATCATGTAACCGAGATCGTAAAGTTTCAGAGACATTGTATGCCGTAACACACATATTTATCTTTAGATGTAAAACCTGACAATATTTCCAAATACTCGACCTCGGTAGTGAAGCTCCAACAATTTGTTCACGTCCCCCCTTTGTTATAATCGGCAGTATCTGTCTAAAATCTCCCCCAAGTACCAATAATTTTCCTCCAATTACCTGCTCTGAAGAACAATCACTCGTATTTTGCAGAATGTCTCTAAATGTTCGATCAACTGCGTAAAAGGCGTAACGACTCATCATTGGAGCTTCATCCCATATGATTAACTCCGCTTTGTAAATTAACATAGGCAAATCGGTCCAATGGTTAATGTAACAACATGACGTTTGGTGAAGATTTAGCGGTATTTTGAAATGGGAGTGTGCAGTTTTTCCATTTGGCAAAAGGAGAGCAGCAATGCCCGACGATGCTACGGAAAGGACAATTTTTTTTGTGACCTGACCTTTGCTATTAAAGTCCTCCATAGATACGTCTTTCCAGTTCCTCCACTACCATAAACAAAGAAGAGACCCCCCATCTGTCTAGTCTATGCATCCATTATCATGTCAAAGACCCTCTTTTGATCATCATTTAAACCAACATGTAATTATTCAAACAAATGGTTTTTAGCAGTGCTATCATAATCGAGTTCTTTTATTATGAGCCTGTTTGTGACGAATTGGCCCAACTGAGAAGACGGGAGCGGCATAGGGGGGAATTCTGTCAATGATCTGCCATTCCTATTCAGTATACCCTCGATATCTAGCAGCCCTAAATTTCTCAATTCACTTTCATCCAGACATATATCTCTGTCTCCAAGCTGTCTCCTCGTTCGATTCTGTAAATCATCTGTGAGGTCCACCCAGTGTTTTTCCCACAATTCCATTGGATTTGTAATTTCTGAGAACATTAGCATTGAGCAAAACATGTTTCTAAGTTGGTAACCTGTGGCCCATGTTGAGGCTTCTCCTAGTGCTTCACGCCATTCACCTTCGTGTTCAAGTAAGCTAAGTACAAAGCATGCTGATTTGTAAGTTGGGTGCACCACTCCGCCAACGGTCCTTATATCCTCATAGCATTTTGCCCCCCGTACTTTGTTAAGGAGGATACCCAGATAATGACGTTCTCCCGAGTTTGGATGTGCATAAGCAAGCCTACCAATACACATACGTTGTTTTCGCCTTGTCTATTGTTTTTGCTTTGCATTCCAGACCCTCCCACTTTGTTGGGAACTCAACGTATGTAAATTCATTGGCATCCGAGTGGTTAATATTGGCTTCGAACCATTTGGTGAACATTGTGTTGTGAATCTCTTCTCGATTAATCACGAACTCAACATCATCCCTGTCCCTAAACACAACAAATTGTTCTCTTGGTAGATGATACTGCAACATTTGCACTGAGGGATATTGTTTTTGCAAGTAGAACTCTAGTATTTTCCAGCATGCTTCAATCGAAGATATGTATCAACCGTCTTGAAATTGCTTGATCTCATTCACACTTCTGTACATACGTTCTCCATTGTTACTAAGTTGTACAATATTATCATCGATCACAATCGCTGCACGATCTGGACCTTTATGAATGTACTTATATAAGTACTTAATGACCTTGCTGTGGGCACACCGCTCAATATTTATGTGCGAATCATATCTTACAATGAGATCACGATTATATGGCACCACCCATCGGTTATCAACATCAAAACCATTGATTCTGTATGTCATGTTATTATTTCGATGTCTGTACACCACAAACCCATTCTCCGTTATTGTCGTTGCACTGACAAATGGTTTTGGCTATCCTTTCGAGCACTTTCCATTTACCATACACGGAGCATTAATATTTTGATAACTACATGACCCGTGTAACATGCACCTCATCATAGTCGCGAATGCCAATGGATCTTCCACCTCACTTGGTATTTCAGCCGAAATAATGTCATCAATCTATTCCGGTATCTGTGGTTTGTCTTCACCAATGAGAGTAAGGATAATGTGAGCATGCGGTAATCCTCACTTTTGAAACTCAATGACGTGAATATCTGTTCAAATTGGGGTGATTTTTGTAATTAATAGAATGTTCCACAATCATTCCTACGCAGTAATACAATTAATATAATTAAGAATAAATATTGAAGCTACAGTATGCTGAGACTTGGGCTTGTATACTTGCAATTACTCTGCCGAAAAAATTATTTTTTTTTAGGTCCTCCATTAGTTGTCTCAGCCTAATATGGAATACCCTTGCAACTATATTTGGCCTGTCCTCAGTGCATTGACCAGGTAATCGTGACAGTTGCTGCTAAATCTCTGGTAAGCTCGGGTTACATGTGAACGTTATAAATAGATCGGAAAGTCCAATTGTACGACAAATCGCCATAGCATCATGATAATGTTGAATCATGTTCCTTGGACCACCAGTGAATGACGAAGGAATAATGTAGCGCATACCAATTGTAGTCGCATCCGTATCACCATCTTGACTGCATCCTATAAACTCTTATACAAATTTACACGCAAAGCATTTTGATTGTTCCTTATGAAAGTAAGCCTTTCTTGCTCTATTGCCGCGTAGCAATCAACCACAAACTGTTGGAACAGTCGGCCAACCTGAAGCAGAGACGTGCCTTCTCCATCCTGAGACATTAGTCTAAATGCATAGAACTCCCTGATCTATACACCCTCACGCACATAGTTTGACCCATGTGCGAACTGTATACGCTTGTTCCATCCATCAGTCCCATATGGAAAAATCAATGGGTACTGGAGCGGCATGTATGAAGGGTGTGTTTCGTTAATCCTCTGGAGATTTCCATCTAACTTTCGAACTATGATGTCACGATTTCCTGTGATTTCAGACTCATCTTAGACAATGATGGTTGCAACCTCATTTGCTGTTGGTCTTGCTTACTGCCTTCTTTCACGTTAATGCAGAATCCAGACATGCAAATTTTGGGTACCATTTTCAGACAACCTATCTCTTGTATTACGGAACACTTTTACATACGGGTTAGTGTCATTTGGCATTGTTTGCAAGCCATCCAATACAGTCAAGTCAAACTCATTTGCATCTCTGCTTCCTTGAATAGCTCTTACTCTATTGGAGGTTTCATGTTCGGTATCATATATATATATAGTTAAGTAAACTTAGGCATATATCTAGGAACAGGAAGTAATGAACCGATCCTGTGAAAATTTGATCCACTTATTCGAAAGACATATGGGCCTCTTCCATCTAGCACAGTGTGATCAATTTTCCCACCCATTGACGTGAAGGACAACATCGAATTGTATGTTCTTATTTTCTCCTTGAATCTAGTTTCAAGGAGTTGATTATGTAGAAATTTAGGTGCAGTTGGCAGTAGTGGTAGCATTACCTTTCCTCCATGACAGCACATGTTAAACTTTAGTCTTGAAATTGGATTGTCTCTAATTTTTTCTTCAAGCCACATAATAGCTCTACAGTGAGAGCATGTTGTAACTTCGGTACCAAAGCTCTAACGTGTGGAGATATTTTTTATCCTCGAGCGGAAGACAATATCATTTCCTGAAATGAATTTATTTTGTAAGCCTTTAAAAACTTATTATTTTCGGGTCAAAATAGTTTGTAGTTGAGAAGGATATTATTTACTTGACGTTGAAGCCATTATGTTACCTGCAGTCCCATTGGAATGACCATGATGTTGTCGCTTTAAATGCAAGATTGTGGATCTCACATGTTTTGCCTCCCTTTGCATGATTCTTGCCCTATCCCCAGGTTGCTCTTGTTCGTGTCGAATCGAGTGATGGATTTGACTCTCAATATGTGTATTTGGTCCTAGATTTGAGTGGTCGCTATTGTTAATTATTTTTGTAGATATAATATGGTATTGTATCTAGATATATGTTGATGTTGAAGACTTATATATTTACCGATTCTTGTTTGCATGAATTGATGGTCATTGTGAGAATAGGTGGCTTCTTGCATATCATCAAAATGGCGAGGTCGTCTACAACGCAAACTTGATAACCTCAAGAATCTAGCTTTCTTTTGAATTTGTAAGAGTCGATTCCTAAACCGAAAAGAATTATGTTCTGGATTGCGTAAGATGAGCAATCGTCTTATAGCAGCCAACCGAGCCATCCTATATTTGATTATTCTTTGATGATCTTGTACACTTGGAAGTGTATCTATCCTGAACATATACAATTTCAAATCTTTTATTAGACTGGATAGGTAGGTATTTGCTTTTATTGCAGTAGTAATACTACCTATTTGTACCCATTGATCCTGTAAAACTTAATTTGGTCGCCAGATTGCACGTGTTTTTATTTTGTCTTTTTTTTTTTTTTTTGGTCAATCTTCTTTATTTATGAAACCAATTAAAGTTATTTTATATCATTGCCCTTTTTTGTGAGAGTGTGTTTCTCCTACATGTATTACCATTAAGGTTCAACCTGACAATATTGTGTAATATATATTTTCTTATTATTCTTTTCTTTGTTTTACCTATTTTGTGCTTTTATCATTTTTTGTCTTTCCCTTTTTATTAACTTGGATATCTTCCTTATAATTTTATTTATGCTCATTTTCTTTTTCTTTTTTTTTTAAATCAATCATCTTTTCATCTATCGATTCATTAATCTTATGAAACCCATTGCTATACAGGGACCCAATGCCACATATTTGTACTTCGAAATGTACATCATACATATCAATTACAATATAATAATAATGTCAATGAGCTACATACCACAATAAAGATGGCTTTATAATATCCATTACATAATGATAATAACCACATTCTAATACTGTAGATTATATCTTTAAAAAAGTCAGTCTAAGAAAAGTTATTAGCACGGAACTATCTACCTAACCCCCTAACTACATTTGAAACTTTTTTAGTTCATGCCACAGTCCACATTTGAAGATAGTTATTTTTCTAATTTTTTTAAACCGAGCTAAGCATCTATTTGAAGATAGCTCAATAAAATGCGGTTTATGTTAAAATTAGAAATTTATTAAATAAAGAATTTAGAAAAATAAATTAGTGGGCCTTACATCAGTCGCCTTTAGGTGTGTGTAAAATTATCTTAAATCTATTGTTTGCTTAAGGTGTTGCATAATTATTGCAGAAGTAATCCTACCTATTTGTATCTATTTATCCTGTAAAATTAATTAGTTACGTAGATTAGAAGGGGTATTATTTTGTTAAACGATGTTTGATTATTTGGGTTTTTTCTTAAATTAATGCCTTTTTTTTTAATTTTACCTAATTTTGGTTTCTACCTAATTTGGGTTTTTCTTTTAATTTTTTTCCCTTTTGTTTTATTAGTCTAACTTGGATATGGTCCTTATTTTTTTTTATGCTCATTTTTAATCCCAAAAGATGTTTATGAGAGAGAATCTCATTAGAAGGAAAGTTCAGTATCACATACTACTTCTGCTAGAAGGAAAGATGACACCACATCACTGAGACATTTTCGTGATGCGGCGTTCATATCAAACTAATATTTGCTTAGAATCCATTCAAATCCAAGAGTTAATGATAGTAAATGACTCTTAAGAACCTCATAATAAATTGAATTTTGGCTGGTATTATGTCTTTTTGCAACAACCTAATCGCTAATAACTTGTGTATCTGTAGGATGTTTTAAGCCATAATCATAGAGGTTTAACGCCCAATTCTTTTATTTAAGCTCAGTTATTTATCACCAAACTTCAACTTCTTTTCGGCTGCCTCAGTTTTCACTTTTGTTAAGGTCAATTATTTATCACCACAGACCCTTCTAAGGGATTCTTTTCTTGTGATAGTTTTGAAGCCAATTTGAATTAAAAAAAAAAGGCTGAGTGAGTAAATGAAAGCCAAGTCATTAGGCACATTTGCCTAATTTATTTTGAATTCATCGAGTCTTTAAACTTTTTGAAAAGTAATAAATATGCTGAAAAATAACCAAAGACACATCATGATCCATGAAATGTGTCAAAGCTCACTACACCAAAAACGGGAATTTGGAACGGTTTGGGAACGGTTTAACGGATTAGGAACGGATGGATTAGGAACGGTAATGCGTTCCAATTTCCTATTTTCCGTTCCTAATCCGTTAATCCGTTCCAAAAATAGGAAATTGGAATGGTTTGGGAACGGTTTAACAGATTAGGAACGAGCGAATCAGGAACGGAAATCCGTTCCAATTTCCCGTTTTTGGTGTAGTCTACGGGGTTTTATTTAAAAAATACCAATAATGTGTGGTGGAAATTGGACCCACCCAAATTTTATACAGAAATACTTTATGTGGGCCTACCTTTATTCATCTACCCCCCTTTTTTTTATCATCAGTCAATTAAAAGTATGGGCTAATTATGGAAAGACTTAATTCTATAACTCTAGCCTGATTTTGACTGCCCTTCCGGTCTAAGTTAGACCCAAAATTTTGGCATGTTTATTGACCAAAAAATCAGTATTTAATTAGAAACAATATCTTGTATTGAATTAGTCCTTGTTTTAGACTCAAAAGCCTGGTAGGGCTTAGACCCAATATTATGTCTTCAATTAGTTGTAAAATATGGCCTTAGTCATGGCCCAGAATCTGGCTCGGTTTATACCTTATTTTTGGGACTTGAAATAGACCCAATTTTTGACATGATTTACACCATATAATCAGGCCTGGTTTAGTCTCATCTAATTGTGTCTTGAATTAGATCCCGAATCTGGCCTTTTAGTAATGGTAAGGTAAAATCTAATTTCATTCTTTGCTTAGATAAATTTAATCTTTATTTGTTGAATACTGAACACAGTTAATTTTCTGAGTAAATTATGGTTATTGTTTAAGTTTTTGGCCAATCCACTGAAGTTAAATCCATTTGTTACCTCTAACTTTTAATGTCATCGAATATATCTGAAATATAAAGTAACTAAAAAGAATAAAAAATTATATGCCATATAACCTACATAAACCCATAACTGCATTTGAAATTGGTTTAATTCAGCCCCCTGTCCATATGTGAAGATACCTATTTTTTTTTCTCACGCGAAGGTGTTGTTTGAAGATAGCTTAATAAAACGCGATCTTATTTAAAATTAAAATTTTACTGAATAAATAATTTCCAATAATAAATTAATTTTTATAATATCGGGCCTCGGTTATCTACTTCATAACAGGATTGAAGTTAGACGTAGTAGCCTATCCCTTAAGTTGTCTAAGGTGGCAAGTCATTAAATCCTCTGCCATTTTATAGTCATCAACAGTAATTATTGGCCTTTGGTTGCTGCTGTTTTTTTTAATCTATTTAGGCTGGATATTATTCTTTGGTGATGCTAACATGTAATTCAACATGAACACATACAAAGTACTAAATACCTTAGTGTGAGAAAAAAAAAAAAGAAAAGAACTTGTTGAAAAAAAAAAACAAAGACACATCATGATCCATAAGATGTACCAAATTTTCATACATCATGATCCATAAGATGTACCAAATTTTCATACTTTGATTTAAAAAATTTTAATAAGATGCCGTTGAAATTATTAAATACCTCTTTGAGAATCCTTAGAGCTTCTTCAATTTACTCGTGTTTGGGTTCCCGTCACATCACCAAAAAGAACTATTTTCCTGCATAGAATAGGAAATGTGTTAAATCTTCAGAAAGTCACGATCATGAACAATCAGATTTTTCCTTTAAGGCCATTAATTTTATTATATACATTACCACTGTATGGGGGCCCACCTTTACTCATCTATATTTTAATTTATCATCATCCTTCAATTTTAAGTAGTGACTAATTATTGCCTGATTTGAATATTTAATTCTTGCATGATTTAGATTGCCTTTTTAGTCTGAGTTAGAGCCAGAATTCTGGCCTGATTTATTACCTTCAAATCTTGTCTGAATTAGGCCCAATTTCTTGACTTGAATTAGGCCCAATTTTGGCCTAATTTAGATCCAAAAGTCTCCACTGGTTTAGACTCAACATTCTGTCTTTAATTAGAAGTACAATATGGACTTATTTATGCCCTGGTTTATACCTTACATATAGAAATCCTTAACATATAATTTGTACATTATTAAAAATTAAAAAAAGGTCAACAGTTAATACCTTTAAATGGCAAGATTCCTCTAATTGTATTTTTTTGGTAAAAACTGAGGGAATAATTTAAGATGACTCGAAACGTTTATCCTCTTTTGCTTTATTCGGGCAAATATCAGCAAACTGATATACATAATATAATCATATACATGTCATAGTACAATTTATCAGATTTAGACGATTTATAACTCTCCACATAAATTACTCTATGCAAATTATAATTTCTATCAGATTATATAATTTAATAATTATTCTAAGAAAACGAAGTTTATTTAATTATTTTATTTATAGTCCCTTACTCTTTGATTAGTGGCATTTATTAACAATATAATTATGCTATGCAATTAATACTCATTGTCGATCTTAACCCGCACATTTCTGTAGAAATTGATCCTAACCATATCCAAGCCGAGATCAAAGCAAAGTAGGAATCAAAATCTCTCAATTAATTCATCTTAGTACAACCATATATACATGCATATGAATTCATTAATTTAGGTAAATTGGAAGATGTTACATTGACGAACGCACCTAATTAAATTTTATGGTAACTACTTGTCCAATTTCTTTTTTCATTAATGTAGTAAAATGCCCCATTTTCATTATTTCATTATTTAATTCAAAACGACACATTCTCTAGGTCTTCCTATGCCCTTTTTCATAAAGGGGAAAAAATTCCTCATTTTTGTTCCTGCAGCGATTTTCGCTGTTACTAATAGATTTGGAAATTATTTTAATTTCGTATTAAATAATTTGACTCATTTATTTGTAAATAAATGATTTTATTTTAGTCTATTATGGCTCTTGTCTTTCCATAAAATATAATAAAAAAATAGAAATATATTCTTCTATAGTTTCTTCTAATGATAGAATTTTTTTTAGTAATAAATATGCTGAAAAATAATCAAAGAGACATCATGATCCATAAGATGTGCCAGAGCTTCATAAATTTTTTTTAAAAGTACCAATAATGTGTGGTTGAAATTGGACCCACCCAAATTTATTTGGGCCTACGTTTATTCATCTACACCTTTCTTTTTCTTTTTTTTTTTTGGTTAGCATCATTCAATTAAAAGTATGGACTAATTATGGCATGGCTTAATTTTATAACTCTAAACTGATTTTGACTGCACTTCTGGTCTGAGTTAGACCCAAAATTTTGGCATTTTTATTGACCCAAATTCTGTATTTCATTAGAAGCAATATGTTGTTTTCAATTAGGCCCTGTTTTAGACCTTAAATCCTGGCAGGGCTTAGACCCAATATTCTGTCTTCAATTAGTTGTAAAATATTGCCTTATTCATGTCCCAGTATCTGGCCCAGTATTTTCTGCGTATGGTGTTGCATATTTATTGTAGTAGTAATCCGACCTATTTCTATCTATTGATCCTGTAAAATTAAATATTAGTTCTGTAGATTGCAAGGGATTTTATTTTGTTAAACGATGTTTGCGTATTTTGGTGATTTTTTTAATTAATCAATTTTTTTTTTAATTTTACTTATTTTGGGTTTTATGTAATTTGGTTTTTTTCCTTTTTTTTTTTTCTCCTCCTTTTTATTTTATTAGTTTGACTTGGATATGGTCTCTATATTTTTTTTAACTATTCTGCCTTAGCTTTACCTAAATTTTAAACATAACTTGACAAATATTGACAGTGAAAGAGCAATCAAAGACAACAGAATATAGAAACTATGGTGGAAGATGCCAGCAGAACACTTTGTTATTAGAATTTCCTTTTCTTTTATTATGGAAAAAAGAGAGAAGGTTGTCGGTTTTTAAACCCAGAAAATGATTATGAGATCTATACCTCATCAGAAGGAAAGTTCAATATCACATACTACTTTTCCAGAAGTAAAGATGAAAGCATATCATTGAGACATTTTGATGATGCGGACTTGTCATATTTATTATTGTTACATGGTTTCTCATGTAAGTGTGCCCTTTAATCCGATTACTGATTTGTTTCATTCACTTCATATGATGACTATTTGCCTAAAATGCTTTCAAATCCAAAAGATAATCTGTCTAAATGTCTCTTAAGAGCCTCATACTCAATTGAATATTGACTGGTAGTATTTCTTCTTGGAACAACATAATCACTAATAACTTGTGTACCTGTCAGTTTGTTTTAAGTCATAATCATAGAGGATTAACTTTCACTTCTTTATGGCTGCCTCAGTTTTCAAAATTTTAAGCTCGGTTCTTTATCACATCAGAACCCTTATAAGAGATTCTTTTCTTGTGAAAGTTTTGCAGCCAAGAGGAATTAAAAAAAAGAAGGCTAGGTGGGTACATAAAAGTGAAGTCTATAGGCACATTTGCCTAATTTGTATTGAATTCATCGTGTCTTTAAACTTATTGATCATAAAATAAACCGATGAATAAAAAAAAATCCAAAGACACATCATGATCCATAAGATGTGTTGATTCTTCATATCTTTTTTTAAAAAACACTATTATGATGTGGTTGAAATTGGACCCACCCAAATTTTATACAGAACTGTCCTGATTTCGACTGCATTTTTGTTTGAGTTAGACCAAAAATTTTGGCATGTTTATTGACCCAATTTCTTTATTGAATTAGAACCAATATCTCGTCTTAACTTAGGCCCATGTTATAGACCCAAAAACATGGGATGGCTTAGACCCAATACTCTGTCCTGAATTAGTTGTAAAATATGGCCATATTCATGGCCCAGAATCTGGCCTGGTTTATACCTAAATATTTGTCATGATGTACATTAAAAAAATTAGGCCTGGTTTAAGTCAATATTCTGTCCTGAATTAGCTCCAAAATCTAGCCTTTTGTTCATGGTAAGTTACAATCTAAATTTCTTATTTGCTTAGATAATCTCAACACATTTGTTGAATTGGTTGTTGCTTTTTATTTGTTGAATTGGTTGTTGCCTTTTATTTTACTCTATTTAGGCTGGTTGTTATTATTTGGTGATGCTAACATGTAATTCAAGATAACATATACAGAGTAGTAAATACCTTAGTGTGAGAAAAAAAATAAAGAAGAACATGTTGAAAAAAAACAAAAGACACATCATGATCCATTAGATTCGACAAATTGTCTTTAAATTTTATGTCATTTTCGGTCTATCAAAATTAATTAACTCTTTTTGTTTTTTGCTTAATTTTTTTTCTTTATTAAGGCTGGTTGTTTTTCTTTGGTGATGCTAACATAAAATTTAACACGAATTTACTACATAGTATTAAATACCTCTGTGTGAATCCTTTGAACTTATTCAATATACTTTTTCTTTATTAAGTCAAGCGCTCCATCCTGCGAGTCATTAAAGAAAGAAGACTCTTAAGAAAAAAATAAAAATTTATAAACATCTAACAACCGATACTTGTCAAAGAAATATGTAATATAACTCAGAAGAAGAGCATAGTTTATATTTGTTTAAATGGTTTAAGTTTGGTTGTTTATTTAGACCTTAAGGTCAATTATGTTTTCACTTTGTGGTTTCTAAATATCAAACATATATCAATTTTATTTTTGATGGGCAGTCATGAAGTCTTTGAAGGCATAAGCAGATGATGGTCTTGTGGTACATCTACAGATAGGAAACTTCTGTAACGGGTAATAGGTACATTTGTACAGATGCATGGATGGTTACATATTTTAGAAACTGAGTCCAGTTGGGCCTCTACCCATTTTGGTCTTTGGGCCTGTCTGCAAAACTATGCATCAAGTGGGAACGTTTAGGTAGTTTCTGTGGTTTCTATGGACTTAGATCAGTACAACTGGAGGAGAGATGGGGATTTGGTAATTGGTGTAGTTGACATTTTTTTTTTTTTTTGTGTTTGCTTCCTTGTTAACAGATGTTGGGAGTTGTTTAATAAAATATCAGCTTTTAGAATTGTCCCCTTTCTATTCCTCAACGTAGGTACCAGAACCATCTCCCTCCTCTTCATCTCATCTTCCATCTCTTTCTCTCTATATTTTGATTAATTGCACGTTTCTACTAGAATTCCATCTTTCTCTATCTCATTTTTTTTTCGCTTGCTGCATCTCTTTTTTCGTTTATATTTTAGAGATTAGAAGATGATCCCCAAATCCAAAATTGCAGACAGAAGAGACTCTCTTCATCCTCTCACTCTTAGCTCTCTCCAAAGTCCAAATTTATTCTACCAATCTCTCTGCTGTGGCAATGGTTGCAAAAGCAGAAGCCCTAAAAAATGGTGGGTCCCATCACAAATACATCCACCAATCTCCGCCCGACACGTGTGACGAACCGCTCAACTAGCGAAAGGCGGCCGAGGCACTGCAAGGCTCCCACTTCGACAGCGTCCAGTAAATGGTAGATAGATTCCGGCGCGACAACCCCGTAACCCTCTAAGGACAGGGTCTTCAGGTCGCCAGACGTTGTCGCCCTCATCTTCCCAGACCTCGTCGATCGCCTCTTTTTCGATTGGACGCTCCGCGTGCCGTTCGATAACTCGGCAGCGGCTCATCTTCAGATCGACCAGAAGCTCCCCGTATCGTATCTCACCTTCAACACGCCTCACTTTCTCTCATTTGGTAAAAGAATGTTGATAGATGAGAGAGGTGAGAGGGTAGGGGCTCTCCAATGATACACTATATTTCATGTTATCTTACTTGAAAATCATGCCGGGGTATAAATGTGGTTGTTTCATGCTCTTTTTTTTTTCTAGTAGAGGAAATCTTACTGGCAAATTTCTTCCCAATAATCGAATTAAACAAAGGAACAGAGGGTGGGGGAAGAAGAGAAGGTTCTTTCGTTAAATACATCAGGATTGTTTAATTTGTTCTTTGTCTCTTATTTTACTTCTCATGATCTATGTTTATTTCTCTACAATTGCCCTCATTGGTTTTGTCTTAATCAGATGATGATGATGATTATGATCCCTTCATCTGGTTAGGAAATATATCGGATTGTTTGGAATTTCCTTCCTTAATTTGCACTCTCTTTTGTTTTCACTATGTCTGATATTATTTTTTATTGTAAATCTGCAACTCTCTCTATCATTGTGCTCTTTTCAGTCAATCCCAAGAGAGAAGATGGAACTGGCTGCTTAGTGTCTTGGGAGAGCCATTTTTTATTTTTTTTTACACCAGATTCAAGGATGTTGCATGGTCATTCATGGAAATGGTATGAGATGGAGAGCTACTATGGTGGATTAATATGCACGTGTTGTGGTGACCCAAACCATAAATTTTAGAAGAAATTCATCTAAAAGAAGATCATGAGACAGAATGGAGAGAACTGAAAGGAGAATGAAGTTGTGAGAGAGATACTGACATGTCATCATAGTGTAATCATTTATTTGTAATGGTGAGTTATCTTTATCTTCTCTTCTCCAGTCTATCTTTCTCCTTCTCCTCCTTTTTCATAGTCAGTGTATTTGGTGATGTAGATCGGAGTGAGGTAGCAGCTCCATTCAGTTTCACAGTTCAATTACAAAGTGGACGGTTGAGAGAGAGGATAGTGGAGGGGGAGTGGTATGGGGAGAGAGTATATCAGTGAGTGTCTGACAACTGTTTTGACGAATTTTAAGAAAAAAGGATTTGTGGTTTCAACGCCTCTCGTTAAGTGTAGTGTTAGCACATCCTAATAGAGTATAGGATTCAAACTGGTCAGAAATGCAGCATTTTTAGAAGCACATTGTCTAAGAGCATTTTCTTCTCATTTATTTTTACTTTGATTTTAAGGAAAGTTCCATATTTTTGAATTCTCTTTAAAGTGTTGTAAAAGAATCTGGTTGGGCTTTCTCATATGGTTTTTGGTTAATTTCATGTATATGCTCTTTTATTATTATAACATTATGGTATTGGTTACTTTGGTATCTGGAGCTTTGATAAAGTCAAAGATCCATAAAAGAATTATTATTAAAACTGAAAATTTAACAACTTCTTTAATTATGGTGGATGCACGGGTTAATACTTCTGCCAATTTTTTTGGGTTTGTGCCTTTAATTTTGAGTTATTAAATAAAATCAGTATGTGAAATTCTTAGAAGCACATTGTCTAAAAGCATTTTCTTCTCATTTATTCTTACTTTGATTTTACGGGGAATTTCCATATTTCTAAATTCTCTTTAAAGTGTTGTAAAAGAATCTAGTTAGGCTTTCTCATATGGTTCTTGGTTAATTTTGTGTATATGCTCTTTTACTATTATGATATCATGGTATTGGTTAGTTTGGTTTCTAGGACTTGTGATTTAGCCGTATAACCAAAATAGAATTTTTATTAAAATTCAAAATTTAACCTCTTTTTTAATTATGGTGGATGCACAGATTAATACTTCTGGCAATTTTATTGCATCTGTGCCTTTTGGGTTATTAAATAAAATTAGTATTTGACAGATCTAAACTAATTTTGGGTGTGCCTTAACCTTTTTATTAATTTATATTTATTTTAGATATTAGTTTTAACTTATTAATCAATTGATGCGGGCTTTCTCATTTTTATTGAATGATTTGTGTCCATTTTTTCTTAGTTGATAATTAATTTAAATATTAATATTAATTAACTATTTCATTTGGATAATATTTAATCCTACATGGCAGGGGCTTTCATGCCAGTTAGCTTATATATGTGTATTTCTGGACTGTCCCATTTGGACTGAGGCCTACAGCATGATGTGCCTATAGTAGACTTATAGTTTGGATATATTATAATTATTTTTGAAGTTTTAGAAAACCAAGGACCTGCTAGTGCAATGTTGTTGCATTGAACTATAAATTATGTACCATCAAGTGGGACCTAGTTGGATCTATGATGTGGTCGAATAGATGTATAGCTTTTAGGTATCAACTATGGCAATAACTCTTGAAGTTTTAGAAAACCAATGGCCAAGATAATTTTATAAATGGTTTCATACAGTAGTAGGCCCATTTATCATCTTCTCATCTATCGCCACACCCTTTTGGTGATTTATCATCTTCTCATCTCATCTATCGCCCAGTTGGATCCTTTTTGGTACATGCATTTATTGCAACAACAACATAGATCTAATCAAATCACTAATGTGTCCCACTTAATAGCGCATCTCATAGTCGATATTGAGAATTTTGCAGGACCCACTAGAATAGATGCTAGTCTAATTAATCAAATTAATACAGCGGATGTAATTAAGCAAACAAGATAGAACTAGTAAATAAATCTACCAAGTACACACCACAAGAAGGCATATACAATATTTAGTATGGAAACCCTATCTAGGGAGAAACACCACGAACCAGAAATCAAAAACTCATGAATAGTTACAAGATATAATCATAGCTCATTTTCCTCAGTCTGTTCCTCGACCTAAGGACTGTAGTTGTTCTTGCACAGAATCCTCTAACACGACTTCCACCATGAACCGTTCTCCTTACTTGATCTCCTTGCACCTTGTCAGACAAGATAATCAATCTTCTACAAGAGAGTAGAAGCAGCAAAACCTTCTAGAGCGACCCTTCAGAATGATCTCTCAATAGCTTTAGAGAAGCAAAGAAATCTCTCTTAGGGTATTCTAATCTCATATCAAGAGAGAGAATTAACTTATTGTTTTCTTGTTTTAGTTGAGAGAAACACCCAATATATAGCCCCAAATCCGTGCATAGGACTCCTAATCATAATCTACTAAGATTTTCAATTAGTCTCAAACTCTGCCATAAAGTCCGGATCGGACCGGTCTTTACTGGCCACGGTCGCTATAGCGAAACCCTCCTCTGAGATTTTGGCCTGACAAGCATTAAATGTTGTCACATAACTTTTTGGCCTTACAATCTCCCCCTTTTGGCAATTTTTGGATATAACCCTTAAAACAATACAATTTGATTTACTCAAAAGTAAAACCCAACATACATTGAATTTAAAATAAATAATTCCGCACTGTAGATCTTGTATTGCTTTTGCTTGAACTTTTAGATCTAGAATTGCCTTGGCTTGTGTAGCTCCCCTTAGCTTCATTCTTCTCCCCCTGCATTTGTCGATAATTGATAAATAAATATCATAATGCAGCTTCTATCAATCTGAATGCAGTAGCTCTCCCTCAATATTGACTCCCCTCAATATGATCTTCGTATCGGCACTTGGGCGGGGGGTTGATCTTGCAGATCAGGGGTGATGAAGGTTCGACACACACACTTGTAAATTTAAATATTTCAGTATAGTGTGTACCAATACAGAAGGTTTGTCTTCTTTCTTGACACAGATAGCTTTGGTATTCTTCTTTTTCAGCTCAGTCTTCTGCGTTTTTCATTGCTTTTAATTTGGTAAACTTTGTAGCCTATTGCAATGGGGCCGAATATGTTCTTTAATTCCACAATTATGACAAGTGGGAATTCGTTCAGGATGTGACACATTAAACTTCTTTGGAGCTTTCTTTGCAACACTAACAACATGATTAGTAACAACTGAATTTTAAAAAAAATAATTTTTACATTTGGCATTATAAGTGGACGCTCCGTCAACGTAGCCAATGCCATGCTTGTCAGTGTGTGCCTTTTGACTACATAGGTTGTCATCTAAGTTTCTCGAGCCGGTGTTCATCCTATTCAATGAAGCTTTAGCAGTATGTAACTCAAATAGAATCATCTTGAGTCTTCCATTTAGATTAGAATTTTCTTTTTTCAAAGTCTTTATACCATAATCAAGTATGTCACACTTTTGTGATTCTACAGTCAATTTGTCAGCCAACCTAGTATTTTCATCCTCCAATTTTTGTATTTTTGCAAGTGCTTCTACAAGTTCAGCTTTCAAGGAAGAATTCTTCTCTTTAGACACTTTCCAATTAGTAGTAGCTTTTTCATTCACTTTAACCATTTTCGTGGTTTTCTTGAAAAGTGTTTCATATTCAGCTTTCCAATCCGGTTCTTCATCTGACCCAATATCTTAATCAGTCTCAGCTTTGGAATAAGTATGAGAAGCAATAGAACCAGAAGTTGCCACAAAAGCAATAAACTTTCCCTTGCTAGTGTTAGGCTCAGGATTTTCATCATTCTCATCAAAAGTTTCATATTCCCAAGTAGCATTCAAAGCCTTCTTTTTAGATTTTTTGTTTCCGTAGTCATTAGCAATGTGTCCATAGCCTTAACACTCATAGCATTGAGTTCCTTTAAAAGATTTTTTTTTTCCAGAATTTTTAGGGATTGTCACATTGGTTTTCTTCCCCTTCATAAAAAGCTTGAATTGCTTCATGAACTGTACAGTAACTTGGGGATCAATTTCCTCAGAATCTGAATCTGAATCACTTGCTGCTTTCTTGTATGATTCCTTGGACGCTTTCAAAGCAATACCTTTAGATTGTGTCTTCCCATTAGACCTCAGGTTTTCTTCAAAAGTTTGTAGGTTGCCAACCAACTCATCAACTTTGAGAGTATTCAAAATTTTATTTTCCTCTATAGCCACAACATTTGCATCAAACCTTCTGGAAGAGACCGCAGAATCTTTTTCACAATTCTATTATGAGGAATTGGCTCTCCCAAAGTAAGGATATCATTCACAATTGCATTCGGCTTCGAATTGAACTCATCAAAAGTTTCATCATCTTCCATCTTTATGATTTCGAAGGCTGTATACAATTTCTGAAGTTTCGATTGTTTAACAGTGTCAGTCCTTTCATACATAGTCTACAGAATATCCTGAGCTTCTTTTGCAGTAGTGCATGTAGAAATTTTGCAAAACTCAGACATGCTAACTCCATTATAAATAGCATTCAAAGCCCTAGAGTTGCAAGTAACAGCCAACTCTTCTTCCTTAGTCCACTTATCTTCAGGTTTTGGACCAATTATCCCATCAGTAGTAATAGTGGGCAGGGAAGAGCCATTCACTATAGATTTCCAAATTTTCAAATCTATAGCTTTCAAGAAGGCAACCATCCTAACTTTCCAATAAGCATAATTGTTACCATCCAGTAGAGGAGGCTTATTGGTTGAAGTACCTTCACGGAAGATATCCATTCTAGTAAAAATAGGATCAACACAATAAAATAGTGTAACCCGCTTCGATACAAATTGAGGATTTTGCAGGATCCACTGGAATGGATGCTAGTCTAATTAATCAAATTAATGCAGTGGATGCAATCAAGCAAACAAGATAGAACTAGCAAATAAATTTACCAAGCACACACCACAAGAAGGCAGACACAATATTTAGCGTGGAAACCCTATCCAGGGAGAAAAATCATGAGCCAAAAATCAAGAACTCACGAACAGTTACAAGATATGCTCACAGCTCCTTTTCCTCAGTTTATACCTCAACTTAAGGACTGTAATTGTTCTTGCACAGAATCCACTAACACGACTTCCACTGTGCATCGTTCTCCTTACTTGATCTCCTTATACATTGTCAAACAAGATGATCAATCTTCTACGAGAGAGTAGAAGCAGCAAAACCTTCTAAAGCAGCACTTCATAACGATCTCTCAATAATTCTAGAGAAACAAGGTATTCTCTCTTAGGGTATTCTAACCTCAGATCAAGAGGGAAAATTAACTTTTTGTCTTCTTGTTTGGGTTGAGAGAAACACCCAATATATAGCCTCAAATCCGTGCATAAGACTCCTAATCATAATCCACTAAGATTTTCAATTCATCTCAAACTCTGCCATAGAGTCCGGATCGAACCGGCCTTTACTGCCCATGCTCACTATAGCAAGCTTACTTCTTGCTATAGCGAGACCCACCTCTGGAATTTTGGCCTGACATGCATAAAATGCTGTCACGGAACTTTTTGGCCTTACAAATATCTATTCAACCACATCCTAAATACAACTCAAAGGATCCCAATTGCAAATGACAACTTCACCTGATCAACTCCTTTAATACGGGTTCCACTTAATGGAACATCATCTATTCCCCATTTAATACAATATTGCAGCGAGCCTCCACTAGTGAGCCCATTGTTTATCTAAGACTTGAGAATTTCTCATTGAAGTCAATATCCAAAATCATGTATTCACTGCAACTTCGTGGATCCAAATCAATGGGCCCTAATTGAAAGAGGAAAATCCACGCACATATACATACATGCAAAAAAATATTTATACTACTATTGAAGAAACAATAGTGAGGTGGACTTGTGAGGTAAGTACATAAATAGTTGGGGATAATGCACATATGTTGCTTGGACCATTCGAAATTCATGGTAGGACCCACTCGAGTATGGGTCCTCTTAAAGTAATAAGAATTGAAATCTCCTTGCATGAAACAAGTTATAAAAATGGAATGGGCAATTTTGGGAACATTCTTTTCTAAAGAAGCTTTAAACACACTTTAAACCCATTTTAAATTTCAAATGTTGTAGAAACTACGTGGCATATTCTGATAAGAGGATGCAGGATGCTGCACAGTATACTATGTTTGCAGCGTCGTTGTACTGGAGTATGGAGTCCATCCCATTTTTCTTTGAATCTTTTACAAATAACGCCTTAAGTTTTTTCTTTATGTCAAAAAATGACGCAAGTTTCAAGACTTCTCAAATTAGGGCCTAAGTTTTTCAGTAAGTTTTTAATTAAGGACAACCGACCATTTAAAGTCACTTTCTAGCGACTTTTCTCTCAACAAACTAATTTCCCCACAACAATCAGCAGTATATGGTGGCCGCTGGAAGCATGCCATGACTTTAAATGAAGGGCAATTTGGGTATTTAAAAAAATGAGGAAGAAAGTTGCTGGAAAATAACTTTAAATGGCTAGTTGTCATTAAATGAGAAACTACTAGAAATCTTAGGCCCTAATTTGAAAAGTTCTAGAATTTGTGTCCTTTTTTTAAATAAGGCAAAAACCTAAGACCTTATTTGATATTTTTCCTTTTTCTATTGCTTTTATGTGGCCTCGCAAATAATTTATCGTCCTTAAAGTTGGAAAGCGGTTGGTAATTCATGGAAGGAAATTAATGGAAACCTATTATGCCTTCAGCCACTTGAAGAGCCACCCCATTACTTGTCATTAGTTATGACGCAAAATACATTATTTCAAACAATTTAGTTATAAACGTTTTTTTATTTTTTATTTTTTATTTTATTTTTTTATTTTTTAGGGTAGAACTCAAAAGAGCCAACAGAAGTAGGAAGAGAAAGCCCACACCGTAGGAAGGAGAGCCCATCCATGACTACACAAGTTGTAAGGTAGGATAGTCCATTCACTTTCACTTCATTTTACTGGATAAGTCATAAGTTTTAATGAGATGAATTTGTTATTAACAAAATCCACTAAAAAAAAAAAAAGGTCACAATTTTTAATGAGATGGATTTATTATTAACAACTAATCTAACAGTTCCTCATTTTTACCATGCTACATGTATATGCCATTTGTCCTCTTTTCAACCAGTAGATCTATTTTATTTTCTTTTATAAAATGACAGATTAGCTTGAAGATATTGAGGGGCAGATAGTGGTATTGTTCATTTCATACCTTGTTATCTCGGATGAAGAAATTAAAGAAATTGCTCCACAGGTTGGGAAGCAAGGGAGGCAGTTTGAAATACTTTGGCTCCCAATCATAGACAAGCCAATTGAATCAAATGAGTTGAAGCATGAGATACTTCGAAAGGCAAGCTTGATGCCCTGGTACTCGCTACATTATTCATTAACACTCCAGCCTGGTGTCATGAGGTACATCAAAGAGATGTGGCATTTTGAGAAGAAATCATTGATAGTAGTGTTGAATAGCCATGGAAAGGTTGTGTGCTCCAATGCATACCACAAGATCATGGTATGGAGAAATGCAGCCTGCCCTTTCAATAATCGTAGAGTGGAGACCCTTTGGAAGGTAGCAAGATGGAGCCTTAAATTTTTGGTTGATGGAATTGTCAGTGAGAAAGAACAATGGGTACTATGTCTTAATATTATTGCTAACACGCTTTCCTTGTTATAACAGTCCAAGTCTACATTATTCCTTTTTTTTTTTTTTTTTTTTTTTTTGAGATGTAAAGGTAGAAGTTTTATAACTCACTAGTGCTAACACGCTTTCCTTGTTATTTCCAACAGGTAAAAGAAGAAAGGTTTACCTGCTTCTATGGAGGAGAAGACTTGGACTGATTTAGGATATTTACATCTGCAATGAAAGAGGTAGTGAAAGGAGAAGGATCATCTTAGAGCTGATATACATTGGAAAGAAGCACACAGAGACAATCATCAAAGAGAACTTGAGCAAGTGCTGGGATGATCCACTGAAGATAAGGCGTTTTCGGGCCCATTTTGGAGAGCTTATGGTACAACAAGGCGCAACATGGTAAGTCGATTTCGAACGACACAGTATTAGAAGATCATATGATGATGTTGCTTAGCGCTGATGGCAGTGGTCAGGGATGGGCAATGATAGGCCATGGGACGAAAGATTTGATCGCAGTCAATGGAATGATGATCATGGACTGCTTGTTGCAGCTTAAAAAACTGAAGATAAGCATCACAAGTCAACCGATCAACTATCACCCAGATCACATTATTCTTCCTGTTAGTCAATGGTAGACCTGAGACAAAGTCCATAAAGATGTGTTCCCATTTCCATTTAGGGATAAACAAATGATGCAATAAAACCGGAGGTTTTCTATGTTCAAATTTCTCCCGCCGACAAGTATAACACTTAGACACAAATTCTGCAATTTCCCTCTTTATATTATTCCACCAAAATCTGCTCTTGAGGTTCCTGTTCATCATAGTGCTCCCAAGGTGCATGGCATATTTGGCATTATGTGCTTCTGTCATAATTGGTACTGTCAACTTCTGAGTCTTTGGTACACACAACCGATTTCTGAAATACAAAATCCCACCTACTAACTGAAAATCAGGTTTCTCAGCAATATGATCTCTTATCTTGACTAGATTAGGATCTTCAAACTGTTCATCTTTAATTCGATTCATGAGTGTAGGTTTGAACACTGACATGGCAGCTAATCTCATGGAATCATTAACCAACTTAACCTCTACATCAAGTTCTTTGAAAACATCCAACTTGAACCATGTAGCACCATAGTTGCAACAAGAGAAGATTTCCTACTCAAAGCATCAACTACAACATTTCCTTTCCCGGGAATATATTTGATTGGGAAATCATAATCCTTTATGATTTGTAACCACCGTCTCTGTCTCACATTGATATCCTGCTAAGAGAATAGAAACTGTAGATTACAATGATCTGAATGCACTTCAAATTGTTCCCCATACATGTAATGTCTCCAAAGTTTCAGTGCGAAAACAATATCAGCTAATTCAAGATAATGAGTGGAATAATTCTTCTCATGGGTCTTCAATTGCCTTGATTCATAAGCTATAACCTTACCATTCTGCATAAGGACACGCCCAAACCTACTCTGGATGAATCAAAGTAAATTACAAAACCTCCTGTACCCTCAGGTAACGATAAGATTGGGGCGGTTGGCAATTTTTCCTTTAAAATTTAGAAACTGGCTTCACATTCTTTGGTCCATATGAATGGTACATCCTTTCAAGTTAACTTTGTCAACGAAGCTGAGATCTTTGAAAAATCTTTGATGAATCTATGATAGTACCCTTCAAGACCTAAAAAAACTCCGAATCTTTGCCACTGTCCTCGAACTATACCAATTTATAACTGCTTTAATCTTAGCTGGATCTACTCTTAAGCCGTCTCGTGTGATAATATGCCCCAAAAACGCTACTTGTTCAAGCCAAAGTCACACTCCTCAAGTTTAGCATACAATTGATAAATCCTCAAAAGCTGAAGCAATGATCTGAGATGATGTACATGTTCTTCCCTTGACTTTGAGTATACCAAGATACCATCAATAAATATTACTATGAACTGATCTAGGTATGGAGCAAAGATCTTATTCATCAAAGCCTTAAATACAGCCGGTGTATTGGTTAAACCAAATGGCTTCACAAGAAATTTATAGTGGCCATACCTTGTTCTAAAAGTTGTCTTCTCAATATCTTACTCACGAACTCTCTCAACTGGTGATATCCGGATCTAAGATTAATCTTTAAAAAGTATGTTGCATTCTGCAGTTGACCAAACAATTTATCAATTTGAGGCAGTGGGTACTTATTCATTATTGTGACTTGATTGATTTGCCTGTACTCTATACATATCTGAAGAGTGTCATCTTTCTTCTTCACAAATAGTACTGAAGCTCCCCATAGTGAAATACTAGGGCTTATGAATCCTTTGTCCAACAATTCTTGTAATTGCTCCTTTAATTCTTTAAGTTCTGCTGGAGCCGCTCTATACGGTGCTTTAGATATTGGAGTAGTCCTCGGTACAAAGTCAATAGAAAAGTCCACTTCCCTAAATGGAGGTAATCTTGGAATTCCATCAATAAATACATCTGAAAATTCATACACTAAAGGAATATCTTCTAACACCTTGGATGGTTTCTTCTCTATAATAAAGGCAAAGTAGCCTTCACAACCATTTTCTAGTAGCTTCACCGCATCTAATGCTGAAACTAGTCCGGTGTTGACCTTCTCTTTTCACCCACACTCAAAGATCACATTCGTTTTGGGTTCCTCCACCTTGAAGGTGATAGTTTTGTAGAAACAATCCACACAAGCTCTATACTTTGTAGGCCAATCCATCCCAAGGATAACATCGAAATCATGAATCATCAGAATTATCAAGTTTGTTAGCATTATCAATCCACCAATTTGAACACTGCACTTAGGATAATAGCTCTCACGAGCCACTTGTTTTCCCACAAGGGTAGTCACCATCAATACAAATTGTAGCAACTCAGGTGGTTGCTGAAGTTCACATGCAAAGTGAGGTGCCACAAGTGAATGTCATGTAGACCCCGAATCAAACAAGGTTATAGCATTTCTAGCATATATCAAAATTGTACCTTCTACTACATTTCTAGCTATTTCTGTTTGCTCATGATCCACTGCATAGACTCCCCCTACTTGTTGTGGTAGTTGCTTGGCTTGCTGACACCGGTGTCCTTGTCTTCCCTGTCGTTGATAAGGTCTCGGGGGTGGTGCTGGTCATGCTAATCACTATGGTGGAGCTGGAAGTGCTAGTGTGGCTTGCTATTAAGGAGGTGGTTGCTAAGGTGTTCTATAACCCCCTGTCTCTAGGACAAGCAGCTGCCCTATGCTCCATCAATCCACATATGATACACACCCCGGTATTCCTCCAACACCTCTCAGTCAAGTGTCCTTTACCACAAGTATCACACTTTGGTGCTTTAGGGCCAATTACCACACCCTTCTGTCTTTTATGCGAAACCCTTTGCCAGACTGAAATGCACTTCTTTTAGGATCTGCGCTTCTCTTCTTGATAGCCATTTCTTCTACGGTACAAGCTGTGTCCACTGTATCATCAAAAGTCTCCGGTCTCTTATACATCACTACATGTTCCTCATACATTGGGTGGAGACCGCCAATAAATATCTTCACTTTCTTAGCCTCGATGTCAACTAACTCCTTACCAAATTTGAACAATTGGAGGAAGGTGTGTATATAAATTGCCACTGCCATTTGATTCTTCTTAAGAGCTATAAACTCTTCTTCTTTGTTCCGGTACACATGATCCGATATAAACTTATGACAGAACTGTTCTTGAAATGTTTCCCAAATGGTGGCATTGGGGCATTACTTTAAAAGCATCTCTCACACTTTTCCACCAAATGGTAGCAACTCCTTGAAGTATCGAAGTAGTGAGAACTATCCATTGCTTGTTGTCACAGATAAGCATTTTAAATACATCTCCAAAGTGATTTAGCCATTCATCAGTTTGGATTGCATCTTCCTTGCCTTGGAATTCAGTATCTCCTCTTTTTCGGAACTTATCTTACAAAGTGTTGGGGTCATTTTCCCTAGACTAGGTGACCACTTGTGTCCCCATATTTGGTTGTCCTTGATTTGCCATCAACATATCTATGTTTTCATTGGTCTTCACCATTTGTTCCTTTAGCATCATCATACGAGCATCCATAGTAGGAGGGTCGTTTTCAATCAACACAAATGGACCCTCATTGTGGGGTTCATTGTTTCCATCGTTGTTTCTGCCTCTGGAACCAGACGCCATTTATCTATAAAACAAATTTCAAAGTTGAGTTAAGACTACACTCAAACTCTTTACAATACTAGAAATAAACACATCACTAACATTAAACTAATCCTGCCAAATCTATATTCTTAATCGAGTCTAGCATATTCTCACAATGTTTCTAAGAGTTTCTACGTCTTTTAGAAAGACTATCAGTAGCACTGATATCATACTTACGTATGTCACATCCTGGTCCCGAATCACCCTGGCCTAGGGTAATCCCCAAGGTGTGGCAAGCGTACTTCTATGATATTATCAAGTCGCGAGTCAAGTACAACATCACAGAGGAGAAAATTTCTTTTTTCCACTTGTAAGTCTAGCTCACTAACACCTGTCAATAACATTTGACAGTGGAAGCATCTCAATAATATACAACTAGGTACCATTTCATTGAACGGTCCTATTTAAAATTAACATATCAGTTTATACAAAAGACATATACACATTAGAACCAAAGTAGGGATTACAAAATCACCCTACAACCCTATACAAAATATCTCCAAATATTTCTTTGTATTCATCTAGAATGACCAACACAAAAAGAAGCTGGTCACACTCGACAATTCAGTTTTCAAAAGAATTATCCACATCCCTCTCTATGGACCAAATTACATAGGACCATTATCTAGCCACTCTTCTAATCCTGAAGGAACTTCTTCGGTCTCCTCCTCTCCCTTCTGGGCCTCTTCAGGATCGGGAGCTGCACTTGCTTCTATGACACAAAAAATATAGTATCTCAATACGATGATTTGGCAAGTATATGCATTAATAAGGAAATACATAATGTATCAAACGAATTAAATGACAATTGATTAACAGATGTGAATATCAAGTAATAACTAGGTACTTGTGCAAAATCAAATAATTCATGCTTCACGAATATAATGAAGAATAAGACATACTAAAGTGGCTATTACATTAAGCCCATCCTCTCAATTAGAGAGAGAATCTAGTTGGGATGTCACTAGTGGCCCGGCCAAAGGCTAGTTGGTTACTCGGGTCTGAAGTTTCGGTGCTCAAGATGACTTATTACAGTAGTCTCGAATACTAAATCGAGTTTGTCCCTGTCGGGTATTACAAGGTTGAAACTAAGTAGTGCTGACTCGATTGAATCGAATAATAATCTAATTTGAGTAAGTTTAACAAATATGGAGTCAAATAGTAATCACATATACACGAATACTTACTCAATTCAAATTCCCATCGAATACTGAAATAGGTGTATGGCAATGCTAATAACGAATTGGAAAATGGGTAATCGAATCATAAATGCAACTAATCGATTAATCAAAATTGATATCAATGAAGACATCTAATTTCAATATGAAATGCAATAGATTCGGAGAATTCAAGGTATATTACTAGCCAGCTCTAATCTATTACCCATAGTCACTCACCGCCCACTACGAGGTAGCTTTAGGATGATCAACGTACTACTATCTTATTTTAACGTCACTTATTATAAGAAAGATACGATGAACTTCTAAACCAACCCTCATGGCATAGTGTTAGACTAATGATGTTTCCATTAGACAAAAGAAGGAGGTTACGGGTTCTATTCTAACGTCATAATAGTCTTTTGAAGTCTTAATCACCTATTGGTTATGGTTGTTCCTTAATCATCTATGAGTGAGGATTATAGAGGGTTAGTATAGGTTAGGAGGGATATTTCATGCCCCTAAATGGACCCCATCCATAGCTTCAAGTTCGCTCAAGTGGTTCCATAACCGCTCGAGCGGACCCTTCCAGAGAGGTGGTCGCTTGAGCGGCCCTTCTATTCACTCGATCTATCCCTTCCAGAGAGCAGTTGGCTCGAGCAGCCCCTTTGTCCGCTCGAGCAGATGCTCCAGAATTCCAAATTCAGGAATTCTCCAAGTTTCTTTCTTCCATGCATTTCTCACACTTCTTCTAACACATGTAATATGTACTAATGAGCCTCCTTGCTCCCATTTACAACAGATACACCCTCCATGTATCTCCATCACATTGACTCAATAGAACTAATTTAATCATACATTCCATTAAGAAACTAGCATTATCAAAGAAATAAAATTTTCTGAATCAATCAATGAATAGGACAAAATGCAAGTTCAAATTAAGCTTATACTTGCCTCAATTAAGCTTTCCCAAACTTTTTCTCTAATCTTTTGCCCAAATGAACCAAAATCCCCAAATCTCAAGCCTTAATCACAAATACACATAAAAATGCTAATGGGTTTTTATGCATGACTACATAAGGGTCTCTTGACTCCATTTCAACTCAAAAACATAAATAAGAATGGTTTTGCTTCTTACCCTAGCAAGAAATCCAAATTTGAAAGGAGTAGGAGATGGTGGAGAGGGTTTCTTGTCAACAACTAGTAGAAGAAGATGAAGATGACTCCTTGTCTCCAATCACACATGCCATAGTTCTCTTGGATAGGTTGAGAAGAAGTGAAGAAAAGGAGAGAAAGGCAAAGTAAAGGAAGAGGAAGGTTCCTTCTCTAAGAACAAGTCTAACATGGGTAAAGTTGTTTTAAGGGATAAGGATGCCCCTTTTTTCAAGAAAGTCCACCCATGTAGTATATTTCCATTTTGAGTCAAATGATGGCCCATTCACTCAAGGTTTGACCAAATGAGGTCGAGTTAAATATGAAAATCGACGTGCTCATCGAGATACACGCTATAATGCCAAGATGACGTGCATATGATGCAAAATTAAAAAACCTATAAGTACGGAAAAGTCCTTGTCTCACCCAAACCAAGTCAAATCGCTTTCAGACGTATCTAAGACTCAGGATCTAACCGAAAGGCTAATATAAGACTAATTACTTAAAAAGACTTAATTAATACTTAAACATAGTTAAATTAAATAAAACATAATTAATTAACACTAAATACAATTAATTTGGGTCGGGGTATTACATTCTATTTTGTGTTAATGTCACAACCTAGGCCCGAGCTCTGATTATTACCGGGCTAACCCTGAGTCGTTACGCATACTTACTCCGTTAAACTTCGAATTAACTGAAGTTAAAACGGAATTCACAATGGATACTTACTTCACATCTATCATACGTATAATTTGCGAAAGTAAATACCATTAACATTCTCTATAAAGTTACACTTCTTTATACATGTATAATCTTATCATTTACTTACTTTTGTCAATCATCTGCATATTCAAATACAATGCAAGGTGACGACTATATTTCTCAAAATGCATTACACTAAAATGTAATTCAAATTCATTCAAACTCATTTCACACTCCGATATCAATATAACATGATATCCCGACAGTTCCATTCTGCTAATCCTCCTAAAGGAACCCCATAACGGCTTCCTCCACTGGCGCTGGGGATGCTGCAGGACATGCATTGATAATCGAGCCTGTAATGCCATCAATAATAAGAGTGAATACGACGATTCAACAATATATATACAGACCCAATGATAGTACATGCTATCTTTGTCTGTTCAATCAACCAATTAAATAGTTATTACATTCAACTTCCATTTCTAGACGATTTTAGGCAATTCTAGACAATACATGCATTTAGGATTAATAATGAATATACAAATTGGCAACTACGATATAGCATTTCATTTCAGTTCATTTCATTTCAGTTTTCATCTTCCAAAAGGAAGGAGTCAGTCGGTATCATCTTCCTAAAAAGGGAGAAATCATTTAGTATTATTTTATCATCTTTGGCTTAGGGCGAAAGGGTGCACCATTCATGACCTAGGCCTCAAGAAAGAAATCATTCAGTATCTCATCTTCCAAAAGGAAGGAATCAGTCAGTATCTATCGATACAAGCAGTCACGTGGAGTCTACTAGTGTCCGGGCCAGGGACAATTAGCATCACCATGGAGCTTCAGAACGCTCCCAAGTCCATCTACTGCAATAGGATTAGTCATTCATTCATTTATTAATTCATTTAAGCTCCATATGAGCAATGCATTCATTAATTCATTGCAACTCCATATGAGCCTTAATAAACAACTATGTAGTGCCAGACTCAAGAGTCAACATAATACATTCTTTTAATCCACTCAGGATTCAGTTCAATTCAGTAATTCCATTCATAATAATGGAAATGAATAAACAGTAATACTCATTATATTAGATTTGAGTTTAGCAATACGACTGCAAATCAATGAGAGAACTAGGATAATTAATAGTTTGCTCATTTCTATCTCAATTCCAACCAACCATTTAGGTGTAACCATTGGTTCTCTAAAGTACTTGTTATTTCCGATGGACATCGCATTTATGTTTAAGGTGTACCTTATGGTCATTGTAATTATCACCTATAGAGGTATAAACATCGTTCACAACCTTGAAACAACATCCTAACTCAATAGGCTTTTACTCAGAAAAACCAGATTTCGAATTTGTAATCTTCCTGAAGTTCAGTCACCTGTTCGGTTATCTGTCGGTTAACCGAACAGTGCCACTCGGTTAGCCAAATTCATCTTGGTCACATACGGTCAGCTTCCCAAAAGCTTCAGACTTCTTTGAATTTCCTCAGTCAAGTTCGGGCAGCTTCTCGGTTAACCGAACTCTGTCGGTTAACCACTCTGTCACCTGTCGATTCGCAATCCAGAAGCTTCAGATTTTCTGACACTTCTACAACTGTACTCGGTCACCTATTGGTTGACCAAATACACATCTATCGGTTAACCGAACCTAAGATCGGTTCCCTTTCTAGAACCTTGCATTTTCTGAAAAAATTCCATCAGGTCCATTCGGTCACCCTTCGGTTGACCGAAGTCATGACTTCGGTTAGCCAAACCATTTTGGTCAGCACTCGGTCGACTTTCTAGAAGCTGAACTTCACTGAAAATTCAACCTAGATGAGTTCGGTCAGCTATCGGTCAGCAGTTCGGCTGATCGAACTGCTCGTAGAAGTTCAGAAAATTTCTGAACGGAAATTTGGAATTTGAACTCCATGAGTTCTAACCACTTCTATAACATCCTAAATCAGTGGAAATGCATATACTTGCCTCTTTTGAAGATCAATCGACAAAAAGCCCCATGCTTTACTTGAGTTTGAGATGAAAATCCACAAATTGAAACCCCTTTTGAACCTAAACCAAAACCAATCCACAAATAGAACTCCAATGAATTCTTGGTGCTAGAAATCACTTTAAAACACTCAAGAGAAGCTCATAGTTCTATAACACTTACTTGGACCTCCAAAGAAGGAAAACTTGAGTTCTTTCTCAAGTTCTAAACACTCCAAAAATGGAAGACAAAGTGAGGAAGAAGATGAAGAAGATGTATTCTTATCAAAAACCACTCCAATCCCTTCAATCTTGCCAACAGATGAAGAGAAATGGAAGAAAGAAAGAAAAATGAGTCTAGGGCAACCCTTGTGCTGTAAATGGGTGGAATGAACTCATTTGAGTTCATCCTAATCCTTTATAAGCCCATTTTGCACTTATGCCTTCTTCTCTTCTCTTAATTACAATTTGAGTCAAACGTAGACTCACTTGAGCCATTTCAAGTCAAAGGTACCCAAGTCTATTACGAAAGTTAACATACTCTTTGAAATACATATGATGGTATTAAGAGCTACTGTATTCAATAAAATGCGCGAAAATTTGTATTTATAAAAAAGTCCTTGTATCACATTGTCTAAGTCTAAAACTAATACAAATCATTCAATCTCCTTCAAATGCATTTCATTAAGCTCAAATCAATCATTTGAGACTAATCCAATTCAATTTGATCATTAACCATAATTAGCATAATTAAATCTAATTAATTAGCATTAATACCAATTAATTATAGTTAATCTTGATTACCTTAGGACGGGGTGTACTATTCCCCTAAACTTTTAGAATCCTTCGGTCATCCAAATGCAATACAATCAATATCAATCAATCAGAAAATACGAAATCAAATTTAGCTCAACAAATAGCTTTGGATACTTTTGAGTTGTCCTTGTGGGAAGGACTTGTTCCTTCATATCAATGATCTGGGTCGGCTTCTCAACATATGTGATATTTGGCAAAACTTGGATCTCTTCGTGACGAATAATATGGGAAGGATCCGCCACATACTTTCGAAACATTGACATATGGAACACACTAAGAATACCGGAGAGTTCCGGTGGAAGTTCCAGTCGATAAGTCACATTTATAATTCTACTCTTAATTTTAAAAGGTCCGATAAATCTCAGGGAAAGTTTACCTTTCCACTCGAATAGGATGGTGCCTTTCATTGGAGACACTATAAAAAATACCAAGTCATCAACAACGAATTCCAGATCATGCCGACGATTGTCAGCATAGCTTTTCTTCCATGATCTAGCAATTTTCAGCCTATCTTGCACTTTTTGGACCTTCTTTGTTGTTTTAGCAATGATAGTAAGACCGTGGAAACTTCGAGTTTCAACTTCTTCCTAGCTGACTGGAGTCCTACATCTTCAACTATACATTGTTTTAAATGGTGCCATTTCCATGCTGGAGTGATAGCTATTATTGTACTCCAATTCTCACAATGCTAGATGTTCATCCCAATCACTCTCAAACTCCATAACACTGGCACGAATCAAATCTTCTAGAGTTTGAATAATCCTTTCTGATTGTCCGTCTGTCTGTGGATGATATGCAGTATTGAACCGAAATCTAGTACCTACATAACTCTGAAATGACTGCCAAAATGTAGAAACAAACCGACTATCTCGATCGGAGATAATCGATACTGGTGTTCCATACACTCGAGTCACTTCCTCCACAAATGACTTGGACATCTCACTGAATCGCACATCCTTTCTAAAAGGAATTAAAGAGGCGGACTTCGTAAGATGATCAACACTCACCCATACAATGTCATATTGCTTCTTCGTCTTTGGTAAACTAGATACAAAGTCCATCATAAGATGTTCCCATTTCCACCTAGGTATATTCAATGGATGAAGCAATCCAGGCGGTTTTCGGTGCTCAAATTTCACATGTTGACAAGTCAAACAGGAAGATACATGACCTGTTATCTCCCGCTTTATGTTATTCCACCAAAAATCTGTCCTTAAGATTTCTATACATTTTTGCACTTCCTGAATGAATAGAATATCTGGTATGATGAGCTTCAAACACCACAGCCTGTTTCAAATCATCTTGTGCTAGTATACAATCGGTCTCTAAAGTAGAGAACTTTTCAACCAACACAACGTCTGGTCTGGTTGCAATGTTGTCCTTGATCCTCGCCAATTCCGGATCTTCAAACCGTCTATTCTTGATCTGCTGGATAAGAATCGGTTCGAATATGACACTGCTGCCACCATTACTCTATCGTCTACCACTTCGATGGACACATCCCAATCTCGGAATCCTTCAATCAGACTCCATTCACCTACTAACGATGCCATGTAGTGATCATTGGAAGTCCGGGATCCGAACCCTAGAAGGGGGTGAATAGGGTGAGTTTCTAATTAGTGACCAATTGCAACAAATTTTAATTTCTTAGAATTAACTTAGTCACTAATGATGGTTATGAAACACAATGCGGAAGATATCAATAATAATCACCACAACTCAACCACTACACAAAGATTTATAGTGGTTCGGCTTCAATGCCTACATCCACTACCAGCTTGTGATCCTACACCCCACCGGATTTCTATTATCTATACTTTTCAATAGGCTAAGCAATAACCTTTATAAAATGCTTTTCAAGGCTAAGCAATAACCTTACAACATGCTTTCCAAGGCTAAGCAATAACCTATTGAGTTTTATGGTTCACCGCTAACCATACACTTATGCTTTTCTAAGGCTAAGCAATAACCTATACAAAAAGACTTCTCAAATAAGTGTCTGCACAAACACTTTAAGAGATACAATTAAAGCTCAATACATTTGCCTCTAACATAGGCTGATATGAAATTGAAAACCAAACTCACACAACACTTTATGAAATGCAAAGATGAATGCTCACGGTGTTTGTGTGAAAACTTCAATCAAGTTTAAACATTAAGCCCAATGAATATATGCTCAAAGCATTTAAAAGTTTAAGGCACACAAAAAGATTTGATTGAAGTGAAATGCAACTCACATGTATAAATACTAACTTGTTGATGACATGAAAATCAAAGGCTTACAAGTTGTATAAAACTATTTAAGACTAAACCTGTGATGCATGTATAATGTTGTTTTCAAAAACCAACTAGGTTAACCATTGTTCTTATGTGATTGAAAACAACATATGTAGATTCAACTAAGTAAATGATTCGTGCAATAAAAGAAATCAAAGATTTTAACAAAGCATGATTTATGAAATTTAAAACAAACTTGATTTGAATCATCGTGAAAAATCCAATACAACTAAGATCAAAGATTAAATGTAAGTAATGGATTCAACACATCATAGTTAGCATGCTAAAATAGATTTTTCAAATATTTAAACAAAGAATGAAAACATATGATAAGGAAAACTAAGCTTACTTAGATGATTAACTCATGATTTCAAACTTTACCTTCCCTTTATGACCCCCTAACCTCCCTTAGCTCATTCGCTTTTGTTTGGCCTCAAAACACCTCTAGGAGGGCCTCTTGGATTCTCAAATTTGGCCTAGAAATGATTTCTTTATATACAAAAAATTGCCCAACAGATAGATTGTCGGTTAACTGACTTCCAGTTCGGTTAACCGAACTCCCAACGGTAAAAAAAGGGCTAGTTTTAACCATTTCGGGACGCGAACCAAAGTGGGTTCGGTCAAGGTTCTGTTAACCGACATCTTCAGTTCGGTTGACCAACAACACTGTAGCAAATTTACTGTAGCAATTACTGTAGCAAATCACTGTAGCATAAAAAAGTTTTTCCTTTTAAAAAAGATTAAGCAAAGAGCTACACCAAAGTAATTTGCTAGTGGGAGTTCTGGGTCATGGAATCATGCTTAGACTCATGTTTCAATCTAAAAATATTTTCCAAAACATGAACCTATCAATGTCTAAGATGATTTTAAAACTCTAGGTCCAAAGGCTTGCATGATTCAAAAATATTCTTTCCAAAGCTTAATGCATCCAAGTTTAAAATCCAAAACATGCATGTAACATAAGTTCAAAAGGCTTTAAAACAATGCATGTGAAAATCGAGATTTCGAGTTTCAAATTCAATGCTCATGTGAAAATTCGAATGATACTAAAATGATAATGCATCCATCAAATTTCAAAACACAAAAACCCTAACAATCATCTTGTAAATTATTATTCAGAAATGTAAGATGCCCACCATTGGATTTGACTTGATTTGAAACATGCGATGGAACCAGCTTTACTTCTCTTTTGTTGGAATAAAAAAGGAGGATGTCCCTGTATGTGATCAATCTAACTGGTGGCCCACTGTAATTTATTTTTAATTAACTTAGATGCAACCAATTATAATGGGTGTTAAAGCTGATGAAAGGCTTGGATTTGAAACGGTGGGCTTCACCATACATCCAAGAAGGGTGTTGCAGTACCATAGTGTATATGATGCAGCCCTGCTGAATTATACTTCTACCCTTTGAAGTTTGGAGAATCTCTTGTACCTTTTCAAGTTCAAAGTAAATTCCTTAACTAAAAAAAAAGTACAAAGTAAAATCTCATAGGTATCTTTCCAAAGCAACCAGTTCCTTAAGGGGAGGGGAGGGAAAATTTGAGGGGGAAGGAAAATGGAGGGGAGGGGAGGGGAGGTAAAATTAATTTTCTCTCCTCTTGTTTGGATAGTAAAAAAGGAAGGGAAAGAAAAGTAAAAAAATAGGGTTTTGTTTGTTTGTGAGGTAGAGAGAAAATTATCAATTTACCCTTTGTGAAAAAGTGAAAAGGTGATAAGGGCATTTTAGTAAAATTCCCTCCCCTCTCCTCTTTCCCCCCACTTTGCCCCCATTTTTTAGGGGAAAATCTTAAGGTGGGCCCCACAAGCATTTTACCCCCATTTTCCTTCCCCCCACTTTTTCTCCCTCTTTCCCAAACACCATCAACTTCCACTTTCCCTCCATTTCCCCCCCTTTTTTCCCTCCTCCCCCCCCCCCCCCCACTTTCCCTCCTTCCCAAACAAAGGGTAAAAGAAGAGAGAAACAAACACAATTGCATGCAATATTCTACGAACTTTGTTATCTGTTGAGAATATTGTAGATGGCTTATGTAAGGGGGCGGATTGGAGATTTATTGGTGCCTAATTACCCACTTGAGTAATACTACTTCTCCTTATGTTGATTAAGTTGATTACGATTGGAGATTAGAGATTTGAGTTGGTTCCCCAATCAAACGAGCCCATCGTTTTGAATTAGGTCAGGTTGCCTCTAGTATATTTTTTGAATCGACTGGTTTGTATCAATATTAAAATAAGATTAGGATTAGAAAATCAATTCAATTGGGTGGGTAAAAATTAAAGTAGGCTTAGTATTAGAAAATCGAGTTAATTAGGTGGGCCAATATTACAGTAGTGTTCGGATTTAAAGATTATATATATGACATTCATGTGCATCCATCCCTCATAATATCGCGAAGGACAATTTGATAGTGCCCACCTAGAGCCCTACGGAACATAGGAGTTGGGGGATGCAAAGAGACATTTGGATTAGCCCATATATCAAGTTTGGGGTCAATCTCCTGCCTCTAACCCCTTCATCCGTAGCCCACAAATTTAAGGATTTTATATTAAATAAAATATTTAACTCTTAAGCCAAAGGTTCAATCCATTTGGATCAGTGAGAACTCAATAGATCTAGTGTAATTTAAGGGTCTCACATGTGGATGGTTAGATGAATCATAAAACCGGCTCTACTATGCCGTTCCTCACCGTAATACAGTGAGGGATAGATGCACATGAATATTAAAAAAGAAATCATGTACTATTATATAAATCATTAATTATGATCTTTTTTTTTTTAGTGAGACTATACTCTTGTTGGAGTATAATTTAACAAGAATATTGCAGGAGGTAAGTGTAGACTTATTATTCTTTTCACACTGCATGGATCCTTCTTGTCAATCGTGATGTCATTCCAATGATGTTATAGTTCGATGTGTCGCTGTACAAGGTACTGCATCAAGTTGCAGGACAAGAATTATTCTTTTTGACAAGGCTTTATAAAATCTTAGTTTCCTTCTTTTGAAGTTTTTCCACATCCTCCATTTGTACTCGTCCACTATCTTTTTTTCCTTTTTTTTTTAGTATGGATCCTCTAGATCAGCTATAATAGATGCCTCGAACGCCATCCCGAACCCCACATTCAAGGGATGATTTCGAACATTCAAGTTAAATCCCATGTGCTCCAATGATATATCCTCAACTTTTATTTTGAAAGAATTGGATCACAATCCTATTGAATACCATGACCGAAACCTGATTGGGCACTGAGATGGAGCCGTTGCTGATTTGGTGTTAACTCTATCTAGATGATGGTGCTCAATTGTATAGTGTGACCAACTCCTTTTCACCTGAAATGTGAGGTTATATTAGTGGAGGAGATAAGATTTATTTTGAACACTAATCCAAATTGTCTCCATTTTTGCCCCACAATGAAGTTTTAGGCATGTGTTATATTGTTCTTGTGAAATGGTTGCGACAGAGGATCATGACTCATTTTTGTTAGTGCACTCACAATGAATGATCTACATAGTATAATTAGGGCAATAAAATAGGTTTAGAAGTTGTAATTATGTGATAATGGTAAGTTATACCTAAAATTAATTCCTTTTGAGATTCAGATTTTGGATATGTCACTTAGCAGAGGCTCCTATATGAGATCACCATAGATATAACTTAGCAGTGCAAAACTTATATTTTTGGTTCAAACGATATATGCACTACTATGTTGAGATAAGATTTAATTCAAATGATTTATCAAAGCTTCAAATTATCAAAGCTTGATAGGATCAACGATTTATCTTTCAAATACAAGACTTGACATTGTTCATGCACAAAGCTTGGTCTCTAGAATGAACCTAACAAAAAACACATGAAGCAGCAACTAGAATTTTGAGTTACATTAAAGTTATAAGAAGATACTCAAATTAAGGGGGAGTGTTAAAAAAATTGAAAAAAAAAAAAAAAAAAAAAAAAAAAAAAAAAAAACCATGTAAGAATCTAAGAGTTCATTAGTCCCTAAGAAACAAATGTACTTGTGTATAAAAGTGGTTCCCTTGGGACCAAGTAAGGTTTATAATAAATCAAAGTACGTGTGCAGTGGAAAGCCCATAAATAGTAGTAAAGTGCTCATTTAAAAGATTCTCTATGCGTAACAGTTTTCTTATTCCTCTTCTTCCACCAACGCACGCTATCTTCCCATTACTAGTATCTTACCATATACCAGCCTCTCTGAGAAGGTGAGGAGAATCATCAATATATAAATAGGGCCTTGCATGCATTTCTCAGTCACTGCCACACAACACAAATCCCTCTCTCTCTCTCTCTCTCTCTCTCTCTCTCTCTCTCTCTCTCATTGTTGAATAGTGTAGACAATGACATCGATCTCATGTCTAGAGAGAGTGGTGCAACAAATCATCTCCACCCACTCGCCCGACGCCAACTTCAATGTGGGTGAAAAGGCCCTTCTCAGAATGGCCATTGACATCCTGTGCAAGGCAATCTCTAAACTTTCTCAGGCACTTTTCAAACTCCCTTCTATCATTATTTATTCTCCTTTGTTCTTAATTTTAAGAACATTGTTTATCGACTTTGCAACGGTCACTCCATGGCAATTATCTCATCATTTTTGTTCGTTTCTTATTTCAACTCTTATCAGGTTAGAGATTCTACCACGGATACGGATTCAGTTCTGGTTCTTGAAACTGGATTCTAAATCGTTTAACTAGTGAGAGAATTGAAAATAAAAAATGGAGCCCCCCACCACCACCACCACTGCTGTCAAAGCTTTCTTCCAACTACGTTGGTGTTAGTCACATGAATTATGTTTCTCCATTTCGATATATATGAGCCAAATACACATGTCATTATTATTTTCATCCATGTGCGTTTTGGTCTACCTTGTCTCCTTATCGGGCAATTAATCTGCATGGAGAATCTTTTCCTCAACTACATTGTTGCTGGCGGAGCCCACATATGCTAACAAAAAATAATAAAATTGTAGAATCTAAAATCAATACAAACATTTTTTTTAACAATAGCAAAACCAGTTTTACCAACAACAACACCAACACCAACACCAACACCAACAACAACAACAACAAAACAAAAGCAAAAACAAAAACAACAAAAAAAAAAAACCAGAATCAAATTTAAGAACGAAAAGTAAATGAACGTTCCATATCATTTGCTTGTGAGTTTGGATTTGATTTATAATGCCTATTATTCCCTTTGATTATATAGTGATATGTATCATACTGTCTTGCCCGTTTGAACTGAATCAATTTTCCATTGCGACCCTTGTGTGATCAATCACATGGAATAACATTAATCATTGTGGAGCTTGCACTTAACGTACTTCATGTGAAGCATTTGGGAATTTTTTTTTATGTAGGATCTAAACATAGATTTAAAGGTCTCGGAGGACAAGAGCCACGAGCAAGTGATAACCGAAGAACTTGCATTCACCATCCTTAAAATTGGATGTGAGGTAGCTAGTTTCAGATTTACTTGTTATCTTTCTAATTACTAGGTATTTTAGCTACATTGACACCAGATGCATGTTTTCAGTTATCATGCAATTGCACTGGCGGGGGAGGTATGAAGTCCATAACACTCGCAGTGTTCGACAAACTTGTGAAATATTCATGGAAAAATAAGCTGGTCATAGCCCTCTTAGCTTTCGCCATAAACTACGGAGAGCTTTGCCTTCTATGGAAGCAAGATGCCACCAATCCACTCACCAAATATGTGAACCAACTTAAGCTATTGCTTGAAATCTGCGAGCAAGAAACTTTTATCAGCAGACAAGAAACACTTATCAGTGGTCTCCTGAAGGTCATAATGCGCGTGACCATGACCATCATCGAGCTGAATGATCTTACCTCGTACTTTTCACACGACAAGACTCCTGTCTTCGAGGATCAAATTCCAACCGCTGTTTACTGGGCTGTTAAAGGCATTGTTGCTTGTTCCTCACAAAGCATCGCCCTTGTGAACCTTCAGTAAGTTCATGACAAGCCAAGCATGCCTTTTCTAACGTGTGTGTTGGTTAAGGATGCAAATAATTTGAATTTGGGTCATGTTCAAATTTCAAGATGTAATTGGCTGATGACCAGACACCACCTGATGGTTCACTCAAGTGGGGACCTACATCGAGATCCAGGGGTTAATCAGACCCAAAGATGGCTCAAGCAAGATATTTTAGTCGGCAAATGAGGCTATTCTTATTTCTGGCTCATCTTTTTGGGCTAAAACACTTGGCTAAAGCCAAATACAAAATTTAATTTTTAGCCCATTTAGGCATCTTGATTAGAACTTGGCTTGGCAGAGTTACTAATCCTAGGGATTCTTGTATATGGGTGTAGGCTCCTATTTTCACTTGGGCCCAAATACTGGAGTATACCTAAAATTCTTACATGGTGTCCTTTGGGTAGTCAATAAATAGGTTGTTTTTGAATAAATAATGACTACTTTACGTTATCTGCTCTTGATGTTTCTCAGCTGAATTGATTACAGGTACATGGTCTCGAATACAGAGGCGCAGAAGAAATTGACTGATGTAACTCAAGCACTTGAGACCATCCATGAGGACCTTAGCCACACGCTGACTGTCGTCAAGAAAGAAAGTGGTTAGTATAACACATGCCATAACCGTAGACTACTTTGTACACATACCAGTAAATCAACAGTTATATCGCAGAAACCTATTCTGTTTACTCATAATCTTCTACATCAAGAATATAATTCTTGTGGATTCTACCACCCAAATGTCATTGTAATGGGAAAATGTTTGAATAATTCCATGCACAATAAGTTTGCATGATTGATGATAGGCTTATGCATTTTGACCTATTCGAGCAGAGGAGGAGAAAAACAAGGAGGGTTACATAAAGATACAAAATCTCATAGAAAGTTCAAGTACCCACAAAACTAACAACGTGAAGATTTTCACCGAGTTGATTCAGACAGAAGAAGATAAGCCTCTCTTCAATGGTCTCACCAAGAAAAGGGTATGTGTTTAACTTCTCACAAAATATTTTCATTTCATTGCTTAGTAGGCTAAAATAATAGTCCTTACCCCATTGGAACATGGTTATTCTGACACAAAGATATATATATATATATATATATATTTATACAAATATGGAGTTGAGATGCCTTTTTAAAAATTCATTGAATCATAAATCAGTCCTCACCTCACGTGTCCAAGAAGTACATTACTAAGCAAGTACGTCCATTATATATTCAAAATTCCTACTATTTGTTAATATCATACACGTCACTTTGCGAATTTTCATACCCATACTCTTGCTATTTCCAATACATTTGACTTGAATTTGCTAATAGTAAGTCTTTTTTTTTTTTTTTTTTAAATAAATGATACAGGAGAGCTTGAAGGCAATTAAGTGCAAGACAGTGATCCTGTTCATTTCGAACCTTGACATCTTGGACGAAGAGATCAATGAAATTGCAGAACGTGTTTCGACTCCAGTAAAGCAATACGAAATAGTTTGGCTCCCAATTGTCGACATGCCAAACACAAAGAAAGATGTCATAGAGAAAAAGGCACAATTGATGAAATGGCGCTCACTACATTATTCTGTAACACTTCAGCCTTATGTCATTCAATACATCAAAAAGGATTGGCACTTTGAGAAGAAGCCAGTGATGGTAGTGTTCAATGCCCATGGAAAGGTAGTCAACTCAAATGCATACCACATGATCATGATATGGGGAAACGAGGCCTACCCTTTCTTTGCTAACAGAGAGGAAACTCTTTGGAGAAATTCAAAGTGGAACCTTGGATTTTTGATTGATGGAGTTGCCAATGACGAACAATGGGTAAGGCTTTATATTCTTAAATCAATTTGAAAAACCCATACAAATTATCCTCACTGGTCCAAAGTTCTTGCCTTTTTTGTTAGGATGTGGAGGAGGAATTTTTTAATTCCCTTGTGCTAACAAGCTTCCTTGTCATTTCTAACAGTTAAAAGAAGGAAAATTAGCTTGCCTCTATGGAGATGGCGACTTTAAATTGATTGAGAAATTCATGTCTACAATGAAAGACGTGGTAGAAGGAGAAGGGATCCAGCTGATATATGTTGGACAGAAGTACAGGGAGACAATCATTAGTTGCACATTGTGCGAGGGGTGGGACGATCATAAGATAAGGCGACTCTGGGCCCACTTGGATAGCATATTGTATTCCAAGATGAAATCCGGTACGTCTATTGAAGAAGACAAAACATTTAAAGATGTGATGATGTTGCTCGGCTGTAGGGGCAGTGAAGAAGGATGGACAGTTATAGGTCAAGGATCAAAAGACATTGTTGCTTCGAATGGAAAGAGGACCATGGAGTGCTTAGAGAAGATGAAAACCGCTGGGATTAAACTCACTTCTGAAAATTACTTAACGAAACTCCCACACCTGATAGGGAAGACACACGGCAATTATAACATTCACATTGCCAGCACCAGTGACATAATTCAGGAGAAAATGGTTTGTGTCGATTGCGATGGAGAAAAGGGTCGTGTACAGGTGCAGCGGCAAGAAAGAGTAACATGTTCAGCATCTCAGAACCAGTTGGGGTGTCATCTTATCTTCGGTTTGTCTTTCTGTGTTTGTTTGAGTGTTGTTCTTCCTTTTCTTAGTTCGCTTGTGTAATATGGATCGTTCTCTTTGTTTGCTACTATTTACCTTGCTTCTGGTGAATGTGGATGCAACACTGGAGTGGGCTTGGGTTTATTATGGTTGAGTCTGGTTCAAGTTTGAGTTTGGAATTATCTACATAAAGTTGGATTGAGTCGAGCCTATGGCCACTCCAACCTGCCCGAGTTACATTTTGAAAGAATTCTAGCTGAACGGGCATTCTCTCTTAATCCATTTTTGTTAATTTGAGAAATATTTTGGACCATTTTGTTTGAACTAAAATACATAGAAATTGAATAGATAGGTATATAAAAATGAAGATTAAAAGTGAATTTTTAAAAATGAGCATAAAAGAAATCTTCTTTTGATTCTATTTACTTAGAAGAAAATATTATTTGATGTTTAATTTTGAAGATTCATCTTTAATCTTCATTTTCAACCACACTATTTATACAATTCCTATGTATTTTAGTACTAACAAAGAGAACCTTTTCAGCAATCGAGGAAAAGCTTACCAGGAAGAATTGACAAGGCACCCATCATGATCAAAATAGACTCAACAGGGCTTATCTCATTAATGGCATGGATCCACTCATGTATCATAGTCGATTCCATATTTGACCCTTCATTGCATTAAGCATATCAAGATGGGCACATTCCCAAGTGTAAGAAACCTATATGTGAGTAGAATTTAACCAAGTCATCGACCTAAGTAAACTTATTGAAACAGATTAATCAAATAGGGCTAGAGATGGGAAGTCACAACTATGAAACACGAGTAAGTACTTGGTCATCATTAATCTAAGTTTGGGTAATGCGAATGCCACCATTAAATGCTGTTGAGGGCATCTTAGTGGACGTCGTCAATAAGTTCTCACTAAGTTACATGGATGTATGGACTGCACTCGAGAAGCACTTCTCATCTCAATCAAGAACCCGCCTGTTGCAACTGAGGTTGCAACTTCAAACAGTAAAAAAAAGACACCCTTTCAATCACTGATTATCTGCAAAAAGTGAAGATTTTCACTGGCCACCTTACTGCCGATGGTCATAGTATTCCTGATGAAGAGATCCTACTTTATATTCTGGGAGGTTTGGGTCATGAATATGATGCTTTGGCGACCTCTCTCACCACTCGCACTGAACTAATTGATCTGGATGAACTTCATGGGTACCTCTTTAGCCATGAACTGCGGATTGAAAATAATTGCCCCCCAACCAGTTGTGAATGTTGCCCAACGCGGTAGAGGTCATGGACCTCCTCGTGGCCGTGGGTGAGGACGACAGGGCCGAAGGCCGTGGGAAAGGACCACAACATAATCCTCCTTTTGGGCCGGGTTTTGGTTCTAGTTCTAGCTGAAACCAGTCCAACATGTCAGGTTCAAAGCCACCTTTCTCCAATCGCGGTGTTCAATGCGAGATTTGTGGTCGTGCCAATCACACGACAATGACCTGTTATAGCAGGTATGATTATGCTGCCCAAGGTTATCAAACTGCTCAAGCCCTCGTCGGCGCCTCTCATGGATCAGGTCAGATCGCCCCCTTTGACCCAGCTTGGTACCCTGATTCTGGAGTTACGAACCACATCACCGCAGACCTTGGTTACTTATCTCTTCACTCTGAATATCAAGGCATCGATCAAGTGTCAGTTGAAAATGGATCAGGTTTGCACATTGCCAATATTGGTGCATGTGCCTAACATCACAAACAGTTTATTATCTATATCTCAACTGACAAAGGATAACAATGTTTATTGTGAATTTCATGTGGATGATATTTTTCTATCAAGGATTGGGCCACGGGGCAAATTCTTCTACGGGGCAGAACTAAGGATGGGCTCTACCATCTACCAGCAACGATCACAACCAAACAAGTCTTTACTGGGGAAAAGGCGTCCCTTGAATAATGGCACAGTAGGCTTGGACATCTTCCAAAACGTATAGTCGTTCTATTATTTATAAAAATAAACTGTCTTTTGTGCAACAAAATAAGTCCTCTATTTGTTCTTCTTGTCTACTTGGAAAAACCCATAAATTACCTTTTAATATTTCAAGTTTTATTTCTACTACACCTTTGGAACATGTGCCAGCAAAACATTAATATTTTATGTAAATTATTTTTTCAAAATTTTTTGCCGACGCTTTTCTTATGCCATCAAAAAATTTATATTTTACGTAAATCATTTTTTTCAAAATATTTTGCCGGCTTTTTTTTTCTCCGGGGAAAATATTTATTTTTTTTAAGTAATTTTTTTTAAGGTGTTTCGCCGGCATTTCTTTTTGCCGACAATGTGTAATTGCGCCGGTAAAGGTTACGGCAATCAATATTTATTGGTTTTGTTTATTTGAATTTTTTATTTTTTTTCTGTATATACATCATTACATCCAAGACCACTGTGCCCTTTCCCACCTTTTTGGCTTCTCTTCTTCCTCTTCCTTTCTCTTCTTCCTCCTCTTTCTCTTCCTCCCCACCTGCACTCACCCTGCACCCCTTACACCACCTGCATACACCCACCTGCTGCACAATGAACAGCATGGGATACTTGGTTCTGTCAATTGGGTGCCAAGTAGTCTTTTACTTGGTTCACTGTTAGGAATGAACCAACTCAATGCAAGTCTCCAGCAGCACACACCCATATGTGAACTCAAATATCGGTTCATAAACAACATGAACCGATGCGTGACAGAACCATATAAGAATGGGGTATTAACTGCCACCTGTACCCGCAGCACCTAGATAACGAAGGAGTTGGCACCCAATTTCCTGCCACCTGTACCCGCTGCATCTCCACTGCCGACACCATCACCATCTCCTTCTCCATTCTTTTCTTTCCCTTCTTTTTCTCCTCTTTTCTTCCTCTCCCTCACAACCACCCACTGCGCTGCCATCTCCACTCGGCTTGCATAGCCACTGCAACAGAGCCCTGCACCCCACCTGCACTTCATCTCCCTACCACATCCCCTTGCACAGCCTCCCCTGCGCATCTCCATCTCCATCTCCCCTCCTTTCTCCCCTGCGCATCACCATGGCACCTCCACTGCCGCCACCTTCACCTCCTCATTATTCCTTTCTCTTTCTTTTCCTTTCTTTTCTTCTCCTCCCTGCCACAGCCCCATTGCACGCTGCCAACTCCTCCTTCCTCCACTAGACCTTCCCTGCACACAGCTCCCCCTTGAACCCATCTCTTTTTCTTTCCTTCTTTTTCTTCTCTTCCTCTTCTTCTTCTTCACCCCTTTTTCCTCCAGTTGCACACCCTGCGCACATCCTTTCATCCATTTCTTTTCCAAAACCATCAAGAAATGAAACAAGAATATTCATTCCACTTCATATTAATATTCAAATATCCTTACAACATTAAAAGCACTTTACCATTACCATTACAAAATAAAAATCCATGCTAACATTCTACTCTATACCAACATTCAAAACATTCAAACCATTAATATGGGTGAAAGTCACATGCAAAAAATTGTATGTTAAGAAAGGATAATGAGAAGCGCAATTGACCTGTTAGACAACACCAATTCAACTATGAACCTATCACTGGTTTCCCAACTCTTACCACCTATAGATGGTGGGATGGATTGACAACTTTGGGCAACCTATATGGGCTGAACTTTTTCTCGAACCATTAACAAAAAAGAAACGTTTTTTCAGGTATTTTTAGTAATACACAAAACCTTAAAAACCAAATAAAGGCTAAAAACATGATTTCCATATTGTTCGGTATAAACTGTTATTAAAAAATAATGTGCCTGCATTTTTAAACCATGAAACAAGACAAAATGCAATAGAGAAGATGACTCTTCAAAGTCTCCAAGCTGTCAATCAAGTAGGAGATGATAGTGATGAAAATGCCATTGCAGAGAAAGATTGTAGCAAGAGCTTAAGGTTCTGATACCATCTAGAGAAACAAGAGATTGTAAGAAAGGGGATGTGTTGACCAGTAATATCATGGTGAATCCTATCCCAATGTATTGTATTGTATTCTATTTCTATGAGTTTACAAAGAGAGAACTTTCCAAGGGTAGAGTTATCACTAGATAGAGTAATACAAAGATAGAAAAAGAATTCAATTAGACAATTCAATTGATGATGATGTCAATGACAAAAAATAAAAAGGCAAATTCAACCCAATTCTCCAGACAAAGAGAATCAAACCAATGTACCCATCAATCAAAAAAGAAGAACAACAAAAACCCTAATCACCTCTGTACAAGCAAGAAAAATCTGAGAATGCATATTTGTGTTGTATTAGGAAATACCAGGATTTTTGAAGGGGGGAGTGCAAAAAGGCTGTAGAGATGTTGCAGCTGCTCTCTCTCCTAACCCACCAGCTACTGCTGCAGAGATGTTGTAGCTGCTCTCCCTCTGCTCTCTCTCCTACAACACCAGCTACTGCTGGTGATGCTGTAAGTGTCATCTCCATCACTTAGCCTCTTTCTTCTCTCAGTCTAGGGCATTTATACATTTAGGCCTATCCATATCAAATCATACTTTATGACCAACAAGAAAAGAAATTGGATCCTAAAAATGTTAGTGAATATTTTATTATTTATTTAGAAAGGTTCAATGGATTAAGGTTTTACCTCCTAATCAGGAATGAATGAGGGTGCCACTCTCAACCACCACAGCCCTCCATCATACAGTTCTGGTTTAATTGGCATAGCCTTCAGGTACTCTGTTTCCAGTAAAATGTTCTCCTATGAGCAACAGGTGTAGTTCAGCTTGGGCCCGCCTTTGATCAGTAAAGGCCCTTTCACACTCTCATCCTGCCATGATTTGACACCAGGGCCAATTTTACTCTCATCAATCCTTCACTCACTCTTGAATTGAATCTCAAAGAAATATGTTGTTAAAAGATCACTAAACTTTTAAGGATGTTAGATCAAAGGCCAGGATGATTTGACGGGGCTGAATTTTTCTCCCTTGACCCTCATCTGTAAGCATAACTTTCCAGGAACTCCATCTCCATTGATGAGAAGGCATCTAGGTGGGCCTCATCAGCTGGAACACAAAGAAGTGGTCATAGGAGAACATTTCCCTATAAACATTTCACCAAATCTCCCTAGAGCTCCCTGAGTAAGATCCCTAAAACTCAAAGTTTCAACCCCATGTTCTCTTACGTATCAAAATCCATTGCAACACCATCAAATTTGATTCATACAAAACTTGTATTACCTGTGAGTGTGAGTCCGGCCGCGAGAGAGGGACGGAGAGGATGCGTTGGCGAGGGAGACCACAAAACTGATGCCCTTCAATCCACCGCCGAAAACTGGTCCACTTCGAACTACAAAACCATGTATTGTTTCACTTCTACTTTCAAATTAAGAAAACGCCCCAATCATGTTGCAAAGAGTGTACTCTAGTGAATTATTTTCCACTGGGTTCATTGAGTGTTTTATCAAGGGTTGGGTGAGACAATTTTATCTCTGTGTGTATTCACTTGACAGTGAAAGAGATTTCCTCATAAATTATAGTGTTCCTCATTGTTTGCATTGTGTCATTGTGTGTGGATCCACCAATTTCCTACAAGATAAGTCACTCTTTTGGAGTAGAAGAGTTGACTCCAAGGCGACAGGTTGGGGTCAATTAAAAGAGTTACAGACTGACTTCTTCTCACCAAGGATGCACGGATGAGCACCACACACAACTTTGACAATTTCATTGATGACAATGAAAGATGAGCACCACACACAACTTTTACAGCAACATCTTCAAAGACTATCTTGTTCCCAAACCACCGGTTTATGGGTTTTCCTCAGGATACCAAGAGATTTACCAGAAAATAAGAACACAACAAAATTATCTGAGATCCTTTTTTTTTTTGGATAATAGAACCATTTATGCACAAGCCTCAATAATTCCTCCAAATCATTTTCCCTGTTTTAAACTGTTTGATTATTATTTTTATAGGCTTATTCATTCAGAATATTGAAGGTTTGTCTCCAGCTGTTGCTTAGTTGGTTAGGAGAATGTGTACTGTGAGTGGATACCTCTAAAGGTTAGCGTTTACTTAAGGTGATTTTCAGTTGATTGTAGCTGTTCTTCAATTTACCACCAATTTAACAGGAAGATAAAAACCAATTTCTATCTGATAATTAATTGGTGTTTGGATATTTTCTTTCATGAGCTCATTGGTTGATCTGAAATACATGAAACATGCTACTTAATTAGAATCGATTATAAGTGGTGACAGTAGGTTTTCTTTTGTCACCATTTTGCTGACTTCAAAAGAATGATTCCAGTTGGATTTTAGTATTTAGCTTTACTAAAACCCATTCCACCTAGTCAATATGGGTTTGTCTTTTTGCACCATCTCCCAACCAAGATGAACTCAACACAATGGCCTGGTTGTTTGCATTAAAATACAAAGTAATCGAATTGCTAGGGTGGTGGCTGATATTAATTTTTCATTTTTGTGTCCTTTTTTTCTAAAAGTAAAGCTGTAATGTATAATAAATTGGAAAATTTGCTTTCCATGAACTGCTCAAATGGAAGTGTGGGGCAGAGCAAATATCAGCTTTCAATGAATTATCAACTAAGATTATTATGTGTTTTTGGGTGGAAAAAGCAACTGTATACTGATACCTGAAAACGTGAGATCACTGCATCATATATCAATGCAATATTGACAGGATTCAGTAGGCCCAATTGGTATGCTGTAGTAGTTAACAAACAGAGGGAGCCATAGGCTTTGCTCACAGGAGGCAGTGAATTGTAGAATCTGTAAAAATGGAGACAGAGAAAAATAATTATCATTGTTATTAATATTATAGTAAAAGAAGAGATGGTTCCTCTCTGTTTTTTAAGGAAAAGAAAAGCTAAACATGTGCACCCACTTTTCAATTAAAATAAAACACGTAGATGCTGAGTATATACAGCAGAGAGTAAATTGAATAGATTTACAGGAAGAGTTATCCAAATTAAATAAACAAAAAGGCTGTTGTTTTTGCAAGAAAGAAAAAAGATGTTGGCATTGCATAATTTTGTGTGGTCGCTCTTCTACTGCTACATCTGTTTTGAGCTCCTCATGCAAGAAGGATCCCAAGTTGGTGGATCACCTCTTCTTACAATGTGAGTTTCTAGTCAGATTTAGTGCCCACGAATTGGTGTTTCACTAAGTACTTAGGGGAAGCTTGGTCAGGTTGGGGTCACAACCCATTCCAAAAGAAAGGGCAACTTGTTTGGAAACTCTTCTTCATTAAAGGAATAGTTATTAGATGCACATTTTAGAAAATTCATCTCTGATCCTCATTTGGCAGAGGAGATAATGCCTCACAGTAGATAATATTGGTTCTAGAATGGTGTTCTTTTTTGTGATATTGGAAAACGTGTGAATTTTGATACCTCACTGATTGTTACATGTAGTAAAGACATACTGAGTAGTTAGAAGTCATTGTTTAACTTTTCGAAAGGGGTTACCCAGCATGTCAAACTGTTCATGTTCAAACAATAAGCAAGAAGGTTTTTTTTATTGATAGATAGATCAATGGATAGGAAAATAGCTAAGGAGATGGATTGATTAATAGAGAAAGAGATGGGTGTTCTGTAATGCCTTTAATTAGCCTGTTTCAGGGTAGGAAGAAGATGGATGTATTAAAGCTGTTACTCCTTTTGCTTGAATAGGAAATTTCATTTGTCTATCATAAAACAACAATTAGGAGACTTTGTCATACAAAACTACAAATATGCCTTGTACTTTGAATGTTTATGCTGAAACAAGACAATATCATATAGGCCTCTTTATCATTTGTTGTTTTAGGTTGACTCTAACAACTACCCATTTGAAAAATTAGAGTGCTTGTAAGCAACTTTACCAAAACTTTCAATCTTAGATCCTTTGCTGGAAAATAGTATTAGTCATAAGCAAACTTTTTGACATGTCTCTTTTCCTTAAATGCTTTGTCTGTAAGAAAATGTAGGCTACAAAAGATAAAAAGGAAAGGTACGCACGAAGGACTCATTAAAAGAGATAGGCCAACGTTTCCTTGAAAGCAACAAGAGAGGAATTCCGAAGCGTGACTCAATATAGAGCATCCAAAGAAAGTTGTTTGTTCATTGCCTAACCTGTCGAGAAGTTATCTTCATTCTCTTCCCTTATCCTTTCACCGTCTGAGGATAATAGTCAAACCAATTGGTTGATATGTCAACCCCCAACTCATCAGATGAATTTTGTGTGTGTGTGTGTGTGTGTGTGTGTGTGTGTGTGTGTGTGTCCCACCAAAATGAGCTACACAATACATGTTCCACCCATGTGGCCAGCCTGATGAGCTGAGTCACAAGGCCCGCACTGCTACAGATGATTTGATTAGTTCAACTGCTCACTCCACTGTAGGCATTGGTCATCTTGGGTGAGATATGAATCATTCATTCATCAGGCATTGCCCTCGAGAAGCTATTGATTATATCTCAGTGGTTAGCATGGTCTGATGGATTTCTTCAAGGTAAGGTTGGTCCTCTAGATGCTTTATGAATGAGGACGGGTTCTATGTTAGCGCAAAAAATAGTGTGATCACATGTTTCTCCATTGCTATTCTGAATAAATTTGCCAGAAGTGTCTAGGAGGGGAGTCAAAAGGTTTTAATGCCATTTATCTGCGTGTAACGGTCAAACAAAAGCATTACATGTGGGGTAGGGTAGAAAAACAAGAGTTCCTGATGTGGAACCCCCAATGGCGTTCCCACCTCTCCATGGCCTATGCACTTCGTTTTGAAACTTCCGTAGAACCCCAAACATAGCAAAGTATTAAATATCTTTTTAAAACCTGATTTCAACAGATCAGATCATAGAAATAATGCCAGAGGAGTAGCCCTAGACTACCAAGAGATGACTGCAAAAGCACCAGAATAGAGATTAAACCAAAAACCAAACATAAAAACCCATAAGGCACTGACCTTTTCCCCTTTTGTTTTTCCTTTCTTCCTGCCCCTACAGCGAGCAACCGGCTTGAAACGAGTGAGCTTTGAGCGTGAGAGAGAGATGCCAAGGGAGACGAGAGAGGCGCAGAGGTGAGGGATGTGCAGCGTTTTGCGAGGGTGGTGCTCGGCGGGTGGTGCTCTGCACAGGGAGACGGAGGGATCGAGAGAGATGGGGATCGTGGATTCTCTGCGCTGGGTGGTGATGGAGAGGATGGCGGGCGAGAATGGGATGGGTCAGAGAGATAAGGGATGGAGGCGAGATGGGCGCATGCTTGGGTGGCGACGGGTGGCTGGCGCTGCGTGCGTTGAGAGGGAGGGAGATGCAGAGGATGTGAGAGGGACCGAGAGGGAGGGAGATGCAGCTGCAGAGGGCGATTTGAGGGAGATGCAGAAGGGGTTTTGAGGGAGAAGCTTACAATGGACAAAGAGGGTCGATTCAGAAGTTTTATGATTAGTAATACAGAGACTCCAGAGAGACGAACGAGCGACCGATTGGGAGCGTGAATTTCACTGGTGGAAAGACATCTTTTATGCTCAATCACTTAAAGGGCCCGTTTCTTTCCTAGAATTCCTGGAATTCATGTCTGGTGGCTGTCTGGGATTTTCAAATGCTGGAATTCTGAAATGCTACTGAATTCTGTCATTTCTGAATTCTCTGTTTCTTTTATGCCTAAATTCCCGCCTGAGAAATCCTAAATTTCTGAATTTCTTGAATTCTCTGTTTCATAACTATAAGGATTTCTTACTAGAATTTTACAAACCATGAGAGAGAGAGAGAGAGATATTTTACAAAACATGAACTGCATTAAACTGGAATCCCAACCAACCAACCATCTAAAGAAAAGTTAAGAAAATGAAAGGAAACAACCAAGGGATCTTATATTATTTATGCAATCACCTGGGCTTGGGCTAATATTATTTTAATTTGGGTTCAAGCTTGGTTGTGGCCGTTCAGGTAGGGCTTGGGTTGACTGAATACCCAATCCTACCAGCCCAAGTTTTTAAATCCAGTGAGCTTTACAGCTTCTCCCATCTGAGAACTTGAATTGGAATTTTTAAGGCCATTTGCCTTGACAGTCTCCACAAAAGGCTCTGTTTGATGCATGGCCAAACAGTTACAACTACCACAATATCAATAGGTGAGCGCAGTCATTGAATTGCAATTGCGGCTCAAATCCAACCACAAAATAACAAACAACTAGGAGCAGTTCACTGGACTAGAGGAACATAGATAGTTTGAATTCATTCAGAAACCAACAAGAAGAAAAGCACTGAAACCAAATTCCATTTATGGTGAGACTAAAACCAAAATCTTTAAACATTACTGGGTGGAGAATTTGTTCCCAAAAATTTTGTTATTACTTTCCAACCAAATTGAGCAGCCACAAAATATTTCATCTACCTGTAACAGCTAAAGTCCAAAACACAACAAAAGCAACTAGTGACTGAGGGGAACACTACTGTAACGGAAAATTGAGCACCCTTGAATAGTGGCAATCTACAAAGAGATGATTAACATTTGCATTCCTTGAAACAAAATATGGCCATTAATGATAATGTGTTTTGTGCTTTGCAAATGATCTAGAATGATGATATCATTCTTGCATGCCCCACAAATATTTGATTCACACAAGAACAGCCTTGGAGACACGTATTTGAAGAGGTAAGCAAACACTTGTATTTAAAAGTCATGTATCTCCAAGAAGTTCTCCTTGAAGTCCTATTACGTGGCCTTATACCTGACTCATGTTAATCATCCACATTGTCTGGATTTTTGGAATGCCAGGTGGAGACCTGGTTTTTGGGAATGCCTGCTTTTTAGTATTTCTAAATGCTGGAATTTTGAAATGCCAGGAATTCTTGAAGTGAAACGCTGGATTTCTGACAGGAATTCCGGAATTCCCAGACAACCGGAATTCCTGTCAGGAATTCCATAAAAGAAACAGGGCCAAAGTGTCTTCTCAATATTTTATTTTTAGAATTCGGGCTCGCAATCGGGCTCCCCATCGAGCTTTTAGACTTTTTCTTAATAATAACAATGCCGGTGCGAATAGTGCACCGGCGAAAACAATTAATAACATAGGGATACCATTAACATTAATCCCAGCACGAATAGTGCGCCGGCAAAAGTAATTTTGAAATTATATGGGGAAAAAAATTTCCCAAATAAAGGTGCAAAGGCAAATTGGAGTTTGCAAGGGAAATTTGCCAGCGAACTATGTAGATCGCCCGCAAAAATCTAACCTTTGCTAGTAAAAACAAAAGGAGCCAGGAAAAATGGAACCTTTGCCGGCAAAACAATGTCGCAGGGAAAGCTCTACCTTTTACCGACAAAATAAGCTTTTGCGTAGGCATAAGTTATACTTTTCCCGGCATTTAATTATTGCGCGGGGAGAAAGCGCAGGCAAAAGTGTAAATTATTATTATGATTTGGTGTCCCGGATCAATCCGCTCAAGGTTCCTTGAGTAAGAAGTATATATTAACTTATTTTGCTTTCATTTGATGAACGGAACTCTCCTTTATTTAATTAAATGATCAAAGCACAAAGCAACCTTGACAATGCTTTCACAGGTATGTGCTTCACCCATAATAATGGTTACTTTTGATTCTTGTAAAAAGAGCTTTCATAGAACAAAGAGTTGTAAAGTTGTAATGCTTTAGTTGGGTGTGCTTTCATTAAAATAGTTTCCCAACAGGCCTCTCTGCAGAAATTTCTCTGTAGGTGTTCTAAAATAGGATTTGACGTCCATTTTATATTTTCTTTATTTAATACATGAAGAGCTAGGGTCGTTTTTGTGTGTGTTGTATTTTTTTTTTCTGGTTATCCTTGGTCAATCCATTTATTTATTTGATTTATTGAGCCGGGATCATGTTGCTTTCTTGATGTAATTTTTTGAACTTAAGTTTTTAAAGCCCCAACTCTCTCACTTTGCCTTCTTGCAAAAAGAAAGAAAAATTGCCAAATTTTACAATATCATTTGCTTGTGAGTTTTGTTTTGATTCCCATTATCTCTTTAATTATCTAGTGATACTAAATGCATTATTTTTCTGATTTGAATTGAATCAGTTTTCCATTGCAATCCTTGTGTGATCAAGCACATCAAATGACATTAATTATCGTGGAGCTAGTGCTCAAAGCACTTTATGTGATCCATTTGGTAATGTATTTTGATGTAGGATCCGAAAATAGATTCTATGGTCCCAGAGGCCAAGTCCCTTCTAGCGATATCTGAAGAACTTGCATTCACCATCCATGAGATTGGATGTGAGATAATTCCATATGCACTAGTCTATATCGTTCTTATTACTAAATATGTGAGCCACATTGACATCCTATGCATGTGTCCAGCTATCATGCGATGGCTCTGCTGGGGGAAATATGAAGTCAATAACACTGGCAGTGTTTAACACACTAGTGAAATATACATGGGAAGATAAGGCGGTCATAGAGCTCGCAGCTTTTGCTGTTAATTATGGGGAGTTTTGCCTTCTATCGCAGCTGCAAGCCAGCAATCCACTCCCCAAAATATGTGGTTCAGCTTAAGCCATTGCCCGATGTCAATGCGCGAGAATCTCTTATCAGTGGTCTCCTGGAGGTCATAACAAGTGTGATTATGATCATCATTCAGCTGAATGATCTTCCCACCCAGTACATTTTGCGCAAAGAAGCTCCTTTCTCTGAGCCTGAAGTCTCAAATATTGTTTACTGGGCTGTCAAAGGCAATGTTGCTTGCTCCACCCAAAGCATTGGCCTTATGAACCTTCCGTAAGTTCATGACAAGCCAATCTAGCTTTTCTTGTCATGGTTGATAGTTAAGGATGCAAATAGATCAGATTTAGGCTATGTTCAAGATGGAACTGGATTATGACCTGATACCCGAAGGGTCACACAATTGTGGACCTAGACTGAGATCCAGTGGTTAATCGGACCAAAAATAGGGCTCATGCACTATATTTTAGATGTTGGGTTCTCTGAGTAGTTGGTAAATGTGCCTATTGTCACTTCTGACTCATGTTTTTGGTCTAAAGCACTAGCCTAAAGCCAAATTGGATACAAAATATAGTTTGAACCTATTCAGTCATCTTGATAAGAAGAACTCGAATTGGCGGAGCCTGAGCCAAGGGCTTCATGAAAATGGGTGCAGGTTCTAATTTCCAATTGGGCCCAAATTCAGGCCTATAAGTCGATATATAGGTAGTTTTTGACATACATAATGACCATTTTCTTGATTATTAGCTATATTTTTTTTATGATTTTTACATTGTGATGTTTCTCAACTAAATTAATTTCAGGTACATGGTCTCAATCACAAAAGCGCGGAAGAGATTGACTGAACTAACTCATACACTTAAAAAGATCCATGGGAACCTTACAACCATGTTGGATCAATGCAATCAAAAGATAAGTGAGTATTACACATGCCAAAACAACAGACTTTTTTTTTTTTTTTGCTTAATGGTATATTGTATTAGAGAAAGAGAGGGAAGTGGGCATAAGCCCCCAAAATACAAAAGGAATCCAGCAAGGGAAGGCTTACAAAAAGACGCCAACCCACTGCAGCAACCTACCAAAAAAAGGGCACTGAACAGAAGAACAGGCTATGCACGGCTAAGCACAAGAAAAACCCAAAAACGAAAACAAGAAAACAAACAACACAACAGGACAAAGCAGAGCCTGCACTGGAAGGCACCAGAAGAATAAAAATCACTGCCAACTAAATAGAACTTACGAAGACCACGCTGCCCAAAATAGCAGCAAAGCCCACCGAACCTGAACAGGCAGCAGGCTCTACCCTACACTCCTCTTCCAATTATGCACTCCAACTAGGCACAATTCTGCACAGCAGCTGAAAACGACTCTCCACTGCAGCACAAAATTTGCTGGCCAAAAGATGGAACAAAGGGAGAAGGGAAAAGAGCACCACTGACTTCACAGCTCGTCATAGATCCACATGCTTTTCAGGGGAGCAACAGAGCTTGAAGGGCTGGAAAGAGGCAGGAGCAAAACAGGAGAACAAACCTGGCCCAGAACGCCCATAATAGAATGATGAAGGATCAAACATGGCCCAGAGCTCTCAGAATTGGATGAGGAAAGATTACCCCCGGAGACAGGGAAATAACCAGACCTTTGATTCTGTCTTCGAATAGGACCTGAGCTCGCTTGAGAGAGGCCTTCCTATTGCTGTGCTTAGCATCATTGCAAAGAAATCAGAGGGTGTAGATGCCACGGAAGAAGAGGGCAACAGCCCAATTTCTTCCAGAGGCATCTCCAGTCTCTGAGAGAACCTTCCATATAGCTGTTGCGTTGGGGGGGGGGGGGGGGGGGGGGGGGGGGGTGTGTTAGTTACAAAAGATTTAGAATCCATGGACTAGAAAGAGTTGGCCATGCTACATAAGAAAAAACTATGGGAGTCTGTTTCTTCCCATAGGTGACAAATATAGCATCTAGAAGCCAAGTTGCAACCTCTTGTTTTGGCCAAAGAGTCTGATGGGTTTTTACCAAGCAACAGGCACCAAGCGAGACAGGCTAAACGAGGATTAACGACCTTATTCCAGATCAGGCCTATCCATGGAGGAGAAGTGGCTCGGCTCCAAAGAAGGTCCCAGGCAGCTTTGAGGGAGAGAATTCCAGACTCAGTCTTTCCAAAAAATAGTATCTACACTGTGCTCATCTGCTAACATAGTACCTCTTGTTGCTTGAAACAGAAAGTCCTTGATGAAGGCAGGAAGGAGGGGGGGAAAGGACCAAAAGTTTTCCTGAATAATATCACTCACCCTATCTGTAAGGGAGAACTGGATAGATGGGAAAATAGAGGAAATGGAAATCTGGCCACACCAATTGTCATACCATAAACTTGTGAAGGTCCCATTTCCAACCTTCCAGAGACTTCCAAGCTGCAAGAAGGAAGCAAGAGAGTGCATTTTTCTCCAAATGCAAGAGCCTCCAACTGGATTACCGGTGGACCAGATGGAAGAGCCCTTAAAATACCTGGATCGGAACCAAACAACCCAGATGGAGTCTGCTATAGCAGCTGACCAGCCTAACCTAAGCACGCAGGCTTCATTAGTTTTCTTGATTCTCCAAAGCCCAAGCCCCCCTTCCTTTTTTGGGAGACAGACAATATCCCATTTGACTAGATTGCTCTTAAATCCATCTAGGGAAGCAGACCACAAGAAGTTCCTCATAATTCTTTCAATAGCAAGGCAAGTTTTACTGAAAATGGGAATAGCCATCGAGATGTGGAGGGGAATGGAAGAGAGAACATGTTTTGTCAAGATAAGTCTCCCTGCAAAAGAAAGATACTTAAGCTTCCAGCCAGAGAGCCTAGTTCTAAATGTTGAAAAAAAAAAAAAAAAAGACAGACTTACTTGTACAAATACCATTTTTACCTTTTTTTTTTTTTTTTGTATAAATACCAATCAATCAACGGTTAAATTATAGTAAGCTATTCTGTTTTCTCACAATCTCCTACAACAAGAAAATACATCTTATGGATCCTAGCACGAAGGGATCATTTCAATGGGATAATGCTTGAACCATACAATGCATGATATGTTTGCAAGATTGATGATAGGCTGATGCATTTTGACCTATTTGCTTAGAGGAAAAGAAAGAGAATGAAGGTTACTATAATATTAAAAAAGTCATCGAAAATTCCGACACTGACAACATGGAGATTTTCATTGAGTTGATTTAGACGCCTGATAATACACCTCTCTATAATGGTGTCGCTGGGAAATATTTTCATTTCATTGCCTAGTAAGCTAGAATAATAGTCCTTATTTCATTGGAAATTGGTTAATCTGACACGGGTTTATACAAATATGAAGTTGAGACGCCTTCTTAAAAATACATTGAGTCATAAATCTGCCCTCTCCTCGTGTGTCTAGAAATACATTGGTAGCAAGCACATCCTTAATGTATTGAAAACTCTTACTATTTGTTAATATCATTATCATACATGTCAGTTTGTTAATTTAAGTACTCCTACTATTGCTATTTCCAATACATTCAACTTGAAGTTGCTAATTTTAAGTCATTTTCTTAACTAAATGAAACAGGAGAGCTTGAATGTACTGAAGAGCAAGATAGTGATCTTGTTCATTTCAAACCTTGACATCTCGGTTGAAGAAATTAAAGAAATTGAACATCAGGTCGGAAAGCCAGGGAGGCAGTATGAAATAGTTTGGCTCCCAATTTTCGACAAGGAAGTCACACCGAAAGAGAGGGAAGAGATTGACAAAAAGGCAAGCTTAATGAAATGGCACTCACTCCATTTTTCCCTAACACTCCAGCCTTATGTCGTCAAATACATCAAACAAGATTGGCAATTTGAGAAGAAGCCAATGATGGTAGTGTTTGATGCCCGTGGAAAGGTCGTCAACTCCAATGCACACCACATGATCATGATATGGGGAAGTGCAGCCTAGCTTTCAGTACTCCGAGAGAGGAAACGCTTTGGAAGGAAACAGATTTGAGTGATAAAGAACCGGTAAGGCTTAATGTTCTTAACGTAAAAATTGCGTAGAGCCACATAGTCAGTTGGATACAAATTGTCTATATAAGTCCAAGATTTTAGGCTTGTTTGTGGGATGTAGAGGTAGAATCTTTTATAGTCCACTCGTGCCAACACTCTTCCTTGTCATTTCTAACAGGTGCATGAAGGAAAAGTAACCTACCTCTATGGAGGAGATGACTGGGATTGGATTAGGAAATTCATACTCCTAGTGAAAGACGTCGTGAAAGGGAATGTGGTCATTGTAGAATTGATTTATGTTGGAACTAAACACGGAAACACAATTGTAAGATCCCGGTCCCACTTCTAATATTTTATTATATTTTAATAAGAATATTACTATTATTTTAATTAAATGTATTTTAGTTATTTGAGTAAGTAGGATTAAGTGGGGCACACATTAGATTAGATGTGTAGATCGGCAAGTTGGGCTAATGGGTAGATGACCTGACCTGTAGTTTGACCTAATGATTTAAGCTCAAAGAATATCCTCTTTTAACCAAATCCCTAATTTTCATTAACCGCACAACTTATCCCTCCCCACTTATTTCTGCAACTCCTCCCGATTATTCTTCGTCTTCTTCCTCTTTTAACTTCCCAAGCCATTGCAGCTTTAGGATCCAGCCATTAGAATCAAGATCAGAGAATACCATCATTCTTCGCTCAACTTTCTTATCTCAGGTAACCCTCACCTCAAACCATTAGGAGTAGATCTATATTCTTTGGTTATCTCCTTTTTCTTTCCAATGGTAGATTTGGATAGGAGTACCATAGATATGTTCATTTGAGCATTTCTTTTCCATATTCTTTGTCAGATCGGTGATAAGATTATTCTCGAGCGCTGTGGGAATCTCGATTTGGGTATTGGTTAGGATCTATGCATTTTTCTTCAACCCCGGTAAAAGGCAAGTACCTAAGCATAATTTGTGAATTTAATGCTTGTGTTTTTCATTGATTCAAGTGCGGATGCATGTAGAAACCCTTTTATACCTTTTCTTATGATAATTTTGTAATGCAATTTTATTTTGCAATGAGATCGGAGATTTGGAGATGACCCAATCGATTGATGCTACTGTTGCAAATGGCTTTTGCCTACAGTATGCTGCTTGGATTTCAAAACCCCTTTTTGATCTTCTGTAGACTTGTGTTTAGGGATGTGAGACCACAATTTCAAGTGACCTTGATGGGCAGGCTGAATCACATAATTCAGGGAGTGAATCGGTAACAGCGGTTTACACAGTTCGGGTTTGTCCGTGTTTTTTACCATGGAATCTAGGTGGGGCCACTGATGCTTGATCAGGACCGTGGATATGGTTGTGGACCAAGGGGCGAACCTAATGGTGTGAACCCATGGGGTTTGGGTCCCATCTTGCCCCTCATTTAAAGGCTTTACATAGTTTGGACGTCAATTGCAGGGAATTTTGTTTTTGGACATCAGGCGGTTGTGGGACCCACTGGATGATCTGATCACCGATCGAGTCCGGGCATCCAGTCTTATGAAGCTGGGCGACCTTGTGTGTAAGGGTGATCTGGGTTTTGATCACTGGGGCCCATTATCCTAGCTTCCATATTGCATCAGGTGTGACTGCGTGAGGCTACTTCCTCTGCAATTGCGGGTTCTGTTACAAATGGGGGGCAAAGACGATTGACTGTGATGGTATTGAAATAGATAATACAGAGGGTAGTGAGGACGTAGCTATATATTGGGCAGGGGAACCCGCTTATATCATCATAACCCACTTATATTTTATTTTTTCCTCAAAATGAACACTACTACAATTTAGCTTTTTTGCGATGCCAAGAAACCGTCACAAATAATACAAAAAGCGTCACAAAAAGTAATTGCGATGCAAAAAATTGAGAGTCGCAAAGGGGTCGCAAATAATGGAGTCGCAGGAAGATTAGCAACACTAAAGACTTCAGCGTGGCAATAAGAGAGAGCATTTGCGACTGTTTCAAAGAGTTGCTATTACGTATCAATTGCGACATTTTCTAAGTGTCGTAGATAATTATTTATTTGCAACGGCAAAATTGCATCACGAATAATTTATATTTGTGACAACTCAAAAAAGTCGTTAATAAATCATTAAGGGCGATGCTCTTGTAAAGTTGTAAATAATCTTTTTTTGCAACGCTTCTATGGTGTCGTAAATAATCTTCATCTTGTAAAATTTGATTATTTGCAACGCAATTAAAGCGTCGCAAATAATAATTTTTTGAAAAAAACATATTTTCTAATATTTTAAAAAATATATATTTTTCTTGTTTTGATACCCTATCAATTCATATATAATCTCATCATCCATTCACAATCCATCCATTCATAAATCTTTAATGCAAAGTCATCATTAGGTTATCACAATCATATATCTCTAAGTAGCAATTGAAGTATGAAAATAACACTCCATCGATGTAAAAACATAAACTAAATTAATTCAATGAATTTGAGTGCAATGAAATACTTGTCCTCATCACAAATTCTTACTGAAGATATTGATAAAATTCCGTTAAACATAAATCTATATAATAGTTGGTCTCAATATAACATAGAGAAAATAACTGAAATGTGGTATTCGATATGTATCATGGAGAGACAACGAATAATTTCCACGATAGAATATAGCATCCTCAAATTGATCTGCGCCATCCAAACCCCTCCAAAAAATGTTGCTTGTTCTTATTTTCTCTTCATCTCCCATTTCGATCTGTCATAAATAAAACAAGATAGATGTTAAAATCTATTAAAAAAAATTGAGACCATTATCTCAGTTTGAAATTGAATGGTTGCACTCCTTTTTACATAAGTTAGACATTGCACCAAGGTGATGGTTGCACTCTTTTTTGATGTGGTATTAAATCAAACCAATATCTGAGTTTTAATTGCACCAAATATTGAACTATAGAATCATAAATTCACAAATATATATAAGCAAAAAATAGAGTTTTTGTATTTATCAACCTATCTCATGTGTCTACTACAGATAATGTATATAAGCAATATATAAATATTTTACCATGGAGGAGTGGCCCTCTTTTATGTCATTATAGATTACATCATAGCCTCCATATTCTTTTGCCAGGATCTCAAGTCATCCATCTGAGCCTCCATTTGTTGTTTTTAACCTGCCATCTGAACCTCCATCTGAGCCTCCATTTGCTGTCTCTGAGCCTTCATTTGAGCTTCCATCTGCTGCAACTGCTCAATCAACTCTTGAGTTTGTTTTTCAACTGCCATGGCCCTCTTAGTAAGCTCTTCCACCCGTTGATTATTGTGAAGGCCTGCTCATGAAGATGAAGGGTCCACCACGCCATGCCCAAGACCTTGGATATATCCAGGCCTTGTACCCAACACTCGTTTGCATATCTCATCATCTGTCAATGGGGTAGAATTCTCTTATGTGGAATGCGATTGGAGTGTAATCATTGAGTGTAATCCTCTTCAATGTCTCTCTTTAGATTGGGTTGACTGGAGGAATCTTGTTCATGTTTATCATGGAGTGGAGAAAGATGTTATTTTAGGTTTTGAATGGAGGATGGGTAAAAGCTGAAAGGAAAAGGGATAGAAGCAGCATGTTAACCCTTCAATAATGTAGGGATGATGAGGATGAAAAACGTCTTAGGAATTTTAATCTCTGAGAGTGAACTTTCTTTGTAGGTCTCTTCTTGAGGCCTACAACTTGTTACACAATTGTTTCTAATATACGAAAATTGATGAAGGTAAACCCTCTTGTGGAGTCCTTGAAGAATTCATCCCTAGGTGCACTCCAGTTAATTTTGAAATGACTCCTTCTTGATCATGGTGCCTATATGTGACGTTAGGCCTGTACCTTATTTCCATTTTTAGCATATATGACTATTTTTTTAATTTATAGGTGGCAAGGAAGTGCTACACTAATAGTGTGGTTGTATAGGTTACTAGGTTACTAGTTGACACTACAAAAAAAGTCACTTTTAGTGACATTTAAATAGCGACGGATTTAATTTTTTGCCGCTAAATAGCCTTACCAACGATGGATGTAATGATCCATCACAAAGTTGTAACTTTTTTAGTAGTATCAGCGGCGGATGATATTTCCCGCCGTTAAAAGGTTCAAGCTTTTTCACTTTTTCCAAAGGTGGTCCCACCTTTTTTATGTCCCACTTCGCTTGATGAAAACATCATCCGACAGAAAGACAGAAACTTTCACTTGAGCTTCGAATTGTTTGAAGACAGAAAGAGGAGGAAAGTTTGGTTTTAGAGGATTTTCGAACGATTTGAAGACAGAAACAGCGATGAAGAGGATGAAATCTATTGGTTGAATTAGAGGGTTTTGGAGAAGTTAGGTTTTCGAGCTTCGAATTCAATCCATGGAGCAGATCTAAGCAGCTTCGTTTTAGAGTTGGGTTTTGTTTTTTCCAGATTCGATCTCAGATTGCGTTGATCCGTGGTGGAAATCTGAGCAGGTTCTTTGGTTGTTGATTTGGCTTCAGATTGCTAGAGGGAGATTTCTAGGGTTTTTGAGCTGCGAATGAGTGTTGTTGTTAGTTGGTAAAATTGCGCGTGGAAGCCGTGAATGAGAGGTCGGTGTTGCAGATCTCACTGTTTTTCTTCCTCATAGTTCTTCTTCTTCAAAACACCATCTCTTGCATTAGGTAAAAATCGGTGATGTGAAAATCTTTTCTAGGGTTTTGGATGTGTTAGGCTTTATCAATCTATGCCCTGATTTGTTTGAGAAAGGGGTTTGGATTTTTGGGTATATGTTTTGGATCTTGTTTTAGTAAATCCATGCCTTTCATCAACTGATGCGCTTATATCTTCCATTTAAGTTACGCTTGGAGGTATTTCACTTTATTTTGGGTTTCTTAGTTTGTACCATTAGAAAATATACGTTCAACTAAGCAAGTCTTTAATCTCCAAACGCTCCAAACATGGTACCTAATCCGTTTAGTAGTTTAATGAACTTCTCGTGCTGGTTGATCTTAAACCTAATGCACTTATACACTTGCAATCTGAAAAAAACCATGATTTCTGTTTATACCTCTATCCTTTCTTCCCCTTTCCTCTTATTGGGATTTTGATTGGTTGAGATGGTTCATGTGGTAAGCTCTGCATTTCTCGATTTCTCTAATTTGATGCAATGGACGCTTCTCTGATGCCTATCGGCTCACCTTTTTTGTGCTTCTACTTACCACTGGAGGGAATCTCCAGGGAAAAAAAATTAAAAAAAATGAAGATGACTATCTATAACAATTCAGTGTTTTTGAATTGATTTAACTTGGATTTCTTCAATCATTCATTTCGACTCTGTTTTCTTCTTGCTTGCTGAGATTTTTGTGGTCTCACTGTCAATTTGTTATAAAAAAAAAAAAAAAGATATTTTTTGTGATATCATTTCTATGACTTTTCTTGCGTTAGAAACGTGTTAAGAATTGATTTTTGTGGATTTTCCATGGTTCGTTATAGTCTTTAGATGTTTAAAATGTCAAAACATTCTCATATTAGTGTACTTTTTTGTCATTGTATTATTGCTTCTATGATGAGTTGAAGGTGTAATTGTTCATAAATTTCAATCTACAGTTTTTTCTCAATTGGAAGTAGGTAGATGCTGCATTTTCAATGAGGATAAAATTTACAAAACGTATATATCACACAGAATTCACAAATTTCACTAAGTATCAAAGTTAAGATTTAACTTCATGTAAATGAAGAAGAGTCATACTTGGAAAGCCAGCCGTATGATGCTCAACAGTTAGAAGACATTTGTGTTGATGCCGATAATATTAGTGAACTGAGGGCAGATGTACCTGGGACAACTATTGGCACTCTTATAGGCACCCAAGCAACGATAGAGGACCGGGGAGATGATTCTGAATTTGATGACATATTCTGACACCATTTCAGATTATCGTAAGAAGGTATGTGTAAAGAAACAACATCAAAAGATAATATAAGACAAAGTATCACGGATATATATTGCATGGGATGTTAATCATTAGTCATGATGCACATTCTCAGTAATCAACCACATGAGCAACATTCCTAATAGTACTTAGAACTGATTCTAAACAATCCTTTCTTTGTTTTGGTTGCCCAATATCATAATTATATCAGGAAGACAATGTTTCAAATAAAAATAGAAAGGAGGTAGGGATGAAGCTTTCCGTGTCTATTGCATAAAAAATTTCTTCAGTATGTTCTAGTAGAGCCTAGGTAACATTGATATTTTGGTGAGTACTGATTATAAGTGGAACTTGGTTATGTCCTATTTCTCTCATTGGTGACCACCTATCACTGGTGCTCACTAAATTCGACTTCCATGAATAATCCCGTGGACATTTATATGCACTCTCTAGTTATGTAGCATGAAGCTAATGAATGGGTATTTCCCTTTGCTTTTATGATTCTGTTTAGCTTATTTATCATGAAGCTAATGAATGGGTATTTCTGGTTTTCTTTTCGAATTTGGAATGATGGATGTGATCATGAGAACAGCTTAATCTTATTTTGTTGAATTATGTGAGTTTTTGAGAAGCTGGTGTGTGATTGACTATGGAGCTTTTAATGGAGTTGTTTCTTTTTGGTCATGTGTTGGAGGTCATTCATGATCATTTGCATTGCATGTTCACAGGCTTATCTTTGGTTTCGACACAACTTGAATGAAACAAATTGGTGGACATGACCACTGATCTTGAGCAATGAATCTGCTGGTAATGTCTGGATCGGTCATGGTGATATAATTGAACTGGTCGCAATATCCCCAATATCCATTTAGTTGCATACTGTTTGTACGCATTTTGCAATTTAGTTGTGAATAATACTGCATTATTATTTTTTCTATAATCAATACATTGATTACATTGTTTCTTTGATATAGATTGCTGAAATGATGGCAGCCTGCAGATGCTATAAGATGATAAATTGCTGGTAATTCATAATTTGGGTTGACATTCCATGGGTTGACCTGTCAATAGAAGCTGAACACTGCTTCTAGTTAAGGGTTGGTGTTTAGATTTTCAACATGATTGATAAATGATCAGTGGCCTAAGAACCTGTCCAAGCCAGAGTTGTATACAAAGTTGGATTAGTTGTGTTGAAAAGATAGGTATATATGTTACTCATGATCTTATAAGTTTGTTTTAATAGTTCTGATCATGCCATGAATATTTTTTTGTAAAAGTCATAATACCATGAAACGTTTTATTATTTGCCTTTTGTGAATATTTTGCAGACATTGAAGAGGGAGCAGTGGAAAATTTTCCAAGCATGGGATGTTCCATGGGATTGGAAAATTACTTTATTTGTCATGATGCCTTACTTGATGAGGTGAATTTTCACAACTTCATTAGATATACCCACGCATTGAGATTTTGTTCTTTAGCATACATGTATGTAGCCCATTCAGCTACTGAGTAACAACTTATGTGAGTCCCACCTATGATACAATCCCCTCTTTCCCCTCTCTCTTCTTCTCTCTCTGTGAAGTCGCCCATCAGGCTGATTTTTTTGTCCACTCCCAAGTCCCAATTCATGGACAGACCTTGTTGCCCCCTCATCATTGCCCTGGCTGATCATCAAGATGGCCTCACAGAATTGTTGCCCACAACAAGCCACCCAAGAGATCTTAAATGAAGAGCTCCGCACGAATACGCGAGAAAGAGGTAACTTATTTAAACCATTATAGTTAATATCATATTTCTTCTTTTACGTACTACGTGGGTGGGAATGAATGGGATGCACGTAAATTGTTACACTTATTTGATGTAGGGGTGAATATGAACATGGGTTACAAACTTTATATGTAAGGTGATCACATAGATAGCTGTTAAAACTAGTTATAATCTGATGTAACTCGTTTAGGCTACATTTTTTAGCCAAAACAGAAAAAAAGTCTTATTTTATTTGGTTCAAGTCACTCATATCATGTGCTTCTTATTCTTACATGCAGGCATAGCTTGATTAGCTTCACCCCAATTGGATTGACAGAATGTTATGTTACACAGATTTGTGTAGAATTGGGCAAGTCCTTAGCACCACATAAATGAAACAGATTTCATGTTTTTCTTCTTACATGCATTTAGTTGTGAAATTACCATAAGAGTGCTTGGGACTTTCAGGATCAGAGCAGTTCAAGTCCGGCTTGAGTTGAGTCTTTGACACCTAAATTTGAGCTCTCCCATAAGAGTTACAGGCACCAGGACCTCAGTTGACCTCAGTTGGTCCATTTAGTTCTTCCAGACCATTCATGGACTATCATCACCTATGAAAATACAGTTTGAGCACTCAAAGGACATTGATATGTTTGATTTTATCTTCTTTCTCTCGATCTCTATTTTTCAATCTCTGTGAAAGGAGATCAGTTCTTTGATCATAGTCTATTGACTTTGTTGGTGGTGGAGGTGGTGGAATCTTTATTGTTCCTCCATTTGTGATTATTTAAGGACTAATTCATTTTAGGGATTCTATATGATCATCTGTCATAATAGGCATATTAGGCTGATCTGTGGTTCTGAAAATGAATGGATAATGTATTACTATTATGATATATCAAAATTGTTATTATCAAAATTGTGTTTTATCTTGTTCATGTTCCTACTTTCACTAGTATGTATTCGGATCTTGTGGTACAAATTATATTGCATTTTCTAACTTATTGCCCTCTAATGATAACTGACATGGATCATAGTGTCATGGCAGGAATGTATATGGCTGTTCAAGCATTTGTACCATCTGAATCAAATGAGTTCCTGAATGTTCTGGCTGCGTTCGTTCTGTTTCTCATGCAGTTGTGTAATTCAAGGACCTTCATGACTGTTCCATGTTTAATATCCTTTGTAGCAACACTATATTTTGATACTCATTCTAGGTTCCAGCATTACCCTATGTGTTCTAGTTTTTCACTCCAAATAGATTGATGGACGCCTTTGGATTGATCATGCATGTAAAGCTTGTTTAACTCTTGTCTCTCAGTTGATTCAAATCTCAGTTTGCCAACAGTGATAGGACTGGAATCATATTCTTAGACTGAATTACATTCTGTACGAGAGCAAATAAATAACCAGTTTCCATTATTGACTTCCTGCCAGCAAGCAGGAGCTTAGATTCTGTGCATGCCTCAAAATCAAATTCTCAGGTTATGTTATATTTGCTTATCCCAGATATAGGTGGGATAAGGCTTTGATGAATGCTGATGATTTTGATAATCCGCAAGCCAACTACTGTCATGATAACTAGCAATTGTCTCGTCTTAATTATCTAATAAACACCGGAGAACAGGGGATGCAATCTTTAGTTTAACACAGGAATGCTCCATCATCTTGCTGATGGTATGCAGGCTATAAGGATATGATGCAGAGACTGTTATTGCCATCATTATTGATGCTAGTGTCAGCCTGAAGATAGACACCCAGGACCTGAGAGGCATCAACTTCCGCATAGGATCCATCTACCAGTTCATAGCGAACTACTGATTCAGTCAGATAACAATGTAAGTTGTAGATGTTCTCTTCATCCCTGAGACAGTATCTCACCATTGCTTTTGCCTAAAAGGCCTACTTGACAATGCACTTGTTTGAGCAGTGGATCCTATGCGGAAGCAACGTAACAAAACTAATTCAAACTCTTGGACCGATGGCTTCCTGAGAAATTATAGTAAAATCTGCATGATGATGATCAACTAAGATATTTGATATTTCATAATCCCTCAATGGAAAGTGAGATTCAGGCCGTTGGTGTTTTTACTTCATGACATTTCAAGTATTGAAAAGCGAAGTGGTTGGTGATATCCTCTTCGTTTGAGAAAACAGTTAAACAAAACATATTTATTTGAAAGTCGGGAACTTCTATTTAAGTGAAATTTGAGAATTCATGTCACTGAAGCGGATGAGATTCAAGATGAACTGTCTGGATTATCAACATGGGGGGCCACGGTGGAGTTCTAGGCATAGATCCTGACTAACATATGGTTGAGCTATTGGCCCACTCATTGAAGGGTGTGAGAGGGTCTTGAACGATCTGGACTCTAGCATTAATGCTTAATGGATTGAATCTTCAGTGCCTAGTCAAAAGGCAAGAAATGTTGTCTCTCGGTAACCATATACTTCCAACAGATTACTATAAATTAAATGCACAGTTTCATTTTCAGCATATATAGTGCGGGTTGATGTTGATTAGTGACATAAGCTGATAAATATTGACACATCAAACAAAGTAGATTGGAACCCATGTGTCATGATTTTATATTAGAAAATTTTTATGAGATATTGCTGGCCCTCCATTTAAAACGATAATTAACATTGAACTTATTATGTCTTGGAGTGATTCTTTGGATATCTTAGTCCTTTGAATGAAATCTTTATATTTTATTAGCAGAAAAGGCATTTGCAGAGAAGAAAAAACCAAAGCTTCAAAATCAAATTAAATACATTTTTTGTAAAAAAAAAAAAAGGAGGTTTTAGCGACGGATAAAATAATGTTCCATTTGTGGTGGTTTTTATCAGCCGCAAAACTAAACAGTAATGCACACATTTAGCGGCGGCCATAGCAGCGGCCATTTTCCGTCACTATAACCTTTAGCGGCGGAGAATCAGCTTTTAGCGGCGGTTTTTGACCGCAGCTAAAAGTAAAAATTGTTGTAGTGTGAGTCGAAATTGCTTAATTCAGACAAGTACCATTATGGTTCATGGATTATGGCATGTGACGATTATGAAAATTAAGAATATTTTTATATTACTTAAAAATACATAGCATAGCTTGAAGTGGTTCATCAACCTAGTCCAAGTAGAGCTGCATCTTAATCTCACTAGTTCTAACTTTAGGAGGTGAAGTTGGAGAGGGATGAGTGTGTATATATATATATAGAGAGAGAGGAATGTTCATATGTATCTTTCTCTCACCATAGGGTGAGGGACACTTTCCTTTTTACACATAAAGACAAGGAACTGTACCTAACCCTATATACTTGAAAAGTACACTTTGTACTTGAAAATGTCCAAAAATGGGAGTATCCCTCACCCTATGGTGAGGGAAAGATGCATGTGAACATTCTCCATATATATATATTCCAGTTTTCTGCGTTAAATTGATTTCAGTGTTTGCCGTAAAGAAAGGGATTTTGGTAGACAAGGCAGACAAATGGTGCCATCATGTGATCTTACTTTCCCCATAACTACCCTGCAAGGATGACTCTTTGTACTGGAATATTTAAACCACTCATTATTTGGTTAATGCTGAAACATTTGGGCATATCCAAAGAAGAATGTGCTGACAGTTCTATGACAATCTGCATTAACTCCATATAACCCCTCATGACTCTGTTTGGGTTTTCTGGGTATTTCAGTATTTTCTTTATTGGTCTTCTAATTCCGGAGCTCTGTTTTTTGCAGGTGAGATTGAAGCTAGTCAGTGTTTGGCTCCCTGTGTTGATCGTTTGTAGAGAGAAGAATGTTTCACCAATACCTTCTGGACAGAAGCAGCTTTACCAAGAATTGGAAGAAACGTTTTTGAGGATTACTAGTTAGAAGGATATGAAACATCTGGTAAAGAGGCGTAGTTGTTAAATGCGAGCAAAATTACTCAACAATAAACTACAGGGTCAGTAATTAAATAGAATACTTCCTAAACAGATAGAAGTAGATGTGCACCATGAACAATGTCATTGAAAAAACTCCGGTAAGGACCATATCAATTCAATAAAACAAGAAATTAGACACAAAGTAAGATCAATGATAATGAGTGGGGTACAAAACATTTGTTAATGAGATGCAGTGGTTACATGCAAGAAAAATACCTCAATATACATTTTTAATTGACAAAGATAATATCGTTTTGAAAACAAAATAAGACAAGATTATATAATTTCTTAACATATAAACAGATTATTATTAATCGTTAACGAAGAATAAATACTATAAGATGACAATCAGTAAAGCAGCATTAAACTGTTAGACAATAGAGTTTGTTGAAAGATGCAAACATAAGTAAAGAAACATCCAATAAAGGTAACTTATAGGTCACACTGAGTATTGAAAGATACCTGAAGATTCAAGTTCTGGAGCATAGTCATGGAATCAAGTTTAAGAAACTTCAATGACGTCAGCCTGTTGTTAGAGAAATCCAAATTTACAAGCCTCTGTAAGCTAGAAAGACCTGAAGGCAGTTTTATTAATTTATTATTAGCAACTCTCAATGATTTCAGGGCACTCAATGCTGCTATATCATTAGGCAAATTCTTCAACTTATTAAATGAAAGATCAAGATCCTCCAGTTTCTCAAGACAGCCAATTTCTGGAGGTAGGTATTTGCAAAAAAAAAAAAACACAAATTCTGACAGAGAGAAAATCCCTAACATTTTAAATGCTTCCAATGCTGAATACTCACTCCACATACACTAGAAGTTCTCAAGAACATATGGATATAGAAAAAAAGAAACAGTTAAAAGAACTGTCAGGATTAAATTAAAATATATTAACATAATACAAGATGACATTTTAAGATCTGTAGACAATTTAGTCAGATCCAAGGATAAATCAACTCAAAAATAGGTCAATGCTAATGAGCGACTATTTCCTAATTTAAAGAAAAAGATGGCTCAGAATTGTAAAATTTGGCTTGGGTAATTAAAACTTCCAAGATGTTGTAAAGTTCTTCCAAGAACCCTGAAAAATTGGGGTCCATACTTTGTCTCTAAAAAGATCCCACAGAGTCAAAACACCTTGGGCAGGTTCCAATATAAACTCAGTTGAGGCCCAATTCCAAGTTCAGGTGGATATTACATTGAATATAGCTAACCATTCACCAATTATTGCTAGGCTCACTTTCCTGCTTGCAAATGATGGGCATACATCCTCGTACTCAGAGTTAAAGTTTTAAAATTCATTTTAACAAGTCAAAAAGCTTAATTTAGCTTAAAATGGCAACAATAGGTGGGAAGTCCAAAGAAGATAAATTTTAGTAACCTTATAACATCAATCATTCTATCCCCTCAAACCAGTCTAGAAAAGACTAGGAGTGTTGGTGAGTTAATTCCACTGGTTTGAAAAACATACAGCATCACCATTCTCCATTTCTATGGCTACCACCTAAAATGACTCTGACACTCACATTTGTGTTTCCAAAGATACGATAATGCACCATGGTAATCTCAGCTTCCTCCTGAGAACAAGGTTCATAAAGTCAACAGTTCACATAGCCTCTTTCTAAGAACAAGATTTATAAAAATCAATAGTTCACCAAAAGAGAATAAAACTTAGTTTTGGGGCCCAACCAGGTCAAGACAATTGGACATTTTGAAACCAAGTCCCGAGCATGGAAAGAGATTTCCTTGGCAACTTAAAACCAGAACATAGTACTTACCAAGTATGTATGGCCTGACTAAGCAGAATGTGACACAGATGAGTTGTACAGCTGCTAGTGGTGACTAAATCAGAACCTAGTCCTGTGTGATTTGATGTGACACAGAATTCCTTCACCCTTGGTTGGGCTGCACAGGGACTCACCAGTCACATCAAGTCCTGTATGATTTGGTAGAGATAGAAACGGGATAAACTCAGGCAAGTCAACATGGTTTCACTTGAAATTTAATTCCTTTCTTCAGAATAAACTAACCAAAATTAAAAAAGGCCAGAACATATGGTCTCAAATTCCAACAACCAAGGTTCCAAATTCCATCTGTGCACCGTCCATGAAAGCAATCAAGCACAGAGCAGTCATTTAGAGGGGTTTGTAACATCCAATAAAGTCCCTGATATTTTGTTGACTGGCCCATTTATACCACTCCCCAATATAAATACTCAAACCTTTTCAAGTAACCTTTCTATTTTGTCCAAAATCCATGAAAAATATTGCAGATGCAAAAAAATAAAGATACATACACATTTTGTGTGGAAAATGTGCCAAACTGCAGAATCATTAATTCCATCATTTATCTTGTCTTTAACCACATTTGAGGAGTGGTAAACCATATTAAAAGATGAAATGGTTTCATTTTAAAGGACAAGTTGGCTTTTTAATGAACTCCCAAGAACGTTCAGATTAAGCCTGTATCATAGTAGGATGGTTCTCATCGTCTAAATAATAAGGTTCCCAGGTCAGTACTCTGTTACCCAATAAAATAAACAAATAAGCATCCATAAGAACATGAGAAGTGAGCAAGCCCAAGAACAAGAAAACTTACCATTATCTAGAAAACTGAAAATCTAGCAAAATTATGACAAAAAACACTACTACATTGTAGGATATGACAACATTGAGCTTATCAAAGCAATAACCTTTTCACTTCATGTCACGACCCGGTCCCGAGATTAAGGTCACTACGGTCAAACCCCGAGTCGTGATTACCATACTTACTCCCGTAAACCTCGCATCGCCGAAGCCCATACGAGATTCACAAGGGATCTTACATATACCTGTCAAATGTACATTTTTGAGGAAATATATATATATATACATTGACATCCAACTTTAATATGTACAAGTCCTTTACAGAAAGTAAAGTTTACTTACACATCTCATTTCTTATTTAAATCAACTATGCATATTCAAATACAATGCATGTGATCACTATTTACAACAAAATGAATCTATTCAACATGTTCACAAAAATTGCTAAACCAGTCGCCTCCGATTTACATCCATTCATTCAATCCTCCTGGAGGAACCGGGTTGATCTCCTCCGTTGGCGGCGCGGTCTCGGAACCACTGGAATGGGCCACTTGGCCTGTAATGTCATCAATAACACTGTGAACACGACGGTTCAACAATGTATACACAATTCTATGATAATCATATGCTTAACAAATTCAAACAATTTATATCAATTCAATTCACTTCAATTCAATTCAATGCATATAGTTCTTCCCTGAAGGAAGCATTCAATTCATATAATTCTCCCCTGAAGAGAGTATTCAATTCATGTAGTTCTCCCCTGAAGGGAGCATTCAAGTCATTATATACACTTTATCAAGTGTCTTTTCGTTGTCCTCTAGCATAGGCGGAAGGCGCACCATTCACAACCCAGCCTCTCAAGGACTCATTTCATTTCAATATTATTCACTTTATTAGGTGGCTTTTCAAATGTGTGGGATTTACCAGTGTCTTGATCAGAGATCACCGGCATCACCACGGAGCTCCGGAACGCTCCATCTATTGCAGCAGACTTAATCTTTCATTCATTACAGTGTTTGTTCATTTCAGTTCTTCTCTTTTCATTTCATTACATTTCAGTTCATAAGTCAACACATTAGTCAATGATAGCTCAACAAGGAGCATGACTGTAACAGACGAGAGAGGACAAGCCAACTCAAGTCAGAAACAATTAAATTTCCTAAAACAACATTCGGGTGAAACGTTCATTATACAATGTAGGTGTTATTTTAGATGACATCACTTTTTAGTGAAATTTACATTCACATAAGTTTAGCTAACACCCATGAAGGTTTAGGAAATTATCAGAAATCAATTTTGATATTCCCTCTAATTCGGTCACCTCGTCGGTTACCTAGCGGTTAGCCGCATTAGGGATTTCGGCTGACCGAACCATATTCGGTCAGCTTTCTAGAATCTCTCAATTCACAAGATAATTTGCTTATTTCGGTCACCTATTCGGTCACCCACTCGGTTGACCGAAATTCAAATTTCGGTTAGCCGAATTTCTTCGGTCAGCTCACGGTTCGTTTTCCAGAAGCTAAACTTCTGATGGAAAAACCCTGACAAGATTTTCGGTCACCTTGCGGTCAACCCTCGGCTAGCCGAACTCACAATTTCGGTTAGCCGACCTATGTCGGTTAGCTCTCGATTAAGTGTCGGTCAGCCTAGCGGCTGACCGAATTGTGCCCAGAAGGTCAGAAAATTCTGAACCGAATTTTCTGTAACTGAACTCCTTGAGCTCTAACAAGTCACTTAATATTTGAAATCAATATAATTGAGTATACTTGCCTTGTTTGGAAACTAATCAGCAAGAATTCCCTTGTCTAGCTTGAATCCAAGCTGAATTCCTCAAGTCAATCCTTTTTTTGAACCTAAAACCCAAAATCAATCCACAACATAGAATTCTTGTGAATTCTTTGGGCCATAACCATTCTATCTCAATACTGAAAACATGGAAGTGCTGAATTCAACTCAAACACTTACTTGTAGCCTCTTTGGTGGAAATCTTCTCAAGCTTAAACTCCAAGAAAGTAAGAAAAGAGATGAAGAAGTTGATGGTGAAGATGGAGTCCCTCTTCACACACTTGTCAATTCTCTAAATCACCACTCAATGAAGAGAACTTGGAATAAGAAAAAGAAGAAGAGAAAGAAAGAGAGAGACCGGCTGGGATGAAGGAATGAACTCAAATGAGTTCATCCTCATCTTATAAGCCCTCAATTGCATTTTAGCCCCTCACCTTTCCACTATTTACAATTTGAGTCAAATGAATGGTCATTTGAACCAATTCACACTGAATCGAATCATTACATTTATGAAAGTTAACGTACTCCTCGAGATATACATGTGAGTATCAAGAGTTTCCGTATTCGACGAAATACGTGTAATTTCGTATTTACGAAAAAGTCCTTACATCACTCAATTTGGCCTAAAACCCTTTCTAATCCATTCAGAACCTCCACTATTCTTTTCATTAAGTGCAATTTGACCATTTGAGCCAAATTCTATATCAATTTAGCCATTAATCAACATTAATTCAATAAAACATGTTGAATTAGCATTAATCCCCATTAATTAGAGTTAATCTTAATTAACTCGGGACAGGGTGTTACACTTCATCAAACTGAAAGCTCGGGACTAGAACATAATGCTTTGTCAACCCATACTTTTGACCCCTTCCATTTGTATAAAGCAGCAGACTTTTTAACTCCTAAGAACCAAACACAATCAAAAGTAGTCTCCCACAAGAGACCCAATTCATCCCAACAACTATCTACCAAGAAATCAGATTACCTGATGGAGAAATGGCAAACAGACAGCTTCTTCAAGCACTTGAGAGCAGAAATCTCGCTCAAAAACTTGAACGCAAACAACCGCAGGGGCATCAAACTAAGCTCAAGCTCCTTCAATGCCTTCAGCATCTAAACAGGGAAACCCAACAGCCCCGGCGATGCCACCTTCACCTGCAAGCGCTCCAGCTCGACAAACTCCCCCGCCTCTGGTGAAAACACATGACCTCATTGGCGAAGAACTTAAGAGTCTTCAACCGCCCAAACCGGCCGACCGAGCGCAGAATCAGATTAAAAATGTTCTTATCGACGTACACGGCATCCACCAAGTCCGGCGAGCGGCCGGAGAAAGGTGAGATGATGTCCCACCACTCGTCCGATACGTTCACGACAAACTCGCCATCAGGGATATGGGTTTCATCAGGCGAAGGAGGATTCTTGCAGGCGGAGGATGAGGAGGATTCGACATCTTTATCGACACTGGGAGGGATTCTTGAGGCTTCTAAGAGTCCCATCGGAGGAGGAGAAGATCATGTGAAGAGGGATTTCGATCTTCTTGGAGAGAATGGGGATTGGGGTTTTAAGAAGAGGGAATTAGGGTTTTGGACGTTAGGTTTTCAAGAAGAAAGCAAGAAGAAGAACCCTAGGAGGAGGAGGAGGAAGAAGAAGAATAATGAGAAACCCTAGGACCTATCGTCTTGTAGAGGATCGTCGACGGGATCTTGGTTCTATTTGGATTTAGGGCAGAGAGACAGAGTGAAGCGCAGCAAGACGAGATCTTGGTTCTGCTTGGATTTAGGGCATAGAGATAGAGTGAATCGTAGAGAGGGAGACAATATTAGTGAGATGCATTTATAAAACACTGTGGACAAAAGGCGGGGGATTGATTAAAAAAAAAAAGAAAACGTGGAAGATGGAACTGATGGGAAATTGCAATGCTGTAACATAATGTTGCCAAAAAAATATTATCTACCATGCATTTAAATCAACGTCGCAAAAAAAAAAAAAAAAAACTCATTATCTGCGGCACATCAGGTATACCGTTACAGCTGAATATTATTTATGACGTCAAAATTACATCTCAAATAAATGTATGATTCTTTTTTCATAATGGCGGCGGAAGGAAGAGATTAGTGACTTTTTTAGCTTAAATTTTTTATGACACCATATGATGGAGGTCGCTAATAATAATTATCTACAACACAAAGACATCAGCGTCGTGAATAAGATATTATGTGCGACGCAAAAAGAAAACTGTTGCAAATAACATTAGTTTTTCTATGACATAGAACTATTTGCAACGCGGGGATTGCATCGCAAATAGAGACACTTATTTACGATATATGATTGTGTCGCAAATGTGTATCTAGCGTCGCGAATAATTTTACAGCCATTTGGCGCCAAGGATTTTGTGACGCATTTGTTTGCGACATACAATATTCATTGCTAAAAGTATCTATTTGCGACGGTTGGAGTCTTGTGTCGTAAATACTTAACTTGTTGCGACGGGTCTAGTTTTACGTTGCAAAAAGTCTTTTTTTTTTTTTTTACAACAGTTTTGGTTGCATCACAAATAGTTTCGTCGCTAAAAATCCCATTTGTTGTAGTGGAACTTTACTTCACTTGACTATATTGGTAGAGTTACCAAACTGGCCCTTAGCTATTTGTTAGAATGCTAACTTGTCCCTTGTGTTTATAAAATTGGAAATAAAAGAGAGAGAGATGACACTTTTTACAAAAAAACATGGAGGAGAGAAAGGACGGCTGGGACATCTTGGATGGTACTTGTGACGTGTAAGTTCTAGGGTATGACCTGATGATTCCATGTGACCAAGGGGCTTAAGTACTGTTGGGCAGTACTTTGCCCATTAGATTTTTAGAAATTAAAATAAAGGCCTAATTGTTTTATAAATTTTGATGAGACACTTTGATTTATTTTGAATGAGAACAATATTTTTGGATGGGTCTTTAGGTTTTCTAAAATTATAAAGTAAGGACTGTTACTTCTATTATTATTTGCAAATTAATTTTGAAAGGTATCTTTGATTTTAATGTGTTAAAATTATATTTGTGTACTTTATTAATTGGATCATTGGACTTGAGTAAATACCATTTGGGCACACGGTATCTTACTAATGCGGGGTTTAGTGCTTCGTGTAATCTAGGAGAAATCCCAATGGATTCGAACACAACTCATCTCTATTGGAAAACCCTTAATTGGGTCTATGCACCATTGATGGAAAAAGGAATGCGTTGATCTTTTATCTATTAGAAATTCCTATGGTTACTGGGTACGAGACCTTATGTTTGACCTTATGATTGGCTTGTGATTATTCTTTAACCTTCGGATTTTCCGTACATGAATGACTATTTGAATATGATATGAAATGTGGAACGGCTAGCACTTCATTTTGATTTAGGTTTCTGGTGTCGGAGCATTATTAATCAGGTCTATTATGAATATATGTTTATGTGTTTCTGTGGGTCATTTATGGACGACTGCAGATCGATATATCGATATATGGATGGTTGATCACCGATATGACCGGATCACTTATAATCTGCTTTGAATATGGACATGTTATCCTGATATTCTGATCAGTTTATTACCACCGACATTATTGACGGGCTTTTCCGATTTATTTAGGGCTGACCACCCACAACGGGGACATTTGTCACCGTGTGATTTTATATTGCTCCTTGTGCCATTTGGTTTTATGTCATACATTCGTTCTCGTTATTATCATTGTCATTGTTTTATTACGATCTCACTTGTCTATATTCTTCTCGTTATCATATTAAATTTTAAATTATGATTATGTTCTTGCCATTTACTTTGTAATATTTGTTGCATAGGTACCTAGGGATGTAAATGGGTCCCCGATTCTCCGATTACCCGAAGGTTCCGACCCATTAAAAACAGAGTCTGGGTCCTTATTTAGGCCCCAATAAGTAAATGGGTCCGGGTCTGGTTCCACCTTAGTTCGGACCCGTTGACCTGAGACCCAACATATTACCTTAATTTTTGAAAATCTCACCTAAAATCCATGTTTTTTTAATATCATTCTCTATCTAGACTTGGACCCGGATCCAGACCCATTCCATATATGGTTCTGGTTCCAGTTTCGGAGCCAAGAAACTGGTTCCGAAACGGTTCTGGATCCGAGTCCGGTTTCACTTTCTCCTTAACGGTTCCGGTTCCGGGTCCACCATGGACCTGGACCGGAATCAACCCGTTTACAACCCTAGGTATCGAGCCCTACTTTACCGAGGAGACGGGGGATAATCAAGCGTTTCAAACGTTTTAGCCAACTGATGAACTCGAGTGGGATGCCGGAGATGGCTTTAGAGCCGTCTAAACCAGCATAAGAGTGAACCACATCATAGCAATCCTTTAGATGAACAATCTTCTATTATGCAACTTTCTTTAATAATTATTGAATTTATTATACAACTTTAATTATTAATGTTGATTTGATTTTTTTGTTGGGTTTCATTTATGAACATTGAATACCAATTGAATCAAGCTTCCGCTGCATTTAATGAAATTTATTTTGACTTGCCACGGGTTGAAATTTTATGTGGGTCTACTTTTGGAAGCTTGTGTTGTATTAAAGACAAAAAATTTGAATTTGAATTTTTTTTTTTTACTTTTTTCCCCAATTTTTATTTTGGGGGACATGACAACAATCCTCAAGGAAAATCTGAACGAGTGTTGGGACGAGCTGCAGATCAGGCGTTTTCGTGCCCGCTTGGAGAGGATGTGGTATTCCAAGATGAATCTTGGCACGCTGAGTGCAGATGACACACAATTCAAATACTTGATGATGTTACGCGGCGCTGATGGAAGTGGATACCGATGGACAATGGTAGGCCAGGGACTGAAAGAAATGGTTGCAGTGAATGGAAATGAAATGGAGTGTTTGATCGAGTTGAAAAATAAGAAGGTTAACTTCCCAACGACTGATTTCATTGGCTCACTGCTTAAAGGGATACGAGAAATCATATTCCCTCTAATCAAGTCAAAGCCGAAGCCACACTGATATCACATTGAAGCTCCCAGCACCAATGGCATAGTTCAGGAGAGTATGGTTTGTACCGTTTGCAATCGCCCCATGAAGAAGACCATCATGTTCAAGTGCTGCATCAAGGAGTAAAGCTTCTCTAGTCTCTCAGAATCATGGTTGGCATGGCATGTCATCGTATCCACAGTGAGTCCTAGACTTTCGAGTTTTTAAGTAAATAAGTACCTTTGAGTACATTGTCATGGAGTGTGGAGTATGGTTGTTCCAATGTAGTTAGATGGCTTTAAGATATTGCAGTGTAATGGTGAACCTTTTCTTTGGTTTGCTAGAGTTTACCTTCGCTTCTGATGAATGCCGACGCTTACTATCAATGTAGCTATGTGAAATTTTAAATTTTCTAATGATTTACCACATTAGTTGCTGCCCTGCATAGGGGTGTAACTTGGGCATGGCCAAATCCGAACTTGCAAGGCCCAATGCAACCAAAAATGAAATTTGAGTTGGGCTTCATTGGATTGCAGTTAGGCTTGACCTAGATTACGTAAAATGCATCGAAATCAAGTTCAGGTTGGGTTCAAAGTTTGGTTTTAGTTCCTCAAATCAGACCATAGTACCTAACTTACAAAGGAAAGTAGTATTCATAGTGTATAAAATTTAGAATACACACTTTAATGTCAATGAGGAATACATTTTACTAAATTCTTATGCCCTTTAAAAAGAAAAATATGGGTACCTGACTCAAGTGAACCTTAGCGCGAACTGGGCTCAGGTTGGGAATCTACGCTTTGAGTGGGTTCGGGTTGATATGGTTGGGTTTCACTTGGGTCCGGTTCAAGTTTGGGTTTGGGATTATCTACAAATACAAGTTTGCTTGGGTTGAGGGTGCACTCACAACGTCCTATTTGAGTTACATTTTCAATAACGGTTGAATGGGGGAATAATTTTTTGGTAAATAAACCCATTTTTATTAATCTTAAAAATATTTGAATACTAGAAAAGGTTTATTAGGAAATATTAATAACCCACCCTTGATCAAAATATTTTCAACAGTGTGTTTTTCATTAATGGCATGGATTGGCTCTTGTATCACAACCAATCTCTCACACTTGACCCCTCAGTCTACCAAGCATGTTAACATGGCATATGCCCAAGTGCAGGAAACCAATTTGTCAAAAATTTTTTTTTTTTTTGTTGGAACCTATTTTTAAAGGGGCGTTTGGTTGGAAGTCCCTCAACCCGTGACTTTTATTGCAAACAGACTACAATCTAAACTCATGCAGCCAAAAGTCCCTTACACTACAATATAAACTCATGCAGCCAAAAGTCCCTTACACTACAATATAAACTCATGCAGCCAAAAGTCCTTCACACACTTTCTCATACCTGAAATGTCTAATTTACTATTTCTTTAAATCATATCCCATGATTAGTGGGATATCCTATTAATAATGGTTGACTACTATTTAATTGGCCACGATTAATGGAATTTCATTAATGAGATTTTCAAATAAATTCTAAAAACAAACAAATAAATTTCAAAATAACGTAAAGAAATATAAAAAACACAATAATTTCAAAAAATGTCATAAATTAAAAAAATGCAAATAAATTTCAAAAAAATGCAAATAAATTTCAAAAGATGCAAATAAATTTAAAAAGATTCAAATAAATTTCATAAAATATAAATAAATTTTGAAAAGATGCAACTAAATTTCAAAAGATCCAAATAAAATAAAAAAATGTAAATAAATTTCAAAAGACGCAATATAAATTTCAAAAGACGTAAATAAAAAGACATAATAATTTTCAAAATATATAAATAACTTTCAAAAGATCCAAATAAAATTAAAAAAAATGTAAATAGATTTCAAAAGATGCGAATAAATTTCAAAAGACTTAAATAAAATTCTTATTTACAAATAAATTTAAAAAAATGGAAAAATATTTTCCAAAAACTCAGATAATTTGCAAAAAACTCAAATGGATTTGTTCAAAACTTAGATAAAATTTTTACAGAACTCAGATAAATTTGCCAAAACTCAGCTAGATTTGTTCAAAACTCAAATAAATTTGTTTTAAAATTCAAATAGATTTGTGCAAAACTCAAATAAATTTGACAAAAACAAAAAACTCAGATAAATTTAACAAATCAATGGAGGGCAGAGGAGATCAGATCAGGTTCAACAGGTCCGGCTGGACCTAACCCGAACTGACCCAAGTCTGGACCTAACTTGGCTCAGGACTTCTTCTCCTTCCCTCGACAGGCTTTGTTTCTGAAACATAATCGTGGACACTGCAGCGCCCTGCTGTTTCTTCTCTGGTGACGGGTGAACTCTGACAGTCGCGGCCTGTGTCGTCCTGCGATGATGGCGGCGTGTAAGCAGCCTTCTCCGGTGATCGGTTTGCACAGAAATCTATTCTCTGCACCTTATCTCTTTCATCGATGGCTTCTGCAATGAGAACCCAACAAGACACGAACGTCCCTCTTTTTTTTTCAAAAGTCAAAAGACCTTTTGTCTTTTCTTAAAACTTCTCCGCTACTTGTTTCTATCAAACAAACAACATGTATTGTGGATCTTTAATGAGCATGAAACAGGAGTTCCCACATCGTGACTCTGACGTCCAGCAAACCTGGAACCTCCTCGCGACTTTGACGTCCACCAAGCCCTATTAACGAGGGATAATGGAAGATCTGAAAATTTAAAATTTAAGATTTTATGCCTAAAACGGTTGAAAGGGCAAATTAGTCACGAAATATGTGATCATGTGGATGTAGGGACTTCTGGCTGCAAAATGTCTAGCTGAGTGGACCAGAGCCTTTAAACAAAATTTGCGTGGACCAGAGGCTGGGTACATTCCACTTTGGGGACCTTTGGTTATTTTGTCTTTTTAAAAAGGGTCAGATATGTGTTGGGCTTCAACTTTAGGATATCCCTATCAGCCTGTTCCATATTTTACCTGAACACACCAGTTCACCAACCCCTACATATGATAAAACAAATAAATACGATGCTATCATTCAAAGTAGTTTGGATTTCAAAGATAAACTCCACCGATTGATTTATGACGTTGGATGAGAGAATTTCTTGAATGCATCCTTCCAAGAATGCCAGCCCTATGCTATCTTGTCATAGTTTCTCTAATACAATTCATATATATAGGTTTCTTGCAAACCACTTAAAATCATTGTAGAATCTTATTCTATAATTAAGGGAAAGTTCGCTATAAATAGAGTTACCACCACTTTTTAATAGATCATAAACAAAGCCCAGTAGACATAAGCAAGTAAATTACTTTCTTTACAAATCATTACTCTTAACAAATAATAACTCTAATTGAAGCTGACAAGGTGGCATGATGATTTTTAGTAGTTTGGATTTTAACAAGAGTGGTTGGGCCCCACTAATGGATTTGTGGTGCTAGTACGCTGAGAGAATTTTCTAGTAGGAGGCCTAAAATAGTTTTTATTTACTTTTGGGGTTAAGAATTTATGTATTTCATATATGATCTATTTGATGACTAACCCAAATTCTATTAAAATAAAAATCTGACTATTAATAAAGTAGCTATTTATTTTGAGGCGTTTGAAATTTTAATACTAGTCATGGTGTTAATTAATTTTGGAGCACATTTACTATCTTTTAAAGAGAAGGGTTGCGTTCGTTGTTTTCATACAATATTGGTACATTTTAGGGAAGTAGGCGTAACTTTTGCCAAACATGTGGAACGCGTGAGCAGCAAAGGAGGTGCTTTAGTTAAAATGTTCTTTATGTGACTTTTGTCACTCACGGCTTTTAAGATGATAAATTGTCCTAGGAAATACTAAGGTGAATTCCACACTTTTACAAAGAAAGAAGAAGGGTAAATACCATACAATGCATGTGTAGGTGAGATTTACTTTTCCTATCATATAAATGAAAATTTATAGGATTAACTATCTATTAACTACACATCATTGGAGGAGTTAGGCTTGTGATATTTTTCTTAGTCAGTTTAGGAAATCTTTCTTTTTTAAATGTTCTTTCAATTAACATCTTGAGTTCGTTTTCAAATTTGAAAAGATTCAGGTTTGCTTATCTCAACGAAAATTGGATTATCTTATGTTAGAATCTTGTGATTGTTTGCCTATTGGAAAAAATAAGGGCCTGTTATATATTTGATACCATTAACAAAGACTAAAGTTTCTTCCTTCCTTTGGTTTCGCTCTCATTTGAAGAGCCACCCCATTACATGTCATTAGTTATGAGGCAAAATACATTATTTCAAACCATTTGGTTATAAAAGGTTTATTTATTTATTTATTTTTATATTTTTAGGGTAGAACCCAAGAGAGCCCACAGCATGGGAAGGAGAGCCCATCTACGCCTACACAAGTTGTAAGGTAGGATAGTCCATCCACTTTCACTTCGTTTTACTGGATAAGTCATAAGTTTTAATGAGATGGATCTTCTATTAAAAACACCCACTAAAAATTAAAAAGAAAAGGTCATAAGTTTTAATGACATGGATTTGTTATTAACAAACTAATCTAACAGTTCTCATTTTTACCATGCTACACGTATATGCCATTTGTCCTCTTTTCAACCATTATTAGAGGACCTTATGCTAGTGGAGCCTTTATGTAGTTAGCTAATTCAATAGTGTGTGTACGTGTATCTTCCACTAAAAGTAGTAGTTTGATGGTTAAATACCCTAGACATGTCACGCCCCAATATTAGGCCAGGCCAACTTGATCCCAAGGGTGTGAGAATTGAGGTCAATTAAGATTTTTCTCGCCATTCATACTTGAAACCCCAATTCTGGGTGGATTGAAGTCCATGATGAGGTTATGTATGATGATCAATCACCATAATCTAATGACGGAAACATCAAGAAACAAACAACTTGCGCAGATGGTACAAACATAACCATAAAGATAACAAAACGGAAGTAGTACAGAAGTGCATAAGTTCAAATAAGTTTACAATGTCTTAAATTAAGTTAAGGCCTAACACAGCCATCACATCAAAATAAAAGGGCCACAGGTCCTAAGGTAACAGTCTCAAAAGTCTACCGATATGAATGGTTTTACGACGCTAGGCTTGACAAGTCAAACCACATCATCGGTGCTCTACTTAGTTAGTCCGTCATCCGGCAGAACCTCTACCCGGCCTCGCCCTCCTACTCGACGGGGACAAAGGTACCTAAGCACCAAATGTAGCACTATCAATAAAAGACAAGTAAATAGATATAAGTAACAGTGTAACATATGCCAATCGAGACTAATATGTGATAAGGTACGTAAACATTGAATAAACGAAATATAACTAATCCATAAATAATCAAGCCATCATATGCCATCATAATGAATCTACACAGGCGAACCCGGTACCTAGACGAGCTTGTCAAACAAATGCAACACAGGTGAACCCGATATGGTGGCATATGTCCACCTCGATCTGCAGACAGTAAGTACAAACCATATACACACAAGTCTATATATATGCACCCACACTCAAACCCATGCATACACACATACCCAAAACAAGGTGCTTGGTTAGCCTCTTATTGGGTGTCCTCATCACATCGTCAACAGAACTAAAGGGGAAGGCCACCAAGTGAGCGTAAAAGTACGGGTAATAAACTAATGAAGGAAGTGGGCGTATACACCAATCATGTAATATATATATTTTTATATGGGGAATCCTAAACTAACCTTAACCTAACTGGACCATATGGTAAATGACTAAGGGGAGTATGTACCAACCAACCTAAAGCTAAGATCAAACATCACATGTAGGGCCCATGTTGTCTATCACGATGGTTATGCAGGTCCGGGATGCCTTTTGTAATCATTTGGTGCTTCTGAAGTTGTTGGCACCCTAAAAACCAACTACGCCACCTATATAGCCCAATATGAGTCCCTCATGTGTTACCGTAGAATCCACAAGGAGATGCTAAGCATACACACCCCTTGCAAGAGGGCCAATTCGTATTCATAGGCCAAGTGGGGCGTCTAAACTTCAAGGGCAATGAGTCCCATTCCATATAATCCAAAATTCTGGGAAGTGTGTTCTACAATGCTAGGTCAATAGTCTATTGGTGATGGGCTTTGTTAGTGCCGCATACTATTAAGGGTCCTTGTAATGGCATAGATTCCACTAGTTGAAATAATATAAAATAGTGGTTAGTCATTTATTAGCGACTGATTTTAAGTTATAGTCCTATATGGACACTATTATCACATTGCACTCATGTATTAGTAGTGACTGTTATCATTTAACGGTAACCAACATGTAATAGCTACACCTCGTTGACTGTTGTAATGCAAGTACTAATGGGTGTTATAAATTAGTCTTATAATCAACATGCTTAATGTGTTAGTCTCATATTTGTGACTCATATAAGTCAACAATCCTATATATATTGGTGACTAATGCATTATTAAGGACTCTTGTAATTTAAAAGTCCTAAATTGAAGATTATAGTAGTGTTATAAATAAAGAGGATTGGTCCTAAGAATGGTATAAGTTTTATGTCAATCCACTCTTCTTTATATATTGCTTATACATTGATATATCAATGATGAAATGAAAACCAAATATAAGCAACTACATATCTATCAACTAGTAACAAATTAATGAGTTAGTCAATCAAACTTAACAATAGAGGAGCATAACTACAATGACATAAATCAAATATTTCTATTAATCATGTTTTATGTAACTATCCACCATTAAAGCATTTTAAGTTCACACCCACCAACCCAAATATCATGAATGCACATGGGAGAGAAGGTTAGCACACTTAAAGCATTAGAATCAACTAAATAAACATGCCTACACCATTAATCATGTTTATATACTTGCCCTTGGCTTAATTGAGCAAAAACCCCTTTCTTAGAGCCTAGGGTTACCTAAAACATTGCTCTTCACACCTCCCCACTTCGAACCAAGTAAAGAACCCACTTCCTACATGCCAAAATGAAAGGGAAAACCCACTAAATCAGCAATACATGCTTCTAGTGTCACGTCCCCAAAATGCAACCAGGGGATAACGTGAAAAATGAGAATAAACATTCAATTTCCTGTGTTTAATGCAACACAAGCTCCCAAATATGGACCCATAAAATTTCGAAACATGGTGAGTCATAATAAAACATTTGCGGAAGCATTAAATCAATTGGTATTACTATTCAAAATCAACCCAATACATAACTCACTGAATATTTTAAGGTTAAAGTTTCCAAATAAACTAAACAATATCTAAATATATTATGGAATTAAATAAACTAAAAGAGTCTAAGATGCCGATATCTCATGCGCAGATTCAAACGGCATTGTGGCCATCTCCGGCTCTCTACTCGGGTTCGTCAACTGGCTCAAATGCTTGAAACGTTTGACCCTCCTCCGTCTCCCCGACAGGGTAAGGGTTGGTACATATGCACCAATAAACAAGGTAAACAACAAGTACGAAAGCATAATTTATAAATAAAACACAAGATCAATGAGAATAATGACAAGTAACGATCATACGAGAATAACACTGTAATAATAATGAAAAGAGCGTATAACCTAAATCCAACCTACACAATAGAGCAATACAATAATCATACAGCAACAATGCCACTGCTTTGGGTGGTCAACCCTAATATAGCGGGAAAACCCGTTCGAAAGGCCGCCGGTCATAAACCGGTTCGTAATCAAAGGGCCGGATAAACCGGTTCGAATTTAATTCGGATATTATAGTGTCCGCACACATCGGTGATCAGCCGTTCAATTACAACTGCAGTCGTTCGAATATGACCCAATTAGTATACATATATATACATATCATAGTAGAATAAACCTAGTGACTGGTAATGCTCTGACACAGAAACCTAAGTCAAAGTGAAGGGCTGGCTGCACCATAATCCACAACAAATACCAATGAATCATTCGAATAAACATCCACAATATCTCAATCAATTGCCAAGCCACATCACGGTCCATATCCAATCAATCAAAGGGTATGTAACTAATAGACCAACATCAATCTCAATCATGTATGCACACCCGAAGGTTAATGAATAATCACAATCCAAGCCTAAGGTCAAACATAAGGTCTCGTACCTAACAACCATAAGAATTTCTAATAGATAAAAGATCAACACATCCCTTCTCAATTAATGGTGCATAGACCCAATTAAGGGTTTTCCAATAAAGATGGGTTGAGCTAAAATCCATTAGGATTTCCCCGAGGTCATATGAAATGCTAAACCCCATGTTAGTAATATACTGTGTGCCCATACGGTATTTACTCAAGTCCAATGATCCAAATATTAAGGTACAAAAATATAATTTTAACACATTAAAAATCCAAGATACCATTTAAAATTTATTTGCAAATAATAATAAAAATCTTAGTTTACAATTTTAGAAAACCCAAGGATCCATTCAAAATATTTTCCACATTCAAAATAAGCCAAGGAATTTAATTTGTATTTATAAAACAACCAAGGCCCTTTCTTCAAATTCTAAAAACTGATGGGGTGTATGGGGAAAGCTAGACAAGTGATAAAGTTGTAGCACATGGGAATTCTTTTTCCAAAACAAGTCCAGGTCAACTCTCATACACAGCACTTCTTCTTTTTTTTTTTTCAACTTACAAAATAACCATGTGGGGTCACACTCAAACTTAAAATACCTTATAACCAAGATGTCTCTCTCTCCTCATGCATATCCAGAGCAAAACCGTCCCCCACTATTCATGACAAAACTCAGAACCAAGTTCCAGAAACGATGTTCAAGTTCCAGAAACGATGTTCTCGCCTGACACATCAAGGTGCATGGCTGGTGGGTCCCACTAGTCAAAAGCACAAATTACTATCATAACCATTATCGCCCAGCCATGTACGGCTAGATACATGGACTAGATCTGTGATCAAATGATCCGGTGGGTCCCGCCACCGCCAGATGTCCAAATACAAACCCCTTGCAATTGACACCTAGACTGTGTGAAACTCTTAGATGAATGGCCAGATGGGACCCAATCCCCACGGGTCCAACACCATCAGGGTCGCCCCTGGGTCCACAACCAAATCCACGGTCTTGATCTCACATCAAGGGGGTCCACCTGGGCTCCATAGTTATACACATGGAACGTTCCCAATTTGTCTATGTTCCCTTGATACAAGATCCGGTTCTCCCTAAGATTTCAATGGGTAAACTGTCTACTCTAATACACATGTACATAATAATAGGAGTTTTACAAAAAAAAAAGGGTTTTGAAATCCAAATAGGGGTGGGCGGTTGTCACCGTAAAAATTGGAATTACCGCAACAGTAAAACATAATTTAAAGAAATCAATTGAATCATCCACAGTTTCTAGTCTCAGCACAAATACAGATTTACATAACATAATCATCACATTAAAGGGCATTAAAGGGGTCTCTATATGCATCAACACAAAAATCAAGAAAGTACACAAGTATTAAATTTACAAATTATGGTCAGGTACTTGCCTGGTATTCGCGGTTGAGGGAGACGGTGTAGAATTCCTATGCCAAAGCCCAAGTGATATCCCAGAGAAAAGTTGGAAGAGAGAATTGTGTGTGAGAATAGAAGAGTGTGGTGTTGTATAAATAGAGGATGAGAATAGGAGTTGTAATCTAACTTAAATTTCTAAAAGGAGTAGAGTTTGGAATTAGATAAGAGTTTGAGTTGGAAGAGATAGAGAGTTTTAATCAAAGAAGAACTCCACCTACTAAACTGGGCTTGGGTTAACTATGGGTCAAGCCACCTACCCAACAAGTCTAACTCACCAAACCTAAGCCTAACGTGGTCCCCACTTAGATTAATTACGTATTTAACTAATATACAACCAATTACATAATAATAATAATAAAATAAATAATTTATATATATAAATAATCAAAACGTCACAGCTAGTGTTGAAAGAAGCAAACTAAATGAGTTTAGAGAGGGTTTACTTACCTATCGATGAGAATGAGAAATGAGGAAGATGAAGGAGATAATTGGGCGACTCTTGAATCTTGGGGAAAGCATTGAAAACTCTTGGAAGCCCTAACTTGGTTAGTGGAGGAATGAGGGAGAAGGAGTAGAGAGGTTATAGAGAAGAGAATGAATGAAATGAAATAGGGAAATGAGGCTTTAGGGTTTGAAAGGGGGGTTTTCTTTTTGGAATTTTGCGCATAAGACCAAGTTGTTAGGGAATTTACAAGAAGGTCCTTGGCAAATGGATTTGGGCTCATAATAAGAGTGCCTTAGGCCATCGGGCCAAGGTGAGTCCAAGACTCAAAGTAAGTCTGACATGCATGACTTACTATCTAATGCACTACACACCACTAATTTTAGTGCTTAGGGCATTAAATCCAATTAAACATCCTAAATCCCAGTGGCTAAAATCCCAGTGACTAAAATCCCCCCCGCACCCCCCCCCGCCCCCCAGTCACCAGCGACTAAAATCCCAACCCCCCACCAACACCCCCACCCCCACCGGACAAGACAAATACTTTCTCATCCACTTTTCAAATGTCTTGTCATTGCTGTAATATATTTTGTCCTTTCTTTGTGCGTGCAGGTTTGTAAGAATTGTAATTGCTTCAGCCGTCTTTTCTCACACATGTGCACCTCGTAAGGTTAATCCTTTGACACATCACTTGCAACCTTGTTACCCGTAGCCAGTAGGTATGGAAGCAGAATCGGCTATAAATAGTGGTTTGCAGCATTCCTAAAAGGACACACCACTAACCCATCACCAGTTCACCACTCACCACTTACCACTCATCCATCACTCACCAGTCACCGCTAACCTCTCTCTCTCTCTCTCATATTGCTGAGTGTAGTGTGGTATTTGGAGTTGTAGAAAAATCTCTCTCATATATTGCTGAGAGTGTAGTGTGGTATTTGGATTTGTAGAAACATGGCACTGATATCAAAGGTCTGGCACATTGGTGAGACATTGTTCCCACGTAAGATCCAGATGCTATGCACCCCAGATGACAAGAAGGTGATGCAGCAGATCCAGGCCGTCCATTCGCCTGATGCAAACCTGAACGTGGACGAAAATGCCCTTCTCGCCATGGCCGAGGACATTTTGCATCATGCGACCCCTACAACTCACCTGGTAGTTTCAAAAACCTCCATTTCCTGTTACTTCTGTTTCAAAAACGAGGAAAAGGAGACTATAGTGATCATCGCAGTAGAGATTAGTATAATATACTTTTATATGGAATTCACTGACCATTTCCTTGTTTTTGTGACGTGTTAAAAAAGACCTTTTCTTCTCCTTTAAACTAGTTGAGACACAGAGCTATTATTGCAATGCTCTTGCAGTCTCTACTTTGTACGGGAATCAATTGCCTTTTTGAGTTGTAAACTGCTTTTACAGAGAGTAGTAATATATTTGTGGCTTAAGTTTAAAGTGCTTTTTTACCAGGGGTGCGACTTAGGTTGGGCCTCCTTTGTTTTGCTTAACGGCAAAATGAATAGTAATAAAAGGGGGATGAATACATAGAGCCTCAAAAAAACATATCCAAAGATTAACACTACACAAACTCATAAACTAGCCAAAAAGAAAAACGATAAACATGAAACAATTACTGCAAGAGTAAGAAACACTGAAGAGGCCAAAGGCAAGCTTTCCAAATTGGAAGAGCTATAAGTGGCATTTATGAGGAAAGGTTGCAGAAAACGCACCATGATAGCTGAAGGCATTGCATGATAGAAGTCCATTAGACAGTGCGGAAAGAAACACTCCAACTTAATAGGGTAGATGAGATTGCAGTTGAAGGTTCCATCGTTCCTGGCAAACCAAATTGTAGAGAGGAATTGGAAAAAAATTAAAGCCATGTACTTTCTTCCGATCTCATCTAATCCAAGGGATAGAGCTGTCCAAAGACCTGCAGCAGAAGGAACCGAACGCCGAACCTTACCGTAGACTGAAAGAGTCCAATTCCAAAGAGGAGTTGAGTGGATGCAAACAAAGAAGATGTGATAGTTGATAAGGAAAGTCATAAGTCAAAGGAGGGACAAGGCACTTCATCATCAGTGGGCTCATCACCGTCAGCACTAGCAGAGGGCCCATCTCCTTCAACACCATGTCAGCAAGCATTGCAGATAAGCACATCGCGTCAGTATATGCAGAATGCAGAGAATCATGCATTACAATCTTATGTGATTGAGTATGATTGATTGGATAACACCTATAATAGAAAACCTGGTTGTACATAGCGCTGGCCTGGGACAGAGAAATTAACTTAGATACTATTTTTGTATTCTGTCAAATCTGTCTTAAATCTGTTCAAATCTGTATTAAAGGAAACCATATTCCTATATAATAAGATGAGTTTGAATGGGTCTGACATGTTTAGGAACAGAAGGCCATTCTCTTTTCAAAACTCTCTCTTTCTTCTCATGGTATCAGAGCATCACCAGCTCTTAATGCAACCCTCTTCATAAAGATTTGTCAAGGTTTTTCACTCCTTTTAAGTTATTGATTGCTAGTTCATCTTCAACAACCATTTCTCTCACACTTTCAGCCACAGCACTGCATCATCTCATCATCATTGTTTCAGTCAAGTTAAATCTGAACAACTATCTTGTCCGGCGCATGCAAATCTTGCCTCTGATTCAAAGCCTGAAGGTCAAAGATTTAATAACTGAAGGGGTGCCAGAGAAAGATGGATCTGATAATAAAGATCAAGGAGCAAATCCCAGCTATGAGGCATTGAAGGAGAAAGACCTTCTTTTGAGAAGTTGGATCACAGGCACTTTATCAGAGGAAGTCCTGTACCTCATTGTGGGATGCAACACAGCCAAATATATCTGGTTGTGTCTTGAAGAAAACTTCCTTCTTGCTACAAAGGAACGCGAGGTGCAACTCAAACAGAGAATGCAGGATCTCAAGCTTGGAAGTAAGTCCCTTTCAGAGTGCTTTAGAACTTTCAAAGGCATCTTTGATGGACTTGTAGCAATCCATAAACCTATTTCAGATGAGGACAAAGTCATTTATATGTCCCGTGGTTTAGGAAAAAAAAAAATAGTGTCCTAATAACCTCCATGTTAGCCAAGCAAGCCTCCATTCCCAACCTATACCCAATTTGTTAACAGCAGTCCAGAATTATGAACAACATCTCCAGAGTATGGAGCCTGAAAACAAGCCTATTGATCAGTCAATGGTTTTTGTTTCACAAAAACAAGGAGGTAATAATGGCGGTCGAGGAAAAAGAGGCTACAATGGAGGCCGAGGAAAAGGAGGCTATAATTGCCAATATAGTTCTCGTGGGCGTGGTTTTTCTACAGTGGGACAGAACCAGGGATTCCGCCCTGTTCAGCCCAATGGGAATGGCAGCCAGCAGCAGTATACTGCTCCCTTCGCCTTGATTCAACAGACGGTTCAGCACCAAACGGGTACCTTCTCTAATCCAAATAATTCCTTTACTCCATACTTTCACAGGATAATATGACGGGACAACATGGTGCTAGTACCCCCAAACCCATGTCAGATATGTGGAAGAAGAAACCACACGGCAATGAAGTATTTTTACCGATGGAACTACTCATATCAAGCTCCTGATCGAAGACTTATCCCATGCCTGGACTGCTATCCATGTCAGAATCACAAGATCCGAACCTGTATGTGGATACAGGGGCTAATGCTCATGTTACAAATGACCCAGGTAAATTACTTCATCCGCGGCCTTATAATGGAAATGATAAATTGATGATAGGGGATGGTTCAAAACTACATATTTCCCATATCGGTGATTCATCTATTAAACCTGATTTTGGCACAATGACACTAAAAGATGTCCTGGTTGTGCACGGAATTAAAAGGAACCTTATTTCGGTATCTCAGTTTGCTCGAGATAACTCTAGTGTGTTTGAGTTTGATGAATCCAATGTCTTGGTAAAGGAACGAGCCATGGGCAGAGTAATGGCAACGGGCAGTAAGAAGGGAAATCTTTATGCTTTAGATGGAGGAGCAGTAGCAGCAGCAGTAGCTCTCAGATCAGGGAAAACCACCGAGGAAATCTGGCACCGGCGATTGGGACATCCCAACAATAAATTGTTAGAGGTCTTACAATCACAAAATATTATAGATGTTAGTAGTTGGACAAAAATTCCCAGTGTTTGCATTAGCTGTTAAATGGGAAAAAGCTGTAAGCTGCCATTTTCATTGAATAATAAAATTGCCAATGTTCCTCTCTTAAAAATCCACTGTGACCTCTAGGGACCCTCCCCTATATCATCATCTCAAGGAATTAAATATTATGTTATTTTTATTGATGATTGCACTAGATTTATGTGGTTTTACCCTCTTAAAAATAAATCTGATTTCTTTGAGCAGTTTCTGAAGTTTGAAAAATTAGTAGAAAATCAATTTTCTACTAAGATTAAGATATTTCATTGTGATGGGGCTGGCGAATTTCGAGCACAAAAGTTTATTGCTCATTTTGAAAACAGTGGAATTCACAGTCAGATTTCTTGTCTTGGCACTCAGAACAAAATGGCGTAGCAGAAAGAAAGCATAGACATGTCGTTGAGACCGGACTGACTTTACTCCTGCATGCGAATTTACCAAAGAGTTTTTGACTTCCATCTACAGCATTACAAATGGAGACACCTATATTTAAGCTTTATGGAGCACATCCAGATTATTCAAGTTTGAGAGTTTTTGGGTGTCATTGTTTTCCCTACTTGCGAGATCGTGCGGCAAACAAATTTGAGCCAAAATCTTACCCATGTGTTTTTATAGGATATAGTCCTTTGCACAAAGGGCTTCGTTGTTACCATCCTCAAAGTTGCAAAGTTTTCATCTCAAGACATGTTATATTTGATGAATTTGTGTTTCCATACAAAAATTCTCAAAGTATGTTGGTCCCTATTCAGGAGCCTAGTACTATTACTACCTTTTCAGATTTTATTCCATGGATTTCTCCTAGTGCAGAATCAAGAAATGCAGGTTCCAAACCATCAGCAGTGGGTACCACCTGGAGTCACCCAACTGAACTTTCATTAGAGGTACAACCAAGCTGGGACGGGTTAACAGGTATTAATGTTCAAAATTCAAAAAGGCCATTGGTTGCTACAGTTAGTGCACCACCAGCTCCTAACACTTTGGTCCATAATATGAATGAGAGTCATGATGTGGATCATAACGATCAACAAGGCACTTCATCAGATGAGGTAAGCTCAACCTCAAATAAAGGCACTTCATCATACTCCATTCCAAACTCATTACTAAAACCAATTCAAACCAAGAGCCCTGACTCAATTCAGATTGAAGCCCCCTCTCAGTTGACAAGTTCAATTCAAACAGATGCAATTCAGATTGAGGGCTCCACTCAATTGACGGGTTCAATTCCTCTACATAGCATTGATACATTGAATAATAGTGTAGTAGGAAATTCAGAACATGACTCAACAGGGCTACCTAGTGAACTTTTTATTGAGCTACACATAGAACAACGGAAGAAAACTCATGAGGGAAAACAGAAGAATACTTCCAATATTCACTCCATGGTTACACGATCTGAATTTGGTGCAAAACACATTCTAATGATGACTGAGTTTGATCAAGACCCAAGTGAGCCAACTAATGTCGACGAGGCATTAAAACGACCTGAATGGGTGATAACCATGAAGGGTGAACTTGAAGCATTGGACCGAAATGAAACATGGGAATTGGTCCATAGAACACTCGATATGAATGTTGTTGGTTCAAGGTGGGTTTTCAAAACCAAGTTAAAACCTAATGGGTCAATTGATCGGTTTAAGGCTCGTTTGGTTCTAAGGGGTACAATAAAAAGGAAGGAATAGACTTTGATGAAACTTTTAGTCCAGTGGTCAAACCCACAACTATTCGAATCATCCTCAGCTTTGCTGTTGTTTCTCATTGGCCTATTCGTCAGCTTGACGTTAAAAATGCATTTCTCCATGGGTTTCTTAGAGAAATAGCTTACATGGAACAACCCCCAGGGTTTACAATCCGGCCTACCCAAAGCATGTTTGCAAACAAAACAAAGCAATCTATGGTCTTAAACAAGCCCATCGGGCTTGGTTTGATCAGTTCAGTATGTTTCTACTCCATGTGGGTTTTTTGTTGCAGTAATGCTGATTCATCTTTATTTGTGCTTCATTCCTCAATGGGAACCATATTGTTACTTCTTTATGTGGATGACATCATCGTTACTAGTAATAACACTGCTCTACTTTCCAGATTGATTAGTAAACTAAGCTTGGAATTTGCAATGAGAGATCTTGGTAGTTTGCATTATTTTCTGGGAATTGAGATTACTTCATTTCAAGGAGGGTTGTTTCTCTCAGAGATCTACTGCGAAAAACAAAAATGTTGAGTGGCAAAGCTGTTAGAACCCCTTTACCTCAAAAACATGATATCTACACATATTCTGACACATTGGTTGATGCATCTAAATGTAGAAGCATAGTGGGTGCTCTTCAGTACATAACCTTCACCCGACCTGATGTGGCCTATGCAGTTAATTTGGCATGTCAATTCATGCAGCAACCAACACACAATCACTGGCAATGTGTTAAGAGGATTCTTAGATATCTGAAAGGGACCTTTGACTATGGGCTCAGAATATCTTCTCAATCTTCCTTTAGCCTCTATGGCTTTTGTGATGCAAATTGGGCTGGTTGTCCAAAAACTAGGAGATCTACTACAGGTTATTGCATCTATCTTGGCTCAAACTGCATTTCTTGGAAAGCAAAAAAAGAAACTACTGTTTCTAGATCCAGTGCAGAAGCTGAATACTGAGCACTAGCTTCAACAACTGCAGAGTTAACATGGATATCTTATATACTACGAGATATTGGATTGTATCTATCTCGGCCTCCTATCTTATTCTGTGACAACATCAGTGCATTATTTATGACAGTCAATCTAGTAATCCATGCTCGCACGAAGCACATAGAGATAGACTTTCATTTTGTGCGTGAAAAAGTTGCTCTTGGCTCCCTCATAACCCAATTTGTAAATTCTACAAATCAAATTGCAGATATATTCACTAAACCTCTTTCCAAGGAAAATTTTCAAAGGTTGAGACACAAGCTTGGAGTGCATACACACTTGCCCTCTAGCTTGAGGAGGAGTGATAAGGAAAGTCACAAGTCAAAGGCGGGACAAGGCACTTCATCATCAGTAGGCTCATCACCGTCAGCACTAGCAGAGGGCCCATCTCCTTCAACACCATGTCAGCAAGCATTGCAGATAAGCACATCACGTCAGTATATGTAGAATGCAGAGAATCATGCATTACAATCTTATGTGATTGAGTATGATTGATTGGATAACACCTATAATAGAAAACTGGGTTGTACATAGAGCTGGCCTGGGACAGAGAAATTAACTTAGATACTATTTTTGTATTCTGTCATATCTGTCTTAAATCTGTTCAAATCTGTATTAAAGGAAATCATATTCCTATATAATAAGATGAGTTTGAATGGGTCTGACATGTTGAAGAACAGACGGCCATTCTCTTTTCAAAACTTTCTCTCTTTCTTCTCAATAGTCTGACTCAATTTGGAATTTGCAGAGAGGGCACCTAGAGGCCAAATTTATTCCAACTGATTGGCCCAAGATTGTGTTGGAGTCTTGTGATAAAGGAGATGCCAAATGAAGCAAGCAGTTTTAGAGTGCACAAGCTTGCTCCAAACCATCTTCACCCAGGGGACTGAGTTTGATCTTGAACGAACCTGTTGCCAGGCCTCTTTTGAAGAAGAAGACCCACTTGAATTACCTGCCCAGTGCAATTCATACACCTGTGGTAAGAGGTCTAGTTTTAACTTGGTTGTGTAGGGCTGTCCTACCTCAATGGAGATCTACTTCACTCAGTGTTCCATCACCTCTACTTCTCTCGCTAGAGGGCTGGGTCCCAACCCCCTTATCTTGGGTATCTTAAAAAAACTTAGGTTGAGGCTAAAAATGAACTCATATGGCCAGATCGGACAAAAAAAGTGACAATTGTTTGGCCCTTGTTTGGAGCTCATGTTTGGGTTTGGAATTTGAGTATTCATGTTAGAGAAAGTACCCCCCCTGCACACTAGGCACCAGCGCACAATGCATCAGGACCGTGCCTCACATGTATTCAGAGGTGGGACCTGCCTTTGGAATGGTCCCTCTCCATGTTCGATCCAATTATCCAACTTATATATGATGTTATAATATAATAGTATATGCATTACAATGAATGCAAAGTATATAATATATTGACTCCAGCTGCGGCTTACCTGGTTAGTGACTAATGCTTTGTGGATAACTTCTTATCCTCCATGTAGAAAAAAATAAAAATAAAAACCCTTTAAATTCTGTACCACTCGAAAAGAAAACTGAACTCAAAAAATTGGGTACCCTACTGACCTAACCATGGCTACTCTGTTTGCTCAGCAGAGTTTCACTGAGAAAGGAAATTTAGAAATTGGTGGGGTTGGTTAGATATTTTCGAGTTTCATTTATGTCATCTATGGATTGGGTTTACCTAGATGCAAATAAAGTGAGAATTTTTCATTCTTGACTGTTTTATAACCTTAGAGCAGATAGTTGACTCCATCCCATTGAAAGATTTTCCATACTTGGCTAACTCCTCTTTCCCTCTTGCAAGAAGCATGTCAAGAAGGCCCCATCTACCTTTCATGGGGCTTATATGAGAAATTTAATATTTATAGGGAGCTAGTGATTGGAAAATACCTGTCGCCAAAAGTGCGCCGGCCGGGTTCCAACTGAGGGGGAGTATTGAGGAGTGGGCTCCATCCAAGGGAGAATATTGAAAAGTAAGTATTTCTGTTGCCTCTACAACCAACCTCGAGGTTTTGGTATCAATGGTTAGCTAAAGAAATTTAAGATGGAGAACTTGCTTTCATATACATGGGAATTTGATTTGATGCAGGATATAAAAATGGATTCTCAAATCCTTGCAGACAAGCCTCATCAACATGGGATATCCGAAGCACTCGCATTCACCATCCATAAGATTGGATGTGAGGTAATTTTGTATGCACTTGTTTCCATCTTTCTGAATCCTGATTTCTAAATATCTGAGCTATATTGATGGCCCACGCATATTTCCAGTTATCGTGCAATTGCTCTGGAGAGGGATATTTGAAGTCTATAACACAAGCAGTGTTCAACACAGTAAAGAAATATTCATGGGAAGATAAGGTGGTCATAGCCCTCTCAGCTTTCGCTGTCAACTACGGGGAGTTTTGCCTTCTATTGCAGGTGCATGCCTCCAATTCACTAGCCAAAAATGTGGTTCAACTTAAGCCATTGCCCGATATCAGCGAGCGAGAACCCCTTATCAGTGCTCTCCTTAAGGTGGTAATGGATGTGGCCAAGTGTATCATTTACCTGATGGATCTTCCCTCCCAGTACATTTCGCCCGACAAGCATCCTCTCTCCGAGGCCTTGACTTACATCCCATATGCTGTTTACTGGGCTATCAAAGGCATTGTTGCTTGTTCTTCCCAGAGCATTGGCCTTATGAACATGAGCCATGAGTAAGTTTCTCTTTTTATTATTAGTGATGGTTAAGGATGTAAATAGGTTGAGTTTGGGCTGGGTTGATGGTGGAGTCAAACTTTGATCTAATTAAGTTTGTTAAACCCCAAACCTGAATGCAATTGCTTATGGTGGTGGGGTACAGAACTTTGGAACTAGCCCATGTCCAGTTCTTAATTGGACCTGATATAGGGCCCATATGCATGCATTATATTTACTTGTTGGGTTTTCTTGGTAGTGGGTGAATGAGCCTATTATTATTCTTACACATCATTTTGGTCTGAAACACTGAGTCCCAGCAAATATCTTTTCCTATATGGACTTGACCAGGGCCGGTATCCAAGGGCTTCATGACTTTGGATAAGTACTACGTCCCAATTGTCAATCGGGCCCAAATTTAAGGGCCTATACCATATATTTGCGTGGTATCATTTGGCCAATTGTGTAAATGGGGACTTGCTTGACATAAACATTGACTATATTATGTGATTACATTGTAATGTATCTCGTCTAAGTGAATTTCAGGTATGTGACCTCCAACGCAGAGGCTCGGAAAAAACTGACTGATCTAGCTCAAATACTCAAGAGCATCCATGCACATCTTGCAAATCATTTGGCTCTATGCCATGAACACATAGGTGAGCGTAAGGGGTTATTCTTAGACTAATCTGTAATGATACCAATAAATGTAATAGTTCCCTTTTTTTTTTTTTTTTTTTCGCTTAACAATCAATGCAATAGTTATTTATTTGTGATATATGTAATTTGTAAAAATACAAATCAATGTAATGCTTTTTTTTTTTCCTAACTATCAATGTAATTGTGATTTATTGTAAGATATTCTGTTTTGTTGTAATCTTCCGAGTAATATGACCGTTTACCTTGTGGATCCAAACATAAGTGTGCCATTGTTAAGGGATATGGCTGGGTCATGCAATGCATGATGTGGTTGAATGATTGTTGATTGGCTGATGCATTTTTGCCTATTCACACAGAGGACCAAACAAACAATAGAATTTACTATAACCTTACACACCTCATGGAAAGTGGCCACATTGACAACATGGAGATTCTGATGGAGCTGATTCGCACAAAGGATACTCTGCCTCTCTTTAATGGCGTCAGCAAGAACAGGGTATGCTTTTAGCTTAATCACATAAATGTTTTTTTCATTTATTTACAAGTCATTTTGATGAGGAGAAAAGACAAGAAATTGAGTGAAACTTCATAGTTTCCAAAACCTAAACTCTAAATCCTATACCGTGTATAATTCAAATGCAGATCTGTATATATGTTATTACCAACTCCTTGAGTAATTGGACTCTTATTTTTGGGAGTTTACCTGGTAATCTAGAATAAGAGTTCTTACCTCAATCAGACTTGGTTAATTTGACATGAATTTTTATTTCTTACCAAAATGATGCATTAAAAGGCCTTACTAGGAACACAATGAAACTTCAATCAGTTTTGAGTCATTGTGTCCATCTAGACCAAACAGTCACGGGAAAGCGGTCATGCCACATTGGAGTCTTTGATCGGTACAAAGTATGGCCTTAACATATTAACAATTTACATATAACTATTGATAGAATACATTCCCAAATGTATCAAGCATTACCCTGCAAATTTTGTGATCCCACGTGTGTGATTCCAATTCATTTTGCTTGAATTCACTAATAGTAGATCTTTTTTTATTTTATTTTATTTTATAAAATGACAAATTAGCTTGAATGTATTGAGGGGCCAGACAGTGTTATTGTCCATTTCATACCTCGTTTTCTCGGATGAAGAAATTAAAGAAATTGCTCAACAGGTTGGGAAGCAAGAGAGGCAATTTGAAATACTCTGGCTCCCTATCATCGACAAGCCAATTGAATCAAATGAGTTGAAGCATGAGATACTTCGAAAGGCAAGCTTGATGCCTGGTACTTGCTACATTATTCATTAACACTCCAGCCTGGTGTCATCAGGGACATCAAAGAGATGCGGCATTTTGAGAAGAAGCCATTGATGGTAGTGTTGAATGGCCATGGAAAGGTTGTGTGCTCCAATGCATACCACAAGATCATGGTATGGGGAAATGCAGCCTACCCTTTCGATAATCATAGAGTGGAGACCCTTTGGAAGGTAGCAAGATGGAGCCTTGAATTTTTGGTTGATGGAATTGCCAGTGAGAAAGAACAATGGGTATGTCTTAATATTATACTAGTCCAAATATTTTTGGCCTTTTCTTTTTTTTTTTTTTCCAGATGTGAAGGTAGAAGTTTTATAACTCACTAGTGCTAACACGCTTCCTTGTTATTTCCAACGGGTAAAAGAAGAAAGGTTTATCTGCTTCTATGGAGGAGATGACTTGGACTGGATTAGGATATTTACATCTGCAATGAAAGAGGTAGTGAAAGGACAAGGGATCATCTTAGAGCTGATATACATTGGAAAGAAGCACACCGAGACAATCGTCAGAGAACTTGAGCAAGTGTTGGGATGACCCAGTGAAGATAAGGCACTTCCGGGCCTGTTTTGGAGAGCTTATGGTACAACAAAGTGCAACATGGTAAGTTGATTTCGAACGGCACAGTATTGAGAGATGTGATGATGTTGCTTAGCGCTGATGGCAGTGGTCAGGGATGGGAAATTATAGGCCATGGGTCAAAAGATTTGATCGCAGTGAATGGAAAGATGATCATGGACGGACTACTTGTTGCAACTTAAAAACTTGAAGATCAGCATCACAAGTCAACCGATCAACTATCACCCAAATCACATTATTCTTCTTGCTAGTTAATGGTAGACCTGAGACAAAGTCCATAGAGATGTGTTCTCATTTCCATTGAGGGATAAATAAAGGATGCAACAAACCTGGAGGTTTTTTATGTTCAAATTTCACCCGCTGACCAGTATAACTTTTAGACACAAATTCTGCAATTTCCCACTTTATATTACCACCAAAATCTGCTCTTGAGGTTCCTGTACATCTTAGTGCTCCCAGGGTGCATGACATATCTATCATTATGTGCTTCTGTCATAATTGGTATTGTTAACTTCTGAGTCTTTGGTACACACAACCGATTTCTGAAATACAAAATCACACCTACTAACTGAAAGTCAGGTTTCTCAGCAGTATGATCTCTTATCTTGACTAGATTAGGATCTTCAAACTGTTTATCTTTAAGTCGATTTATGAGTGTAGGTATGAATACTTACATGGCAGCTAATATCATGGAATCATTAACCAACTTAACCTCCACATCAAGTTCTTTGAAAACATGCAACTTGAACCATGTAACACCCATAGCTGCAACAAGAGAAGATTTCCTACTCAAAGCAACATCTACAACATTTCATTTCCCGGGAATATATTGGATTGAAAAATCATAATCCTTTATGAATTCTAACCACTGTCTCTGTCTCACATTGATATCCTGTCGAGAGAATAGAAACTGTAGATTACGATGATCTGAATGCAATTCAAATTATTCCCCATACAAGTAACGTCTCCAAAGTTTCAGTGTGAAAATAGTAGCAGCTAATTCAAGATCGTGAGTGGCATAATTCTTCTCATGGGTTTTCAATTGCTTTGATTCATAAGCTATAACCTTACCATTTTGCATAAGGACACACCCCAAACCAACTATGGATGCATTAGAGTAAATTACAAAACCTCCAGTACCCCTAGGTAACGATAAGACTGGGGCGGTTGTCAATTATTCTTTTAAAATTTGGAAACTGACTTCACATTCTTTGGTCTATATGAATGGTACATCCTTCTGAGTTAACTTTGTCAAAGAAGCTGAGATCTTTGAAAAATCTTTGATGAATCTACGATAGTACCCTTCAAGACCTAGAAAACTTCGAATCTTTGCCACTGTCCTCGGACTATGCCAATTTATAATTGCTTACTCTTAGCTGGATCTACTCTTAAGCCGTCTTGTGTGATAATATGCCCCAAAAACACTACTTGTTCAAGCCAAAGTCACACTTCTCAAGTTTAGCATACAACTGATGAATCCTTAAAAGTTGAAGCGATGATCTGAGATGATCTGCATGTTCTTCCCTTGACTTTGAGTATACTAAGATACCATCAATAAAGATTACTATGAACTAATCTAGGAATGGAGGAAAGATCTTATTCATCAAAGCCATAAATACAGACGGTGCATTGGTTATACCAAATGGCATCATAAGAAAGTATCTTGTAAAGTTCACATGGTAGCAACTCAGGTGGTTGCTGAAGTTCACATGCAAAGTGAGGTGCCACAAGTGAATGTGTAGACCTCGAATCAAACAATGTTATAGCATTTCTAACATATATCAAATTTGTACCTTCTACTACATTTCCAGCTGTTTCTGCTTGCTCATGATTCGCTGCATAGACTCTCCCTACTTGCTGTAGTTGCTGCCTGGCTTGCTGACGCTGCTGTCCTTGTCTTCCTTGTGGTTGCTAAGGTCTCGGGGGTGGTGTTGGTAATGCCAATCGCTATGGTGGAGCTGGAAGTGCTCGTCAGGCTTGCTGTTGAGGAGGTGGTTGCTAAGGTGTTCTGTAACCCCCTCTATCTCTAGGACAAGCAGCTGCCCTATGCTCCATCGATCCACATATGATACATGCCCTGGTATTCCTCCAACACCTCTTAGTTAAGTGTCCTTTACCACAAGTATCACACTTTGGTGCATTAAGGCCAATTACCACACCCTTCTGTCTTTTATCCTGAACCCTTTGCTAGACTGAAATGTGCTTCTTTTAGGATCTGCGCTCCTATTCCTGATAGCCATTTCTTCTGCGGTATAAACTCTGTCCACCGCATCATCAAAAGTTTCCGGTCCCTTATACATCACAACATGTTCCTCATACATTGGGTGGAGTCCGCCAATAAATCTCTTCACTTTCTTAGCCTCGGTGTCAATTAACTCCTTAGCAAATTCGAACAATCGGAGGAAGGTGTGTAAATAAGTTGCCACTGCCATTTGATTCTGCCTAAGAGCTATAAACTCTTTTTCTTTCTTCTGGTACACATGATCCGGTATAAACTTATAACAAAACCGTTCTTGAAATGTTTTCCAAATGGTGGCATTGGGCATTACTCTAAAAGCATCCCTCACGCTTTTCCACCAAATGGTAGAAACTCCTCGAAGCATCGAAGTAGTGAGAACTATCCATTGCTTGTTGTCATAGATAAGCGTTTCAAATACATCCCCAATGTGATTTAGCCATTCATCAGCTTGGATTGCATCTTCCTTGCCTTGGAATTCAGTAACTTCTCTTTTCCGGTCCTTATCATACTAAGTGTTCAAGTCGTTTTCCCTACATTGGATGACCACTTGTGTCCCCATATTTGGTTGTCCTTGATTTGCCATCAACATAACTATGTTTCCATTGGTCTTTGCCATTTGTTACATTAGCATTATCATACGAGCATCCATAGTAGGAGGGTCCTTTTCAATCAACACAAATGGACCCTCAGTGTGGAGTTCATTGTTTCCATTATTGTTTCCGCCTCTGGAACCAGATGCCATTTATCTATAAAACAAATCTCAAAGTTGAGTTAAGACTACACTCAGTTAAAACTACACTCTAACTCCTTACAATACTAGAAATAAACACACTACTAACACTAAACTAATCCTGACAAATCTATATTCTTAATCGAGTCTAGTGTATTCTCACAATGTTTCTAAGAGTCTCTACGTCTTTTAGAAAGACTGTCAGTAGCTCTGATACCATACTAGCGTTTGTCACATCTCTATCCCTAATCACCCTGGCCTAAGGTAATCCCCGAGGTGTGGCACAAGTACTGCCGTGATATTATACCCGTCGCGAGTTAAGTACAACATCACAGAGGAGAAAATTTCTTTTTTCCACTTGTGAGTCTAGCTTACTAACACCTGTCAATAACATTTGATAGCGGAAGCATCTCAATAATATACAACTAGGTACAACTTCGTTGAACGGTCCTATTTAAAATTAAAGCATACAAAAGACATATACACATTAGAACCAAAGTAGAGATTACAAAATCTCCCTACAACCCTATACAAAATATCTCCAAATGTTTCTTTGTATTCATCTAGTATGACCTACATAAAAAGAAGTTGGTCACACTCTACAATTCAGTTTTCAAAAGAATTATCCACATCCCTATCTGTGGACCAGATTACATAGGCCCATTATCCAGTCACTCTTCTAATCCTAGAGTAACATCTTCGGTCTCCTCCTCTCTCTCTTGGGCTTCCTCAGAACCGGCAGTTACACTTGCGTCTGTGACACCAAGAACATAGTATCTTAATAGGACGATTCGGCAAGTATATATATTAATAAGGAAATATATAATGTAACAAACGAATTAAATGACAATTGATTAACATATGTCAATATCAAATAATAACAAGGCACTTGTGTAAAATTGAATAACTCATGCTTCACAAATTTAATGAAGAATAAGACATACTAATGTGGCTACTACATTGAGCTCATCCTCTCAATTAGAGAGCGAAATCTAGTTAGGATGTCACCAACGGCTCAGCCAAAGGCTAGTTGGTTACCCGGGTCAGGAGTTTTAGTGCTCTAGATGACTTACTACAGTAGTTTCAAATACTAAACCGAGTTTATCCCCATCGGATATCATAAGGTTGAAGCTAAGTAGTACCGACTCGATCGAATTGAACAAGAATCAAATTTGAGTTAGTTTAACAAATATCGAATCGAATAGTACTCATATATACACGAATACTTACTCAATTCATATTTCAATCGAATACCGAAATAGTTGTAAGGCAATGCTAATAATGAATTGGAAAATGGGTAATCGAATCATAGATGCAACTAATCGATCAATCAGAATTGATATCAATGAAGACATTTAATTTCAATATGCAATGCAATAGATTTAGAGAATTCAAGGTATTTTACTAACCAGCTCTAATCTATTACCCATAGTCAATCACCGTCCACTACGAGGTAGCATTAGGATGATCAACGTACTACTATCTTGTTTTAATGTCACTTATTATAAGAAAGATACGATGAACTTCTAAACCAACCATCATGGCATAGTGTTAGACTAATGATGTTTCCATTAGACAAAAGAAGGAGGTTACGGGTTCTATTCCAACGTCATAATAGTCTTTTGAGGTCTTAATCACCTATTGGTTATGAGTGTTCCTTAATCATCTAGGAGAGAGGATTATGGAGGGTTAGTATAGGTTAGGAAGGATATTTCACGCCCCCAAAAGGACCCCCAACCATAGCTTCAAGTTCGCTGGAGCGGTTCCATACCTGCTCGAGCGAACCATTCTAAAGAGGTGGTCGCTCGAGCAACCCTTCTGTTCACTCGATCTGTCCTTTCCAGAGTAGTTCGCTCGAGCAGCCCCTTTGTCCGCTCGAGCGGACGCTTCAGAATTTGAGATTCCGGAATTTTCTATGTTTCTTTCTTCCATTCATTTCTCATACTTCTTCTAACACATGTAACCTGCACTAATGAGCCTCCTTGCTCCCATTTACAGCACATACACCCTCCATGTATTTCCATCACATTAACTCAATAGAACTAAGTTAATCATACATTCCATTAAGAAACTAGCATTATCAAAGAACAAATCTAACATGGGTAAAGTTGTTTTAAGGGATGAGGATGCCCCTTTTTGCAAGAAAGTCCACCCATTTAGTATATTTCCATTTTGAGTCAAATGATGGCCCACTCATTCAAGGTTTGACCAAATGAGGTAGAGTTAAATACGAAAATCGACGTGCTCGTCGAGATACACGCGATGATGTCAAGATGACGTGCATATGATACAAAATTAAAAAAATCTATAATTACAGAAAAGTCCTTGTCTCACCCAAACTGAGTCAAATCGATTTCAACCCACCTATCTAAGACTTAGGATCTAACCGAAAGGCTAATACAAGACTAATTACTTAAAAAGACTTAATTAATACTTAAACATAGTCAAATTAAATAAAACATAATTAATTAACACTAAATACAACTAATTTAATTGGGTTGGGGTGTTACATTCTATTTTGTGTTAACCATGAAACTCAAGAAAGTAGTTCATGTTAATCATGCAACAAAATCATGATCTTTTGGAGTGCTTTCTAGTTCATGACTTATCTTACCTAGATCCAATGGTGGACTACGTACCAAAGTCTTTGATGAAAATTGTGGGGCCAACATGGCTGCCTATTCAATCAATCATCATAAAACAGGAATTGATTATTGGTGGACCACCATTTGGCAATATCGTGTTAGGATTTGGAATCTGATTGAAAGACATCATCTTTTTTTGGGTTAGTTTTTAAAGGTAAAGTCTGCACACATTGATTCGTCATTTTTTTCCATCTCTGTAACCGCTGGCTATCATTTCCTAGTCAGGAAGATTGATCCATCATTAAGTGCCATTCTACCTGTATTGTACTGTTTGAGCGTACCATACCCGAATGTACCCAAAATTTGAGGTTCCGTGTCTTTGTAAAATTTTCACCATGTTAATGGAATCCATGCTCTAAATCTTATTTAAAACTTTTTGATGCAGGAGTTGATGATGAAGAATTATTTGAATATGTAACTGACAACTTGATTGGCTTAATCGAAAAAAGGGTCCAAATTGGATGGTCGCGATGGATCCAAATACGTTGCAAAAATCTCAAAATAGCATCCCATGATCCTTTTGGATTATCTAATTGAGCCCAATTAGGTCCGAACTAGGCCCATGTGGGATGCTCATATCTGGTCCAATTAGACACTTTTTTTTATTGCTCCAGTAACTCTACAAGGTGGGGACCACAAGCCACAAAATATGAGGCTCCAATTATATCCTTTTGCAAGCTGCAGAATCGAAAGAAAAAAAGGAAAATTTTAAAATCAATTTACTTGGGCATGACGCAAGTAATCAGGGACTATCCAAAGAACAAGGCAAGTGGGTCCATTCTACAAATTGAAAGGGACATTCAATGGAACGCCCCTCTTCGATGCATGGCGAGGTGCACCTTTTGAAAATCCAAGCCGGACATCAACCTTAACATCCTATGTAGTGATCATCTTGTAAATTATTATTCAGAAATGTAAGATGCCCACCATTGGATTTGACTTGATCTGAAACATGTGATGAAACCTGGTTTACTTGTCTTTTGTTGGAACAAAAAAGGAGGATGTCCTTGTATGTGATCAATCTAACGGGTGGCCCACTATAATTTATTTTTTAAAAAACTTAGATGCAACCAATTAAAATGGGTGTTAAACCTGATGAAAGGCTTGGATTTGAAACGGTGGGCCTCACCATGCATCCAAGAAGGGTGTTGCAATACCATAGTGTATACTAGCAAAACCCTGTGCTATGCACAGACCAAGCAAAATCCTTTCTTCTTTTTCTTTTTTTTTTTTTTACCCTTTAACCTGACATTAATTTTTTATATTAGTATTTTTTTTTATTCCATACCCTTGAAGTGCACCTTCAAATGTCATTTTAATGTAGTCCTCCTTTTTTATTTTTATTCTTTAGATTTGAACCATTTTTGTTTTCATATTTTTTATATTTTTTATTTTTTTTTCTAGTCATTGTTTTATATGCCCAAAGGCCACCCTAATGTAGAATTGTTCACTTTTGAGCTCGGTCTAAATGTATGATAGTTCTACATCCTTATCCAGATATAAAATTATGCAAAAGTTGAAGGGTCATAGAGATTTTTCAGGAAATGTGCTTTTTTAAAAGGAAAAATATATTAAACAAAGAATTTGGAAATATAATTTACTGGGCCTAATGTCATGCCTAGGTCCCTAATTAATCATTGGCTTGCAGTTAGACCTAGTACCCAATTCTTTAAGTTCTTTAAGTTGGAAAGCCATTAAATCCTAAACTATTGAAATTGTATCAGGAAATGTGTTATATAAGGTTTTGGACCCTTTTGTTTTGATTAATTTTTTATTTTGTTTTATTTTTTCATATTTTTTTTCATTGTTTTTATCTGCCCAAAGCTCACCCTGCATGTAGAATTGATCTTCTAGGACAGGTGGATTGATGGGTTTAAAATAGGATTTAGATATTAATAAAATATTTTTAAATATTAAGCAATGTAAATTGCATGGTCTAAGCCATTATAGAAGTCCCACTAATATTATATTGACTCTATTTTTTTCTTAATTAAAAATTAATTAAAAAAATGCAGGCCATTTGGGATTTGGAGCAGGAGTCCCAAATCCTTCTTAAAATATCTCAAAATCACATTCCCACAGTCATATTTTAGTGCCATAATCCCTACTATATCTTTTTTATTTTGTCAATTTATTAACATAATTTTACTATTTATAACACCTTCAAACACAGTAAAATATGGTATGATCTATAACCTTATTTAAGAATTTTAAGACATTGACAGCAAAGTTCGAAGATCAATTGGGTCTGTGCGTAGCACAGGGTTCCGCTAGTTGTTATTATTTTTTTTTTTTGGGCTATTAAACCTGACACTAATATTAAAATATATATATTAGACCCTTGAAGTATAGCTCCAAATGTCATTTTAATTTTTTTTTTTTTTTTTTTTATTCTTTAACTTTGGAACCTTTTGTTGGGTTTTTTATTTTATTTTATTTTGTTAAATGTTGTTTTTGTATTTGAGGTCTTTTTTAAATTGCTCAAGCATTTTTTTAGTTATTTTAAAACCTTGTAATTTTTTAAAAGTGTGGTTCACCTACATATATGGCAATTAAGGGTACTTTTGTTAATATTGTGTTAGCCCTCTTTTTTTTTTTTCGTTTTTTATTTGACCTTGGACACTGGATTTGTCTCCTTTTATTTTCTTTATCTTGTTTTTTGGATATGTCTCTTTTTTTTATGTTCATTTTTTTATATCGTCACCCCCCCTCCAAATCAAAACCTGATAGCTCTTTTTTTGGATAATCGTGAAGCATCTAATCTGATTGGATGGAGGGGTAGGCCCCAGTGCAAGATCAATCTGCTCAAATGGTGAGTATTTTTTTTATTACTATAGTGCCATTGTCCCTATAGATAGAATCTAGCCGTTCATCTTTTGGGTCCAGATCGGACGGTGGCGTGAATTTCAATAGCTGGTGATTTGTTGACTAATATGGGAATCTTTTGTGGACCCATTGTTGGAATTTCAGGTGCAACGGATCAACAGTGTAGATTGTTGGATCGTTGGCCTCAGTTTTATTTATTTGTTAAAACTCCACAAACAAATTAAGTTCCAACAACAATCTACAATCAACCTCTCCAAAAATAAACCAAACAGAGAATAATAAAGTTTATGGAATGTACTGGAGAGGTTTATCAATACCGGAGAATAAGGTTCTGTGATTCAATTACAATGCTTTCCCTCAAGCTTTCAACGATTTCCTCTACTTTGGTTTGAGTCATTTTTTTTCCTTTTCCTATTTTGTATATTTGGATTAGGATATTGGAGAAAGAGAACAGTTTCAGAAAGAGTAGTGGAGAGAGACAATAGTGGAGAGAGAGTAGACTGGAGAGAGAGGAGAATGGATAGGTGTTGCCAGCTGTCCTCATGTATCTTAGAAATTCAGGATCTCTGCTTTGGAGGCTTGTCGTTCACCCAAGGCTTCCCACGTCCCGTTAGATATACAGATAGATGATGGAGCCCTGCTGAATTATACTTCTGCCCTTTGGAGTCTGGAAAATCTCTTGTACCTTTTCAAGTTCAAAGTAAACTCCTTAACTAAAAAAAATAAAATAAAAAGTTCACAGTAAATCTCATAGGTATCTTTCCAAAGCAACCGGTTCCTTACAAGGAGAGAAAGTAATAAACACAATTGCATGCAATCTTCTACGAACTTTGTTATCTGTTGTGAATATTGTAGATGGCTTATGTAAGGGGACGGATTGGAGATTTATTGGTGCCGGATTATCCACTTGAGTAATACTACTTCTCCTTATGTTGATTAAGTTGGTTACGATTGGAGATTAGAGATGTGAGTTGGTTCCCCAATCAAACGAGCCCATCGTTTTGAATTAGGTCAGGTTGCCTCTAGTATATTTTTTGAATCGACTGGTTGGTATCAATATTAAAATAAGATTAGGATTAGAAAATCAATTCAATTGGGTGGGTAAAAATTAAAGTAGGCTTAGTATTAGAAAATCGAGTTAATTAGGTGGGCCAATATTAAAGTAGTGTTAGAGTTTAAAGATTATATATAAGACATTAATGTGCGTCCATCCCTCACAATATCGCGAGAGGGACAATTTGATAGTGCCCACCTAGAGCCCCACAGATCATGGGACTTGGGGGATGCAAAGAGACATCTTAGATTAGCCCATATCTCAAGTTTGGAGTCAATCTCATACTTCTAAACCCTTCATCCGTAGCCCACAACTAGAATGACTTTATATTAAATAAAAAATTTGACTCTTAATCAAAAGGTTCAATCCATTCGGATTAGTGAGAACTCAATAGATCCAGTGTAATTCAGGGGTGCCACGTGTGGATGGTTAGTTGAATCATAAAACCGGCCCTACTATGCCATTCCTCACCGTAAAACAATGAGGGATAGATGTGCATAAATATTATAAAAGAAATCATGTACTATTATATAAATAATTAATTATATGATCTATTTTTATAGTGAGACTATACTTGTTGGAGTAATTGGGACAATTATCGTACGAACTGCCTTAAAACTGGTAATTACCACATAACAGTTGGAAAAAGTTTATTTACCGTAGAACAGTCCGATCCGTAGGATATCCTACAGTCAAAAGTAGGAAATTTTGAACAGTTAGTTTTCATATTTTTTCCCTTGACTGTGGGACCATCAAATCACAATCCAAACCGTTGGATAGCTATATGAGTGTAAGAACTAATATTGCACCAAATTTGAACGGTTAATCTATCACGGTTATCTAGAAATTCGCAAAAAAAAAAAAAAAAAAAACATGACTTATAATTTGTTCTTGTAATTTGCAAAACAGTATGAGTTTTTGCAAATTTCTAGACTACCGTGATAGATCAATGGTTCAAATTTGGTGCGATATTAGCTTTTACACTCATACAATTATCCAACGGTTTGGATGGTGGTTTGGTGGTCCCACAGTCAAGGAAAAAAAATAAAAAAACTAATTGTGTAAATTTTCCCGCTTTTGACTGTATGATATCCTACTTCCATAGGATATCGCAGACAGATCGGACTGTTCTGCGGTAAATAAACTTTTCCAACTGTTCTGTGGTAATTACCAGTTTTAAAGCAGTCTGTACGGTAATTAACCCTATAATTTAACAAGATTGCAGGAGGTAAGTGTAGACTTATTATTCTTTTCACCCTGCATGGATCCTTCTTGTCAATCGTGATGTCATTCCATTGATGTTATAGTTTGATGTGTTGCTATTTAAGGTACTGCAGCAAGCAGCAGGACAAGAATTATTCTTTTCGACAAGGCTTTATGACATCTTGGTTTCCTTCTTTTGAAGTTTTTCCACATCCATTAGTACTCGTCCACTATCCTTTTTTCCTTTTCTTCTTTCTTTTTTTCTTTTTAGTATGGATCCTTTAGATCAGCTATAATAGACGCCTATAATAGATGCCTGGAACTCCATCCCGATGATCTCGAATGTTCAAGTTAAATCCCATGTGCTCCAATGATATACCCTCAACTTTTATTTCAAACGAATTGGATCAAAATCCTATTGAATACCATGACTGAAACCTGATCGGGCATTGAGATGGAGCCGTCGCTGATTTGGTGTTAACCCTGTCTACATGATGGTGCTTAATTGTATAGTGTGACCAACACCTTTTCACCTGAAATATGAGGTTATATTAGTGGAGGAGATGAGATTCAATTTGAATACTAATCCAAATTGTCTCGTATCTTTGCCCCACAATGAAGTTTTAGACATGTGTTATATTGTTCGTGTAAAATGGTTGCGACAGAGGATCTTGACTCATTTTTGTTTGTGCACTCTCAATGAATGATCTACATAGGATAATTAGGGCAATAAAATAGGTTTAGAAGTTGTAATTATGTGATAATAGTACCTAAAATTAATTCCTTTTAGATTTAGATTTGGATATGTCGTTTAGCAGAGGCTCCTATAGGAGATCACCATAGATATAACTTAGCAGTTCAAAACTTATATTTCTGGTTCATAGGATATGTGCACTACTCTGTTGAGAAAAAAATTAATTCAAATGATTTATCAAAGCTTCAAATTATCAAAGCTTGATAGGATCAATGATTTATCTTTCAAATACAAGACTTGATATTGTTAATGCACAAAGCTTGGTCTATAGAATGAACCTAACAAGAAACACATGAAGCAGCAACAAGAATTTTGAGTTACATTAAAGTTATAAGAAGATACTCAAATTAAGGGGGAGTGTTAAAAAAAAATTGAAAAAAAAAAAAAAAAAACCATGTAAGCATCTAAGAGTTCATTAGTCCCTAAGAAACAAATGTACTTGTGTATAAAAGTGGTTCCCTTGGGACCAAGTAAGGTTTATAATAAATCAAAGTACGTGTGCAGTGGAAAGCCCATAAATAGTAGTAAAGTGCTCATTTAAAAGATTCTCTATGCGTAACAGTTTTCTTATTCCTCTTCTTCCACCAACGCACGCTATCTTCCCATTACTAGTATCTTACCATATACCAGCCTCTCTGAGAAGGTGAGGAGAATCATCAATATATAAATAGGGCCTTGCATGCATTTCTCAGTCACTGCCACACAACACAAATCCCTCTCTCTCTCTCTCTCTCTCTCATTGTTGAATAGTGTAGACAATGACATCGATCTCATGTCTAGAGAGAGTGGTGCAACAAATCATCTCCACCCACTCGCCCGACGCCAACTTCAATGTGGATGAAAAGGCCCTTCTCAGAATGGCCATTGACATCCTGTGCAAGGCAATCTCTAAACTTTCTCAGGCACTTTTCAAACTCCCTTCTATCATTATTTATTCTCCTTTGTTCTTAATTTTAAGAACATTGTTTATCGACTTCGCAACGGTCTCTCCACGGCAATTATCTCATCATTTTTGTTCATTTCTCATTTCAACTCTTATCGGGTAAGAGATTCTTACATATTGGATTCAGATTAATTTATTGAACTATGAAAGGAGGACTTTTTATACTCAGAATAAGAGAAATTAAGAAACAAAAAATAAGAGGAAAGATTGTCTTTCTTTACTTGAAATCTCTTATTCTGATATAAATATATATATATATTCGTATCATACTGCTCAAGAAAAGTCCAAACAAACTGTATTTCTTTTCTTTTTCTTTTTTTTCCCCATATAACATCGCCAAAGCCACATTCAACTAGAGATGTCATATGGACCAGGCCGGGCCAAGTCAACGGACCGTGACATGGTCAACAGCACGGCCCACTAGGCATGGCCGGCCCGTTTTGGCACGGCACGCTACGAGCCGATTTATCCATAAGGGTCAGCCCGCCAAGCCCTCCTATTATATTTATCATGTTTTTCATTTCTCAATCCACCTCCCATTCTAACTAATGTTAAGTTAGTGGATAAAATGGCTGGTAAAAGTTTATTTGGTTTTTCTTTTTACAAATCTTACATCTTAACTCAAAGCCTTTTCAAATCGGATTTAGTTTTGCTGCTTGAAACCGGATCTTTAATTGTTTAACTAGTGACAGAATTGAAACTAAAAAATGGAGCCCAACACCACCACTACCACCACCGTCAAACCCTTCTTCCAACTATGTTGGTGTTAGTCACATGAATTATGTTTTTCCAATCCGATATATGAGCCAAATACACATATATCATTATTATTTTCATCCATGTGCATTTTGGTCTATTTTGTCTCCTTGTCGGGCAATCAACCTACATAGAAAACATTTTCCACAACTATATTGTTGCTGGCGGGGCCCACATGTGCTAATAAAAAAACTAAAAAATTTGTAGAATCTAAAATCAATACAAATATTTTTTTAGCAATAGTAAAACCAGTTTTACCCAAAAAAAAATAAAATTATAGTAAAGCCATAATCAAATTTAAGAAAGAAAAGTAAATGAACAATCCATATCATTTGCTTGTGAGTTTGGATTTGATTCATAATGCCTATTACTCCCTTTGATTACATAGTGATGTATCATATTGCCTTGCCCATTTGAATTGAATCGATTTTCCATTGCGACTCTTGTGTGATCAATCACATGGAATAACATTAATCATAGTGGAGCTCGCACTTAAAGCACTTCATGTGAAGCATTTGGGATTTTTTTTTTATGTAGGATCTAAAGAAAGATTTAAAGGTCTCGAAGGACGACAGCGATCAGCAAGTGATAACTGAAGAACTTGCATTCACCATCCGTAGAATTGGATGTGAGGTAGCTAGTTTCAGATTTACTTGTTATCTTTCAAATTACTAGGTATCTAAGCTACATTGACACCCGATGCATGTTTCCAGTTATCATGCAATTGCTCTGGCGGGGGAGGTATGAAGTCCATAACACTCGCAGTGTTCGACAAACTAGTGAAATATTCATGGGAAACTAAGCTAGTCATAGCCCTCTTAGCTTTCGCCATAAACTACGGGGAGCTTTGCCTTCTATGGAAGCAAGATGACACCAATCCACTCACCAAATATGTGGACCAACTTAAGCTATTGCTTGAAATCTGCGAGCAAGAAACTTTTGTCAGCAGACAAGAAACACTTATCAGTGGTCTCCTGGAGGTCATAATGCGCGTGACCATGACCATCATCGAGCTGAATGATCTTACCTCGTACTTTTCACACGACAAGACTCCTGTCTTCGAGGATCAAATTCCAACCGCTGTTTACTGGGCTGTTAAAGGCATTGTTGCTTGTTCCTCACAAAGCATCGCCCTTGTGAACCTTCAGTAAGTTCATGACAAGCCAAGCATGCCTTTTCTAACGTGTGTGTTGGTTAAGGATGCAAATAATTTGAATTTGGGTCATGTTCAAATTTCAAGATGTAATTGGCTGATGACCAGACACCACTTGATGGATCACTCAAGTGCGGACCAACATCGAGATCCAGGGGTTAATCAGACCCAAAGATGGCTCAAGCAAGATATTTTAGTTGGCAAATGAGGTTATTTTTATTTCTGGCTCATCTTTTTGGGCTAAAACACCTGGCTAAAGCCAAATACAAAATTTAATTTTTAGCCCATTTAGGCATCTTGATTAGAACTTGGCTTGGCAGAGTTTCTAATCCTAGCGATTCATGTATATGGTTGTAGGCACCTATTTTCAATTGGGCCCAAATACTGGTGTATACCTAAAATTCTTATATGGTGTCCCTTGGGTAGTCAATAAATAGGCAGGTTTTGACAAAAATAATGACCATTTTGCGTCATCTGCTATTAATGTTTCTCAGCGGAATTGATTACAGGTACATGGTCTCGAATACAGAGGCACATAAGAAATTGACTGAAGTAACTCAAAAACTTGAGACCATCCATGAGGACCTTAGACACACGCTGACTGTCTTCAATAAAGAGAGAGGTTAGTATAACACATGCCATAACCGTAGACTACTTTGTACAAATACCAGTAAATCAACAGTTATATCACAGAAACCTATACTGTTTACTCATAATCTTCCACATCAAGACTATATATCTTGTGGATCCTACCACCCAAAGGTCATTGTAATGGGAAAATGTTTGAATCATTCCATGCACAATAAGTTTGCATGATTGATGATAGGCTGATGCATTTTGACCTATTCGAGCAGAGGAGAAGAAATACAAGGAGGGTTACATAAAGATACAAAATCTCATAGAAAGTTCAAGTACCCACAAAACTAACAACGTGAAGATTTTCACCGAGTTGATTCAGACAGAAGATGATAAGCCTCTCTTCAATGGTCTCACCAAGAAAAGGGTATGTGTTTAACTTCTCACAAAATATTTTCATTTCATTGCTTGGTAGGCTAAAATAATAGTCCTTACCCCATTGGAACATGGTTATTCTGACACAAATATATATATATATATATATACAAATATGGAGTTGAGATGCCTTTTTAAAAATTCATTGAATCATAAATCAGTCCTCGCCTCACGTGTCCAAGAAGTACATTACTAAGCAAGTACGTCCATTATATATTCAAAATTCCTACTATTTGTTAATATCATACACGTCACTTTGCGAATTTTCATACCCATACTCTTGCTATTTCCAATACATTTGACTTGAATTTGCTAATAGTAAGTCTTTTTTTTTTTTTTTTTTTAAATAAATGATACAGGAGAGCTTGAAGGCAATTAAGTGCAAGACAGTGATCCTGTTCATTTCGAACCTTGACATCTTGGACGAAGAGATCAATGAAATTGCAGAACGTGTTTCGACTCCAGTAAAGCAATACGAAATAGTTTGGCTCCCAATTGTCGACATGCCAAACACAAAGAAAGATGTCATAGAGAAAAAGGCACAATTGATGAAATGGCGCTCACTACATTATTCTGTAACACTTCAGCCTTATGTCATTCAATACATCAAAAAGGATTGGCACTTTGAGAAGAAGCCAGTGATGGTAGTGTTCAATGCCTATGGAAAGGTCGTCAACTCAAATGCATACCACATGATCATGATATGGGGAAACGAGGCCTACCCTTTCTTTGCTAACAGAGAGGAAACTCTTTGGAGAAATTCAAAGTGGAACCTTAGATTTTTGATTGATGGAGTTGCCAATGACGAACAATGGGTAAGGCTTTATATTCTTAAATCAATTTGAAAAACCCATACAAATTATCCTCACTGGTCCAAAATTCTTGCCTTTTTTGTTGGGATGTGGAGGAGGAATTTTTTAATTCCCTTGTGCTAACAAGCTTCCTTGTCATTTCTAACAGTTCAAAGAAGGTAAATTAGTTTGCCTCTATGGAGATGGCGACTTGAAATTGATTGAGAAATTCATGTCTACAATGAAAGACGTGGTGGAAGGAGAAGGGATCCAGCTGATATATGTTGGACAGAAGTACAGGGAGACAATCATTAGTTGCACATTGTGCGAGGGGTGGGACGATCATAAGATAAGGCGATTCTGGGCCCACTTGGATAGCATATTGTATTCCAAGATGAAATCCGGTACGTCTATTGAAGAAGACAAAACATTTAAAGATGTGATGATGTTGCTCGGCTGTAGGGGCAGTGAAGAAGGATGGACAGTTATAGGTCAAGGATCAAAAGACATTGTTGCTTCGAATGGAAAGAGGACCATGGAGTGCTTAGAGAAGATGAAAACCGCTGGGATTAAACTCACTTCTGAAAATTACTTAACGAAACTCCCACAGCTGATAGGGAAGACACACGGCAATTATAACATTCACATTGCCAGCACCAGTGACATAATTCAGGAGAAAATGGTTTGTGTCGATTGCGATTGCCCCATGGAGAAAAGGGTCGTGTACAGGTGCAGCGGCAAGAAAGAGTAACATGTTCAGCATCTCAGAACCAGTTGGGGTGTCATCTTATCTTCGGTTTGTCTTTCTGTGTTTGTTTGAGTGTTGTTCTTCCTTTTCTAAGTTCGCTTGTGTAATATGGATCATTCTCTTTGTTTGCTACTATTTACCTCGCTTCTGGTGAATGTGGATGCAACACTGGAGTGGGTTTGGGTTTATTATGGTTGGGTTTTACACGGGTCTGGTTCAAGTTTGGGTTTGGAATTATCTACATAAAGTTGGATTGAGTCGAGCTTTTGGCCACTCCAACCTGCCCGAGCTACATTTTGAAAGAAATCTAGCTGAACGGGCATTCTCTCTTAATCCATTTTTGTTAATTTGAGAAATATTTTGGACCACTTTGTTTGAATTAAAATACATAGAAATTGAATAGATAGGGTATTTAAAAATGAAGATTAAAAGTGAATTTTCAAAAATGAGCATAAAAAAAATCTTCTTTTGATTCTATTTACTTAGAAGAAAATGTTATTTGACGTTCAATTTTGAAGATTCAAGTTTAATCTTCATTTTCAACCACACTATTTATACAATTCCTATGTATTCTAATGCAAACAAAGAGAACCTTTTCAGCAATCGAGGAAAAGCTTACCAGGAAGAATTGACAAGGCACCCATCATGATCAAAATAGACTCAACAGGGCTATCTCATTAATGGCATGGATCCACTCATGTATCATAGTCGATTCCATATTTGACCCTTCATTGCATTAAGCATATCAAGATGGGCACATTCCCAAGTGTAAGAAACCTATATGTAAGTAGAATTTAACCAAGTCATCGACCTAAGTAAACTTATTGAAACGGATTAATCAAATAAGACTAGAGACGGTAAATCACAACTACGCAACACGAGTAAGTACTTGTGTTAGGCCAAAAAACGAGACATAACAAAATCTGTCAGGCCCAAGATAGAATGGTGTCTCGCTACAGCGAGAATGACACTGATGACACAATTCCATCCGGACTGATATGAGGAGTTAGTGTAGACTTTAAACTCTAAGTGTATTATTCATAGAAGCCTCTTGGACGAACTTGGGGCTATTTATTAGGTGTTTCGCCCAACCCAACAATACAAGACAAGAAGTTAATTCTCTCTCTTGATTTGAGGTTAGAGTACCCTAAGAGAGATTTCCTTATTTCTCTAGAGCCATTGAGAGATGGTTCTGAAGGGCTGCTCTAGAAGGTTGTGCTGCTTCTATTCTCTTGTAGAAGATTGATCATCTTATTTGACAAGGTGCGAGAAGATCAAGTAAGGAGACCAGTGCACGGTGGAAGTCGTGTTAGTGAATTCTATCCAAGAACAACTACGGTCCTTAAGTCGAGGTACAGACTACGGTAAATGAGCTGTGAGTATATCATGAATTTTTGATTTCTAGTTTGTAGTTTTTCTCCCTGGAAAGGGTTTCCACACTAAATACTGTGTCTGCCTTCTTATGGTGTGTGATTGGTAGATAGCTAGTTCTATATTGTTCGATTGGTTATTTCCGCTACTTTGATTGGTTAAATTAGAACTAATATTCATTTTAGTGGGTCCTGCAAAATTCTCAACTTGGTCATCATTAATCTAAGTTTGGGTAATGCAAATGCCACCGCTAAATGGTGATGAGGGCATCTTAGCGGACGTCGTCAATAAGTTCTCACTAAGTTATATGGATGTTTGGACTGCACTCGAGAAGCACTTCTCATCTCAATCAAGAGCCCGCCTGTTACAACTAAGGTTGCAACTTCAAACAGTAAAAAAAGACACCCTTTCAATCACTAATTATCTACAAAAAGTGAAGATTTTCACTGGCCACCTTACTGCTGCTGGTCATAGTATTCCTGATGATGAGATCTTACTTTATATTCTGGGAGGTTTGGGTCATGAATATGATGCTTTGGCGACCTCTATCACTACTTGCACTGAACTAATTGATCTGGATGAACTTCATGGGTACCTCCTTGGCCATGAACCGCGGATTGAAAATAATCACACAACATCTTAAAGCCCCCCAACCAGTTGTGAATGTTGCCCAACGCGGTAGAGGTCATGAACCTCCTTCGTGGCTGTGGGTGAGGACAACAAGGCCAAGGCCGTGGGAGAGGACCACAACATAATCCTCCTTTTGGTTCGGGTTTTGGTTCTAGTTCTAGCTGAAACCAGTCCAACAAGTCAGGTTAAAGGCCACCTTTCTCCAAACGCGGTGTTCAATGCCAAATTTGTGGTCATGCCAAACCTGTTATAGCAGGTACGATTATGCTGCCCAAGGTGATCAGACTGCTCAAGCCCTCGTCACCACTCATGGATCAAGTCAGATCGCCCCCTTTGACCCAGCTTGGTACCTTGATTCTGGAGTTACGAACCACATCACCGCAGACCTTGGTAACTTATCTCTTCACTCTGAATATCAAGGCAACGATCAAGTGTAAGTTGAAAATGGATCAGGTTTGCGCATTGCCAATATTGGTGCATCCTTTATCAAAACTTCTTCATCTCATCTGCCTAACATCACAAACAGTAGATTATCTATATCTCAACTGACAAAGGATAACAATGTTTATTGTGAATTTCATGTGGATGATTTTTTTTATCAAGGATCGAGCCACGTGGCAAATTCTTCTACGGGGCAGAACTAAGGATGGGCTCTACCATCTACCAGCAACGATCACAACCAAACAAGTCTTTATTGGGTAAAAGGCGTCTCTTGAATAATGGCATAGTAGGCTTAGACATCCTACATAATGTATAGTATGTTCTATGATTTATAAAAATAAATTGTCTTTTGTGCAACAAAATAAGTCCTCCTCTATTTGTTCTTCTTGTCTACTTGGAAAAATCCATAAATTACCTTTCAATATTTCAAGTTTTATTTCTACTACACCTTTGAAGCATGTGCATTTTGACTTATGGGACCACCCCCTGTGACATCTGATCTTGGACATCAGTTTTGTGTTCACTTTAAGTTTAGTAAGTTTTCATGGTTATATCCACTAGTTCAGAAATCTGATGTACACAAAGCGTTTTTGAAATTCAACATTCAAGTTGAAAATCTGTTTGGTTGTAAAATAAAAAAATCTTCAAACAAATGGAGGCACGGAATATTTCTCTTTTAAGCATACTCTAGAGGCTAATGGAAGAGGGCTTCTGAATACACAACGATTTTAGCCCTTTACACACAAATTCTATCCACACTCAGCATAAAAAATTTTAAATTTTGGTTTTGCTTTCCACACACTCAAAACATACCTAAAATAGCCCTATCCCCTTTCTCTCTACACACAGCTTACCACCATCATTTGGAGCCCTCCTTCCAATCGGTGAAAACCCTCCTCCTTTTCTTCCTCTTCCTCATTATCTGTCATATGGCGAGTGTACTCAAGATGATCATCTTCTTCATCTCCTTTTCCTCCATCTATTTTTCCATCCATCCATCCATTTAGCATTACCATTCTCTCTTGCCCCCTTTCAATCAAGTAATGTTTGCTGCATTTTCTTCATTTGTTGATCTCTAAATGTGTATGAGCTTCGTCATAGATAGGGTCATCATAGACTATGTTTAATGCAACACAAGCTCCCAAATATGGACCCACAAAATTCCGAAACATGGTGAGTCACTAATTAAATATTTGCGGAAGCATTAAATCAATTGGTATCAATATTCAAAATCAAACCAACACATAACTAACTGAATAATTAAAGTTAAAGTTTCCAAATAAACTAAAAAACAACTAAATAAAATTTTATTTATTATGAATAATTTGCTACTAAAGTGGTCACTATGATGAAAGTCACTCCCGTGCGGACTCAGACGGCTCCGTAGCCATCTCCGGCTCTCCACTCGGGTCCATTAACTGATTCAAATGCTTGAAACGTTTGACCATCCTCCGTCTCCTCGGTAGTGTAAGGATCAGTACCTATGCACCAAGAAACAATGTAAACAGCAAGCACGAAAACATAATTTATAAATAAAATACAAGATCAATGAGAGTAATGACAGGTAATGATCATAAGAGAATAACATTGTGATAAGGATGAAAAGAACGTATAACCCAATTCCAATCTACACAATAGAGTAATATGCGAAAACTCGTTCAAAGCCCGGCGGTAATAAACAGGTTCGTAATCGTAGGCCAGATAAACCGGTTCGTATCAATTCGGATATTACAGTGTCCGCATACATCGGTGATCAACCGTCCAATTACAACTACAGTCGTTCGAATATGACCCAGTCGATGTATATATATACATATCATAATAGAATAAACCTAGTGACCTGTAATGCTCTGACACAGAAACCTAAGTCAAAGTGAAGGGCTGGCTGCACAATAATCCACAATCAATACCGATAAATCATTCGAATAAACATCCACAATATCTCAATCAATTGCCAAGCGACATTACGGTTCATATTCAATCAACATAGGGTATGCAACTAATAAACAAACATCAGTCTCAATCATGTATGCAAACCCGAAGGTCAAAGAATAATCACATGCCAATTCTAAGGTCAAACATAAGGTCTCGTACCCAACAACTACAGGAATATTCTCTAAATAGATAAAAGATCAACGCATCACTTCTCAATCAATGGTGCATAGACCCAATTAAGGGTTTTCCAATAGAGATGGGTTAAGCTCGAATCCACTAGGATTTCCCCGAGGTCATACGAGGCACTAAACATCATGTTAGTAACATACCGTGTGCCCAGACGGTATTTGCTTAGTCCAATGATCTAAATAAAAGGCATAGAAAAAATATAATTGTAACATATTAAGAACTAAGGATAATTTCAAAATAATTAGCAATTAATAATAATAAGGAAAACGAGCCTTAGTTTATAATTTTAGAAAACCCGAGGACCCCATCCAAATTTTTTTCCACATTCCATGCTTTATAAAATAACCCAAGGGTCTAACCATAATTATCTAAGACTAACAAGGCCCTCTAGCAAATCTTATGACATACATATATAAGGATGGAAATTCATACCCAAACCATATCTTAGGGTATTCTCAAAGAAAAAGTCATAAGGATCTAATTTGGGTTCATTCTAACTACAAGGTCCCTTTTTCCAAATTCTAGAAAATCATGGGGCCATGGTCTTGTTCTCACATAACTACATGTCATGTCACATGGGCTGTCTCCCTTTTCCCAAATTTGTTTCAGGTCAAACCACCCTTTTTATCCTCCAAACAGAACCTATTCTCAAAGAAAAGAATGGGCTTTTCCAATTTCTTAGAAACTGGGTGCCACTCTAACAGAGCTCACTACGAGATGCCATCTTTCCAATACAAGCTCAGTCAAAACCACCCCACACAGAAACTCGGTTTGGAAGAGGGACCTCACGCAGGGTGCATCACAGATGTCAGAGCAGTCGGCCCCACTGAACCCAGTCCCAAATCAACTCCACCATCTGGGTCACCCAGCCCAGCATGGCCACAAGATCGGACCTGATCATGTATCAGGTCATCCAGTGGGTCCCACAACTTGATTGACGCCCAAACTAGTTTTCCCCTCATTCACACCCTCTCTGATCAACCTAATGGATGGTGGGCCATGGGTGTCCACTACCTATGCGAACAGCCCCTCTAAAGTCACCCGAGGGTCCCCCTTCGAATCCACGGATCAGATCCATCATCATATGGCCCACCTGGGCCCCATACTCCAACACACAAAACAATCCCCTTCTTCCACACGGTTCACGTCTATTTGATAGGTTTGCATTGAATCCGGACTCTAACCAGCCTAACACACAATCTATAGATTTCTGGATGATTAAAAAGGGGTTCTGAAGCTCAACTGGGGTGGGTAATGGTTGATAACAATTTGAGAAAACACCACAACAGTGATACTAAAATAGGAAAAATCGATGAAATCACAATCTCTGATCACATCATAAGTCAAAATAACATAATAACATTATCATATGAAAATGGGCATCAAAGGGGTTCTACATGCATCAACAAGCAATCAAGGAAGAACACAAGTATTAAATCTACAAATTATTATTAGGTACTTGCTTGAGGTTTTCAGTTGAAGGAGACGGTCTAGAATTTCTATTGTCAAAGCCCAAGTAATATCCCAGAGAAAAGTTGGAGGTGGAGGAGATAAAGAGTTGCGTGGGAGAATAAAAGAGTATGGTGTTGTATAAATAGAGGATGAGAATAGGAGTTGTAATCTAGCTTAAATTCTAAAAAAAATAGAGTTTGAGTTACAAATAGATAAGAGTTTGGGTTGGAAGAGAACAAGAGTTTTTGTTTGAAAAGAACTACACCTAATAAACTCGGCCCGGGTTAACTATGGGTCAAGGCACATATCCAACAAGCCTAACTCACCAAACCTAAGCCTAACGTGGTCTTCACTTACACTAACAGAGTATTTAACTAATATATAATCAATTACATAATAATAATAAAATAAATAATTTAGATATATATATATATATATAATTATCAAAACGTCACGTAGCTAGTTTTAGATTTACTTGTTATCTTTCTAATTACTGGGTATTTGAGCTACATTGACACCAGATGCATGCTTCCAGTTATCATGCAATTGCTCTGGCGGGGGAGGTATGGAGTCCATAACACTTGCAGTGTTCGACAAACTAGTGAAATATTCATGGAAAAATAAGCTGGTCATAGTCCTCTTAGCTTTCGGCGTAAACTACAGGGAGCGTTGCCTTCTATGGAAGCAAGATGCCACCAATCCACTCACCAAATATGTGGACCAACTTAACCTATTGCTTGAAATCAGTGAGCAAGAAACTTTGATCAGCACACAAGAAACACTCGTAAGTGGTCTCTGGAGGTCATAATGCACGTGACCAAGACCATCATCGAGCTGAATGATCTTACCTCGTACTTCTAGCCCGACAAAACTCCTTTCTCTGAGAATCAAATCCCAATCACTGTTTACTGGGCTGTCAAAGGCATTGTTGCTTGTTCCTCACAAAGCATCGGCCTTGTGAACCTTCAGTAAGTTCATGACAGGCCAAGCTTAACTTTTCTAACGTGTGTGATAGTTAAGGATGCAAATAGTTTGAATTTGGGTTATATTCAAATTTCAAGATGTAACTGGCTGATGACCGGCACCACCTGATGGTTCACTCAAGTACGGCCCTAGATCGAGATCCAGTGGTTAATCAGACCCAAATATGGCTCAAGCAAGATATTTGCTTCATTGCTACCAAGTGAAGGAATGACCAATAGCCGATATCAACCTTCTGTTTAAGCCTTAACACAAGCAAAGGTTCATTCTCATATTATTGTAAGAATTTCAATTCCAATTAATTAATCTAACCAATTAACCTAAGTCCAAATAAAAAACAATCACCACAAAAGAGAGGAAGTACAAGATTTTTATGTAGGAAACCTTATTCGGGAAAAAACCACGGGTTGTAGAGTCCATCGAAAAGCAAAGCACTAGAAATTGAAGATTAATTAGAATTGAAAATTTGAAGATTAATTAGAATTGAACTCACTAGACCTTTGACTCAGTTGGAACTCAACTTAAAGGACTATGATGAATCTGCCGACAACCCGCCGCTCACTTTCCACGTGCTTGCTTTAAACCCACCTTGAATGCCCCTTCAAGGTACTTGAGAAAAGAGGAAAAGAGAAAATATCTTCAGTGCAGTCCCCATCCCACAAAATCACTCTAAAATGATGCTTGATGCTTGAGAGAATTAGATAGCTCATGTGATATGTTTGTGGCTACAAGGGGTATAATTTATAGCCCAAGGTTCGTGCATGAGGGCTCTTGGAATTGGATTAGGACTTGATGAAAGAGTTTGAAACGAATCAGCATACGAACAGTCCGGACTGGCAAGAAAACCTAACTCGCTAAAGCGAGCGTGCATTCTGCCGCTGCGCCCGGTTCAAGCTGCTATAGAGAGCCTCTGGTTGAGGCTCGCTATAGCGAACCTGCTCTCATGAAAATGGCTTGGAGGAGAGAGATATATCCGGGTTGTACTCTTTAAACTTCTTCCAATACGTCCTGAAGTCTTCTTCCACTGTCTAAATGTTTCTTTACGGTCCTTTTCTAAAATAATAAAAATTACAACTCGATTAGGACTTGAGTTTTTGTTCAACCTAGGAGAATTGGCCAACTAGAATTCTAACAATATTTTAGTTGGCAAATGAGGCTATTGTTATTTCTAGCTCATCTTTTGGGCTAAACGACTTGGTTAAAAAAAAATACAAAATTTAAGTTTTCCCCATTTAGGCATCTTGATTAGAACTTGGCTTGGCAGAGCCTAATCCTAGGGCTTCATGTGTATAGGTGTAGGCTCCAAATTTCAATTGGGCCCAAATTCTGGCGTAGACCTGAAATTCATATATGGTGTCCTTTGGGTAGTCAATAAATGGGTAGTTTTTGACATAAATAATTGTTCATTTTGCGTGAACATCTGCTAATGATGTTTCTCAACTAAGTTGATTACAGGTTCATGGTCTTGAACATAAGAGGCGCGAAAGAAATGGACTGAACTAACTGAAGCACTTGAGACCATCCATGTGAACCTTGGACACGAGCTGACTACATGCAATAAAGAGATAGGTGAGCATAACACATGCCATACTTTGTACAACTACCATAAACCGACAATAATATTGTCATAGCCCCGAACCCGATTAGTAATTAAACCGGATCCGGATGTGAAATTTAGGGCTAATTAAAAAAAAAATTGCACTTAATGCCCAAGGATTGAAGTCCGCTGTGAGAATTGTGTAGTTAAGCCTCATTAACAATTTAATCAACAGGGCTTATCCGGTAAACACATTTGTTAAACCTGTAGAGATATCAAAGCAAGTATGGATTTCATTCCATTATATTTTCAAGTTTCAAAGATAAAAACATATAAAGTTTATAAACATCAGGACCATCCAAAAAACTTAGGCCCTGGTACAAAAGATATACAAAAGTATGGTAGGTACAAAAGCTCTAGACCAAAAGATGAAATGAGGTGGCATGATGAGAAATATCCCCGTGTAACACGCACTAGTGCCGGGAGTGATAATGCTAAGCTACGTCATCGACACCCCACACTTGTACCTCGTCCTCCTCCTTCGGTTGAGGATCCTCTAGGATTGCCTCGGCATCCGGGTCTGCGTAAGGGTAGTAGTAGGTGTCCTCTGCACACCATGGAATAAAGGTCAACAACATGTTGGCAAGGAGATAAGTAATATGTATATGTTTCAAAGAAGAATAAAGACAAGTGCATGATCATAAGATGACAAGGTACAAGCTAGGCATAAAGCATGAGTATTGCGAGAATCAAGTAACAAGATAAATCCTAGCAAGATAAGCAAGAATCATGAAATGCAATGCAAGCAAGAGGAGACTCCGAGGATGTCCAATGTCATCTCCCGGGGGTATAAGTGACGTCCAAGCCTACTACGAATACCCAAAGTCCGGCTCTAGGGGGATCCTAGCTCCCGGTCCTAGGAATAGGAGCACGATCCTAGCCCGCTCCCAGCTATTCGCGCCATGGACCCCGTCCAAAGCCGATTGCCCACCCTAGTGTCCGATATCCGTCCCACTTTAAAATCCTCAGTCTGTAGCTGGTCATGAATACAAGATGAAAATGATGGTTTACATGCGAACCGAATTCCAAGACAAATACACGTGGATAGGTTTCCAAGTACAAGGCGACAAGCCGAGGGCTACTCCAAGTCAAGCCAAGATACAAGTCCAATTCCAAGTTCCATGAGTAGTCCCCTTTCAAGTCTATCCACATGTGTCCATCAATACAAGACAAGGTACCTAAGGATACACTCTAAGTCCGGTCAATTCCTAAATCTACAAGTTAATTTACAAGTCATACAAGTATACAAGATAGAGTGTACAAGGTACAATATGCTACGGATATAAGATTCGCGAGTCAAGAGAGAAGAACAAGCCAAACCTAGGTCAAGGGTTGTCCACTGTGTATCGAACGCATCCCCAACGGAGTGCATATGGAGAATGAGTCATTGGTGTCCTAATTTGGCGGGCCTATGGTGTACGGAAGTTGTTGGGCATCAATTAACTCAATACCACACGCATTCGACCAAGTTACGTTGATATAAGGAAAATCCCAGACAACCGACGAAGCACACCAAGCCAAACATGCTCCATTTTCATTTCCCCAATTGGTCATGCAAGGGTAAGGTCAATAGGTTCCAACCTAGGGTCCAAACTAGGTTTAGAATCCATTTTCAAAAGAGATAAAGGCTTGTTTCATTGGTCCACTACTCATTTCCTTTCCTAATCTCTGATCATTGAGATAATTATACCATTGGATTCTACGTCTCGAGAGCTTTCCGACGGTATGTAGAACTCCAAATTCCGACGAACGGGTCAAAAGTTATGCCCGTTCAAAGTGGACGTTGCTAACTGCAGAATGCAGTCTCGCTATAGTGAGCCAAAGTCTCGCTATAGCGAGAATGCATTCTGCCTGGGCTATAGAACAGTAGCAAAGCTCGTTCTAGCGAGGGTTAAGCCCGTTAGAACGAGCCTGCTTGCTGCCTGAGCCCGAACTGAAGCAGAATTAGCCTGTTTCAATGTATTTTCAATCCATTCACATAGGGTCCATCCCCTTCCTTCCTAAGCCTTTCCAAGGCCTGTACCTGCATGAGAAGAGCCTCCATGCTCTCTCTCTCTCTCTCTCTCTCTCTCTCTCTCTCAAACCACATTCCATTCCATGAGATCATCCACCCATTACCAAACCACATTCCATTCCATGAGATCATCCACCCATTACCAATTAAAGCCCATTCAACCCAATTTAGCATATATAAACACATTAACCATGACAAGCTTGGAATTTAGGGAAATCTAAACAATTAGATTAATAAGAAACAACAATAATAATACATGCATGCTCAATGTATATAACAAATCCACTTGCCTTCACCAATGGGGATGAAAGAAATGGAAATGGGGGAGAAATTGAGGAGGAAGCTCTTCTACTCACAACCTAGCCAAACCACTTCTCAAAACTCTTCTCCTACACCCAAAGAACATTGAAGAAGAAGAAACGAAAGAAGCCATGAACATGTAACCCATTCACAGCCATGATAAATGAAATGGGAAGGGAAAGAGAAGGGGAAAACTCTCCAAATTAAGATCAAGAGGTAGAGGAAGAAGAGAGGAAGAGAATGATGTGTTTGGTTTCTCTTGGAATGCCTCCAATCTCCACATACAAGAAGAGGAATGAAAAAGAAGGAGGAAGAAGAATAAGCTCCAGAAGCTGCAATGAAGGAGGAACGGATGGGAATAGTTGGGTTTAGGGTTTAAAAATGAGGGATGGAGGAGAGAATGACCAAAATACCCATTTTGAGTGAAATGAGAGAAAATTAATTATTTGAGGGACTTCGGAGCTTCGAATCATGACGAGCCAAGAATGAAAGATGACGAGCGCGACGAGATCTTTCCAATGAGCCTAAATTCGGAGAAAACGGAATTTATCAAAAAAATATCAAAATTTCCTATTAATCACAACCTAACCCCCTATTAAGACTAATCGCACTCGGAATCAAATGAAACTTTGGGAACATTTTTCTAATGATAAAAGAAACTCTCTTAGCCACTAAACCTGCCTAATTAGCTAAATCATAGTTAATTAGGCTAATCGCCAATATTAAGAATTTAAACACCCTATTAAGGTCGGAAACCTTACAAGTATCACACAAACCTATGCTGTTTACTCATAATCTTCTACATCAAGAGTATACATCTTGTGGATCCTACCACCCAAAGGTCATTGTAATGGGAGAATGTTTGAATCATACCATGCACAATACGTTTGCAAGATTGATGATAGGCTGATGAATTTAAACCTATTCGAGCAGAGGAGAAGAAAAACAAGGAGGTTTACCATAAGATTCAAAATCTAATAGGATGCACAATTTTCCACAAAACTAACAACGAGAAGAATTTCACCTAGTTGATTCAGACACAGGATGATAAGCCTCTCTTTGATGGTGTCACCAATTGTAAGGATTTACGAGTGTTGGCTAATTCATTGGGAATTGGACAAAACCGGGACTCTTTATATAGTGTAATTTCATAGCAAGGACCCAAGATGTCCAAGAATTCTCCAAGGATCAGAAGACTTTCACAAAAGAATCTTGGTGTGGTCGCTCGAGCGGATGTCCACTTGCTCAAGCGGACCCTCACAGAGGCTCTCTCGCTCGACCCATTCCTTTGCCTGCTCGAGCCATGATTATCTCAAGTCCAATATCAGAAGACAGAGGCTTGTCAGCTCGAGCGGACCCTGTGGCCACTT